>CM060314.1:90340717-90350717 GCA_030674185.1 Monoplex corrugatus
GATAGGTTCATTGGCCTGTTTGCTGTCCATCTTAATGTTTCCATCATTTCTGGTGGTGTCAGCTTACTGTTTGATAGGTCCATTGGCCTGTTGGCTGCCCATCTTAATGTTTCCATCATTCTGGTGGTGTCAGTTTCAGTGTTTGATAGTTCATTGGCCTGTTTGCTGCCATCTTAATGTTTCCATCATTCTGGTGGTGTCAGCTTATGTTTGATAGGTCCATTGGCCTGTTGGCGGGCCATCTTAATGTTTCCATCATTCTGGTGGTGTCAGCTTAGTGTTTGATAGGTTCATTGGCCTGTTTGCTGGTCATCTTAATGTTTGCATCATTCTGGTGGTGTCAGCTTAGTGTTTGATAGGTTCATTGGCCTGTTTGCTGCCCATCTCAATGTTTCATCATTCTGGTGGTGTCGGCTTAGTGTTTGATAGGTTCATTGGCCTTTTTGCTGCCCATCTCAATGTTTCCATCATTCTGGTGGTGTCGGCTTAGTGTTTGATAGGTCCATTGGCCTGTTTGCTGGTCAACTTAATGTTTGCATCATTCTGGTGGTGTCAGCTTAGTGTTTGATAGGTCCCTTCTCCCCTTTCCCCCGTTTCAAGACCTTACCAGCGCATAGGGTTTTGTGCAGGCTCAGGAAATCTGTCAGATAATTGCTGACAGATATAGATGGAGCGCATATGGAGTTGTCCGAGCACGGTGAATCCCTCTTGAAATAACTCCAATAACTGCAATAACTCCAATAATTCTACCCTTATACACGACGTTAAACTGTGTTGAGACAGATCCAGTGGCACTTCTTGCTACCATCCTTGAATAACAGAAGTTATAAAATGTTTTGAGGCTGCTTTTCTCCTCAATTCTTCTTTAGGGTAATTCACAACTTTTGTATGGTGTCCTGTCAGAGTAAACTGTGCCCTAGCTAAAACAGAATCAGGAAAGTGTAATTATGAATTCTTTGCTTCGTTGCCCTGTACTAAAACTGATGAAGTTGTTGGGGTTTTGTTGTTGTTGTTTTTTTTATGTATGTTTGACAAACGATTGATGGCCACACATTGGCGCATGATTTATTTCGTCACTTGTGTGTGTGTGTGTGTGTGTGTGTGTGTGTGTGTGTGTGTGTGTGTGTGTGTGTGTGTGTGTGAGTGTGTGTGTGTGTTGTGTGTGTGTGTGTGTGTGGTGAGTGTGTGTGTGTGTGTGTGTGTTTGTGTTGTGTGTGTGTGTGTTGTGTTGTGTGTGTGTGTGTGTGTGTGTGTGTGTGTGTGTGTGTGTGTGTGTGTGTGTGGTGTGTGTGTGTGTTGTGTTTGTGTGTGTGTGTGTGTGGTGTATGTGTGTGGTGTGTCGTGCTGTGTGTGTGTGTGTTGTGGGGTGTGGTTCGTTCCTTGATTTAACGTCTTTTCACTATAAGTGATATTAGACGGGTAAAAATGGCATGGAGGATGATTTTTTTTTGGGGGGGGAGGGAGGAGGGGGGAAAGAAGGGAACAGAGTAAGAGACGGAAAAAAATTAAAAGGAATCGGCAAGGTCTTTAGAAAAATTATATGGATGAACAGAGAAATGAAACTAGAACAACGCTAACATCAAATGTAAAAGAAAAATCGTCATAAAAAGCAAAACAAAACAAAATAAGATAATGATAATTAAAATAATAACCTTAAAGTAACGCATTAACAGGACTGTGAACCAATGATTCTGAAATTTTAACTAACAGAACTTGATCTGATATCACTTCTTTAAAATGCTTTTCAAGATAGTTTCCTTGTGTAAACATCTTTGGTAAAAAATAACGAAGCTTTCTGCAGTAAAACAAACAGTGATGCAATGTGAATTGTTCACCGCAAATACATAAAACGTTTTTACAATATTTTGTTTTCAAAGCGTTCAGTTGAATACGAAAATATGTGGTAACAATTAATCTCAAATGATATAATGAAGAATACTGCATTTTTTTTACAGACATTTTGAACTGAAAGTTTGATTCTTTTTTGAGACACAAATTTTTCATTTAAATGTTCATGAAATCGAATCCATGATGCTAATTCTAGCGAGTTGTAAGCTTCTTTTACCGAGGTGTTAACATGTAATTCTATGGAATTGTGTGTGTGTGTGTGTGTGTGTTTGTGTGTTTGTGTGTATGTGTGTGTGTGCGTGCGTGCGTGCGTGTGTGTGTGTGCGTGTGTGCGTGTGTGTGTGTGTGTGTGTGTTTTTGCGTGCGTTCGTTCTTTCTTTTAATATCTATTTACATATGTGCTTTGAGACGATCGTGTGTGTTTGTGTGTTTGTTGTGTGTGTGTGTGTTGTGTGTGTGTGTTGTGTGTGTGTGTGTGTGTGTGTGTGTGTGTGTGTGTGTGTGTGTGTGTGTGTGTGTGTGTGTGTGTGTGTGCGTGCGCGTGCGCGTGCACCTGCGTGTATGTGTACATTATAAAAGCAAAATTTACTATAAGAGGGACTTCTAAATAATGGTGATCCCGACAGCGCTTTGTCAACGCTTGTTTTTCATGGGCTACATACAAAATGGGAGCACGAATCACTTCAACGAATCACTCACACCGTGCAGCCCTTGATGACCTACATTTCTCCACACACTGTCTTCTTCAGGGTCCTTTACTCAGGTAGGACAGAAACCCTTGTGTCGCCCTTTGTCTGAGCATTACTTCTACTTAAGGACTCAACTTGTTTATGTGCTATTCACACGTTTCTTTCCTTTTTTTTAAAGGATCATCGCACTCAAGGAGGTAATCTTTGCCCTCACCTTTTTTTTTTTTCGTCCAGTTTTCTAGTCACCTTAATGGCTAAGATGATGGCACAGTTTTTACAATGCGATGATATGATGAATGAGTTTGATAAGGAATATGATACATGAATGCATATTGAGGAGTTCCCATCTAAGGAATAGACACTGGCGTGAACATGGCTATACTCTAATGCTTACTATCATAAAAATATCCTGGCGCCAACCAGGTCCGAGAGATACAGACACCTGCGGTGCTGGTCAGAAAATTTGAGCAACACCCTCAATGACGCATCCGTGAATGAACGATGCTCGACTGTGTGGTCCCAGTCTTCCCAATGAGCCCATAGCACGCCCAACTCTGGGTAGCAGCCGAAAAATCCCACAATGATTTTTTGAAGGGATTGATGGGGATTCGAATCCATAACCTTCCGTCGGTAGTTCCGTTGCGTTAACCACTACACACAGCAACCGATTGCTCTTCACTCGTTTCTATTGGGGGAATGAGGGTCGGGATTTTTTTCAGTCTTTTTTTTTTCAGCTTACAGATTTCTGTGTTAGCTTGTTTGTTTGTTTGTTTGTTGTTTGTTTGTTGTTGCGCTTTGTTTGGTTGATTGATTGGTTGTATTGTTTCGTTTTGTTTTGTGTTTTGGTTTGGTTTGCTTTATTTCGTTTTTTGTTTTATATATATACACCTCCCACCACGAAATCAGTCTTAACTCGCAGTCAGTTGAACAGCACTAGGAGCTGAAAAGGTGACTGAGGGTCTATCTGGGGTGTTTTGACTTTTTCACAAAATTGATTTCTGTAGACTATAATCTATCCCCAACAGAATTTTTTTTTTCTTGAAAAAATGTTATTAATCAATTTAAAATGGTATTTTAATGCACTGATCGCAACAGAAAGAACGCAATTTCCTACCGAAGTACCCATTTTTGTCTCTTATTATGAACCGTAACCTGTGCAGTACCCTCACATGTAATATACTGATGGAAAGTTCTTTGGTCCGCCTTTCAGATAATGACAGCGAAAATTAGAAACAAACTGGGTCAAAGCCACCAAATAAAGAAATTTAAGGAAAATGTGTAGGAGAACACTCAAAAACTTCAGAGGCCGTTTTCTCAAAATGGTCTTCATACAATTTAATGACTATAAACATAAATAACTTTTACATTTTTTTTTAGTACAAGCTTTATTTAAGTACCAAAATAATCAGCAGAATATACACTTTCAGTGATATGTATATCTCAAAATGCCCAAAATGCTAGTTAAGACTGATTTCGTGGTGGGAGGTCACTGTATATTTTTTGGATCGGGGGGGGGGGGGTATCTGTTTTGTGTTGACTGGCCTATCTGCTCCTCCGTTCCCGTGTTTCTACCTCTCGCCATTTATTTGGGCTGTCTAACACAGCTAACTCTAAACCATCCAAACTGCATCACCGTGAGCACAGGGCATGCGAAGAGTCCACAGAGTCTGAGAGACAATTTTTCACGGTGCTGATAGAGGAGAATGGAGACGATGGAGATGATGCAATGGATTTTATGATATGGATAGATATAGATACATAGATAGACAGATAGATAGATAGATAGATAGATAGATAGATAGAAGATAGATAGATAGATAGATAGATAGATAGATAGAAGATAGATAGATAGATAGACAGATAGATAGATAGATAGATAGATAGAAGATAGATAGATAGTATAAGATAGATAGATAGAAACAGATAGATAGATAGATAGACAGATAGATGATAATAGATAGAATATAATAGATAAAATAGATAATATATAGAAGATATGGTTGTGATGTGGTGGTAGTGTGAGATTAGTACCCATATTGATAGTACATAACATATAAGACCGTTAACAGATACATAGATCGATTACGAAATCAGATGAATGTTAGAAGATAATAAAACAGATAAGTCTAGACGATAGATGTTTGATAGATAAGACAGTACTACATTGCACTGATAATCAACGTAATAGACAATGAGTAAGACATTAAGAGTAAAGCTCGTATATCATGATTTGTAAGAAATGGTGCTTATAGTCATGATGCGGAAAAGAATAGATACATAGACATGATCCCCCGATGATGAAGACAGATATGATGAGTGATAGTTAGCTACACTGTAACTCAAAGATAGATAGATAGATAGACAGATAGATAGATAGACAGATAGATAGATAGATAGATAGATAGACAGATAGATAGATAGATATACAGATAGATAGATAGACAGATAGATAGGTAGATAGATAGACAGATAGATAGATAGACAGATAGATAGATAGATAGACAGATAGATAGATAGACAGATAGATAGATAGATAGACAGATAGATAGATAGACAGATAGATAGATAGATAGACAGATAGATAGATAGATAGACAGATAGATAGATAGACAGATAGATAGATAGATAGATAGACAGATAGATAGACAGATAGATAGATAGATAGATAGATAGACAGATAGATAGATAGACAAATAGATAGATAGATAGACAGATAGATAGATAGACAGACAGATAGATAGATAGACAGATAGATAGATAGACAGATAGATAGATAGACAGATAGATAGATAGATAGATAGATAGATAGATAGATAGACAGATAGATAGATAGATAGACAGATAGATAGATAGATAGACAGATAGATAGATAGATAGACAGATAGATAGATAGATAGACAGATAGATAGATAGATAGACAGATAGATAGATAGATATAGATACATAGATACTTTGTTGTTGCACTGATAGTAACGTAATGACTTTGAGTAAGACATTCAAGATCATAACTCTGGTCATATCTATGTATTTCTTGTAAGAGAATGCCGGTGCTATACGTTCATGCTTGCGCAACAGAGATAGATACATATGGAGGGCCATGATCGCCAACGCCATTGCAAGGCATATGATGTATGATAGATGATGATACGTTCGATGCTACACTGGTAACTCTAAAGTCATAGCTTGTGAGTAGAGAATAGTAATTTTAACAGTCTTTATAAGCTCTGGCTTGTTCAACAGTTCTTTATAGCTCTGGCTTGTTTAACAGTCTTTACTAAGCTTCTGGCATGTTTCACTTTAAGTGTTTAACTTTTACTAACCTGCTTGTTACAGTCTTACTAAGCTCTGGCTGTTCAACAGTCACTAAGCTCTGGCATTTTCAACAGTCTTTACTAAGCTCTGGCAATGTCACAGTCTTACTTCTGCTTGTTCAACAGTATTTACTACTCTGGCTTGTTCAACGCTTTCATGTCTGGCAAGTCAACAAGTCTTTACTAAGCTACTGGCTTGTTCAACAGTCTTGTACTAGCCTGGCTTGTTCAACAGTCTTTACTAAGCTCTGGCTGTTCAACAGTCTTTACTAAGCTCTGGCTGTTCAACAGTCTTTACTAAGCTCTGGCTTGTTCAACAGTCTTTACAAGCTCTGGCATGTTCAACAGTCTTTACTAAGCTCTGGCTTGTTCAACAGTCTTTACTAAGCTCTGGCTGTTCAACAGTCTTTACTAAGCTCTGGCATTGTTCAACAGTCTTTACTAAGCTCTGGCTTGTTCAACATCTTTACCAAGCTCTGGCTTGTTCAACAGTCTTTACTAAGCTCTGGCTTGTTCAACAGTCTTTACTAAGCTCTGGCTTGTTCAACAATCTTTACTAAGCTCTGGCTTGTTCAACAATCTTTACTAAGCTCTGGCTGTTCAACAGTCTTTACTAAGCTCTGGCATGTTCAACAGTCTTTACTAAGCTCTGGCTTGTTCAACAATCTTTACTAAGCTCTGGCATGTTCAACAGTCTTTACTAAGCTCTGGCTTGTTCAACAGTCTTTACTAAGCTCTGGCATGTTCAACAATCTTTACTAAGCTCTGGCTTGTTCAACAGTCTTTACTAAGCTCTGGCTTGTTCAACAGTCTTTACTAAGCTCTGGCTTGTTCAACAGTCTTTACTAAGCTCTGGCTTGTTCAACATCTTTACTAAGCTCTGGCATGTTCAACAGTCTTTACTAAGCTCTGGCTTGTTCAACAATCTTTACTAAGCTCTGGCATGTTCAACAATCTTTACAAGCTCTGGCATGTTCAACAGTCTTTACTAAGCTCTGGCATGTTCAACATCTTTACTAAGCTCTGGCATGTTCAACATCTTTACAGCTCTGGCATGTTCAACATCTTTACAAGCTCTGGCATGTTCAACATCTTTACTAAGCTCTGGCATGTTCAACAAGTCTTTACTAAGCTCTGGCTTGTTCAACAGTCTTTACTAAGCTCTGGCATGTTCAACAGTCTTTACTAAGCTCTGGCTTGTTCAACAGTCTTTACTAAGCTCTGGCTTGTTCAACATCTTTACTAAGCTCTGGCTTGTTCAACATCTTTACTAAGCTCTGGCTGTTCAACATCTTTACTAAGCTCTGGCTTTTCAACAATCTTTACTAAGCTCTGGCTGTTCAACAGTCTTTACTAAGCTCTGGCATGTTCAACAGTCTTTACTAAGCTCTGGCATGTTCAACATCTTACTAAGCTCTGGCTTGTTCAACAGTCTTTACTAAGCTCTGGCTGTTCAACAGTCTTTACTAAGCTCTGGCTTGTTCAACAGTCTTTACTAAGCTCTGGCATGTTCAACAATCTTTACTAAGCTCTGGCTTGTTCAACAGTCTTTACTAAGCTCTGGCTTGTTCAACAGTCTTTACTAAGCTCTGGCTTGTTCAACAGTCTTTACTAAGCTCTGGCTTGTTCAACAGTCTTTACTAAGCTCTGGCTGTTCAACAGTCTTTACTAAGCTCTGGCTTGTTCAACAGTCTTTACTAAGCTCTGGCTTGTTCAACAGTCTTTACCAAGCTCTGGCTTGTTCAACAGTCTTTACTAAGCTCTGGCAAAGACACTACTGTATAAAGGGTTGTATTGAAAACTTTGAGCTCTGGTGATACGGGGTCTTCTTGTAAACGTGTACCAGTGCCACGACTATGTTGCCACAATGTTCACGTACTTTGTTGGAAGGCCTATTCAGAAGTCATAAGCTCTGGTAATAAATTCCCCTTCGTAAAAGTACGCCATGCCGCTACTCTAATATTGCAATGGTAATTCAGGGCACGAGTGTAACGACAACGTTATTTAACAGTCAGAAACTCAAAACATATCTTTTATATGTAAGAGTATGTCAGTGGCACATGTTTATTGCAGCATCCGTAACTCCAGATAAGACTATCAGGAAGTGTGTGCCATCATCAGGATTTACACGCTGTTGCGTTATGATCGTGTGAATGCTAGTCGGTGAAATGCGTATGTTGTGTCATGTTGTTTATTGTCGTTTTTATGTTCTGTGATTGTGCATTCCGGGAGGTGAAGAAGGAAATCAATAAAACTGTCTTGTTTTATGGTGAACCGTCATATCATGTGTGGATCTGGTGTTCTGTTTGCGATTGTGGGGTAGTTAGATGGATGGGGTTAGTGCCAAGAAGGGTTTTTGGTGGTAGTGGTGGTAGTCGTATTGGTGGCTTTTTTTTTTCAATTCTGAGTACACTTTAACAATCGGTGTCAAGCAGCCTAGGAGAAACATATAGACAGTCAGCCTGAACCGAGAATTTTTTTCATAAAATCTGGATAAGATGCTTTTGCACAATTCTGAGATTCCCAAGCAAAATCAGAATCTGTGTCATCCAATGTTTTCTTAATATGACCTCTCTCTCTCCACACACACACACACACACACACACACACACACACACACACACACACACACACACACACACACACAACACACACACATACACACACACACAACATACATACATACACACACACATACACTCACACACATACACACATACACACACACACACACATACACTGACACACACACATACACACACACATACACACACATACACACACACACACACACACACACACACACACACACACACACCATACACACACACACACACACACATACACACACACATACTCACACACACATACACACACACACACAAACGAAATCAGAATCTGTGTCATCCAATGTTTTCTTAATATAACCTCACACACACACACACACACACACACACACACACACACACACACACACACACACATACAACACACACAACACACACACACATACACACACACACACACACACACACACACACACACACACACACACCACACACACACACACACACACACACACACACACACACACGTGCACGCCGATTTGGGGCTTTTCTTGACCTTTTATCCTTTACAGTAGTAATGAAGTGTAAACAGGTGACACCATACCGACGTCTTTACGATCAAAGTCTCGACGTCTTTACCCTCAAAGTCTCAAACAAGTTCACGAACTGCTGAGAAAAACAAAGTATTCGAGCAATCTCTGCTTCACAGCTGCTGTGATGACAAAGTTTTCTTTGCCTGTTGTTTTGTTTATAGGTTGTTGTTTTTTTCCATCCATACCTCTCCGGTACAACACCCCCCCCCCCCCCACTCCTCATCCCTCGACCTCAGCGTTTTCTTAGAACTTTTCTTCTCTCTCTTTAGAGCAGCAAGGCCTACTTGTAAGATGGGTCTAGTGAGACTTAAGGCCTAACTGTAAGACAGGTCTAGTGGCACTTAAGGCCTAGCTGTAAGACAGGTCTAGTTGGACTTAAGGCCTACCTGTAAGACAGGTCTAGTGGGACTTAAGGCCTACCTGTAAGACAGGTCTATGGGACTTAAGGTCTACCTGTAAGACAGGTCTAGTGGGACTTAAGGACTAGCTGTAAGACAGGTCTAGTGGGACTTAAGGACTAGCTGTAAGACAGGTCTAGTTGGACTTAAGGCCTACCTGTAAGACAGGTCTAGTGGGACTTAAGGACTAGCTGTAAGACAGGTCTAGTGAGACTTAAGGACTAGCTATAAGACAGGTCTAGTGAGACTTAAGGACTAGCTGTAAGACAGGTCTAGTAGGACTTAAGGACTAGCTGTAAGACAGGTCTAGTAGGACTTAAGGCCTAGCTATAAGACAGGTCTAGTGGGACTTAAGACTAGCTATAAGACAGGTCTAGTGGACTTAAGGACTAGCTATAAGACAGGTCTAGTAGGACTTAAGGACTAGCTGTAAGACAGGTCTAGTAGGACTTAAGGCCTAGCTTAAGACAGGTCTAGTGAGACTTAAGGACTAGCTATAAGACAGGTCTAGTGAGACTTAAGGACTAGCTGTAAGACAGGTCTAGTGAGACTTAAGGACTAGCTGTAAGACAGGTCTAGTGTGACTTAAAGCCT
>CM060314.1:90355717-90358217 GCA_030674185.1 Monoplex corrugatus
TCTTTCACTTTCTGCAATTAGCACGGTGTCATCTGCGTATCGAATGTTGTTTATCATTTTCCCTCCAATCTTTAATCCAGGGTCTTCTTCTACTCACCCCATCACATCCTTTTTTTAAGCCGTCTTTCAAACCAGTGGCCAAGCCACCGTATTATTTTCTGTTCATACAAAGAATATTTGGAAAATCCAGATTTTGTACGCCTCAGGGTTATCAACCCAAAGTAGTTTCGGTTGAAATAAATCTTTTTCATACGTTGAAAACAAGACAGTCAGAACAGTAAAACCAGTTTACAAATATTGTCAGAAGTTCCTGAGAGGGTGCTGTTCACATACCTACCTCTAAAACTGCTGATTTAAAACAGTTTGCTTGTTGTTGTATATTTGTTTGTTTGTTTGTTTTTGGTCCATGTAACTTTTACCTTCGCGTTATGACCACCAAACGTATGCATTCGCGACTTTGCAACAGTCTACACCTTTGATCCAAATTTGGTAAGATTCTTCCAGAGACAGTTGTGAAAATCTGGCCAACACTTTTTGGTGCAGTCACATAGACACACGTATATACGCCTCTCTCGGGTCAATATAACGATGTTCCCTTTTTTAGGGAAAAAAATTAAGTTTTTAAAAATTATACTCCTACGGTTTTAAAGATCAATGTTGTCCGAAGTGAACCAGATTAATATGCAAAGTGAAATGAACAACACTCGGCCCCACATTCAAGTGGTTAGCACACCTCTCCATTTCTCACACGCAGAATAATGAGGCTTGTACAGGATTCGTGTGAAACTTGTCACGAGAAACCAGGTATTGACAGATCACTCTCTACACCATTCCCTACAGGTCCTTACAAACACCATTCCCTACAGGTCCTTACGAACACCATTCCTACAGGTCCTTACGAACACCATTCCCTACAGGTCCTTACGAACACCACTCCCTACAGGTCCTTACGAACACCATTCCCTACAGGTCCTTACGAACACCACTCCCTACAGGTCCTTACGAACACCACTCCCTACAGGTCCTTACGAACATCATTCCCTACAGGTCCTTACGAACACCATTCCCTACAGGTCCTTACGAACACCATTCCCTACAGGTCCTTACGAACACCACTCCCTACAGGTCCTTACGAACACCATTCCCTGCAGGTCCTTACGAACACCATTCCCTACAGGTCCTTACGAACACCACTCCCTACAGGTCCTTACGAACACCATTCCCTACAGGTCCTTACGAACACCATTCCCTACAGGTCCTTACGAACACCATTCCCTACAGGTCCTTACGAACACCATTCCCTACAGGTCCTTACGAACACCACTCCCTACAGGTCCTTACGAACACCACTCCCTACAGGTCCTTACGAACACCATTCCCTACAGGTCCTTACGAACACCATTCCCTACAGGTCCTTACGAACACCACTCCCTACAGGTCCTTACGAACACCACTTCCTACAGGTCCTTACGAACACCACTCCCTACAGGTCCTTACGAACACCATTCCCTACAGGTCCTTACGAATACCATTCCCTACAGGTCCTTACGAACACCATTCCCTACAGGTCCTTACGAACACCATTCCCTACAGGTCCTTACGAACATCATTCCCTACAGGTCCTTACGAACATCATTCCCTACAGGTCCTTACGAACACCATTCTCTACAGGTCCTTTCGAACACCACTCCCTACAGGTCCTTACGAACACCACTCCCTACAGGTCCTTACGAACACAATTCCCTACATTCCCTACAGGTCCTCACGAACACCACTCCCTACAGGTCCTCACGAACACCATTCCCTACAGGTCCTTACGAACACCATTCCTATAGGTCCTTACGAACACCACTCTTTACAGGTCCTTACGAACACCACTCCCTACAGGTCCTTACGAACACCACTCCCTACAGGTCCTTACGAACATCATTCCCTACAGGTCCTCACGAACACCACTCCCTACAGGTCCTTACGAACATCATTCCCTACAGGTCCTTACGAACACCATTCCCTACAGGTCCTTACGAACACCACTCCCTACAGGTCCTTACGAAAACCATTCCCTACAGGTCCTTACGAACACCATTCCCTACAAGTCCTTACGAACACCACTCCCTACAGGTCCTTACGAACACCATTCCCTACCCGTCCTTACGAACACACACTCCCTACAGGTCCTTACGAACACCATTCCCTACCCGTCCTTACGAACACCACTCCCTACAGGTCCTTACGAACACCATTCCCTACCCGTCCTTAAGAACTTGTTCATTTCTCCACTCTCCTTGTATGCGGGTATGCAAAATACTCAGCAGTAACAGTTACTACGTTCGCCCTGCACAACGTAAGTTAAGCAGGATGGAGTGTGCTTGCCCGATGGACTGAGTGGCCAGGTCCACGCCATTGCTTCAACACCAACACCTCCACCACCACCACCACCACCACCCCCACACACAGTCCATCCACCTGTAAATGCTCATTTCATTTTGTTCAGGGGTTA
>CM060314.1:90363217-90365717 GCA_030674185.1 Monoplex corrugatus
ACGCGCTACATGAGGCGACAAACAATTCAATTCCAAAAAGGAAAAATGTCGAAAATTTGACCCTCCACAAGGTGTTCGGGTGTTGTGTACAGTAAGAACAAGGTAATTATGTTGGAAATCTTTGGTGGAATCAATTATGTGAGGAAGCGAAGAATGAAAAAAGACAATGTATAAAATCCATTTAAAAACTAAATCTCCAGAAGACCATTGCAAAACAAAAGTGACAAAGACTCATTCAAACAAAGTTATAGCCCCTGCCAAAAAGCATTATTGGTCAGAGTTTTGCTCTCAACAAATTTCCGAGGCCTAAAGATCTTCCTAAAATTTGGAATAAGGTCAAAGAAATGAAAAATGGTTTTCATTTACCCCAGTTTCCTATTAAGATTAAAGACAAAGAATTTCCTTCAACATCTCAGAAAGCTGTAGAATTTGTACAGTGCATTTCGAGAGCAATAATTCCAGTAGCTTGTCTACACCAATAAGAGAGAAAGACGGAACATTGAAGAATCAGAAGAATACTCAGATCCTCCTTCGATAGTCACATGTACATAAATTCAAAAATAAATTACGTTACAAAAAACTTAAAGATGCCCTTCTCTCGTTGAACAACTAAAAATCGGCTGTAGGACTGGATGGCGTTTCATATATCCTTTTAAATCATTTACCAGAGAAATGGATTGAATACTTACACTATATCATACTAAAATGCTGGGAAAGTGGTCGTATTCCTGACATTTGGAAGACTTCAGTTGTGTTACCTATACCAAAAGCTAAAAAAACCCTCTCTGATCCAGGTAGTTACAGTCCTGTCTCGTTTACATCCTATGTTTCAAAACTAATGGAAACATTTATTGAATTGGCTGACTTACTTTTATGATACAATACCTATTAACCAATCTGAGTTTCGAAAAGGTAGATCGACGACAGACCATTTATTCAAATTAACAACTCAAATTAAAAATCAGTTTGCTAAAAGAAAAAATGTCTTAGCTGCTTTTTATCTTAAAAAAGCGTATGAACAAGTCTGGCACGCGAGACTTTTGTTGAAATTAAAACACATTCGTTCATGGTAATCTTTACTATTTTATCAAAGCATTTATATATGACCGAAGTATAGTCGCTAAAATAGGTAATACATACTCTGAAAAAAGAATCGTAAACATGGGAATTCCACAGGGTTACATAATATCTCCTTTATTATTAATATTTTTTATCTATGACCTGCCAACACAAGTCTCAAACAATGTAAACTTGGCTCAGTACGCTGATGATATAGCGATTTGGATGAATGTTTCGTTGAAAAGGAAGACTTCCTTAAGAGAAATAAACCACATTAGAAAGGCCTATCAAAGTGAAATTAATCATTTTTCCACTTACCTGACGGTTAACGGTCTAGAAATATCCAATGAAAAGACACACATGATGCTTTTTTATAATGGTCTCAGTCTAAAGAGGTACAATGTTTAAAATTGATAATGAGAAACTGAATATGTTACTCAGGTGAAATTTCTGGGAGCACACTTGACTTCTAGTTTACAGTGGAAAGAACATATTGATGCCTTGTTATATAAAGCTATGAAAAGCTTTAACTTCATGAAAAATTATTAGTTAACAATCATGGGGACAGGACACTAAAACGTTGTTACATCTTGTAACAGCTTTAGTAAGATCGAAGTTGGTTGTTAGCAATTGACATTCTGTCACATCTATATACAAATAGGTGTATTTTTCAGCTCTAAATATCTAAAGAGGTGTATTTTTCAGCTCTAAAATGCTATTTGAAAAAGCTTCAAAGCTTAGATAGTAAATATATTAAATGAGCTCTTGGAATACCGGTGTATACAAAAACTCAAGAAGTATATAAAATAGCCAGTATCCTTCCTTTGGATGATTGGAGGAAGTTATCACCTGCTAAATATAGTTAGAGCAAATACAGTAGCTAATGATGCCGATACGGAACTTAGATTTCGGTCTGACATCCATTTCCCCAAGAGAGCAAGAACAATAAAGGCACAAGAAACAATATCTACTTACACAAATGAGCTCTTCGAAATTTCCCGCGTAGCACCTTACATTTTCACATAAAATGATTACGTTGTCCTCTACACCCCTGGAAATGTCCAATCAACGTTTGGTATCAACTACACTGATAATGACTTGAGAAAAGATATTAATCCACACTTGTTAGCAATTGACATTCTGTCATATCTACATACAAAATATTAACATTACTCGAAAATATTTACTGATGGCTCTGTTCTAGATGATGTGCAGCGCGCGCTGTCTTTCTAATTCCAAAATTTAAAGTAGAAAAGGCTTCAGGACTGAGCATTCAATCTTCACTTCTGAATTAGTTGTCATCCTAATGGCATAGAATATGTAGTAGGTCTACCCATAACTTCATTTAGTATTTCATTATGTGTAGATTCAAAATCTGCATTACAATCCCTAAAATGTTGTTAATATAAAGGAAACAGTACGTTAATTTGAGATAAATTTC
>CM060314.1:90370717-90378217 GCA_030674185.1 Monoplex corrugatus
CAGACAGACAAACAGACAGACATAGACAGACAGACAGACACAGACAGACACAGGCAGACAGATAGACGGACAGACACAGACAGACAGACTATATTACAGCTCAAGGTCAAATCACAAAGAGCAAGTACATCATACATACAATTTACACAAACACTTCAGGGATACGAGAAGCTAACAGAGACATGTAAATGTTTAATCAACATCAACCTAGACCCAACTTACTGGGAGAGGGTGTCGGCTATCAAGGTGGCTGGGACACGCGCGCGCGCGCACACACACACTCACACACACACACACACATAGCCCCACCCACCCACCCATATATACAAAACACACTGATACACACATACATATCCACGCTCAAATGCCTACATACACACACACACACACACACACACACACACACACACACACACACACACACACACACACACACACACATACACACACACACACACACACACACATAGCCCCACCCACCCACCCATATATACAAAACACACTGATACACACATACATATCCACGCTCAAATGCCTACATACACACACACACACACACACACACACACACACACACACACACACACACACACACACACATACACACACACACACACACACACATAGCCCCACCCACCCACCCATATATACAAAACACACTGATACACACATACATATCCACGCTCAAATGCCTACATACACACACACACACACACACACACACACACACACACACACACACACACACACACACATACACACACACACACACCCCACACACACACACATACACATTCGCGCGCGCAGACACACACACACACACAAACACATGCACTCATTCTCGCGCACGCACGCAAATAGACACGCACACACATATACCACACCACACCACACCACACCACAACACTCCACACCACACCACATCACACCACACCTCACCACATCACATAACACCCCAACACACGCGTCCATGCGCGCATACATACAACACATCACAACACAACACAACACACACACATGCACACACGTGCGCCCACACAGAACACAGACATATTCACTCACACACACACAACACAACACAACACAACACAACACAACACAACACAACACAACACAACACAACACAATACACACGTACTTACGCACGCACACACACACACACACACACACACACACACACACACACACACACACACACACATACAGACATACACACACATACACCAAAACACAACACAACATACATGTACGCATGCAACAAAGTGCGCGCACACAGAACACAGACACACACACACACACGCACACACACGCACGCACGCACGCACGCATGCACACACACACACACACACACACACACACACACACACACACACACACATTTATTCCAGTTCCTCTACGCCTCAAGCGACTTTCCACACTTAGCGACAAAATCAGTATGTGGCCACAGCCGCATACTGAAAATATCTTGAGAATGCGATCTACGATTAAAACTTGGTTAAAAAAACATTCATAAACACTCGACAAGGCAGAAGATAAAGGAAAGATTGAATAAACGAATGAATGAAGGAAAAGATGATTCTCTTCGTACACGAGCTGCAGCTCTTACGAGTAGTCAATATACGAGAGCGGGTTTTAACGTGTGCGGCCTGTTTCTTTTTATCCTGCCACTGTGGTAATCGGTTCCATTCTATCTGGTTGGCGTTGCTTATCACCCAGCCGACCACTAAGGCCATACCAGGGCTAACACCACGACAAAAACAACTCCAAGCCTCATAAAAAAATCCAGCAGTTAAAAATGAAGCAGATGATCAGCTTTTCTCAAATTTCAAATGAATTTAAAAATATTTTCCGTCATACCCCATTTTTATGGGTGGATGCTTGTTAAAGGATCTTAAACGTGCGTATGTCATGTTCTGCGTAGAGTGTTCAGACATTGGAAAGTGTGCATTCATGTTGACTTGGAAAATCGAAAAATATCTCCACCCTTTCCCCCACCAGGTATTTGGACAAACAGGTTCTAACCCACCTTTCGTGTTACAAAACGAAGATGATAATAATGTTAAAGAAAATCGATTTGATTATGATGACGATGCTGCTCTTACTGATGACGATGAATCAATATTAACATGAGGTCACAGCTTAACATGTTCAGGAAACAAAAGATTGTTGCTCAAACAATATCATTTTTGTCAGAACTGCTGCTGCTAGTGATGATAAATAAATATCAATATGAGGTCACAGCTTAAGATGAGATGCGATCAGGAAATGAAATACTGTCGCTCAAACATTATCATATTTGTCAGACAATTCAAACAAAGTCGCGACGGATACCTGGTATGAATTACGAGCATAGTCTGTGCTTAAAGGGATCAGACATATTCCCGAGTGTTGACAGTCAGTCTCACGACTATCAAATTCCAGTAACAAACACGGTATGAAACGGGATAACCATGTGTGCTGTTAATTTTGTCCTTTGGACTTAAGAGCGGCATGGTATGTAACACTCTGTCCTCTAACTGGTACTCCAATTATTAACGCAAGTGCAAATATGTCATGGAAACCACGATCCTCGAGAAAAGCTAAAACATGATTTCGTGTTCTAGATTAACCCTTTGAATCCGGCACCCTATCCACCAACTGCAAAAAATTAAGCCTTTGAATCCCTCACCCTATCCACCAGCTTTCTGCAGAAAGCTGGCGGATAGGGTGATGGAGTCAAACGGTTAAGTTTTTGCTTTGCTAGCATGGTTGACAATCCAGGATGCTGGTGGACAGGGTGCGGGAGTCAAAGGGTTAAACACTAAAACTGTACCACAAAGACTCTGATGTCTGGAGTTTGTTTAACTCTTTGACTCCCGCACCCTATCCACCAGCATCCTGCATTGTCAACCATGCTAGAAAAGCAAAAACTTAACTCTTTGACTCCGTCGCCCTATCCACCAGCTTCCTGTCAAAGGGTTAAAGTTTTGCAGTTGGTAAATAGAGTGCAGGAGTCAAAGGGTTAAAAGGGATGTATCACACTGGGACAATTCAGCATGCGCTCCACTCAAATCTGCAAGCAGTTATCTAGCGAATACCTTGAGGATGAGCAAAACCCCTCACGCCGGCAAGGTCTTGAAATGGAGTAGGGGAACAGAGCCATAGAACACACCACCAGCATGATGGGAGCATTAAGGGGGCAGACCTACCCAGACCTACCCTGATGTATACATCAGACATAATATGTTCAAAAGTTTTCATCCGATTTCCTTGATATTTGGTACACATATAGCAGGGACAGGTACCTATAGCTGGTAGTAAAATCTTGCAGTTCTGCTTGAAAGAAACATTTTTATTAAAAATTGTATTATAATTTTTTTTATTAGAATTATTCTAAAAATTGGTGTGATGATTGTACAGAAAATAATGAAAGTAGAGCTAAGATTTTACTACATGCCATACATACTATACAGATGTGTTTGCTCAGTAAATATTAAATTCCTAACATGAATATATGTGCAGTTATAAATGTCACAGTATGTACTATATTTTTTCATTTTCGCGAGAACATTTTTAATTAATTAATTTTTGTCAACTTTTCATAACTCACAGACCCCAACAACGATATTCAATCCAAAGAATACTGTCTGAGGTATCTTTTTGCCAAATATCATGGTGATTGGTTAATTAGCACTGAAACACTGAACATCACAATCTTGGTACCCAAATCTGGGTAGGTCTGCCCCCTTAAGGTGGCCAGCAACTAAACAAACGGTTTTTGTTGTTGTTGTTGTTGTTGTTGTTGTTGTTGTTGTTGTTGTTTTCTGCGGAGTGGAGTTAAGTCGATGGATGAGCTCTTGAGTCTACAGAGAAGAGCCTGCTGGACAGCGTAAATAAATATCCCAGAACAAACAATCCAACCAAGAAGAAAATGATAATAATAATAATAATAATAATAATAATAATAATAATAATAACAATAATAATAACACGAAATTAACACAACGCAAGCTTGGTGTGACCTCAGCCTAATGTCCTAGATTCAAGACTGTAATGTGTTTTTCAAAAAGTAAGCTATGATGTCATTTAACCCTTTGACTCCCGCACCCTGTTTATCAGCATCCTGCACCGTCAACCATGCTAGCAAAGCAAAAACAACCCTTAGACTTCCTTACCCAATCCACCAGCTTCCTGCATGAAGCTGGTGGATAGGGTCAGGGAGTCAAAGGGGTGAAGTTTTTGTAGTTGGTGGAAAGGATGCAGGAGTCAAAGGGTTAAGAGCAAACGACCTGAAAAGATGATGACACTTCAAACTTAACAACATGCAGAGGAAACATAATGTATGCCAATGTCCTAGGTTAACTTCTCTAAGAGGTGTGTGTGTGTGTATGTGTGTGTGTGTGTGTGTGTGTGTGTGTCTGTGTGTGTGTGTGTGTGTGTGTGTCTGTGTCTCTGTGTGTGTGTGTGTGTGTCTGTGTGTGTGTGTGTGTCTGTCTGTCTGTGTGTGTCTGTGTCTGTGTCTGTGTCTGTCTGTGTGTCTGCGTGTATATGTCTGTGTGTGTGTGTGTGTGTGTGTGTGTGTGTGTCTGTGTGTGTGTCTGTGTCTGTGTGTCTGCGTGTATATGTCTGTGTGTGTGTCTGTCTGTCCGTGTGTGTGTGTGTCTGTGTCTGTGTGTCTGCGTGTATATGTCTGTGTGTGTGTGTGTGCGCGTGTGTCTGTCTGTCTGTCTGTTTGTCTGTGTTTGTGTGTCTGTCTGTGTTTCTATGTGTGTGTGTATGTGAGTCTGTGTGTATGTGTGTTAGTCTGTGTGTCTGTGTATGTGTGTGTGTATGTCTGTCTGTGTGTGTACATATGTCTGTCCGTGTTGTGTGTGTGGGGTGTGTGTGTGTGTGTGTGTGTGTGTGTGTGTATTTGTGACTGTGTGTCTGCGTGTGTATGTCTGTGTGTGTGTGTGTGTGTGTGTGTTTGCGCGCGCGCGTGCGTGCGTGTGTGTGTGCAAGCGTGTGAGAGTGTGTGGGGTTTTTTTACTGATTAGAAGTCTCAGTAATAAATCCCTTTGAGTACACATAATAATACATAATGCTTGTGTGAGGCTTTGGAGACGATATCAGCTGAAGTATTATGGGTTTATATGGAGGGCAGGGAAGGGGAGTTGTTCGCAATGCATTGTGTGAGCCATAGCAGGGTGAACGTGGGGTTTTCCGGCTAAACTGACAGAGGTTCCAATCCTGTGCATTTTGGCTTCCTCCATTCTACTGTTACAGAGTAGGGTCAGTTCGGTCAGAATCGTTCGTTTTGATGACTGGCAGTGGTGTGCTATATCAGGTCATATGCCACGCTTGCTGATGATTTCTGAGAATTCTGTTGGTGTTTTTTTTTTTTTTTTTTTTTTTTTTTTGCCACATTCTGCTAGATCTGCTGTATCCTTCCAGTTGTCCGCTCCATTCGAGCAGATCCTGTTTCCATGCTCTGGATGTCACAGGTTTTTAAGGTCACAGCATGCTCCTCCTGCCGTCCATTCTAGTGGTGTGGGTTTTCTCCCCTGCCAGTACTGATCGCTTATAATACTTGCTTAAATACTTCACAGCGCTTCCTTGTATACCAAGCTAAGACATTCATATTAGAAGAATAACTCTTAAGATAGCAGAGTACAAGACTTAGGCCTACCATCTTGATATTTTTGTTAATTTTTGTTTAAGCCCAGCCGACTGCGTAGAGCCATATCAGGCTTTAGCCGTTTCAAAGCGTACACAATACTTCAATAGGAAAAAAAAAAGGATCAGAAAATTAAACACACACATCAATGTGCTTCACGAAATGATCTAAGGAGATGCCGCTGTCATTGACCGCTCCGTCAAATTATCACACAGGGTTTGAAAAAACACACACTGAATACAAATTTAAACATAACTAAGGACATAAAACATGTACAAAAACGAGACCTAAATCGCCTTAAATTACTTTCGCAATCACATTTCCCTAGAGCCAAAAATACGCTAATATGTCCATTTACTCCTAAGAGAAAATACGTAAGACTTTATCATCGAACACAACAGGTGAAGGACCAGCAAGGCAGAAAACATAGAAAGAAATGACAAAAGCAAAGGAACAAGGCAGAAACAAAGAGTAACAGAAAAGAGGAAATTTCTATCACAAGAATTTCCATAAGGTGGGGGATACCATTTATACTGAAAGAGCTCCGGCATTCCCTCAGAGAATGCCTACCATCTTGTTACAAACAAACAACAGAATGAGACCATGCTAAAACAACAGAATGTATGGGCGGCGTGACAGTGCATAAAGCTGTAGATTTAACAAGCCGGCAAGAATCTGGTCACGTAAACACGAGACAGACCAGAAATAGCGTGAATAATGGGTCAAAGCAACGCCTGACACAGAAGTTTAAACATCACAGTGCCATAAAAACAACATCAACTGAAAGTTTTAAACTTCTAACTCCTGCACCCTATCTACCAACTGCAAAAACTTAACCTTTTGACTCCCTCGCCCTATGCACCAGCTTCCTGCAGGAAATCATAATATTACCACCACATCCACCACCACATTATCATCCTCCTCATCCTCCTCATCCTCATCCTCCTCCTCATCATCATTGTCATCATCGTCATTAAATCGTCAACATTAATCAATGTCATACCCATCATCATCACTACCAGCAACACCATCGACATATTCAGCGGTTTCGGCAGGAGTATTATCCTTTGCCGGTTTCGATAAGCGGCGTTCAAGTATCAGGCCACCTCACACTTCTGGAAAAACTCCCAAACGAGGGTAATATTAAACATAGTCCTTTTTATTTTTCTGTTTATTTGTTCTAAATGTATTATTATTTATTTATTCATTTATTCATTTATTATTTGTAGAATTGCCGGAACATGACGAATAAACGCGTTTCTAAATGCAGTGGTTAAAACGTTTGTTGGTCCTGCCGCATGGCGTTGGCGATCATGGCCCTCCAAATGCATCTCTATCCCTTGTCGCCGCAAGTACATTTCCACCTCTCTGTCCTCAGCCACCCTGCAAGTCCGTCCAATATTTTCTCCCTGGGTCTACATGGTGTTCTCTTTCCTTCCAGCTCTTTGTTGGGTAGGTGGATTTTTCCTCCGATTTCTATGAATGTATATGCCACCTAGCGATGGGGAGAGAAACTGCTTTTTATGTCGGGCATGGTGACAAAGTTAATGAGGACGTCAGACTTCTAATCTGAAGCTCAGAGCTCGACCCTCCCTGGTCAGTGCCAGATGGGGAAAATGAAGATTGTCCCAATTTCTCATATCAGTATACGGCGTATGCGCAGACCGACTAGTGCTTGAACCTCCCTTGTATATACACATTGACAGAACATCAAACACAATTGTCAGAAATCCTATAAGATAGGTCCAGCTTATGGAAACACCAAAACCCGTATTTAAACCACGTACAGAGAAATCCTATAAATAGGTCCAGCTTATGGAAACACCAAATACCCGGTATTTAAACCCAGGTACAGAGAAATCCTA
>CM060314.1:90383217-90410717 GCA_030674185.1 Monoplex corrugatus
GTGATGATGATGAAGGAGGAGGCGACGGAGGAGGAAGAGGAAGAAGAAGAAGAAGCAGAAGAAGAAGAAGAAGCAGAAGAAGAAGAAGAAGAAGAAGAAGGATGAAGAAGATGAAGAAGATGAAGAACAAGATGAAGAACAAGATGAAGAACAAGATGAAGAACAAGAACAAGAAGAACAAGAACAAGAAGAACAAGAACAAGAAGAACAAGAACAAGAAGAAGAAGAATTGCGAAGAAGAAGAATTGAAGAAGAATTGCGAAGAAGAAGAATTGCGAAGAAGAAGAAGAAGAATTGCGAAGAAGAAGAAGAAGAAGAAGAAGAAGAAAGAAGAAGAAGAAGAAGAAGAAGAAGAAGAAGAAGAAGAAGAAGAAGAAGAAGAAGAAGAAAATCATTCTTACACAGCGCTATTCTCCAAATTCATTTGGATCACTGGGTATTACACATTTTACAAAACACCTGGTGTAATACGCACAGAAGCACTAATATATCACACGTACACACACACTAGAATATACATATTACTTTTACACTTGCACTAATGAATTATATACTCACTGAATTATATACTATCAATGTCATACACATATATACACATGAATGGTTTCACGATGCCACATGATCAGTAGTTTTATTAACAACGTTTATAAACGTGCCACATGATTATTAGTTTATTGTCATCATTCTTATTGTCAGTCATGGTTGACAATGCAGGACGCTGATGGACAGGGTGCGGGAATCAAAGGATTAACAAGCATGCCTCATTGTAACGTGCTCGCGCACAAACACACGTACACACACATGCACGAGCGGGCACACGCGTAGACGAACACACACACACATGCAAGTATATGTTCAACCCATTCTCCAGCACACACACACTCTCTCTCTCTCTCCCCTCTCTCTCTCCTTCCCTCTCTCTCTCTCTTTCTCTCTCTCCCTTCCTCTCTCTCTCTCTCTCTCCCTTCCCTCTCTCTCTCTCCCTTCCCTCTCTCCCTCCCCCCCTCCTCTCTCTCCCTCCCCCCCTCTCTCTCTCTTTTCTCCTGGGCTCCGTACTTCTGGTTGTATATGAGCCAACAGAACCTTATAATATAGAGTCTCGCAGATAACGCCCCCAAAGGGAACGCAGTCGACCACCATTAACACGTGAACAGAATGTATTAATTCACTCTAGGCCTTCACAAAGAGCACATATGTGCGTTATCGAGAGTTTGCAGAGAGAACGTAGCTCCATGGTCCACTTCTTCACCCCCGGCTGTCCTTTCAGTGAACTGTTGAGATTGTCGAAATGTCTTTGTCGCTTTTGCACAGACCCTTTGCCTTCGTCATACAGACCAAACAGCCAGCTACCCTGAACCTGAAGGCTGATAAGCGGAGTGAGTGGCCTAGAAGTTAAAGCAACTGTCTACGACTCGAGACACCCGAGTTCAAACCATGCACTGGATACAGACTTATTTTGCCATATTCTGACTCCTCCACTAGATCTTAAAGATAATTGTTGTTGTTGTTTTTTCGGATGAGACGATAAACCGAGGATCAATATGCAGCACGCATTCAGCGCACGTTAAAGATCCCACAGCAGAAGGGAAGAGAACAACTTGGATTCTTGAAAAGGAAGGGAAGTATGGGACTTGAATTCTTGAAAGGGGAGGGAAGTCTAGAACTTGGATTCTTGAAAGGGGAGAGAAGTGTACGACTTGGATTCTTGAAAGGGGAGAGAAGTGTAGGACTTGGATTCTTGAAAGGGGAGGGAAATTGTTTAAGATTTGGATTCTTGAAAGGGGATAGAACAAATGGACTTGAATTCTTGAAAGGGGAGAGAAGTATAGGACTTGAATTCTTGAAAGGGGAGGGGAGAGAAGGACCTGGATTCTTGAAAGGGGAGAGAAGTGTAGAACTTGAATTCTTAAAGGGGAGAGAAGTTAGGACTTGAATTCTTGAAATGGGAGGGAAGTGTAGACTTGAATTCTTGAAAGGGGAGAGAAGTATAGGACTTGAATTCTTGAAATGGGAGGGAAGTGTAGGACTTGAATTCTTGAAAGGGGAGGGAAGTGTAAGACTTAAATTCTTGAAAGGGGAGAGAACGATGGACTTGGATTCTTGAAATGGAGGGAAGTGTAGCACTTGAATTCTTGAAAGGGGAGAAGTGTAGGACTTGGATTCTTGAGAGGGGAGGGGGGAAGTTGTAAGACTTGAATTCTTAATCCTTTGACTCCCGATCCTATCCACCAACCGCAAAAACTTAAACCCTTTGACTCCCTAACCCTATCCACTAGCTTCCTATAGGAAGTTGGTGGATAAGGTAAGCGCGTCAAAGGGTTAAGTTTTTGCTTTGCTAGCAATGTTGACAAAGCAAGATGCTGGTGGACAGGGCAAGCGAGTCAAAGGGTTAAACTGGGAAGGAACAAATGGACTTGGGATTTTTGACATGCGAAGGAACAAAGGGACCTGAATTCTTAAAATGGGCAGGAAGGACAAAACTTAGATTACATGTCAGACAGGACCTGTTCTTACCTTCCATTTCAAGACCTCTTGGGCCATGCCAGTGTTCGGGTTCAATAGTGTATGGAAACATGGATGTATACCCAACATATGCATCCCTGAAAACGGAGTAGAGTAGCCTACATGGAAGGATTTAAACACACACACAGACATACACAAACAGACACACAGACACACACACTACACACACACACACACACACACACACACACACTCACACACACGAACGCGCGCACGTGCGCACACACAAAGGACATATTACCGTCTAATATCATTTATAGTGAAAAGACGTTAAATCAAGCAACGAACGAAAGGACGCACACACACAACCATACGGCTATGCCTGTATTAGGTCGCTTGTATTTAAGTACTATATATGTATGTATGTTTTATATATATATATAGATATATATATAAATGTATATATATATATATACATGTATATATATATATATGTATATATATATATCTCTCTCTATATATATATACATGTATACATATACACGTATATGTATCTTAACTATATATAGTATTAATACGTATCTCTGAATGTGTGTGTGTGTGTGTGTGTGTGTGTGTGTGTGTGTGTGTGTGTGTGTGTGTGTGTGTGTGTGTGCGTGCGTGGTGTGTGTGTGAGTGTCTGTGTCTGTGTGTCTGTGTGTGTCTGTGTGTCGTGTGTGTGTCTGTGTGTTGTGTGTGTGTGTGTGTGTGTGTTGTGTGTGTGTGTGTGTGTGTGTGTGTGTGGTGTGTCTGTGTCTGTGTGTGTGAGTGAGTATACGTGGGAGTTGCTGTCTGAGCCAGCCAGCCTTATTGAAAAAGACGCCCGTTATGGAGGTTAAACCTATGGCCCCGGGATTTATTCCTTCTTTGTTGACGGTAACCACATTTACCTTTCATCTCTCTCTCTCTCTCTCTCTCTCTCTCTCTCTCTCTCTCTCTCTCTCTCTCTCTCTCTGTGTGTGTGTGTGTGCTCCTCTCTCTCTCTCTCTCTCTCTCTCTCTCTCTCTATTGCTACCGGGCAAAAAATGCATTGATATGTGTGATGAAAAGATTGAATATATTGAATAATAATTCATTTGATTTACTTGTCCAAGTATTTGACTCACAAATACAGCCAAGTTTGCTGTATGGAGCAGAAATTTGGGGATTGGATAAGGCAGTGATGCATTGTGAAGCTATACACTTGTTTGCTTTGAAAAGATTTTTAGGACTGGATAAGCGCACATCTAATGATTTAGTATATGGAGAAACAAACAGATACCCATTGTTTGTTCATTCAGTTGTACGATGTATTCAGTTTTGGTTGAAACTGTTGCATATGGAAGACAATACACTGCCGAAAAAATCCTATCAGATAGCATTTGATCTAGATTGAAAAAGTAAGAAGAATTGAGTAACTAATGTAGTATGTGTCTGAATGAATATGGGTTTGGTGATGTTTGTTTTTTCCAAGGAGCTGGCGATGAGAGACAGTTTATTCGTGATTTTCGGCAAGAACTTTTGATTGTAGATGGCAAAAGAGGAATGACCATATTCAGATAAGTGGAAGATATGATTTTTACAGAACTGTCACAGATTCTCACAGTGTTAAACCATAAATAAGCCTTGGTCCGGATATTAATTTGAAAAAAACAATAGCAAAATTTTTAGACTTGGTCTATCAACATTGAAAGTCCATCAATTGAGACACAAGCAACACAGAGTCTGATTTGCTCTGTCCCTTATGTATGCAAGCTGAAGAATACAAAATACATTTTGTCTTGTGTTGTCCAGCTTTAGATAAAATCCGTTCAAGGTTTATCCTTCAAAAGTATTATAGATGCCCAAATATGTTTAAACTGTGTTTGTTAATGTGTTCAACCAGTTTCATTATATTAAGAATTTTGGTTTGTTCCTGCTCAAAGCAGCTAAAATCAGGGCAATTGCTTTATCGTAATATAAGTTTATTTTGTTGTTGATTGTTAATCCTATGATATGATATCTGATTATTTCATTGTGTTTATAAGCACCCCTTCAGTAGGGACTATGGCCTTTCTCGAATAAAAATTCTGAAGTCTGAAGTCTGAAGTGTCTCTCTCTCTCTCTCTCTCTCTCCTCCCTCCCTCCTCTCTCTCTCTCCCTCCCTCCCTCCCTCTCTCTCTCTCTCTCTCTCAGGCTTCAGGTTAATAATGCTCATGGCTTCAAAAAAATGAGCGTACAATTAGAAATTTTTTAACATACGTCTACAAAGCTTTTAAGAGAAGAGAGTTTTCTTTATCATAAAGTTACATTCTTGTGATGTATGTCTGTTAAATCTATTTGTATGTTCCTACTGTATTGGTGAAGTTTGACTGTTGGTCCTATATTGTAATTATTTCAAAATATTTTAAGTATGCATTATCCAAGAACGACTATGCATTATATTCTGTGTTTGTATAATGTTTGTAATGTGTTCACACCCCTCAAACGGGGCTTTGGCCTTACTGAATAAATTCCTGATTCTGATTCTGACTCTCTCTCTCTCTCTCTCTCTCTCTCTCTCTCTCTCTCTCTCTCTCTCTCTCTCTCTCTCTCTCTCTCTCACTGAATAAATTCCTGATTTGATTCTGACTTTCTCTCTGTTTCTCTCTCTGTTTCTCTCTCTCTTTTTTTTTCTCTCTCTCTCTCTCTCTCTTCTCTCTCTCTCTGTGTGTGTGTGTGTGTGTGTATGCATGTATGTGTGTGCGTGTGTGTGTGGTGTGGTGTTTTGTTCGTTATTTCTTTTAACGTCTATTCACATATGTACTTTTAGACGAAATGTGGTGTGGTGTGGTGTGGTGTGGTGTGGTGTGGTGTGGTGTGTGTGTGTGTGTGTGTGTGTGTGTGTGTGTGTGTGTGTGCTGATTTAAACCGAGTGTCACAGAACTTGTCACGTTTTATCGACTGAATCAAGGAAGCTTAAGAGCTAAACTAACGATCATCAAACAACACTTCACGGTGATCAGTGACACACACGAAGGTGAAGTACTGTACTATCCAGGTGTGAAGATCGTCCGAAATCTTAACCCGGGACAGTTTACCCATAAAAGCATAAACGAATGTGAATGAACAAGAACTAGGACAATAGGAAAAAGAGAGTTAACCCTTTGACTCCTGCACCTTACTCATTAGCTACAAAAATTTAACCCTTTGACTTACTCAGCCTATCCACCAACTTCCTGCAGGGAGCTGGTGGATAGGGTGAGGGAGTCAAAAGTTTAAGTATTTGCTTTGCAAGCATGGTTGACAATGCACAATGCTGGTGGATAGTGTGAGGGTGTCAAAGGGTTAATTACATATGTCCAGTCACCCACCATTGTAATCCAAATACAATCGCATCAAAATGAAAACGTTATCAAAACAAAGTACTGATAGACAAAAACCAAAACGATATTTCTTTGATTCAGCCAACGAATATTTTGATTTATAAAGTCTTCGCGTTAGTGACTGGACATCGAACAGTATTCTTCACGTCAGGCCATCCGGATCAACAGTGCTGACTGTCAACCTGTCAGATCAACACTGCTGACTGTCAACCCTGTCCAGATCAACACTGCTGACTGTCAACCCTGTCTAGATCAACACTGCTGACTGTCAACCCTGTCCACATCAACACAGCTGACTGTCAACCCTGTCCACATCAACACTGCTGACTGTCAACCCTGTCCAGATCAACACTGCTGACTGTCAACCCTGTCCAGATCAACACTGCTGACTGTCAACCTGTCCAGATCAACACTGCTGACTGTCAACCTACCTCCCCACTACAAGCATGATGGAACAAACGGACAGATGAAATAGAAAAAAAAAAGAAAATTATACGATTAATGTAAATGGATACTGCTCTAGGAAACTTGGCTCTCCTCTCTCTCTCTCTCTCTCTCTCTCTCTCCTCTCTACTCTCTCTCTCTCTCTCTCTTCTCTCTCCCTTCTCTCTTGCTCTCTCTCTCCTCTCTCTCTCTTCTCTCTCGCCTCTCTCTCTCTCTCTCTCTCTCTCTCTCTCTCTCTCTCTCTCTCTCTCTCTCAACCCTGTTATTCAGAAGAAACCAGATCAAACTGGACTGTGTCTGTAGGTTGGTGAAAGAAAAGTTTTACACTCTTTGAACCCATACTAAGTCAGCTGCGCGTGGTCCTGTGATCTAGCTAGCAACACGTAACTGACGATGGTGGGCGTGATATTTACACCCATGTAATCTCTTCTCGTGAAGAGGCTCGAGGAGCTGAGAAAGGCCGTGAGCGTATTACGCCATCTTCCCGACCCAATTTTTTTGAGGTCATCGCATTTTGTGTTCATTTTATTCAATTTGTTTGGGGTGGGGGTGGGGTGGGGTAGGTCCCATTTTTCTACACCAGCTTGATGGGTGCAGAAATTGGCAGTTTTTACAATGCCATGACGATGATGATGATGATGATGATGACGAGACAGTCATGATGCTGAGGGTTGAGACTGCGTGGCAGGGTTGCATTCTACGCTTACTGTCATAACATATCCTGGTGTCAACCAGACCTGATAGATACAGACTCCTGCGGTGCTGGTCAGAATAATTTAAGCAACACCCTTACAATGACGCATCCATGAAGTGGATGAGACTCCACTGTGTGGTCCCTGTCTTCCCGACGAGCCCGTACCAAGTTCATCTCTGGGTAGGAGCCGGTTGGAGCCGAAAAATACCACAATGATTTTTGAAGGGACCGATGGAGATTCAAACCCACAACCTTCCAGTCAATAGTCCGTTGCGTTAACTACCGCACCAGGGAGACTGGTTTTCCCAACCCCAAACTGTCTCCATGCTTTCAAGTAAGCGTGCTGACCAACAGGTCCATGATCTAAGAGTAATGTCAGCTATGTCCAACTCTGGCACAAGGGAAAGTGACGACCAGGTGGGAGATAATAATACTGATAAGCCTTCTATTGACACAGAACGTTCTGAAGGCTAGGAAAACGGTTGGCCGAAGTGATTGTTGTCTTCCTTTACTTAGAATATTTCAGGAATTGTAAAGAAATCAAACGTCTTTGAGTCTTTTTTTTTCTAGGATCATCACATTTAAGGGGGCTACCTTTGTGCTCACCTTTTTTTTTTTCGTCCCATTTTCTACGCCACATCAATGGCCACAGAAGCTGGAACAGTTTTTACAATGCGATGATGATGATGTCAATGAGGATGATAACCATGATGCTATGGAGTTCCATCTAGGATTGAGACTGCGTGACAGGGCTGTACTCTACGCTTACTATCATAACATATCCTGGCGTCAACCAGGCCCGAGAGATTCAGACACCTGCGGTGCTGGTCAGAAGATTTGAGCAACACCCTCAATGACGCATCCGTGAAGTGGATGAGACTCGACTGTGTGGTTCCAGTCTTCCCAATGAGCCCATAGCACACTCAACTCTCGGTAGGAGCCGGTTAGAGCCGAAAAACCCCACAATGATATATACTACACGTCATTATTGAAGGGCCAGGAACGTTTTTGAGTCAATTTTTGAAAGGAGAAATAACCTATTTTCTCTTACTCTTTTCTCCAATTCGTTGCCGTAACTGAATGGATAAGAGCTCAGACAACATTGCAGTTTCCTTTTGGCACGTGTTTGGGGATTTGCCGATTTGCAATGGGCGGCCCAAGGAAGACAATTTCCACACGAAATTGTCGAATCTTCAGCAGGGTCTCTCTGACGACGCAGGCAAGGTAGCGACAAAATTCGCTTTGCACGTGCAAGGCAAGCCCTTTTTGAACACTACTCCAGCCAAAGTTGCCCGCAGACGAGGATAAAAAGGACCCGTTCTTGGTTCGTTTTAACCATGCTTGCAAGACGACGGATGACGGATGAGCAGCGGGGGAGAGCCCTCGCTCTGCTTGATGAAGGCCTAGCGCAGCGGGAAGTTGCTAGACGACTTGAAGTGTCGCATTCCACAATCCAGAGACTGCTGGAGTGCTTCAATGAGACTGGAGCAGTCCAGGAAAGGCGTCACACGGGTCGACCCAGAGTAACAGCAAGACCGCTACCTTGCCCTCTCCGTCCTGAGGGAAAGGGCATCCACTGCGGTGACCTTGAGGGGTCAGCTGAGGGACGCAACAGGTGCTAACATCAGCTGCAGCACGGTGAGAAGACGGCTACATGAGGCAAACTTGAGGTCACGGAGACCGGCCGTCCGACCCGTGCTGTCACCGGTCAACAGAGTGCGCCGCATGACCTGGGCCAGGGAGCACGTGACCTGGACAAGGCAACAGTGGGCCCGGGTCTTGTTTTCGGATGAGTCCAGGTTCACCCTGACCTTTAACGATGGCCGGGCTCGGGTGTGGCGACGTCAAGGGGAGAGGTTCGCTGACGCCACTGTCCAAGAGCATAACCGGTACGGCGGCGGGTCGGTGATGGTGTGGGGTGGCATGAGCCGTGGTACCCGGACCCCCCTGCTCCCCATTGACGGCATCCTGAACGGGGTCCGGTACCGGGACGAGGTTCTGGCGGCCGTGGCACTGCCTGCGCTTGTGGACCTTGGTCAAGGCGCCATCTTCCAGGACGACAATGCACCTGCGCATCGAGCACGCCTTGTGACCGACTTCCTGGAGCAGCATGAAGTCGTCCGTATGGCCTGGCCAGCGTGCTCACCTGACCTGAACCCAATTGAACACCTCTGGGATGTGCTCGGGAGGCGCATCAGGGACAACCACCCCCCACCGGGCACCCTGGCCAGGCTGGTCGACATCCTGCAGATCGAGTGGGCGGCCATCCCTCAGGACACACTCCGTACCCTTGTGGGGTCGATGCATCGGCGCTGTGAAGCATGCATCCAGGCTCGGGGCGGACACACGCGATATTGAAAACAGATTGGCCAAATCTGACACTTTCTGTTTTTTGAAAAGGGGGGGATGTTCCTTTAAATGCATGTGCTGTTCACTAATGGGTCATTGTGCTAATTTCTTTTTCCAAAACAGGTGTGGAAATGATGAAATAAAACATAGAATCAATTCTAAACATTGTCAATTATTTCAACTTAAAATTAGAGAGGAAGGAAGAAGTGGCCCTTAAATTATGATTAGGAGTATATTTTTGATGGGACTGATGGGGATTCGAACCCACAACCTTCCAGTCGGTAGTCCGTTGCGCTAACCACTACACCACGGCGACTGGTATGTCTTTGAGTCTTTGACTGGTTGAATTATGTTGATGGTTTTAATGTTTTGTCCTTGCATGCAAGAAACTTTTCTTAATTGAAAAAAATGATATGTCCAGCTTATTTAACAATTTTGATAAATGTGTTTGTCCAGCTTTGAAACTGTCTCCTGTGGAATGAGCTCAGGTGGGCTAACTGTCTTGATTAAATGATCGTAATGGAGTTTTTGGGACAATTTTAGAACGAAAGCAAAAATGTGATAACCCTGAGACTACCAAAATACATGTTTAGCAGTACAAAGACGTAACATATGTCTATTGTGACTGCACTTGCCACAGCTGAGCTCTCCTGCTGGCCTAGGGCTGCCACAGTGAAATCTCTGAGAACCGGGTGCAAGTGAACTTATCCATCGATTTATGACAAAGAAACCGGCAAAATGTAGCTGAAGCGTTCAACGGAAGTTCTCTCCACAAGGGAAGCAACTGCCAACTACTAAATCATTAGCATAACAAAAGTGGAGGGAGTTATATACCCTAAACCGTCTGTTACTTCGATCGAAGTAGCCCGTCGTCAGTGAGAGCTCAGCTGTTACTTCGATCGAAGTAGCCCGTCGTCAAAGAGATTGTGTATGTATATCCCATCATAAGAATGTTCTTTCTACCATCAGGCAGAAGCAAACTGCCAAACACTGGAAGCAGAAAGGTGCACGTGGAATCTGTTAGCTTTAGACGAAAATGTGCATATAAATTGTTGCCATGACTTGAATGAAGGAACTGGTAATCTGCAAATTAATGAATACTTTTCTGACAAAAACGATCTTGTAGGTGTTTTTGACAAATTTGTTCTGTTTGAAAACTGGAGACAATTACAGGACGCGGTAGCCAATGATCATGGGAAACAAGTTACTTGAAACGTATGCTTACTATGACCTAAACTTTTCAATTGGATGTCCAGAATTAAACAGTTCGGGCAGCTTCACTTACTTATCACAACATGGTCATAGTGTTATATACCATTTCCTACTGAGTGGCGATCTAAGTTGTTATGTTGAAAAGTTGATTGTAGAGAACACGATGGAATCCCAGTGGAATACCTTTGATAACCAGTCGTAATATTTCAGACTTTAAAACGTTTCCATTCACAGTGTCGGCGATTTTTAAAAAAAATCTATAATGATAACGTAGAGTTCTGTATTTCTAAATAAAAACTTTTCAATGATTTATGTAAAGTGAATAAATGATCCACTGTAGACCGACCCCTCCTCAATCCTGCTTCTGCTTCACATATGACATTGTTTTCCACTGCCCATACTACTATCAATGATTTGTCCACTCTTTGCTCTGAAATATTATTGATAATATAACCACGAGTTTATGTTTACGAATTTGACACAAGAATTGTTTTGAGTCAACAACCGAATTCATCAGTGCATTTAAATCTTGTATTCTTATGTGTATGCTCTTTTTTATCTGACGAAGCCTGATAGTCCTTCCTCATTTTTGAGTAAGTAGGGCACGACACAAGGCTGAGCCTGTACCAGAACTGTGTCATTTCCACCCAACTATCCTGCTCTGAATGCTGAAGGATGACGCAACGTAATCTTGCCCAATGCAGTCAAGAGAATGTGGACTTTTCGTTATCAAAGATCTTGCCCAATGCAATCAAGAGAATGTGGACTTTTCCTTATCAAAGATCTTGACCAATGCAATCAATAGAATAAGGACTTTTCATTATCAAAGATCTTGCCCAATGCAATCAACAGAATGTGGACATTACATTATCAAGGATCTTGCCCAATGCAATTAGTGGATTTTTCATTATCAAAGATCTTACAGAATGCAATCTAGAGGATGTGGACACATTGCATTATCAAAGATCTTGCTCGCTGTAATCAAGAGAATGTGAATATTTCATTATCAAAGATCTTACCCAATGCAATTTCAAGAGAATGTGGACATTTCATTATCAAAGATCTTACCCAATGCAATTTCAAGAGAATGTGGTCATTTCATCATCATTGTGAGGAAACTGTCAGTTTTTTGTTTGTTTGTTTGTTTGTTTGTTAGTTTGTTTGTTTGTTTGTTTTTGAGTGAAGTATATAATACATTTGTGATCTATTGAGACTTCCTTATGCATAGTGTTTGTTGCGTGCATTGTTCACACATTCATTTATCATGTTTTGTAACTGCTGTGTGCTTGTACGCCTTCACAAGGGGTCATGACCTTTATATCTTTATTTCTCTCTCTCTCTCTCACTCTGTGCGTGCGTGCGTGCGTGCGTGTGTGTGTGTGTGTGTGTGTGTGTGTGTGTGTGTGTGTGTGTGTGTGTGTGTGTGTATATATATACACACAAACTATCTGAAATCTGAACACTCTCTCCCTCCCTCCCTCACTCCCTCTCTCTCTCTCTAAAAATGTCAACCTACCTGTACACGCACAGAAAAGGGCCCATAACCAGTGACTGCCAGTGAGTACAGTGATACACTTAAAACTAGTTCAGGTGGGCAACTGAATATTTACACTAGCGGCGACCAAAGAAAAAAAAATAAGACCTGCCACAGAAAAACACAGGCCATGACACTGAATATTCTAAACCTCTCACCAATCCAACACCCGGAACAGTGTGAACAAAACAACGTGTATACACACACATCCGAGAGAGAAAATAGGACCGCTATAAATAGCACAGCAACTGTTTTACAACGACAACTGATGAGTGAGTTTACCCATCAAGACAGCGTTATCCCACAACAAAGGACGTAGTGACGTCAAGAGCCATCTCAGTAAAAGCCATACACACTTTCGTAATGCTGAACAACATGAGGGGGGTCGGCCAAGTAGGGCATGACACCAGGCTGAGACTGTACCACAACTGTGTCATTTCCACACAACTTTCCTGCTCTGAATGCTAAAGGATGACGCAACGTGATCTTGCCCAATGCAGTCAAGAGAATGTGGACTTTTCGTTATCAAGGATCTTGCCCAATGCAATTTCAAGAGAATGTAGACATTTCGTTATCAAAGATCTTACCCAATGCAGTCAAGAGAATGTGGACTTTTCGTTATCAAAGATCTTACCCAATGCAGTCAAGAGAATGTGGACTTTTCGTTATCAAAGATCTTACCCAATGCAGTCAAGAGAATGTGGACTTTTCGTTATCAAAGATCTTGCCTAATCCAATACATAGAATGTGGACATTTCATTATCAAAGATCTTGCCTAATGCATACAGAGAATGTGGACATCACATTATCAAAGATCTTGCTCAATGCAATACAGAGAATGTGGACATTTCATTATCAAGGATCTTGCCCAATGCAATCAAAAGAATGTGAATATTTCATTATCAAAGATCTTGCCCAATGCAATCAAGAGAATGTGGACATTTCATTATCAAAGATCTTGCTCAATGCAATACAGAGAATGTGGACATTTCATTATCAAGGATCTTGCTCAATGCAATACAGAGAATGTGGACATTTCATTATCAAAGATCTTGCTCAATGCAATACAGAGAATGTGGACATTTCATTATCAAGAATCTTGCCTAATACAATACAGAGATTGTGAACATTTCATTATCAAAGATCTTACCTAACCCTATACAGAGAATGTGGACATTTCATTATCAAAGATCTTGCTCAATGCAATACAGAGAATGTGGACATTTCATTATCAAGGATCTTGCCTAATGCTATACAGAGAATGTGGACATTTCATTATCAAAGATCTTGCTCAATGCAATACAGAGAATGTGAATATTTCATTATCAAGGATCTTGCTCAATGCAATACAGAGAATGTGGACATTTCATTATCAAGGATCTTGCTCAATGCAATACAGAGAATGTGGACATTTCATTATCAAGGATCTTGCCTAATGCAATACAGAGAATGTGGACATTTCATTATCAAGGATCTTGCCTAATGCAATACAGAGAATGTGGACATTTCATTATCAAGGATCTTGCCAAATGCAATTTCAAGAGAATGTAGACATTTCGTTATCAAAGATGTTGCCTAATGCAATACAGAGAATGTGGACATTTCATTATCAAAGATCTTGCCCAATGCAATCAAGAGAATGTGGACATTTCATTATCAAAGATCTTGCCCAATGCAATCAAGAGAATGTGGACATTTCATTATCAAAGATCTTGCCCAATGCAATCAAGAGAATGTGGACATTTCATTATCAAAGATCTTGCCCAATGCAATCAAGAGAATGTGAATATTTCATTATCAAAGATCTTGCCCAATGCAATCAAAAGAATGTGAATATTTCATTATCAAAGATCTTGCCCAATGCAATCAAGAGAATGTGGACATTTCTTTATCAAAGATCTTACCCAATGCAATACAGAGAATGTGGTCATTTCTTTATCAAAGATCTTACCCAATGCCATCAAGAGAATGTGGACATTTCATTATCAAGAATCTTGCCTAATACAATACAGAGATTGTGAACATTTCATTATCAAAGATCTTACCTAACCCTATACAGAGAATGTGGACATTTCATTATCAAAGATCTTGCTCAATGCAATACAGAGAATGTGGACATTTCATTATCAAGGATCTTGCCTAATGCTATACAGAGAATGTGGACATTTCATTATCAAAGATCTTGCTCAATGCAATACAGAGAATGTGAATATTTCATTATCAAGGATCTTGCTCAATGCAATACAGAGAATGTGGACATTTCATTATCAAGGATCTTGCTCAATGCAATACAGAGAATGTGGACATTTCATTATCAAGGATCTTGCCTAATGCAATACAGAGAATGTGGACATTTCATTATCAAGGATCTTGCCTAATGCAATACAGAGAATGTGGACATTTCATTATCAAGGATCTTGCCAAATGCAATTTCAAGAGAATGTAGACATTTCGTTATCAAAGATGTTGCCTAATGCAATACAGAGAATGTGGACATTTCATTATCAAAGATCTTGCCCAATGCAATCAAGAGAATGTGGACATTTCATTATCAAAGATCTTGCCCAATGCAATCAAGAGAATGTGGACATTTCATTATCAAAGATCTTGCCCAATGCAATCAAGAGAATGTGGACATTTCATTATCAAAGATCTTGCCCAATGCAATCAAGAGAATGTGAATATTTCATTATCAAAGATCTTGCCCAATGCAATCAAAAGAATGTGAATATTTCATTATCAAAGATCTTGCCCAATGCAATCAAGAGAATGTGGACATTTCTTTATCAAAGATCTTACCCAATGCAATACAGAGAATGTGGTCATTTCTTTATCAAAGATCTTACCCAATGCCATCAAGAGAATGTGGACATTTCATTATCAAAGATCTTGCCCAATGCAACCAAAAGAATGTGAATATTTCATTATCAAAGATATTGCCCAATGCAATCAAAAGAATGTGAATATTTCATTATCAAAGATCTTACCCAATGCAATCAAAAGAATGTGGACATTTCATTATCAAGGATCTTGCCCAATGCAATCAAAAGAATGTGAATATTTCATTATCAAAGATCTTACCCAACGCAATCAAGAGAAAGTGGACATTTCATTATCAAAGATCTTGCTCAATGCAATACAGAGAATGTGAATATTTCATTATCAAAGATCTTGCTCAATGCAATACAGAGAATGTGAATATTTCATTATCAAAAATCTTGCTCAATGCAATACAGAGAATGTGAAAATTTCATTTTCAAAGATCTTGCTCAATGCAATACAGAGAATGTGGACATTTCATTATCAAAGATCTTGCTCAATGCAATACAGAGAATATGGACATTTCATTATCAAGGATCTTGCTCAATACAATACAGAGAATGTGGACATTTCATTATCAAAGATCTTGCTCAATGCAATACAGAGAATGTGAATATTTCATTATCAAAGATCTTGCCCAATGCAATCAAAAGAATGTGAATATTTCATTATCAAAGATCTTACCCAATGCAATCAAAAGAATGTGGACATTTCATTATCAAGGATCTTGCTCAATGCAATCAAAAGAATGTGAATATTTCATTATCAAAGATCTTACCCAACGCATTCAAGAGAAAGTGGACATTTCATTATCAAAGATCTTGCTCAATGCAATAAAGAGAATGTGAATATTTCATTATCAAAGATCTTGCTCAATGCAATACAGAGAATGTGAATATTTCATTATCAAAAATCTTGCTCAATGCAATACAGAGAATGTGAAAATTTCATTTTCAAAGATCTTGCTCAATGCAATACAGAGAATGTGGACATTTCATTATCAAAGATCTTGCTCAATGCAATACAGAGAATATGGACATTTCATTATCAAGGATCTTGCTCAATACAATACAGAGAATGTGGACATTTCATTATCAAAGATCTTGCTCAATGCAATACAGAGAATGTGAATATTTCATTATCAAAGATCTTGCTCAATGCAATACAGAGAATGTAGACATTTCATTATCAAAGATCTTGCTCAATGCAATACAGAGAATGTGAATATTTCATTATCAAAGATCTTGCTCAATGCAATACAGAGAATGTGAATATTTCATTATCAAAGATATTGCCTAATGCAATACAGAGAAAGTGGACATTTCATTATCAAAGATCTTGCTCAATGCAATACACAGAATGTGAATATTTCATTATCAAAGATCTTGCTCAATGCAATACAGAGAATGTGAATATTTCATTATCAAAGATCTTGCCTAATGCAATACAGAGAATGTGGACATTTCAATATCAAAGATCTTGCCTAATGCAATACAGAGAATGTGGACATTTCATTATCAAAGATCTTGCTCAATGCAATACAGAGAATGTGGACTTTTCATTATCAAAGATCTTGCCTAATGCAATACAGAGAATGTGGACTTTTCGTTATCAAGGATCTTGCTCAATGCAATGCAGAGAATGTGGACTTTTCATTATCAAAGATCTTGCCTAATGCAATTTCAAAAGAAAGTGGACATTTCATTATCAAAGATCTTGCTCAATGCAATACACAGAATGTGAATATTTCATTATCAAAGATCTTGCTCAATGCAATACAGAGAATGTGAATATTTCATTATCAAAGATCTTGCCTAATGCAATACAGAGAATGTGGACATTTCATTATCAAAGATCTTGCCTAATGCAATACAGAGAATATGGACATTTCATTATCAAAGATCTTGCCTAATGCAATACAGAGAATGTGAATATTTCATTATCAAAGATCTTGCCCAATGCAATCAACAGAATGTGACTATTTCATTATCAAGGATCTTGCCTAATGCAATACAGAGAATGTGAATATTTCATTATCAAGGATCTTGCCCAATGCAATCAACAGAATGTGGACATTTCATTAGCATTGTGAGGAAACTGTCAGTTTTTTGTTTGTTCGTTTTTGTTGTTGTTGTTTGTTTGTTTTGTTTGTTTTTGTTTTGTTTTGGGTTGTTTTTTTTGTAAAGTATTTAATAAAGTTGTGATCTATTGCAATGTCATTATACACAGTGCTTGTTGCGGGCATCGTTCACACATCCATTGACGATATTTTGTAACTGTAGTGTACTTGTACCTCTTCATGAGGGTCATGGCTTTTCTACGTTGTGTGTGTGTGTGTGTGTTGTGTGTGTGTTGTGTGTGTGTAGTGTGTGTGTATGTGTGTGTGTTGTGTGTGTGTGTGATTTTGTGTGTGTATGTTGTGTGTGTGTTGTGTGTGTGTGTGTGTAGTGTGTGTGTTGTGTTATGTGTGTGTGTGTGTGTGTGTGTGTGTTGTGTGTGTGTGTGTGTTTGTGTGTGTGTGTGTGTTGTGTATGTGTGTGTGTAGTGTGTGATGTGTGTGTGTGTATGTGTATGTGTGTGTATGTGTGTGGTGTGTGTGTGTGTGTGTGTTGTGTGTGTGTGTGTGTGTGTGTGTGTGTGTGTGTGTGTGTGTGTGTGTGTGTGTGTGGTTTTAACACAACTATTTGAAGTCTCAACGCTCCCTCCCTCCCAACACACGTTGAAACTGATCACAACTTTTAACACGCGTTGAAATGTCATCGACGGAACAAATTACTGACGTGTCTTCAAAGGACATCAAATTCAATAGATAGAGCACTTGAGCAGTGTTATTGAATCGTCACAGTCAATTTGAACAGCATGGGAGTGAGAAAGGAACCCCACTAAGGACCCATCATGAAGGCCACAAGCGAAGCTGCTGTCTATACTACAACAATCTGACAGTGGGAGGTGTAATCAGGTGGGTCATCATCATCAGGTTCCCTGACGCATGCCTTTGGTGACCATGGACTTCCAACCATCTCTATCTCTCGTTGCCTCTAGCATCTTTCCACCCTCCTCATCCCCAGCCACTCTGCAAGTCCGTCCAGCATTCTCTCCCTGGGTCTACCTGGTGCTCTCTTTCTCTCCAGCTTTCCCATTGTGACCAGGTGCTGCAAATCCCCCTTCCTCATAAAATGGCCTATAAATGTTGCCTGTCTTTTCCTAATCTTCCTTATGAGTGATCTACTTGTGTCTGCCTCCATCAAGACTGTCTCCTTTGTTTTCTTTGCTGTCCATGGAACTCTCAACATTCTTCTGAGTAACCACATCTCGGCTGCCTCAATCTGCTCTGGCTTTGCTTGCTGACTGTCCACGCCTCCCATCCGTACAACAGTATTGGTTCTGTATAACATTCAAGGACTCTCTTTCTGATGTTAATTGATAGGCATTTTTGGTAAGAATGCTTGTCATCAGGTGGGTAAGACGTCAGAATTCCGAACGGAATGCCTGGAGTTCGGTCCTACTTGGTACGTCCCGTCCGATGGGTAAAGGGTGGAGATTTTCCCCCAGGTCATCATTTGTGCAGACCTTACTGTTATTGTTGTTTAAAGCCCAGTCGACTGCGCAGGACCATACCAAGTCTATAACCGTTTCAAAACATACAAAACTTCATCAGGAAAAATAGAAATTAAGTACATATATTAATGCATTCGTGCACATAATCTAAGGGCATGCCCCTGGCGTTGACCACTCCGTCCAATTTATCATACAGGGGATTTAAAAAACACACTTGAATACAAATTTAAACATAACTAAGGACACCAAAACATTAAAAACAAAGCCTTAGTTATCTAAAATTGCTTCCGCATATCTCACCTCCCTAGAGCCAAAAACGCATTTTAATACATGTACTCAATTATCAATCCTAAGACAAAATACGTAAGACTTTATCGAACACATACAGAGGAATGGACCAGCAAGGCAGAAAATTACAGGAAAAATGACAGAAAACAAAGGAGGAAGAAAGAAAACAAAGAGAGTGAGAGAAAAGAGGAAATTTCTAGCACAGAGTTTCCAGAAGGTGAGGATACTATTTATACTGAAAAAGCCCCGGTATCTCCACGGGGGATTGTGCAGATCTGTTGGTGCCTCAACCCCCTACATGTGTATATGCATGCAGAAGGTCAACCACGCACGTTAAAGATCCTGTACGTCATGTCAGTGCCCGGTAGGCTTATACAAACACCCATGAAGTACACTCACCACAGACCACGTGTGCAGACTGTGTAGCAATATAACACCCACACAGTGTGAGCAGAACTACGTGCATACATCAGCACGTGAAAGAAATGGGAAGGCTAAAAATCAAAATAGAACAACAAAACTCCACTGACAAGGACAAGTGGAGTATGTTTAAGTGTGACCGTCATATACACATAGGCCTAAAGGTATGAATAATCCATGATCAGTTAATTCAGTTCACGTGGTTTTAAACACCTGAATGCCGAGGGCCATATCAAGACGGTCACCACGATACCAACCATTATTGTTATTATTATTGTTATTGTTATCGTTGTTTAAAGCCCTGCCGAATGCCGATGGCCATGTCAAGACGGTCACCACGATACCAACCGTTATTGTTATATATTATTGTTATTGTTGTTTAAAGCCCAGTCGACTGCATAAAGCCATATCAGGGCTATAACCACTTCAAAGCACACAAACTTCAAGAAAAAGAAAAGAATGAAAAAAATTAAGTACACATATCAAGAATGCATTCGCGCGCATAATCAAAGGACATGCCCCCGGCGTTGACACTCCGTCCAATTTATCGCACAGGGGATTTTAGAAACACACCTGAATACAAATGTAAGCACACCTAAGGACACAATAAACGTGACGAAAACTAAAATCACGTGCAACGACCATGTGGAAGACAAAGACGAAACGATCGTAATTGACAACCACACAACAGAAGAGGTCGACCGCTATATCTACCTTGGTCAGTATATATCGATGGATCGTATAAGGCTGATCAGGAAGTATCTCTCTGTCGAAACAACTGCAAAACTCGTTCTCTCCTTCATAATGTCTCGCATTGACTATTGCAATTCACTCCTGTCCGGTCTTCCTGCCTCCACCACTCACATCCTACAGCGCATTCAAAACAACGCTGCACGCCTTGTACTCAAAAAGAAAAAAGCTGACCACATATCTCCTCTCCTGGCACAACTTCACTGGCTCCCTGTATCAAAGCGCATACAGTACAAACTAGACACCATGTGCTACAAAAGCCTCAATAACGCAGCTCCTGATTACCTGTCAAGCCTACTTGAGATCTATCTTCCCTCACGTACCCTCCGCTCTGCCTCCGATCCTCTGACTTTTCGCTTTCCACGCACTAAGCTCAATACCTATGGTCCACGAGCCTTCTCTGTTTCTGGTCCACTCTCCTGGAACAAACTTCCTCTCTCAGTCCGTCAGCAACTACTTTTGTCTCCTTCAAGTCCGCTCTCAAAACTCACCTTTTCTCCTCCGCATAAAATCCTAACCTCACTCAACCCCCCTCTGCAGCCTGTCTCCGCTCGGAGGGGAATAACATGGTTATAATATATAATTGTATATGCTATGCTCTCTATAATTTTCCATTGCTTTTATTCTTGCTTTTATTGCTTTTATTCTTTCTCCCATTTATAGCCATGCGTGTGTGTGTGTGTGTGTGTGTGTGTGTGGCGTGCGTGTGCGTGCGTGCGTGCGTGCGTGCGTGTGTGTGTCTGCTTCAGCGCTTAGATTTGATTTTATCAAGATTTTGCGCTATATAAATATTGTAATTATTATTATAATTATTATTATTATGACTCAGCCTCTAAGGAACAAGAGATCAGACCTCGACATTACGCTCGGATAGCAAGCATCCGGTAAAGCAAGCAGCATCTTTAGAAATAAAGATATGCCGATTGTATTGAAACGCCGAGTGTACGACGCATGCATAACGCCGACTGTGACATATGGAGCCGAAACATGGAACCTGACGAAACGTCAGCTCCTAAAACTGCGACGCGAACCATGCAAAGGGCCCACGAACGGATCATGATGGGAATCACCTGGAAGGACCGGAAAACGGCGGCATGGGTAAAAGGAAAAACGAAGGTCCAAGACATAAAAGACACAGTTTGTGAACGAAAGTGGAACTGGGCTGGTCATGTCATTAGGAAATCTGACAACAGATGACAAACAAAGTGACGCACTGGATCCCTCGAAGCCAAAAAAGGAACAGAGGTCGACAGAGAACCAGATGGCGAGACGATCTGGAAAAGTTCGACAAACAATGGACCAGAACAGCAGTTAACTGGCAACAATGGCGTGCGATGAGAAAGGCCTCTGTCCAAATAACTTCAGAATACCTGGTGAGGAGCAACAGAGGAGACGTTCATCATCATCATCATCAGGTGCCCTGCCGCATGGCGTTGGCGATCATGAACTTCCAACCATCTCTATCTCTCGTTGCCCCCAGCATCTCCCCCACCCTCCCCATCCCCAGCATTCTCTCCCTGGGTCTACCTGGTGCTCTCTTTCCCCCCAGCTTTCCCTTCAGATCATGAAACACATCTGTGACACTATATACAGGCTGGCCCAGAACAAAGTGACGTAGCGGACTTTCTTTGCTACCATACGTGCAAATGGTATAAAGGGAAGTAAGTAAGCCAACGCTCATGAAATATGATTTATGTTACATACACCAACATCTCATGTTTGTCCAATGTGTTCATATATCAGAGACGATGAACATCATAATTTTCGTTTAGACTGTACAAAATATGAGTGAATTCGAAATAAACGCAAGCTGTTCAAACCGCCCTCAGCAACAAGACGTGAGACTGTAAGCATTCTTTCTTAGTTTTTAGTCCTGTTTTTATTATCCATTGTTTGGTGTTTGTGGTCTGTTTGTCACCGTGCGTTCGCGCTTGACAAAGGCCGGTTGGCCGAAAATTTGCGCTTGTTTTGTCTTGTTTTGTTGAATACGCGCTTACATTGGTTTTCTTGTTCTTCTGGTTCCTGTTTGCTTGGGCGCGGGCAGTCGCACTTGTTTTTGATTCTTTCGTCAGGCAACACAGGAGTTATTCCCTGGTAGTGTATGTTGTAGGGGAGAGTAACCAAAGAAAAAAGTGACATATTACTACATCACACCCATTGGTCAATACCGTGTAGTAAGTTTATAAGTAACGTCATCAAAGTTTGACTTGTTAAAAGTCAGTTTCAATTTCAGTTCTCAAGATGGGTCTCCGTGCTGGGAATGAATTCCATATGCACTAACATGCAGGTGCCATGTGATGGAGAAGATCTAGAATCAGTATAGATCAGTGGCTTTATTACGGTCGCTTTATTGTGCTATCTTTAAACTTTACCCTTTACCTTCGAGGTATTCGTGACAGGAATGGAACTACAAAAGAAAGTGTCATACACCGGATTATTGTAACAGTTATTTTTGTTTCAAGCCCAGCCGACTGCGCAGAGCCATATCAGGGGTATAACCTGTTTCAAAACGTATACAATACTTTCAACAGAAAAAAAAACACGAAAATTAAGCACATATATACTCGTATCAACGCATTCGCGCACACAATCCAAGGAGAGCCCCCAGCATTGACCATCCCGTCCAATCTATCACACTGAGGATTTGAAAACCATACCCAAATACAAACTTAAACATAACTAAGAACACAAAAATATATATATAAAAACGGGCCCAACTTACCTAAAATTGCTTCTGCGTATCTCATTTCCCCACAGCAAAAAAATGCATTCAATACATGTACCTAATTATAAATCCTAAGAGAAAGTCTGTAAGCTGTTATCAAACACATACAGGTGAATAGACCAGCAAAGTAGAAGAAAACGATATGAAGAAATGACAGAAATCAAAGGAACAAGGCAGAAACAAAGAGAATGATAGATAGAGGAAATTTGTAGCACAGAATTTTCAAGATCCAAAACAAGTGCGACTGCCCGCGCCCAAGCAAACAGGAACCAGAAGAACGAGAAAACCAATGTAAGCGCGTATTTAACAAAACAAGACAAGACAAGCGCAAATTTTCGGCCAACCAGCCTTTGTCAAGCGCGAACGCACGGTCACAAACAGACCACAGACACCAAACAACGGATAATAAAAACAGGACTAAAAACTTCCTTGCCGCCTCGTCCAGTGTATAAAAAGGGACCAAATCCAGAATGTTCAGATTGCAGAAGGTGGTGATGCTATTTATACTGAAAGAGCCGCCGACATCTCTGGGCATCAACACAAGTTCAAAGTTTCAGATGGATAGCATTATTATAATTGTTGACCTATGTTGTACTGAGTTGATTTTTTCGCTGATACATTACTACAACAAAGTAAGTTGAAGCACTTGCTGTGAGGGCCTAAGATGTTACTGTCAATGGCACATCAAAGTTTCCCTCTCTCTCTCTCTCTTTCTGTATGTGTGTGTGTATGTGTGTGTGTGAGTGTGTTAGTGTGTGTGTGTGTGTGTGTGTGTGTGTGTGTGTGTGTGTGTGTGTGTGTGTGTGTGTGTGTGTGAGTGTGAATGTGTGAGTGTGTGTGCGTGTGTGAGTGTGCGTGTGTGTGCGCGCGTGTGTGTGTGTTGTCTGCGTGCGTGAACATACATGCGTTCCATAAATCAAATAAACCGCGGAAGGACACGGCAGGTAATATGTCATTTTCTGATAAGAACTTACTACACACTGCCTACATTCTAGCGACAAATTGAAACACTTGATCAAAATGTGTGTAGCCAAAAGCAAAAATGGAATGGAGACCCTGAAACAAATCACTGACAGCAGAGCCCTTGGTAGGTAAAGAGTGGAGATATTTCCGATCTCCTAGACCAACACAAATGCAGGCCCCTCTAGTATCTAAACCCCCTATGTATGTACTATATGTATGCAGAATGTCATCTACGCATGTTACAGATCCCATATCCCTTGGATTATGTCAGTGCTCGGTGACTTATAAAAACACGAAAATACCCACATGTAAGCTCCCCCCAAAAAGAAAAAAGAAAAAAGCGTATGATTGTCTACGTAGCAGGGTAAGCGTTCAAATAGGAATATGTAGACTACGCAGTGACGCATTTGCATAGCGTGATTCAGCAACCTCAGCAACGTGCACACATCCAAACAAACATTGCTATGAACGCGAAACAGATAACATGGTTTGGTTTGGTTTGGTTTGGTTTGGTTTGGTGTGGTTTGATTTGGTTTGGTTTGGTTTGGTGTGGTTTGTTTTGGTTTGGCTTGGTTTGGTTTGGTTTGGTTTGGTTTGGTGTGGTTTGGTTGGTTTGGTTTGATTTGGTGTGGTGTGGTTTGGTTTGGTTGATTTGTTTTGGTGTGGTGTGGTTTGGTTTGGTTTGGTTTGGTGTGATGTGGTGTGGGTTGGTGTGGTGTGGTGTGGTGTGGTTGTTTGGTTTGGTTTGGTTTGGTGTAGTGTGGTGTGGTGTGGTTGGTTTGGTTTGGTGTGGTGTGGTGTGGTGTGGTTGGTTTGGTTTGGTTTGGTGTGGTATGGTGTGGTGTGGTGTGATTGGTTTGGGGTGGTGTGGTGTATGTGGTGTGGTGTGGTGTGGTGGTTTGGTTTGGTTTGGTTTGGCTTGGCTTGGCTTGGCTTGGTTTGGTTTGGTTTGGTTTGGTTTGGTTTGGTTGGTTTGATTTGGTTTGGTTTGGTTGGTTAGGTTAGGTTAGGTTAGGTTAGGTGTTAGGTTAGGTTAGGTTAGGTTAGGTGTTGGTTTGGTTTGGTTTGGTTTGGTTTGATTTGATTTGATTTAGGTTGGGTTGGGTTGGGTTGGGTTGGGTTGGTTGATTTGATTTGGTTGGGTTGGGTGGTGGGTTGGGTGGTTGGTTTGGTTTGATTTGAGGTTGGGTTGGGTGGGTGGGTTGGGTTGGTTTGATTTGATTTGGTTGGGTTGGGTTGGGTTGGGTTTGGGTTGGTTTGATTTGGTTGGGTTGGGTTGGGTTGGGTTGGTTTGATTTGATTTAGGTTGGGTTGGGTTGGGTTGGGTTGGGTTGGTTTGATTTGATTTAGGTTGGGGTTGGGTTGGGTTGGGTTGGGTTGGTTTGATTTGATTTAGGTTGGGTTGGGTTGGGTGGGTTGGGTTGGTTGTTTGTTTGGTGTGTTGGGTTGGGTTGGGTGGGTGGTTGTTTGATTTGGTGTTGGGTTGGGTTGGTTGGTTGGTTTGATTTGGTTGGGTTGGGTTGGGTTGGGTTGGTTTTTCTTTTGATCTCCCTAAAAATATCAACATAAAGGAAGAGAAGTTGTGTTCATATCGACCAGATAAACTGTGTGCATGTGTGCATGCATGTGTGTGTGTGGTGTGTGTGCGTGTGTGTGTGTGTGTGTGTGTGTGTGTGTGTGTGTGTGTGTGTGTGTGTGTGTGTGTGTGTGTGTGTGTGTGCGCGCACGCGCGCTCGCGTATGTGTATGTATACATGTTTGTGACACACATGTGTTAGCAAGATTTTTCTCAACTCGTTATATAGAAAGATCTTTGGCAAATTAAGTCAAAATTCAAACGCATGTTCGGAAATCATGGCGCCAAGGTCAAGGTAACCACGGACCAAAAAAGTTGGAAAAAAAATCAGTACTTTTTGACTTAAAGGTTTGTGATCATAACTCTCTCAAAAATGTGTCTTCTGACAATGTTTACATTATGTTTTTATCGCTGTGACAGTCTACCATTGTCCTTACCTCGTCATATTTCATTTCATTTCATTTCATGCTTCTTCAAGATCACAATGACCTTTAGAAGTACAAGTTATGGCTTTTCTAGTAGGAAGCAAACACTTCACGAATTAAAAGGGAGATTATTAGAATTGCTTGACTTTTTTTCGTTTCTTCTTTATTTTGCTAATTTTAAATTTGTCTTTCCGTCTTTTTTTAATATATGACGAAACAAGGATTAGCGTATTACTTATGTGTATCTCTCTTCCCATTCAGTTGGACAAGGGCAGTTCTCTCGATTCTGATTTCTTCTTTTATTTCAGTCTGGTTTGTTTGTTTGTTTGCTTGTTTGTTTGTTTGGTTGTTTGTTTGTTTGGTTGTTTGTTTGTTTGCTTGTTTGTTTGTTTGCTTGTTTGTTTGCTTGTTTGTTTGTTTGGTTGTTTGTTTGGTTGTTTGTTTGGTTGCTTGTTTGTTTGGTTGTTTGTTTGTTTGCTTGTTTGTTTGTTTGCTTGTTTGTTTGCTTGTTTGTTTGTTTGGTTGTTTGTTTGTATGTTTGTTTGCTTGTTTGTTTGTTTGTATGTTTGTTTGTTTGTTTGTATGTTTGTTTGTTTGTATGTTTGTTTGTTTGCTTGTTTGTTTGTTTGATTGTTTGTTTGTTTGGTTGTTTGTTTGTTTGTATGTTTGTTTGTTTGCTTGTTTGTTTGTTTGTATGTTTGTTTGTTTGCTTGTTTGTTTGTTTGTATGTTTGTTTGTTTGGTTGTTTGTTTGTTTGTATGTTTGTTTGTTTGCTTGTTTGTTTGTTTGTATGTTTGTTTGTTTGCTTGTTTGTTTGTTTGTATGTTTGTTTGTTTGCTTGTTTGTTTGTTTGTATGTTTGTTTGTTTGGTTGTTTGTTTGTTTGTATGTTTGTTTGTTTGCTTGTTTGTTTGTTTGTATGTTTGTTTGTTTGCTTGTTTGTTTGTTTGTATGTTTGTTTGTTTGGTTGTTTGTTTGTTTGTATGTTTGTTTGTATTTGCTTCGCATGCCTTGGTTGGTTCTGGTGTGGTTAATGTTATTTAATGTGCGATGTAATTATTTCTTTTAGATTGTTTGCCTTTGCAAGAGATACTGCAAGGGACATGATCACTTTTTGTGTAATCTGATAAAAGAATGTTGACAACGGCTCGGAGAGAGAAATGTTCTTGGCAACCGCCTTCGCCTACATGTATATACATGGATGTACAAAGTTGACATGTATATACACAAAAACAACATCATATAAGACAAACAGCAAATGAACGAGTGAACAAACCAAAACAGAAAAGTGGGTTTTGTCCCTTTAAAATTGATATGGCCTCCTCTCTTAATCTCAGTGCATAGAAAAAGAACAGTGTAACCTATCTGGTGAGAAAGGACGATGCAGACAAACGGACAGACAGGGAAAGATGCACAGAAACAGACACAAAAAGTGAAAAAGTAAAGTCCAGGACAGACGGGCACAATAGTCATGTGGGTAAGACGTTCGACTTTCAATCGGATTATCTGGGTTCAGTCCTGCCTTGATACCTCCCATCTGGTAAGTATTGTTAATGTTAATATTGTTTAAAGTCCAGTCGACTGCGTACAGCCATATCAGGGCTATAACCAGTTCAAAACATACACAATACTTCAGCAGGGACAAAAAAGAAAAAGAAAATTAAGTACACATATCAATGCATTCGCACACATAATCTAAGGAGATGCCTACGGCGTTCCGGCCAATTCATCGCACAGGGGATTTAAAAAAACATACCCGAACACAAATTTTAACATAACTAAGGATACTAAAACGGGCCTAACCTAAAATTTCTTTCGTATGTCTCATATCCCTAAAGACAAAAATGCGCATAACACACTTACCCAATTATCAATCCTAAGAGAAAGTACGTAAGACTTTATCGAACACTTACAGGTGA
>CM060314.1:90420717-90423217 GCA_030674185.1 Monoplex corrugatus
TTGCTTTTATTGCTTTTATTCTTTTCTCCCCATTTGTGGCCATGCATGTGTGTGTGTGTGTGTGTGTGTGTGTGTGTGTGTGTGTGTGTGTGTGCGTGTGTGTGCGTGCGTGCGTGTGTGCGTGTGTGTCTTTTCGGCGCTTGGATTTGATTTTGTCGAGATTTGCGCTATATAAATATTGTAATTATTATGTATGCATGTGCGTACGTATGTATGTATGTATGTATGTATACGCTTAGATTTATGTATGTATGTATGTATGCATGTATACGCTCAGCTTAGATTTATGTATGTAAGTATGTAAGCATGTATGTATGCATGTATACGCTCATATGTATGTAGGTATGTATGCATGTATACGCTCAGCGCTTAGATTTGATTTTATCAAGATTTTGCGCTATATAAATAAAATATATTATTATTATTATTATTATACGCATACACACGCACACGCAAACGCACACGCACACACACACATACACACAAATACACACACACAAACAAGCAAACAAACAAATAAACAAACACACACACATACACAAACACACATACATACACACTATAAACATACAAACACACACATATACACAAACACACACACACACACACACACACACACACACACACACACACACACACACACACACGTGGCAGATTGTGCCGACAGCCCAAAGCGAACTGTAAACAATGTTACTGTAGTGTGTTCCCTGTGACTCGTCACACTATCTTCTTGTATCGTTCGTGACAGGGCATTTTGTATCACCAGGGAAAGGTTGACGTGTCACATGCCGTCTTTAAAAGGTGACGTTGAGGTGAGTGTGAAGATGACACTTATCACACAGAGACAAAGAGAGAGAGAGAGATGTTTGATAGTTTTCTTAGAGAGATGGGAGAGAGAGGAGAAGAGAGAGCGGAAAGAGATGGGGGACAGAGAGAGAGAGGAGAGAGGAGAGACAGACAGACAGAGACAGAGAGGCAGAGAGAGAGAGAAAGGAAGAAAGAGAGACAGACAGAGACAGAGAGGCAGAGAGAGTAGAGAGAAAGGAAGAGAGAGAGAGAGAGGAAGAGAGAGAAAAAAGAAAAACACACAGACAGACATACAGAGACGGAGACAGACAGAGACAGAGAGGCACAGAGAGAGAGAAAGGAAGAGAAAGAGAGAGAGAGAAAGAGAGAGAGACAGAGTGGATGAGAGACAGGGACAGAAACAGAGAGGCACAGAGAGACAGAGACAGAGAGAGACAGACAGACAGACAGAGACAGAGAGGCAGAGAGAGTATAGAGAAAGGAAGAGAGAGAGAGAGGGGGAGACAGAGAGAGAGAGAGAGAGAGAGAGAGACTGACAGACGTATAGAGACAGAGACAGACAAAGACATACAGAGACAGAGAGAGAGAGAGAGAAAGAAAGGAGGAGAGACAGGAAGAGAGAGAGAGAGTGGATGAAAGACAGGGACAGAAACAGAGAGGCACAGAGAGACAGAGACAGAGAGAGACAGACAGTCAGACAGAGACAGAGAGGCAGAGAGAGTAGAGAGAAAGGAAGAGAGAGAGAGAGAGGAAGAGAGAGGGAGAGACAGACAGACAGACAGACAGACACACAGAGACAGAGACAGAGACAGAGAGGCAGAGAGAGAGAAAGGAAGAGAAAGAGAGAGAGAGGAAGAGAGAGAGAGAGAGTGGATGAGAGACAGGGACAGAGACAGAGACGCAGAGAGAGAGAAAGGAAGAGAGAAGAGAGAGAGAGAGAGAGAGAGAGAGAGAGAGAGAGAGAGAGAAGGACTGAATTTAGATATTAGTAACAGAGACGCACCACATTCGGACAACTCCATAAACGCTCCACCAACTTGAATTTGCCGTCTGTTTTCTAGCATAGTTCTTGAGCAATGTGCAAAATCCTACAGACTTTTAGTTTGTTTGTTGTTTGTTATTGTTGTTTAAAGCCCAGCCGACTGCGTAAAGCCATATCAGGGCTATAACCGCTTCAAAAAATACAAAACTTCCAACAGGAGAAAGGAAAGGAAAAGAAAATTAAGTACACATTTCAATGCATTCGTGCACATAATCTAAGGACATGCCCTTGGCGGTGACCACTCCGTCCAATTTATTGCACAGGGGATTTAAAAAAAAACACACCTAAATGCAAATTTGAGCATACCTAAGAACACCAAAACATATATAAAAAATGGACATAGATTCCCTAAAATTGCTTCCGCATATCTCACCTCCTTAGAGCCAAAAATGCACTTGATACATGTACCCAACTATCAATCCTAGGAAAATGTACGTAAGACTTTACTGAACACATACAGGTGAATGGACCAGCAAGGCAGAAAACGATAGGAAGAAATGACAGAAAGCAAAGGAACAAGGCAGAAACAAAGAGAGTGACAGAAAAGAGGAAATTTCAAGCTCAGAATTTTCAGAAGGTGGGGATACTATTTATACTGAAGAAGCCCCCGGCATCCCCAGGAGGGGTGCGGGGGGGGGGGGGGTCCTACGG
>CM060314.1:90445717-90458217 GCA_030674185.1 Monoplex corrugatus
CACACACATGTTGACCTGGGAAATCGGAAAAATCTCCACAAGGGACCTCGCCAGGATCGACCCAACACCCCGACCCACCACCCCCGAGACCTTCCCATTGGAAGTCCGATATCTTACCCCTTTTGACCACGGCGCTCGTCATGTGCAAGGTTGACCGACACTGGTCAATGCTCAAGAGGACGGCCACGCCAAACATGTCAAAAGCAGCGTGCATTCAGAACAGAGAGGGCGTTACTGTTGGCACAGCGAGTGGTCAATATTTGCTACGCCTCAACACAGCTCTTGGACAGGCTTTGCATGGAGACTGTGTCAAGTATGTTTTCCGTTTGAACAGCGGTAATGCACGGCTATGAAAGTTACTGATTACCTTATATCACACACACACCCGCACACACACGCACGCACGTGCCCGCACACACACACACGCGCCCGCGCACGTGCTCGCACGCAACACACACACACACACACACACACACACAAACACACTCACACACACTCACACACACACACACACTCACGCATACACACACACACACACACACACACACACACACACACACACACACACACACATACATACACACACACACACACACACACACACACACACACACACACACACACACACACACACACACACACACACATTGGAAAGACGCTAAATCAAAGAACAAACGAACACATAGGCACACACATACGCTCTCTCCCTCCCTCCCTCCCTCTTTCTCTCTCTCACTCACACCACACACACACACACACACACACACACACACACACTCACACACACACACACACGCACGCACACACACACACACACTTTCTATCTCTGTGCATGTGTGTGTGTGCGTGTTTGTGTGTATATGTGTGTTCGTGTTTGTGTGTGTATGTGTGTGCTTGTGTGTGCGTGTTTGTGTGCGTATGAGTGTGTGTGTGTGTGTGTATGTGCGTGTGCGTATGAGCGTGTGTGTGTGTGTGGGGGGGGGGGGGTGACTGTTATCCAGAACGTGAACGTAATTGTGCAGGATTTTTGTGGCTGGTTTATTAAAGAATTCTTTCAGCAAATATATCATACCTTTAGATTGCTGAAACCCTTTCAAACAGATTCGAAAAACATTGACAAATTTCAGTCAGATAGATTTTGAAGACATTGATAAACATTCCAGTGAACATTAGGCATCTATAAGTTTTTCAGGTAAGTATGATGTATAAATGAGGGATGGTTTGGGGGTTTTTTTGCTTTTTTTTTTGCGACTTCATTGTAAAATAGGGCGAACATTAATTAACATACTTTTACGTAAAATAGGGCAAACAGTAATAAATGGACTTCTATATGAAATAGGGCAAACAGTAATAAACGGACTTCTATATAAGATAGGGCAAACAATGATTAACACACAGGCAAGAAAAAGACAAAAGTTGAAGGTGATAAATTGCAGCGACCTGCTCTCCTCCGAAAGAGCAACCCGAATTTCACGTGGTAAAAACCCTTGTGCGAAAAAAGAAAGTAATACAAATGATTAAATACAAATGCAACTATGTCACATAACTGAGTGTCAAGAAGGGCATTAACTTTACAATAGCTATTCGTTTCCTCCCGTGGGGATGCCGGGGGCTCTTTCAGTATAAATAGTATCCCCGCCTTCTGAAAATTCTGTGCTAGGAATTTCCTGTTTTCTGTCACTCTCTTTGTTTCTGCCTTGCTATCTTACTTTCTGTCATTTCTTCCTATCGTTTTCTGCCTTGCCGGTCCATTGACCTGTATCATCATCATCATCATCAGGTGCCCTGCCGCATGGCGTTGGCGACCATGGACTTCCAACTATCTCTATCTCTCGTTGCCCCCAGCATCTCCCCCACCCTCCTCATCCCCAGCCACTCTGCAAGTCCGTCCAGCATTCTCTCCCTGGGTCTACATGGTGCTCTCTTTCCCTCCAGCTTTCCCGTTGTGACCAGGTGCTCCAAATCCCCTTCCTCGTAAAATGGCCTATAAATGTTGCTTGTCTTTTCCTAATCTTCCTTATGAGTGATCTACTTGTGTCTGCCTCCATCAAGACTGTCTCCTTTGTTTTCTTTGCTGTCCATGGAACTCTCAACCTGTATGTGTTCTATAAAGTCTTGCATACCTTCTCTTAGGATTGATAATCGGATACATGTATTAAGTGTATTTTTGGCTCTAGGGAAAGGAGGTATGCGGAAGCAATTTTAGGTAAGTTAGGCCTGTTTTTATATCTCCCATCCTCTCTGTTTTACATCTTCCACCCTCTCTGTCCTCAGCCACTCTGCAAGTCCGTCCAATATTTTCTCCCCAGGTCTACCTGGTGTTGTTTTTCCCTCCAGCTTTCCTGTTGTGACAAGGCACTCTGATTTCTCTTTCCTCGTAAAAAGTCCTATGAAAAGTGCTTGTCTTTTCCTGATCTCTATCAATGATCTTCTTGCGCATGGTGGGTGAAGGATGGAAAAATGTTCCGTTCTGTCGTATCTTCATGTGTGCAGACCTGTCAGTGACAAATATCCTTTCCTGTGTACGAGTGTACGCATACAGAGAATCAAATACACACGTCACTTAACCCTTTGACTCCCGGACCCTGTCCAGCAGCATCCTGCATTGTCAACCATGCTAGCAAAGAAAAAAACCTTTACCTTTTGACTCCTCGCCCTGTCCACCAGCTTCCTGCAGAAAGCTGGTGGATCATCATCATCATCATCATCAGGTGCCCTGCCGCATGGCGTTGGCGATCATGGACTTCCACCTGTCTCTATCTCTTGTTGCTTCAAGCATCTCCTCCACCCTCCTCGTCTTCAGCCACTCTGCAAGTCCGTCCAGCATTCTCTCCCTGGGTCTACCTGGTGCTCTCTTTCCCTCCAGCTTTCCCCTTGTGACCAGGTGCTCCAATTCCCCTTTCCTCATAAAATGGCCTATAAATGTTGCGTGTCTTTTCCTAATCTTCCTTATGAGTGATCTACCTGTGTCTGCCTCCATCAAGACTGTCTCGTTTGTTTTCTTTGTTGTCCATGGAACTCTCAACATTCTTGTTAGAATCCACATCTCGGCAGCCTCAATCTTGTTCTGGCTTTGCTTGTTGACTGTCCACGCCTCACAACCGTACAACAGTATTGGTTCTAAGCTGGTGGATAGGTTGAGGGAATTAAAAGGTTAAGTTTGTGCAGTTGATGAACGGGTGCAGGAGTCAAAGGGTTAAGATCCCGTAAGTCATGTCAGTGGCTGGCTTATGGACACACGTAAACACCCAGTATTCACGCCAAGCAAAGACGGAACATGCAGAGACTGTGCATCAGTCTGCACGATGTGGGCAAAAACAACATGCACACACGCATCCAACGAGAAAAAGTCGGGACGCTTAAATAAACTATTCTATGGTCAGGTGTGTTTGCTGGGTGTCAGTGTTACACAGACAGTAACGGGGTTAAATAAACCATTCTATGAACCAGAAAAAAACACGACAGAAGAATACGAACACGTATTTAATACAACAAGACAAGACAGGCGCAAATTTTCGGCCAACTGGTCTTTGTCAAGCGTAAGATTACAAATAAACAAACACCAGATACAAAAATTAGGAGAAAAAGACTGAAACTTCCCTGCTGCTGTGTCCAATTTAATTTTCTCACTTTAGACAAGACACAGCAGCAGGGAAGTTTCAGTCTTTTTGTCATATTTTTTTTTATTTGGTGTTTGTTTGTTTGTAATCTTACGCTTGACAAAGGCCAGTTGGCCGAAAATTTGCGCCTGTCTTGTCTTGTTATATTAAATACGCGTTCGTATTCGTCTGTCGTGTTTTTTCTGGTTCCTGTTTGCTTGAACGCGGGCAGTCACACTTGTTTTGGATTTCGTTTTAAAGTGTTCTATGGTCAAGCGTGTTTGCAGGGTGTCAATGTCACAGACAATGTGAATGCGTTACTTCAGAATAACAGTGTAGGTCTGCATTATCCAACTATCGTGATCAAAGTATGTGTCAGTGGGCAGATATTGTAAAGAAGATTTATGTTTCATCACGGAATAGTATGCAAATTTCCTATTTTTAGTGGAACTGTATAGCCTCACTTCATTCAGAATTCGCCGCGAAACTGAACAACTCACTCGTCCTTGACACCGTGTGTATGTCTGCTCTCCACATTTTCATGAATATGTATGCATGGACAAGTCCCCCGCTGGGAGGAGGGGGACACGGGGAAGGAGGGGGGTCACGTGGGAAGCAGGGGGTCACGTGGGAAGCAGGGGGACACGGGGAGAGAATACATTGATATGTGTACTTAGTTTTCTTTTTCTTTTTTTTTCCTGTTGAAGTTTTGTGTGTTTTGAAACGGTTATAGCCCTGATATGGCTCTACGCAGTCGATTGGGCTTTAAACAACAATAACAATATCAATGCCATATTTTGTCGATGTTTCACCCTGCTGATCTCTGCAATTCAGTCTTGTACCTGCTACTTTGATGAGCATGCACCCCCAACTATCCATGTTCTGACTGACCACCTATCTGCTCCCTGGCACACGAATAATGTAAGGATAGCCAAACAAGCTTGTAGATGTGCCCAACGTCAGTGCCTGTCCTCTAAACTTATATTTCATGCACTGAGTTTTCGAGAACATGTGAAAAGAATTACGAAAATGATCTCAAAAGCCAAAACCCACTATAATTCTACCCAGACCCACCACACGCTTGTTCACTACCATTCTACCCAGACCCACCACACGCTTGTTCACTACCATTCTACCCAGACCCACCACACGCTTGTTCACTGTCATTCTACCCAGACCCACCACACGCTTGTTCACTACCATTCTACCCAGACCCATCACACGCTTGTTCACTATCATTCTACCCAGACCCACCACACGCTTGTTCACTGTCATTCTACCCAGACCCACCACACGCTTGTTCACTACCATTCTACCCAGACCCACCACACGCTTGTTCACTACCATTCTACCCAGACCCACGACACACTTGTTCACTGTCATTCTACCCAGACCCACCACACGCTTGTTCACTATCATTCTACCCAGACCCACCACACGCTTGTTCACTATCATTCTACCCAGACCCACCACACGCTTGTTCACTATCATTCTACCCAGACCCACCACACGCTTGTTCACTATCATTCTACCCAGACCCACGACAGACTTGTTCACTATCATTCTACCCAGACCCACCACACGCTTGTTCACTATCATTCTACCCAGACCCACCACACGCTTGTTCACTATCATTCTACCCAGACCCACCACACGCTTGTTCACTATCATTCTACCCAGACCCACGACAGACTTGTTCACTATCATTCTACCCAGACCCACCACACGCTTGTTCACTATCATTCTACCCAGACCCACCACACGCTTGTTCACTATCATTCTACCCAGACCCACGACAGACTTGTTCACTATCATTCTACCCAGACCCACCACACACTTGTTCTCTGTCATTCTACCCAGATCCACCACACGCTTGTTCACTGTCATTCTACCCAGACCCACCACACGCTTGTTCACCACCATTCTACCCAGACCCACCACACGCTTGTTCACTACCATTCTACCCAGACCCACCACACGCTTGTTCACCACCATTCTACCCAGACCCACCACACGCTTGTTCACTGTCATTCTACCCAGACCCACCACACGCTTGTTCACTATCATTCTACCCAGACCCACCACAGGCTTGTTCACTATCATTCTACCCAGACCCACCACACCCTTGTTCACTGTCATTCTACCCAGACCCACCACATGCTTGTTCACTACCATTCTACCCAGACCCACCACATGCTTGTTCACTATCATTCTACCCAGACCCACCACACGCTTGTTCACTATCATTCTACCCAGACCCACCACACGCTTGTTCACTATCATTCTACCCAGACCCACCACACGCTCGTTTACTATCATTCTACCCAGATCCACCACACGCTTGTTCACTATCATTCTACCCAGACCCACCACATGCTTGTTCACTACCATTCTACCCAGACCCACCACATGCTTGTTCACTATCATTCTACCCAGACCCATGACATACTTGTTCACTATCATTCTACCCAGACCCACCACACGCTTGTTCACTGTCATTCTACCCAGACCCACCACACACTTGTACACTATCATTCTACCCAGACCCACCACACGCTTGTTCACTATCATTCTACCCAGACTCACACACGCTTGTTCACTACCATTCTACCCAGACCCACCACACGCTTGTTCACTATCATTCTACCCAGACTCAACACACGCTTGTTCCTGTCATTCTACCCAGACCCACACACGCTTGTTCACTACATTCTACCCAGACCCACCACACGACTTGTTCACTATCATTCTACCCAGACTCACACACGCTTGTTCACTATCATTCTACCCAGACCCACCACACGCTTGTTCACTATCATTCTACCCAGACCCACACAGACTTGTTCACTATCATTCTACCCAGACCCACCACACGCTTGTTCACTATCATTCTACCCAGACCCACCACACGCTTGTTCACTATCATTCTACCCAGACCCACCACACGCTTGTTCACTATCATTCTACCCAGACCCACGACAGACTTGTTCACTATCATTCTACCCAGACCCACCACACGCTTGTTCACTATCATTCTACCCAGACCCTCAACACCCTTGTTCACTATCATTCTACCCAGACCCACGACAGACTTGTTCACTATCATTCTACCCAGACCCACCACACACTTGTTCTCTGTCATTCTACCCAGATCCACCACACGCTTGTTCACTGTCATTCTACCCAGACCCACCACACGCTTGTTCACCACCATTCTACCCAGACCCACCACACGCTTGTTCACCTACCATTCTACCCAGACCCACCACACGCTTTTCACCACTCATTCTACCCAGACCCACCACACGCTTGTTCACTGTCATTCTACCCAGACCCACCACACGCTTGTTCACTATCATTCTACCCAGACCCACCACAGGCTTGTTCACTATCATTCTACCCAGACCCACCACACGCTTGTTCACTGTCATTCTACCCAGACCCACCACAGCTGCTTGTTCACTACCATTTCTACCCAGACCCACCACATGCTTGTTCACTATCATTCTACCCAGACCCACCACACGCTTGTTCACTATCATTCTACCCAGACCCACCACACGCTTGTTCACTATCATTCTACCCAGACCCACCACACGCTGTTTACTATCATTCTACCCAGACCACCACACGCTTGTTCACTATCATTCTACCCAGACCCACCACATGCTTGTTCACTACCATTCTACCCAGACCCACCACATGCTTGTTCACTATCATTCTACCCAGACCCACCACACGTTTGTTCACTATCATTCTACCCAGACCCACCACACGCTTGTTCACTATCATTCTACCCAGACCCACCACACGTTGTTCACTATCATTCTACCCAGACCCACCACATGCTTGTTCACTATCATTCTACCCAGACCCACCACACGCTTGTTCTCTATCATTCTACCCAGACCCACCACACGCTTGTTCACTACCATTCTACCCAGACCCACCACACGCTTGTTCACTACCATTCTACCCAGACCCACCACACGCTTGTTCACTATCATTCTACCCAGACCCACCACACGCTTGTTCATCATCATTCTACCCAGACCCACCACACGCTTGTTCACTACCATTCTACCAGACCCACGACACACTTGTTCACTATCATTCTACCCAGACCCACGACACACTTGTTCACTATCATTCTACCCAGACCCACCACACGCTTGTTCACTACCATTCTACCCAGACCCACGACATACTTGTTCACTATCATTCTACCCAGACCCATGACATACTTGTTCACTATCATTCTACCCAGACCCCCCATACTTGTTCACTATCATTCTACCCAGACCCACCACAACGCTTGTTCACTATCATTCTACCCAGACCCACCACAACGCTTGTTCACTTCATTCTACCCAGACCCACCACACGCTTGTTCACTATCATTCTACCCAGACCCATGACATACTTGTTCACTATCATTCTACCCAGACCCACCACACGCTTGTTCACTATCATTCTACCCAGACCCATGACATACTTGTTCACTATCATTCTACCCAGACCCACCACACGCTTGTTCACTGTCATTCTACCCAGACCCACCACAGGCTTGTTCACTATCATTCTACCCAGACCCACCACACGCTTGTTCACTTCATTCTACCCAGACCCACCACACTCTTGTTCACTATCATTCTACCCAGACCCACCACACGCTTGTTCACTGTCATTCTACCCAGACCCACCACACTCTTGTTCACTATCATTCTACCCAGACCCACCACACGCTTGTTCACTGTCATTCTACCCAGACCCACCACACGCTTGTACACTATCATTCTACCCAGACCCACCACACGCTTGTTCACTATCATTCTACCCAGACTCAACACACGCTTGTTCACTACCATTCTACCCAGACCCACCACACGCTTGTTCACTATCATTCTACCCAGACTCAACACACGCTTGTTCTCTGTCATTCTACCCAGACCCACCACACGCTTGTTCACTACCATTCTACCCAGACCCACCACCACGCTTGTTCACTATCATTCTACCCAGACTCAACACACGCTTGTTCACTATCATTCTACCCAGACCCACCACACTCTTGTTCTCTGTCATGTCTGATCTTTGGGACATTGCTAAGTCATCACCATTTCCTTTTAACATCAGTCCTCCAGATCTCCAAGATGTATTTTCAATTTCTTTTCTATTCCAAAGTTAACGATCTTTGAGCCAAGCCAGACAAGACCTCTTTCATTTCTTCCTATCCTCATTCACAGACCTTTCATTCATCGATTTTCAACCAGTTTCTGAAACTTCTATTGCCAGCATCCTGAAAGAAATGTCATTCAAGTCTCGTGAACTCAATTCCATCCTTGCCCCCCCCCCCCCCTCTCTCTCTCTCTCTCTTCACAAACGCTTCTTGAGCTTCCACCATCCATAATGCATATCAGCAGCACCTGTCATCTCACTGAATCTGTCTCATCTTTTCAAAACAGCCATTTTTGATCTCTGATGTAAAAGAATCATCTCAATGCCACGATTCTCAGAAATTATCGACCTGTCTCCAACTTGCCATTCCTTTCCAAGCTCCTTGAGAAAATCGTTTTGAAAAGTTGAATAATGAGCTCTCAGTCAACCATCTTTTTTTATCTTTTTTTTACGATCATTGCACATAGGGAGGTTACCTTTGTGCTCAACTATTTTTTTGATCCCATTTTTCTACGCCACCTTAATGGCCACAGAAACAGGCACAGGTTTTTGTTGTTGTTGTTGTTGTTGTTGTTGTTGTCGTCGTTGTTGTTGTTGTTGTTTTGCAACGCCATGACGATGGTGTCGATGAGGATAGCAATCATGATGCTATGGAGTTCCATCTAGGATTGAGACTGCGTGTCAGGGCTCTTTTCGAAGCTTACTATCATAATATATCCTGGCATTAACCAGGTCCGAGAGATACAGACACCTGCGGTGCTTGTCAGAAAATTTGAGCAACACCGTCAATGACGCATCCGTGAAGTGCATGAGACTCGACTGCGTGATCCCAGTCTTCCCAATGAGCCCATAGCACGCCCAACTCTGGGTAGGAGCCGGTTAGATCCGAAAAAGACCACAATGATATATTTTTGAAGGGACTGATGGGGATTCGAACCCACAACCTTCCAGTCGGTAGTCCGTTGCGTTAAACCACTACACCACGGCGACTGGCTTGAGCCAACAATCTTTACTTTACTGTTTAGTTAGCTTATTGTTCCGACCACAGCGCCGAAACTGCTCTTGTTCACATTATAAATGCTTTGATTAATATTATAAAAAATCTCCCTGCTTCCCTCTTATTTCTTTGGTATTACCTATATGCCTTGGAAGCAACCCTGTATATGTTCTGTCTTGTCCATGCGTGTGTGTTTGGTCAGTTCAGGAATAAAAGACTATGTCAATCTTGAACATAAGACCAATAAATTGTATGTATAATTTCTCTCCTCTCTCATAGTTGTGTATAGGGTAGTTGCAAAGTATAAAGGTAGGCTTGGGCGCTCCTTTTTTGAGGAGTGTTCTGAGCTTACTGTTTTTGTGCTTTGTATCTGCTTCTATGCTAGCTGAATGGGTAGCGCAAACTGTGTTAAATTTGAGAAGTTCTACAACATGGGAGATAATTCCTACGTGACTTTCAAGAGTTATGTTCTTTGATTAATATTATAAAAATTCTCCCTGCTTCCCTCTTATTTCTTTGGTATTACCTATATGCCTTGGAAGCAACCCTGTATATGTTCTGTCTTGTCTATGTGTGTATGTTTGGTCAGTTCAAGAATAAAAGACTATGTCAATCTTGAACATAAGACCAATATATTGTATGTATTTCTCTCCTCTCTCATAAGTTGTGTGTAGGGTAGTTGCAGAGTATAAAGGTAGGCTTGGGCGCTCCTTTTTAAGGAGTGTTCTGAGCTTACTGTTTTTTGTACTTTGTATCTGCTTCTATGCTAGCTGAATGGGTAGCGCAAACTGTGTTAGATTTGAGAAGTTCTACAACATGGGAGATAATTCCTACGTGACTCTCAAGAGTTATGTTCCTTGATTAAATGCTTTGATGTTTTCATCTTTACTGTTGTGAATTTCTCTACTTATTCTTTTAGCTCTGTCTGCTGCTTTAAAGTTATTTCATTCCATTCCATTTCTCCTCTCTCGACTGGTTTACACATTCGGAAATAAAGTGGTGCTCTTTCTTGGTTTTTGTCATACATATCCGACTGTTTTCAGTCAGTCCTAACAGATGATTGTAATACCCAGGTGGTTGAACTTGCATATGGGAACCCCAGGGTTCTGTACTTGGGCCAGTTCTCTTCACACTATACACCTCACCATATGCCTGTGTCATCAGTCAGCACACCATCAAATATCTTTTCCATGCTCTACAACAGTGCATCTTCTGTAAAATAGAAAGAATAGTTGAAAGCTTTTCAGGAGTCATAATCATCATTATGTCATCATCATCATCATCGTCGTCGTCGTCGTCGTCATCGTTGTTGTCATCATCATCATCATCATTATCCATGCACACAAATGTACATCATCATCATCATCATCGTTATCATCATCATCATCATCATCAAGTGCCTTGCCACATGGCGTTGGCGATCATGGCCTTCCATCTGTTTCTATCCGTTGTTGCCTCAAGCACATCTTCCACCCTCTCTGTCTTCAGCCACTCTGCAAGTCCGTCCAGTATCTTCTCCCTGGGTCTACCTAGTGCTCTCTTTCCCTTCAGCTTTCTTTGTTTTCTTTGCTGTCCATGGAACTCTCAACATTCTTCTTAGAAACCACATCTCGGCTGCCTCAATCTTGTTCTGGCTTTGGTTGTTGACTGTCCACGCCTCACAACCGTATAACATTATCGATTCTATGTAACATTCAAGAACTTTCTTCCTGATGTTAATGGACAGGCATTTGTACAAATGTACATACGCACATTTATATGTACTAAAGCATCTATTGATAATGACGGATTTTTTAGTCGATCTGACGGACACATAGTCAGATTAGTCCTTGATGGCCTGGTGTGGATCTTTATGTGGGACACAAGATCGATACTGGGCCTTGGATTCTGTTTTCGCCTGTCCCTCTTCTGTTCTACAATAGCTGTTCTGCACTGTTTAACTGTGATTGTGCCCTGTGTGCAACACTGTGGCCTGTTTTCTCTGTTGTGGATGCTGTCTCCCAGTTGGTGGTGTTGATGCCATAACTGATGAGATTGAAATCCAAAACAAGTGTGACTGCCCGCGTTCAAACAAACAGGAACCAGGGAAAAAAACAAGAAAATAGAATCAGAACGAGTCTTTAATACAACCAGACAAGACAGGTGCAAATTTTCGTCGTCATCGTTGTTGTCATCATCATCATCATCATTATCCATGCACACAAATGTACATCATCATCATCATCATCGTTATCATCATCATCATCATCATCAAGTGCCTTGCCACATGGCGTTGGCGATCATGGCCTTCCATCTGTTTCTATCCGTTGTTGCCTCAAGCACATCTTCCACCCTCTCTGTCTTCAGCCACTCTGCAAGTCCGTCCAGTATCTTCTCCCTGGGTCTACCTAGTGCTCTCTTTCCCTTCAGCTTTCTTTGTTTTCTTTGCTGTCCATGGAACTCTCAACATTCTTCTTAGAAACCACATCTCGGCTGCCTCAATCTTGTTCTGGCTTTGGTTGTTGACTGTCCACGCCTCACAACCGTATAACATTATCGATTCTATGTAACATTCAAGAACTTTCTTCCTGATGTTAATGGACAGGCATTTGTACAAATGTACATACGCACATTTATATGTACTAAAGCATCTATTGATAATGACGGATTTTTTAGTCGATCTGACGGACACATAGTCAGATTAGTCCTTGATGGCCTGGTGTGGATCTTTATGTGGGACACAAGAT
>CM060314.1:90465717-90470717 GCA_030674185.1 Monoplex corrugatus
CTGGGTAAGCCTGCCAGTCTTTCAGAAGAGACGAAAACCTGAAGTCCCGTGTGCAGCATGCGCTTAGCGCACGTCGAAGATCCCACGTTAAACACAGAAATTGGGCGTTTGTTTGGATATGTTAGGAAATTGTTCAAGAGGATGTACTTGCAGCATCAAGGGATAGATATATATGGAGGGCCATGATCGCCAACGCCATGTGGCAAGGCACTTGATGATGATGATGATGATGATGATGATGATGATGATGATGATGATGATGATGATGATGATGATGTTCAAGAGGGATTCATCGCGCTTGGGCAATCCTATACGCACTCCATCCAAATCTGCCAGCAGTTATCTAGCAGATCTCTGAGCCTACGCAAAACTCTATTTGCTGGCATGGTCTTGACATGGGGAAGGAGGTGTGGGGAGGGTGGGGGTGGGAACTGAGCCCTAAGAAACACAGAAGCTGACAACTTCAGACTGATGGCAACGTCAGGACAGTTTTAAATGTTGCTGGCTGGAATTGAACCCGAAACACCAGACCTTCAGGTCACGGCTCTACCGAAAGAACCTACCAGGCCACGTTATGACAACTGTAACTAAGTCAGTAAAGTGCACTTGAGTAAAGACAACACGAAAAAGGTGGCACCACACTGTGGCGACGTGCTTTCCCCTTCAAGGGCAGCCAACATTCGTGCAGATAAATTCCGTTTTGACTACAATACTAATTCTAATCTAACCCCATGGAACGGTTCAACATACGCCATTCAGCAACCTTCTTTGGGAAAAACAAAGACAGAGTACACACGGGGGACAGAATTATCGCCCGCCTAAAAGGAGAAAACATGTACTAACAAATCACAGGCAACTTGCTTTACCAGAAATACACATAAAAGAAAAGTTCAAGATACATATGGCTGTTCAGTACTGACTGATTCATTATACAAGTCACAGCAAACTGTATGCATAGCGCCTATTCTATGTATGGACGCCTGATAATGCATTAACGTTTTTTTTTCATTTCATATTTAGCCATAAAGATTAGCCGAATACTGCCAGTGCCGTGAAAAAAAAATAACAACCTGTGAAATGTGTTTCCTTTATCAGCGTTCATAGATTCTACTGTTCTCACACAGTTTACACGCAAAAAAAATTACTTCTTTTTCGTCATAGCAGGCTGCAGTGATTAAAACGACCAACTGTTCAAAGCGCTTGTCTTTGTCTGCTACAACCTTACACATACACATATTTTGTATTCGCCAATCTTCAGAATATAACACTTCCAATACTGTCATTAGATCTAAAACACAAGTGGGATTCTTTTCTCCTCCACCAGACCTCAAAACGCCAAGACAACAAAATAACAAGTTACGACAAGCGCTTCTTTTCCTCCATCTCCATATGATCATGCCCACGACTTTGAGACAACAGAAGGGAACCTGTGGCAGCAGGGGTCTTCTCTGGGCACGACTGGGCGTTCTCATCAGCTCCAACAGCCAGGAGGGACTCTTCAACGTTGTATCCTGATTCCATCTTGGCGTCCAAGTCCTTGAGGACGTGGTCATCTTCTTCCAGGATGATGTCGGACAGGTTGTCTGTGGGTCTCACTTGGTGACGACGAAGTCGTGGTTTGATCAGGTACGTCACACGCTGTACACAGAGTTAGTAGACACTTAACGTGTGTGTGTGTGTGTGTGTGTATGTGTGTGTGTGTGTGTGTATGTGTGTGTGTGTGTGTGTGTGTGTGTGTATGTATGTGTGTGTGTATGTGTGTGTGTGTGTGTGTGTGTGTGTGTGTGTGTGTGTGTGTGTGTGTGTGTGTGTGTGTGTGTGTTTGTTAGAAATGATAACTGAAATATATGTTTGTAAACGATAAAAACACGTTTGTAAACGATAAGAATAGCGAGGTGGTGATGTTTCTGGTGGTGCTGGTGTTGATGGTGGTGGTGGTGGTGGTGGTAATAGGTGGTGTGTGTGTGCGAGAGAGAGAGAGAGAGAGAGATGTGTGTGTGTATGTGTGTGTGTGTGTGTGTGTGTTGTGTGTGTGTGTGTGTGTGTGTGTGTGTGTGTGTGTGTGTGTGTGTGTGTGTGTGCTTGTCTGTGTATGTATGTGTTGGTCATTGGTTTAATGACTATTCACTTAAGTGATCTTAGACAACAACAACAACAACAACAACAAAAAGAATTAAGGAGGGGGTGGAGAAAGGATACGTGGATACGAATATGCTTATACATACATGGTAAGTATTAGGAAGGAAGGGAGGAAAAGACAACTGAAAGAGGGGAGGGAAAAGTAAACAAATCAGGTAACTTACCATAATCATTTATTTGAATAAAAAACTTACTAAATGTACTAAATGAACATCAATTACAAGAAAATTATAGATATTTTGCTATTGGACTTTTTGACAGGCTGACAAAAAAAAATGGGATGGTGATGATGCTGATTCAACTATATCGGAAACAGTGTTCCTAGAAAGTAAGGGAATATGTCGTTTTGTTTTTAATGCAAGGAAGAAGATGACTAATTATTTTTTGTCCACAAAGACACCCAATACTCCCGGTGTATTTGACAACACAATGTTCTTGGTGTATTTTGTTTGGAATGCATCGAGTTTTCACTGAAACATACGGGAATGTATATGTCTACAAACAGTATGTATTTGGTCCCTTTTTTATCCACTGGACAAGGCGGCAGGGAAGTTTTAGTCTTTTTGTTATTATCTGTTGTTTGGTGTCTGTGATCGTGCATTCGCGCTTGATAAAGGCCGGTTGGCCGAAAATGTGCGCCTGTCTTGTCTTGTTGTATTGGATGCGCGTTCTTTTTCGTTTTTCTTGTTCTTCTGGTTCCTGTTTGCTAAGACGCGGGCAGTCGCACTTATTTTGGATCTAGTATGTATTTTGATGATTACAAAGTTTATGTCATTTCTCTGATTATCTTGGAACTGTTTCCAAATATAGGCAGATTATTCATTCAAGGACAGAGAAAGCTTTATGTTATTTAATTCTGGTATGCCCTTAGCCCCTCGTTTGACAACCCTGTACATTAAATCATTAAGATGAATCGAACAATGAGATGGTATCTAACAGAAAGTAATATCAGTGCCTCGTACGGATAAGTTGTGAATTCTATTATCATATCAGATCTTGTTTGTGATTTTAATAATTCAAGAGCTTGAAGTACTGGCTCTGAGTTAAAGCAAACAAAGCATTTGTAATATAATAATAAATCAAAGGACATAACTCTTGAGAATTATCTCCATGTGTACTTCTCAAATCTAACACAGTTTGCGCTACATGGGAGATAATTCTCAAGAATTATGTCCTTTGATTAATATTATAAAAATTGTCACTGTTTCCCTCTTATTTCTTTGGTATCATTTGTAATATAGTCTTAGAAAAGACATCAAGTGTGTGTGTGTGTGCGCGCGCATGACATCACTGTATGCATGTCAGTGTGTGTATTGGTAATCTCACAAGGTCAGTTACTAACCGAAACCATTGAGTGGACACTGGTCACCCACAAGGTGTAAATATCAATCCTTGATTAGAACTTTTATCTTTGTCTTCTCCTCATATTTTCCTCTCCCTTCGTCTCTCTTTTCCATACTCTCTCTCTGTATCTCTCTCTCTCTCTCTCTCTCTCTCTCTCTCTCTCTCCTCTCTCTCTCTCTCTCTCTCCTCAAGGACTAGCTCTAACGTGTAAGACTGTCCAAAGGGACCTAATGCTACTGTTCTTGAATAATAAAGTATTCTGAACTCTCTCTCTTCTCTCTCTCTCTCTCTCTCTCTCTCTCTCTCTCTCTCTCTCTCTCTCTCTCTCTCTCTCTCTCCAGTGAAGATATCACTTTATACTGTTCTTATATTTATTTGCCGGATTTGGGTCTTCCTCTTACTTATATGACTAATTACGTCGGGTGGTCAACTGTTTCTTCAACTTTTTGTTCAACTTTTTGTTCAACTTTTTTCTTTAAATTTTTTGTTCATCATTAGAAAAAAAATTCAAATGGATGTAATGTCAGCCATGACTATATTTATAAATCTTTATTTCGCCAAAACGTCACCGTAAAATAATGACTTTTTGTATGCTCCTTGCCACAAGGACAAAAATGTCAATGGCAATAAACCATTTTCAGTTTCAGTTTCAGTTTCAGTTTCAGTTTCTCTCTCTCTCTCTCTCTTTCTCTCTTTTCATTTTTCTGTCTTTCGTAATCTTCCTTTTTAAGTGTGTCTGTGAAAAGGAAAAAGGCGTTTGTAAGAGTTGTTCAGCAATTTGTAGATAAATGGTTACCAGATGTGTGTGTGTGTGTGGAGGCAGTTCGGGAGATGCCAATGCATAAGCGTGGAAGTCATGGTGGCTTTAGATCAAGGTCCACCAGGCCAAATAGTATGTTGTTAAAATCGGCACTTTTTTCAGGTTTGTAGTTTGTTCGAGGGGTTCACTGCACTCAGAAAACTCCATATGCGCTCCACCCAAATCTGCCAGCAATTATCTGACAAACTTCCGATGCCTGCGCAAAACAGTATGCGCTGGCAAGGTCTTGAAACGGGGAAATGGGGAAGAGGGAACTATGAAACATTAAGCTGACACCACCAGAATGATAGAAACATTAAAATGGGCAGCAAACAGGCCAGTGGACTTATGAAACATTAAGACGGGCAGCAAACAGGCCAGTGGACTTATGAAACATTAAGACGGGCAGCAAACAGGCCAGTGGACTTATGAAACATTAAGACGGGCAGCAAACAGGCCAGTTTTTAATGTTGCAGGCTGGGGTTAAACTCAAGACATTAGATTTTGAGTCCATGGCTCTGCCAACCAGCCCGCGTGCTTTTTCAGGAAGATGAGTGAACAGCGTTTCCTCAGAAACGTTTGATAATAGTCACGTTCTGTTTTCACTGACGTCACACTTTACCATTGTCGTCCTCGCTCCGCGTTAAGGTGTATTTTATCTGTTTCTTCTTCAAGGTCACAGTGACCTTGAAAAGTACAAAACCTGCATTTTCTGTAA
>CM060314.1:90475717-90493217 GCA_030674185.1 Monoplex corrugatus
TCTGTCTGACTGTCTGTCTGTCTGTCTGTCTGTCTGACTGTCTGTCTGACTGTCTGTCTGTCTGTCTGACTGTCTGTCTCTCTGTCTGTCTGTCTGTCTGTCTGACTGTCTGTCTGTCTGTCTGTCTGTCTGACTGTCTGTCTGTCGGTCGAGCGAGAGGGTGCGTTACATCAAAACTGGACTTCTTACAGGCCATCTTGATAGAACTGCTGTAACAGGCCATCTTGATAGAATTGCTGTAACAGGCCATCTTGATAGAATTGCTGTAACAGGCCATCTTGATAGAACTGCTGTATGAGACCATCTTGATAGAACTGCTGTAACAGGCCATCTTGATAGAACTGCTGTAACAGGCCATCTTGATAGAACTGCTGTAACAGGCCATCTTGATAGAACTGCTGTAACAGGCCATCTTGATAGAACTGCTGTAACAGGCCATCTTGATAGAACTGCTGTAACAGGCCATCTTGATAGAACTGCTGTAACAGGCCATCTTGATAGAATTGCTGTAACAGGCCATCTTGATAGAACTGCTGTAACAGGCCATCTTGATAGAATTGCTGTAACAGGCCATCTTGATAGAACTGCTGTAACAGGCCATCTTGATAGAACTGCTGTAACAGGCCATCTTGATAGAACTGCTGTAACAGGCCATCTTGATAGAACTGCTGTAACAGGCCATCTTGATAGAACTGCTGCAACAGGCCATCTTGATAGAACTGCTGTAACAGGCCATCTTGATAAAACTGCTGTAACAGGCCATCTTGATAGAATTGCTGTAACAGCCATATTCATAGAATTGCTGTAACAGGCCATTTAATAGAATTGCCGTAACAGGCCATCTTCATAGAATTGCTGTAACAGGCCATCTTCATAGAACTGCTGTAACAGGCCATCTTGATAGAACTGCTGTAACAGGCCATCTTGATAGAACTGCTGTAACAGGCCATCTTGATAAAACTGCTGTAACAGGCCATCTTGATAGAATTGCTGTAACAGCCATATTCATAGAATTGCTGTAACAGGCCATTTTAATAGAATTGCCGTAACAGGCCATCTTCATAGAATTGCTGTAACAGGCCATCTTCATAGAACTGCTGTAACAGGCCATCTTGATAGAACTGCTGTAACAGGCCATCTTATAGAATGCTGTAACAGGCCATCTTATAGAACTGCTGTAAACAGGCCATCTTGATAGAATTGCTGTAACAGGCCATCATTGATAGAACTGCTGTAACAGGCCATCTTATAGAACTCTGTAACAGGCCTCTGATAATTCTGTAACAGGCCATCTTCATAGAATTGCTGTAACAGGCCATCTTGATAGAATTGCTGTAACAGGCCATCTTCATAGAATGCTGTAACAGGCCATCTTGATAAAATGCTGTAACAGGCCATCTTATAGAATTGCTGTAACAGGCCATCTTGATAAAACTGTTGTAACAGGCCATCTTATATAACTGCTGTAACAGGCCATCTTGATAGAACTGCTGTAACAGGCCATCTTCATAGAATTGCTGTAACAGGCCATCTTGATAGAACTGCTGTAACAGGCCATCTTGATAGAACTGCTGTAACAGGCCATCTTCATAGAATTGCTGTAACAGGCCATCTCATAGAACTGCTGTAACAGGCCATTTATAGAATTGCTGTAACAGGCCATCTTCATAGAATTGCTGTAACAGGCCATCTTATAGAATTGCTGTAACAGGCCATCTTGATAGAATTGCTGTAACAGGCCATCTTGATAGAATGCTGTAACAGGCCATCTTCATAGAATTGCTGTAACAGGCCATCTTCATAAATTGCTGTAACAGGCCATCTTATAAATTGCTGTAACAGGCCATCTTCATAGAACTGCTGTAACAGGCCATCTTGATAGAATTGCTGTAACAGCCATCTTGATAGAATTGCATGTAACAGGCCATCTTGATAGAATGCTGTAACAGGCCATCTTCATAGAATTGCTGTAACAGGCCATCTTATAGAACTGTGCTGTAACAGGCCATCTTCATAGAATTGCTGTAACAGGCCATCTTGATAGAACTGCTGTAACAGGCCATCTTATAGAATTGCTGTAACAGGCCATCTTCATATAATTGCTGTAACAGGCCATCTTCATAAATTGCTGTAACAGGCCATCTTATAGAACTGCTGTAACAGGCCATCATGCTAGAACTGCTGTAACAGGCCATCTTCATAGAATTGCATGTAACAGGCCATCTTAATAGAATTGCTGTAACAGGCCATCTTATAGAATGCTGTAACAGGCCATCTTATAGAATTGCTGTAACAGGCCATCTTCATAAAATTGCTGTAACAGGCCATCTATCCATATGAATTGCTGTAACAGGCCATCTTAAAATTGCTTAACAGGCCATGCTATAGTTGCTTATATGATCTGATAAATGCTGTAATCAGCCCAAGTCGTATAGTATCTGCTGTACACCTCATTGATAAGAAATGCTGAATCAGCATCTCGATTGCGTTTGTCTGTGAAGTGTTCAATAGCGTATGTGTTTGTACGTGTGTGTATGTTTGTGTGCGTGTGTGATTTGTGCGTGCTTAACGGCATGTGTGATGTGCGGAAATATGTTAGTGTAGCGTGTGTGTGCGAGTGTGGCATGTTGTGTTTGTTGTATCAGGTCTGTTATCTGCTGTGTAGGTCATGATAAACAGTGTAGAGCATCATAACGAAGAGACAGACAGACAACAGACAGAGAGAGCTGTAAAGGACAAGAGAGAATCAGAAAATCGAAAATTTTAAAGACAATAAAATTTACACGTGAAATGCCGTTATATGTACACATAATTCTATAAACTAGATTGTATTAAATGCAGAGAAAAGGAGAGTGGTTATTCAGAGGAAAAAGAAAGAAGAGAGAGAGTGCATGTGTCTTGTGTGTACTTGTATATGTGTGGCTGTGGTGTGTGTGTGTGTGTGTGTGTGTGTGTGTGTGTGGTGTTGTGTGTGTTGTGGTGTGTGTGTGTGTGGGTGGTGTGTGTGTCTTTGTATCTCTGTGTGCTGATGTGATTGTGGTGTTGGTGTGTGTCTGCTTTTTATATATTTTTCTGCTTTTTTGTTGACATTTGAAAATCACTAGTATATGCATTTTTAAAGTTTCCTTTAATACATTATGTTACTGCATTTTTCTAATTATTTGAAAATTGACGTTTAATGAAATAGTTTAATTTCACTTATGATGGATTTACTTTTAAAATGTCTTAAGTTGTGTTGTAATCATTTTTAATACCATGTGCGACAATATGGTAACTGCAATGAATGGTCGGGGATGATGATGATGATAATGATGATGACGACGCATGATGATAATGATGCTGTAGTTATGAGATAGATGAGATAGATAGAATAGACAGATATGATAATTGGAAGAAGAGGATGAGACGATGAGAGGATGAGAGAGAAGAGAAAGTGAGAGAAATGAGAGAAGGATGAGAGGGAGAGAGATGAAAGAGGAGCAGACAGACAGAGAGACAGAATAAGACAGAATGAGAGAGTAAGAGTGCACAAGTGTCAATGAGATGTAGAGACAGCAAGAAAAAGAAACAGACGGAGAGAAGAAATGTACCCAAGGAAGCAGCAAGGGAGGGGGGGGGGAGAATAATATGTGCAGAACCAAACTAGTTGTTTATTTTCCATAAAGAGGTGGGTGTTACTTTTTAAGCAGACACTGACCTTTTGCATATGAATATGATCAGCTGTAAACTTCAAAACAGCCACAGCCTCGTGCTGGCAAAGAACCCGACTGAATATGATACATTCTCAGCTGTTCTCTTGCTCCTCCACACCTTCCTTCTACTCAATCCCCTTCTATCCTTTCTCCATCAGATCTGTTATCGCTTGAATGTATAAAGTCTAGTTTCCTTTCTGGAAAGAATATGTAACTGCACTCACCATCCCTCCCCTCCCCCCCCCTACCCCACCCCGCCCCCAGTTATGGTGTGAGGTAAAGGTTGTTCCCTATATCTGAGTAATTGTTTAGGGGAGCGAGAGGTATGAAACCTCACATTCTCTAAAGGCCAGCAGTATTAGCGGAGGGTGCCCATCTCCTAACCCTTGTTGCTTTGCCTTCCCCGTCCATAAAGAAGAACTGGTGTTCATTTATTGCTGGGTAGGATGGGGCATAATGTTCAGGGCATGCAGTGTACGAATCTAGTCCCCTAACCATTTGGCAACCCACTCTGAGCCTGGGCTTTGAGGAACAAGTGCTCCATCTATAAGATCATTTCGTCAACTCCGTTTACCTGCATAAAATACGTCAGCTTAACCCTTTGACTCCTGCACCTATCCACCACCAGCAAAAATTTAACCCTTTGATTCCCTCACCCTATCCAATTTTTGTTTTGCTGTCATGGTTGACAAAGCACGATGCTAATGGATAGGCTGAAGGAGTCAAAGGGTTAATTCAGGGAATGTACGACTGTACTGGATAGCAATTTTATGATATAAAGTAGGTAATGACAAACACGTTGAGTGTATCACTAATGGGTAATGATAAACACGTTGAATGTATCACTAATAGGTAATGACAAACACGTTGAGTGTATCACTAATGGGTAATGATAAACACGTTGAGTGTATCACTAATGGGTGATGACAAACACATTGAGTGTATCACTAATGGGTAATGATAAACACGTTGAATGTATCACTAATGGGTAATGACAAAGCACGTTGAATGTATCACTAATGAGTGATGACAAACACGTTGAATGTATCACTAATGGGTAATGATAAACACGTTGAATGTATCACTAATGGGTGATGACAAACACGTTGAATGTATCACTAATGAGTGATGACAAACACGTTGAGTGTATCACTAATGGGTAATGACAAACACGTTGAGTGTATCACTAATGGGTAATGACAAACACGTTGAGTGTATCACTAATGGGTAATGACAAACACGTTGAGTGTATCACTAATGAGTGATGACAAACACGTTGAATGTATCACTAATGAGTGATGACAAACACGTTGAATGTATCACTAATGGGTGATGACAAACACATTGAGTGTATCACTGATGGGTGATGACAAACACGTTGAGTGTATCACTAATGGGTAATGATAAACACATTGAATGTATCACTAATGGGTAATGACAAAACACGTTGAGTGTATCACTAATGGGTAATGACAAACACGTTGAGTGTATCACTAATGAGTAATGACAAACACGTTGAGTGTATCACTGATGGGTAATGACAAACACGTTGAGTGTATCACTAATGGGTGATGACAAACACATTGAGTGTATCACTAATGGGTAATGACAAACACTTGAATGTATCACTGATGGGTGATGACAAACACGTTGAACGTATCACTAATGGGTAATGACAAACACGTTGAGTGTATCACTAATGGGTAATGACAAACACGTTGAATGTATCACTAAGGGTAATGACAAACACGTTGAATGTATCACTAATGGGTAATGACAAACACGTTGAGTGTATCACTGATGGGTAATGACAAACACGTTGAGTGTATCACTGATTGGTAATGACAAACACGTTGAGTGTATCACTAATGGGTAATGATAAACACGTTGAGTGTATCACTAATGGGTAATGACAAACACGTTGAGTGTATCACTAATGGGTAATGACAAACACGTTGAATGTATCACTAATGGGTAATGACAAACACGTTGTATGTATCGCTAATGGGTAATGACAAACACGTTGAGTGTATCACTAATGTGTAATGACAACATGTTGAGTGTATCACTAATGGGTAATGACAAAACGTTGAGTATTACTAATGGGTAATGACAAACATGTTGAGTGTATCACTAATGGGTAATGAAAACACGTTGAGTGTATCACTAATGGGTAATGACAAACACGTTGAGTGTATCACTAATGGGTAATGACAAACACGTTGAATGTATCACTAATGGGTAATGACAAACGTTGAATGTATCACTGATGGGTAATGACAAACACGTTGAATGTATCACTGATGGGTGATGACAAACACGTTGAGTGTATCACTAATGGGTGATGACAAACACGTTGAGTGTATCACTAATGGGTGATAACAAACACGTTGAGTGTATCATTAATGGGTGATGACAAACACGTTGAGTGTATCACTGATGGGTAATGACAAACACGTTGAGTGTATCACTTATGGGTGATGACAAACACGTTGAGTGTATCACTAATGAGTGATGACAAACACGTTGACGTATCACTAATGGGTAATGACAAACACGTTGAATGTATCACTAATGGGTGATGACAAACACGTTGAGTGTATCACTAATGGGTAATGATAAACACGTTGAATGTATCACTAATGGGTGATGACAAACACGTTGAATGTATCACTAATGGGTGATGACAAACACGTTGAGTGTATCACTAATGGGTAATGACAAACACGTTGAATGTATCACTAATGGTAATGACAAACACGTTGAGTGTATCACTAATGGGTAATGATAAACACGCTGAATGTATCACTAATGGGTAATGACAAACACGTTGAATGTATCACTAATGGGTGATGACAAACACGTTGAGTGTATCACTAATGAGTAATGACAAACACGTTGAATGTATCACTAATGGGTGATAACAAACACGTTGAATGTATCACTGATGGGTAATGATAAACACGTTGAGTGTATCACTAATGGGTGATAACAAACACGTTGAATGTATCACTAATGGGTATGGCAAAACACGTTGAATGTATCACAACGATATTTTTTTAAAATGTCATCAGTCACACAGACAATACAATACATGCTACTCTGTTTATGATGCTCATCTGATGTTTGCCTTATAGACGTTAGACGTTAAAGTTTGTGTCTGGTTAAGTCAAGAAGCAGTAGGCATTTGAATCCCACACAGAGAGGATAATTGTCAAGACGTAATATCATACATTCTTTAGAATCCGTTTACTGGCAAACGGTAAACCCTAAAGAAGTATTTTTTGTGCTCATTTCCCAAAACGCACCTCTGTTTCCCCATGTCCCAATTTCATTCTGTCAATGCTTTTTTTTTTTTTATCTGCCTTTAAAAAAAGATGGGTGTGTGTGTGTGGAGTGGGGACTGAGATTGTTTTGTGTCGACCGGAGAAATGTGTGTGTCTGTCTTTGAGAAAAATGTGTCCTCAAGATTTTCTCAAGTATTTATGGAAGGATGTTTATTAGAGTTTTTATTTCAAAGGAGTGAACTGTTGAGGGCTCACGAAAGCGTAATTTTGGGAAATAGAGCACCAAGGTCAAGGTCACTTGGCCAAAAAAGTTACAAGTGTGTGTACAGCAGTTTCTCAGGAACCTGTGACAATATTTACATTCTGTTTTCTGTTGTAACCGTCTACCATTCTACCGTTGTCCTCAATTCAAGTTTGATTTTTAACTGGAGCTGCTTCAAGGTTACAGTGACCCTGAGAAGTACAAAATCTGGATTTTTTGCAATGACGTTTGTATAAAAATGAGGAGCGCTAAAACGCATTGTCGATGCTGTTTTCTTTTCTTTTCTTTTCTTTTTTTCTTTCTTTTCTTTCTTTCTTTTTTCACTTTTTTTCTGAAGATAGGTTATCTGTATGATTATCTTCAGCTCAGACAAAAGAATATATAATATCTAGTAGGTTTTCATTTTTGCCCTGTATCTGTGTGAAATTCAAACCACACTACCAGACCAAGTTTTAATTGTATAATTTCTCCTTGTATGTTTATTTGATTTTTATATTTTGGTGTATATGCTGTTCCTTTCCTATCAAACCAGATTCTTCCACGAAATGTAATGTAATCAAGAACACCAGAGATGTTGCTAACAGATCTATGACATACATCTGTGGTTTTTCAGTGAATCTGAAGGGAAAATGTCCATGCAACCTGCAGGGAGGTAGGATGAGGAAGTAAAATTCCTGTTCTTGTCCAAAATCAAACCCAGAAATCGAATTACATTGCAGAGTTTTATTAAAACGCCAGTCCACCTTTCCAAGTAAAATAACAAAAGGTTCTTGTGCTTTGTATCTGCTTCTATGCTAGCTGAATGGGTAGCGCAAACTGTGTTAGATTTGAGAAGTTCTACAACATGGAGATAATTTCTACTTGACTCTCAAGAGTTATGTCCTTTGATTAATATTATAAAAATTCTCCCTGCTTCCTCTTATTTTCTTTGGTATTACCTATATGCCTTGGAAGCAACCCTGTATATGTTCTGTCTTGTCTGTGTGTGTGTGTTTGGTCAGTTCAAGAATAAAAGACTGTGTCAATCTTGAACATAAGACCAATATATTGCATGTATTTCTCACCTCTTCATAGTTGTGTGTAGGGTAGTTGCAGAGTATAAAGGTAGGCTTGGGCGCTCCTTTTTTGAGGAGTGTTCTGAGCTTACGGCTTTTGTGCTTTGTATCTGCTTCTGTGCTAGCTGAATGGGTAGCGCAAACTGTGTTAGATTTGAGAAGTTCTACAACATGGGAGATAATTCCTACTTGACTCTCAAGAGTTATGTTCTTTGATTAATATTAACAAAAGGGTGGTTTCTTGAATAGAGAAAACGAGTAATTATTAACAGAAACAAAGAGGAGGACAGTGATTCTTGGTTGCATTTCTAGAGCTGTTGTACAAAGCTCTGTGGTATCAAGGGACAGCACGCCACATCAACATAACAGACAAGAGCAAAGAAAATGTGTCACAGAACAGAACTGACCTGCCTTCATAGTGTTCAAACAATTACCATTTCAGTCTTTACATGATTTCAAGAATTGAATACAAACTGTTTCAAATCCAGAATAAATGTAGTCTTTCAATCTTATTTTGCTTTAAGTAAGTGTGACTTAAGTGTACTGATAGTTCGTTAAAGCGACAGATGATACTCATTTTTCTATTATATTTAAAGCTGCATGAAAATAAAAGGATCTTACTCTTTACAGTGATCATTATTATGATACCAAAACTAGTCTTTGTCATTATAGAATTAAGTAGATTTTTTCAGAAACCAATAATTTAAACAAATTTCAAGACAAATGAACTTGGAAATAACCAACGAAGAAAAGAATATGGAAGAACTAAAGCAATGGATATGTGGTGGAAATGGAGAAATCTGGGGGATAACAAGAAACACAGACTATAAATATGTCTCCAGAAAACTGGCATGCTCACTAGTTACAGTGTTTCAACTACCCGTGCAGAAAAGTAACGTACACAAGAAGTTAAAGAGGTTTCTGTAAAATGATGTAGTAAAGAAACAGAAATGGTAAGAGGGAGGAGGGTTATATGCTGCAGAAAATGGTTTGCTACTGTGGAATAAAGTCTAAGAAAAGCAACAGGGTGATTCTTTGGCTCTGTTTTAACCTGATATGTTTTCTTCTATCATTATCGATTTGAAAGCAACATAACCCAAATTACAAGACACACTGTAACAAACAAACTCATACAAAAAAAACTTGTGCCGACGAAAAGTATGATCCAGTTCATTTTCATTCTACTATATCACATTTAATAAAACAGTATAGCACAGTTCTGCCAGAAGGGTCTATATCCCTCCTACGTTACTTTGTTCAAGCTCTTTTCTGCATTTCACTTCTTGCAAAAAACAAAAAAACAAAAAAAACAAAAAAACAAAAACCTTCATGATGTTGTTACATATGTATTTAATACGTTTTTATTAATCTTTTACCCTTTTCGTAACAGCAGATGTTGACAACAAAAAATTACGATAACAACAAACTTCATAATACAAAAGGCATCAAATGTCCTTTTCGTAACAGCAGATGTTGATATATTAACAACAAAAATAACAAGTACAACAAACTTCATAATCCAAAAAGGCATCAAATGTAATATAGACAAGTGATAAAATGAAGGAAACGATGATGTGATTGGGATCATTTGAAGATGTCTCCCCAACTCCCACCTGTGAAAAGGCCAGCACCCCTTACAACAGCAAACCATTCATTTGTCATTTATTCGTGCTTTTATTCACTCGTTCGTTCGTTCGTTTGTTCGTACGTTCATTCATTCATTCATTCATTCATTCATTCATTCATTCATTCATCATTCATTCATTCACTCATTCATCCATTCATTCATTCATTCACTCATTCATTCATTCATTCGTGTATTCATTCATTCATCTCCAGTTCTTCTCACACTGTTTGGCACACAGAGACAAGGAAAGAGAAAGCTCCACGTATTTCTGGCATAATATGATGTGCATCACAAAACATACACAAGACTACTTCACTACACTTGTGTACATGTACACTAGGATACAACTAGCAGGTGATTGGCTTTCCCCCACTTTCACTCCTGGGGAACTGATGTTTCCCAACAACTGGTAATCTTAAAATGACAAATGGGTCAAAATACCACCTTCATCCTTCTTCACACATACCGTACACAAAAGCGACCGTGATGCACTCGAAGAAAGCCACAACAAGAACTACACGGCTGGCTGAGTAGTAGTCGAACAACTGAAAGACATACATCCCACCCTGGTGGGGGAGGGAGAGAGAGAAAATCCAGCTTAGTCTCTTCAACTAACACTGGACAAACTGTTAAATCCAGCTTAGTCTCTTCAACTAACACTGGACAAACTGTTAAATCCAGCTTAGTCTCTTCAACTAAACAATCCCTGAGACAAACTGTTAAATCCAGCTTAGTCTCTTCAACTAACACTGAAACTAAACCCAGTGTTTGTACCGTGGTAAGGAAGAAAGGTTAACTAAAAATTACCCGTTACCAATACATAAATTTAATCTACTATAAAATTATTATAAATTGAAATCTACAAGCACATGTACATGTCTACATTAGTCTTTACAAATGTTTAAGTATTCTATTACAGCAGTTTTTAGTAACGTATATATACTGGTATATCTACATGTATGGCAATCTACCAACTTGTTGTAACATACACCAAACTGATGTAACCCACAGCACTTTCATGAACGTATATACTGGTATATATACAATAGTGCACCAACTCGCGTAATCCACATCAGTTTTATAAACATATATGTAGTCTACAGTATATCTACGTAAATCGATCTCATTATCTCAACCCTACGTCAGTTTTATTCACATTTATACAGCGTCTATCAACCTAAGCAAATATCCGTAGTTTTAATGGCACATGAACACCAGTCGTTACATTACGTAATGGCGTTTTGATAGAGCAGGGGCACCAAAGATCTCAATCGACTTCAGTCCCAGCCGCAACATTACAATCTGGTCTGTTTACTTAAGCTTTCCATCATTGTGGTGGTGTCAGCTTAGTATTTCATAGGTCACTTCTCTCCTCGCCATTCTGCAACACCTTGCCAGCGCATAGCGTTTTGCCCAGGCTCTGCCAGATAACTGATGGCTGACTAGGTGGAGCTTATATGGAATTGTCTGAGTGCGATGAATTCATCGTGAACACACTCAAAACTCCACACTCCACAGCAGTTTGAATTCAGTATAGGATGGTACAAGGATGTAATATACAACAGTTTACTGACGTACATGGTAATATACAACAGTTTACTGATGTACATGGTACATATACAACAGTTTACTGATGTACATGGTAATATACAACAGTTTACTGAGTACATGGTACATATACAACAGTTTACTGATGTACATGGTACATATACAACAGTTTACTGATGTACATGTAAATATATACAAATTTTAACCTGCTGTCATGTTATATAAAAGTTACTGTAAGCAGGGATAAACTACAGTTTAAATGATTTGGTAACTACAGCAGCAGTATTTGCAATGTACTGGTACGTATACAAATTTAGATGTACATTAATACACAATAATACGGTAATAACCAGACGATGAGTACAACAACAGACTTACATAGTAATTATAACAACTGACAGTAATAATAACAATAGAACAGGATCTTACAACATCTACCTGTGTATTCATCACATACAAATTATAGAATATAATATAAAAGTTTCGTTTACCAATATTAATACAAAGATATATACAAAAATTAAATTTGTAGCTGTGCACAATTAAAAAACCTAGTAAAAGATAAAGCTGCATATAATTTGGTAATCTACAGCAGCAGTAGTTAGCAAGTGTATCTCAAGTTACAAATCTAGATGTAGATAATCCTCAAAAACGGTAATAATCACTATGAGGATAATAGACTTCATAGTGATTATAATAACAACAGTAATATAACAATAGAACAAATCTGACAACATCACCGTGTATTCCATCACAAATAAATAATCAATAAGAAATATAAAAAAGTTTTCTTTTAGCCAAACTTAATACAAAGATATAAACCAAAAAATACAATGTAACGGTGCACAATAAAGCCCCTTAGCTAATAGAAAAACAACAAGCAACAATTGCAAAATAAATTAACACATGATGTGTGGACACTTTGACAGAATCCTTAGAAACTTCAACCCCCACCCACCCCTAAGTTCTAAGAACGCATGAACAAGTATTGACAAATATAACATTATCATTAACATTGAAAGATACAATCATGTAGAAAATAACAGAACAATGTTGCGATTTTCTTCTGACTTTCTTTTTTCGAGTCATCCACACTTCTCCCAAACCATAATAAAACGTAATCAGCACCAAATAAAAGTTTGCGCTGAACAACACACAAACACAAAACCAAAAGGAACAATATATGAGCACTTAGTCTTGAAACCATAACCTTGGTTCCATACAATTTCAGCAGACTCTTAGTTTAGAGCCAATAAGAGGAAGCCATGGTTCTTCAGTTTTATCAGTCCAACTCTGAATACTTACGACTTTTCTAATGTATAGTGCTAACAAACAACGTCATGCAAGTGTCAATTTTCGAACTAACAGCAAGACGATAATCAGGTGTTGACACGTACTTTAAACAAATAATATCAGTAACAAACTTTTAATGAAACCAACACAATAATTAAGGACAAAAACGTTATAAAAGACAGGAACGAGTAACCTACCTCTGTGACCATGGACAGACCGATCAAATAAGATACAGCGCAGACGATGGCGATGAGAATTTCACGTCTGTAGCCTCTGCGTATGAATCTGGGGTACATGTCCACCACGGCTGTTATGAAGCCCTCCACGCCCACAAACTGTGCCAACAGACAGTGGCTGGTGATTAAGTCCACTTGTAGTGTTTCACTGGAAATCATCTCATGAATTATTTTCTCCCTGTGAGGATGCCGGGAACTCTTTCAGTGTAAATGGTATCCCCACCTTCTGGAAATTCTGTGCTAAAAATTTCCTCTTTTCTTTCTTCCTCCTTCGCTTTCTGTCATTTTTTTCCCTGTCATTTTCTGACTTGCTGGCCCATTCACCTGTATGTGTTTGATAAGGTCTTAGTACTTTCTCCTAGGATTGATAATTGGGTACATTATTAAGTGCATTTTTGGCTCTAGGGAAGTGAATATGCGGAAGGAAGTTTAGGTACTTCATGTCCGTTTTTGGATATGCTTTGGGGTCGTAGGGTATCTTTAAATTTGTATTCAGGTGTGTATTCTAAATCCCCTGTGCGATAAATTGGACGGAGTGGTCAATGCCAGGAGCATCTCTTTAGATTATGTGCACGAATGCATTGATACATGTCCTTAATTTTCTTTTCTTTTTTTCCCTGTTGAAGTTGTGTGTGTTTTGAAACAGTTATAGCCCTGATATGGCTCTATGCAGTCGGCTGGCTTTAAACAACAACAATAACAATAAATGATTTTTCTAAACATTTTCAGCACAGACCTGAGTTAATGAATCACTCATTTAACTACGTGTCAAAATTTTCTGACAAAATGAATAACCCAACTTCATCATGGGTCTCTAAAGAATGTGGATTTGCATCGTCCTTTATGTTTAATTGCTCTAAATCACGTATCCCAAAGCCACCATAAAGCAGCCTGTATGATTAGCACACCTTGATGATATGATACAATCTGATAGAACAGGAAATAATAAGATGTAATATAGCATACCATAACATGATGAAACGAAATGGAACGGAACGGAACGGAAAAGAACAGAACAAAACAAAACATACTAAAACAGAACAGACCAAACTAGAACAGAACAGAACGGAACAACAGAACAGTTTCTGCCATTTACTTTTTGTTTCTTCTGCCATTTACTCTTTGTTTCTTCTGCCATTTATTCTTCTTTTTCTCTGCCATTTACTCTTCTTTTATATTCACCAGTTTCTGTCATTTACTCTTCTTTTATATTCACCAATTTCTGTCATTTACTCTTCTTTTATATTCACCAATTTCTGTCATTTACTCTTCTTTTATATTCACCAATTTCTGTCATTTACTCTTCTTTTATATTCACCAATTTCTGTCATTTACTCTTCTTTTATTTCACCAATTTCTGCCATTTACTCTTCTTTTATATTCACCAATTTCTGTCATTTACTCTTCTTTTATATTCACCAATTTCTGTCATTTACTCTTCTTTTATATTCACCAGTTTCTGTCATTTACTCTTCTTTTATATTCACCAATTTCTGTCATTTACTCTTCTTTTATATTCACCAATTTCTGTCATTTACTCTTCTTTTATATTCACCAATTTCTGTCATTTACTCTTCTTTTATATTCACCAATTTCTGCCATTTACTCTTCTTTTATATTCACCAATTTCTGTCATTTACTCTTCTTTTATATTCACCAGTTTCTGTCATTTACTCTTCTTTTATATTCACCAATTTCTGTCATTTACTCTTCTTTTATATTCACCAATTTCTGTCATTTACTCTTCTTTTATATTCACCAATTTCTGCCGTTTACTCTTCTTTTATATTCACCAATTTCTGTCATTTACTCTTCTTTTATATTCACCAATTTCTGTCATTTACTCTTCTTTTATATTCACCAATTTCTGTCGTGTACACTTCTTCTACACTCTTGACCGGCTTTGTCGTCCGTGATTATTCATGGAAGAGCAATAATGACAGAAATCCCTTGACTCTTCCGGTAATTACCAACAATGCTGAGAGGTGAACTTAAAGGTCACTTCAGACTCTCTTCGGTTTAGTCAGTTTGAAGCAAAAATGAAGTATAAGAAGACGGATAGGTCGTAGAACATCGTCCGTCAAAGCGAAAACTTTTATTCCTTATTTAAGATTTTGTCCTTCTGCCTATACTGTGAGGTGTTGTGAGGAGATACAGGCGGGAGGCTACATGTTGTACGTGCCCAATGTTTCTAACACCATGTCGCTCCAGCGTAGCCTTGGTCTCCCTCTGGCTCTGGTGCCAGAATACCGAGTTGTATACACGCTGGGCTGGTTGGTTAAGGGGCCATTCTCGTAATATGTGCACATCACTTTATTTGCTGCCTTTCTATAGAATGTGATGTTGGACAGTGTTACTCCTACCGTCTCTCTATTTGTCTTATTTCTGACCTTGTCTCTCAGAGTTTTGTGATCCGCTCTCCGGAGATATTTCATCTCGTAGGCTACTAGTTTCCTTTTGAGCAGTTTTGTCAGTGACCATGTTTGGCATTGGTATATGACAGTTGGAATTAAAGTGGCATTGATTAGTTTTCCTTTTGGTGCTCAAAAAGATGCTTGGATGCCGCAAAAGAGGTGCTAGTTGGTAGCTTACAGTGTTTGCTTCCTGGCAGCGTGTTTCGATTTCTATTTCTAATTTTCCATTTTCGGTTAACATGCTACCTAAATGTTTGAAGTCTAATGGGTTTTTTACTGAGTTCCATCTGTGTCCACCTTATCGCCGTGTTCTGCAAAATGTCATTACCTACCTCTGTCTTTCCAGTACTAATACTCATGCTCTATTTCTTGCAGTATGTCCTCAGTTGATCTGGATGATAATGGACTTCTTTTGTTGTTATTCACCATGGTCTGATCATCAGTGAATGACAACTCGTTTAATGCTTCGGGAAATGGGTTTGCTTTTCTGGTGATGCAGTCCATATAAATGATAAAGAGCAAGCGAGAGAGTATGCAGCCCTGTCTGACCCATGATGTCACTAGAAACTCAATTTGGAACCTATTTGACGTTATCTGACAATTTCCCTTGATGTCATATTGCTCCAGGATCTCCCATAGTTTTTTTTTCCAGTTAATCCTGTCAAAGGCCTTTTCTTGGTCAACAAATACAAGATGGATTGCTTGGTCATATTCGTCAAAGGCCTTTTCTTGGTCAACAAATACAAGATGGATTGCTTGGTCATATTCAACTGCTTTTTCGCATAGCTGACGGAGTGCTAAAATAGCGTCGGTGTATCCTCTCCCTTTCCTGAAGCCATATTGTGCATCAATGAGGTAACATTTTACTTTGGCCCTGATTCGCTGCTCTAGGATCTTGGCGTAAATTTTCCCAACTTGGGTGAGGAGTGTTATGCCTTGATAGCTGTTACAGTCTCTCTTGCTGTCTTTCTTTTTCCATAATGGCATGACAACCGCAATCTGCCAGTCTTCAGGCATATTCCTCTCTCCCCATGTCTTCTGAAAGATTCTTGTTAGCCACTTACTCCCTATCTCCCTACATGTCATGATGGTTTCTGTTGTTATACCAACTGCACCTGCTGTCTTTCCTTTCTGGTTTGATTGAACAGCCACGTATACATACACACTTCAGACTACGTCCAACTTCATTTAGCCCATAGCTGCTCTTGAAGGGCTGTGAAACACAAAAACATAGAGAGAGGGGGAGGGGGAAGAGACAAAACAGAGACAGAGAGACAGAGATAGTGTGAGAAGGAGAGAAACAGACACAGTGACAGAGAGAGAGAGAGAGAGAGAGAGAGAGAGAGAGAGAGAGAGAGAGAGAGAGAGGAACAAGAAGAGAGAGAGAGAACAGAGAGACAGACAGACAGACAGACAGATGTTCACGCCATACACTTTCAGCGTTTTCGTTTCTGCTTATCTATTTTCTTTTGGTTCGTATTTTTGATACTGAACAAAGAAGACATGTCCATTGAATGTTGCAGCCATGAGCCGTAATGACGAGAAAAACAACTTTTGAAATAAATCTGAAAAAAAAAACCGAAAGACATGTCCATAAAAACATTTGTTTCATCTGCGTCCAGTTTGGCACACGTACAAATCAGACCATGTCCTGCAAACATCTGGTCTAGAACCGATTCTAGAGGTTGATCTAGCTGCAATATTCAGTCAACATCCACGCAGTGTAGAACAATTGCTATGTCTCTTCATATACCGGAATTGTGGACCCAAGTGTATAACATTAAATTGAATGGAAGCGACTGCCAGTGTGCGGTTGTCAAGAATGCCTGAGGGGCTGAGTGGATCTTTAAAATATTCTCCACAGCGCTGGGTTATTTCTTCCATCTCATAATAGGGTTTGTCCCTCCGCGTTATTGATTACAGTGTACTTTGGTGGGGGTCAAAAGGCTTTATCTCTGACTCGCATGGCCTTCACACTTTTAAAGAATTTTCTGGGGCAACGCTCACAGTGTTCACGTTTTTAATCACTCTTGTTGTAAAAACCGTAGTCCAAAGTCAATGCTACAGAAGGCTCTAATCTCCATCC
>CM060314.1:90495717-90500717 GCA_030674185.1 Monoplex corrugatus
GAGCCGTAATGACGACAAAAACAACTTTTGAAGTAGTCCTGAAAAAAACAAAAACGAAAGACATGTCCATAGAAAACATTTGTTTCATCTGCGTCAGTTTGGCACACCTACAAATCAGACCATGTCCTTCTAAATATCTGGTCTAGAACCGATTCTACAGGTTGATCTTGCTGCAATATTCAGTCAACATCCACACAGTGTAGAACAATTGCTGATGTCTCTTCATAAACCAGAATTGTGGACCCAAGTGTATAACCTTAATTTGAATGGAAGCGACTGCCAGCGTTCAAGCGAACAGAAATCCGAAACTCGGGAAAATAGAATCATCATCATCATCATTATCATTATCATCATCATCATCATCATCATCATCATCATCATCATCATGTACCCTGCCCCATGGCATTGGCGATCATGGGCCTCCATATGCACCTATCCCTTGTCGCTGCAAGTACATCTTCCACCCTCTCTGTCCTCAGCCCCCCTGCAAGTCCGTCCAATATTTCAATATTTTCTCCCTGGGTCTACCTGGTGTTCTCTTTCCCTCCAGTTTTCCTGTTGTGACCAGGTGCTCCAATTCCCCATTCCTCGTAAAATGGTATATAAATGTTGTTTGTCTTTTCCTAATCTTCTTTATCAATGATCTTCTTGTGTCTGCCTCCATCAAGATTGTCTCGTTCGTTTTCTTTACTGTCCATGGAACTCTCAACATTCTTCTTAGAAACCAAATTTCGGCCGCCTTAATCTTGATCTGGCTTTGTTTGTTGACTGTCTACGCCTCAACCGTATAACAGTATTGGTTCTACACAACATTCAAGAACTCTTTTTCTCTGATGTTAATTGATAAGCATTTGTTGGTAAGAACGATTTTCATCTTCTTGAATGCTGTTTAGGCGTAGCCGATTCTTCTGGCTATTTCTGATGAGCATCTGCTGTCTGGTGAGATGACCGTTCCCAGCTACTTAAACTTATTAACCTGTCCTAGAATTGTGCCATTTGCTGAAAATAGAATGGGAACGTATATTTAATTGACAAAACATGGCAGGCACAACTTTTCGGCCAACTGGCCTTTGCCAAATGTAGGCCCCACAAAAGACAAAAACAAAACAAATTTACAGGTTTTGGGAGAAAAACAAATGAGATAAATTCCTTGAAAGGCAGACTTTGTCTTCTGCAGTTTAATGAACGGAATTCAACGGAATTCAATCACCACGGAAGTTATCTGAATCTAGTGGATCTGCTTCTGTCTTGTCTTTCGTGTACGCTTAAGAAAGGCCAGTTGGCTGTATTCATACATGTTGTCATCCTATAGTCATGTGTTTCTGTTTATTTAAGGATCATCGCACTCAGAGGGTTACCTTCGTGCTCACCTCCCCCCCCCCCCCACCTGCCGATTTTCTACGCCATCTTAATGGCCACAGGAGCTGGCACAGTTTTTACAATACCATGATCATGATGCCGATGAGGATGATAAGCATAATACTATGGAGTTCCATCTAGGATTGAGACTGCGTGATAGGGCTGTACTCTACGCTCACTGTCATAATATATCCTGGCGTTTACCAGGCCCGAGAGATACAGACATCTGCTGTGCTGGTCAGAAGATTTGAGCGGCACCCTCAATGACGCATCCGTGAAGTGGATGAGACTCGACTGTGTGGTCCCAATCTTCCCAATGAGCCCATAGCACGCCCAACTCTGAGTAGGAGCCGGCTAGAGCCGAAAAATCCCACAATGACTTTTTGAAGCTACTGATGAGGATTCGAACCCACAATCTTCCAGTCAGTAATCTGTTGCACTAACCACTAAACCACGGCGACTGGTATATTCATGTGTTTCTGGTTTGTGTAATCTGATAGAAAATGCTGGACGGACTTGCAGAGTGGCTGGGGACGAGGAGGGTAGGGGAGATGCTAGGGGCAACGAGAGATAGAGGCAGATGGAAGTCCATGATCGCCAACGCCATGCGGCAGGGCACCTGATGATGATAATCTGATATCGAATGTGGACAAACGCACCATATCAACAGAATAAGGAATCAACTGGAAGACAAAACCATCCTTTCTAACTTCATCATCATCACCAAGTGCCTTGCCACATGGCGTTGGCGATCATGGCCTTCCATCTGTCTATCTCTTGTTGCCTCAAGCACCTCTTCCACGTCTTCAGCCACCTGCAAGTCCATCCAATATCTTCTCCCTGGGTCTACCTGGTGGTCTCTTTCCCTCTAACTTATCACAGCATAATCCCCATCTTAACACACACTACAACGGCACATACAATGCACTTGACACTGTCTCACCTGAACACGTTGTGGTTGAACTTGTTGTAGCTGCCTAAGGCCGTGAGAGTACCCAGGGAAACGGAGTAGGAGAAAAATATCTGTGTTCCTGCATCCACCCACACCTGTTTCCACAGTGAAATGCATTTTATAATTTTAATTTTTTATAGAATCATTGCACTTAGGGAGGTTACTTTGTGCTCACCTATTTTTTTTCGTCCCATTTTCTACGCACTTTAATGGCTTAAACAGCTCTTACAAGTACAGGTGTTACATATAACAATACCGAGGATAATAAACGTGCAGGTGTTACATATAAACATATAATTACATATAATAGATACCAGAGGTAACTAAACGTGCAGGTTTGCATGTAATAGATACCATTACATATAATAGATACCATTACATGTAATAGATACCATTACATATAATAGATACCACAGGATTACTAAACACATGATGTTACATATAATAGATACTATTACATGTAATAGATACCACAGGATTACTAAACACTAATGATGTTACATATAATAGATACTATTACATGTAATAGATACCACAGGATTACTAAACACAATGATGTTACATATAATAGATACCATTACATATAATAGATACCATTACATATAATAGATACCATTACATATAATAGATACCATTACATATAATAGATACCATTACATATAATAGATACCATTACATATAATAGATACCATTACATATAATAGATACCATTACATATAATAGATACCATTACATACAACAGATACCACAGATTACTAAACACAATGATGTTACATATAATAGATACCATTACATAATCATTATAACAGATACCAAGGTTTACTAAACGTACAGGTGTTACATATAATAGATCTATACCATTACATGTAATTTATATCAGAGGTTTACTAAACATACAGGTGTTACATATAATAGATCTATCCATTACATGTAATAGATACCAAGTTTACTAAGCGTACAGGTGTTACATATAATATCTATACCATTACATAGTAATATATATCAGAGGTTTACTAAACGTACAGGTGTTACATAAAATAGATCTATACCATTACATGTAATATATATCAGAGGTGTACTAAACGAACAGGTGTTACATAAAATAGATCTTACCATTACATGTAATTACATATCAGAGGTTTACTAAACATACAGTGTACATATAATATATCTATACCATTACATGTAATATATACCAGAGGTTTACTAAACACATGATGTTACACATGATATCTGTACCATACAATAACACCAGAGGATTAACGTACATATGTTACATATAATAGATACCAAAGGATTACTAAACCACAGGTGTTACATATAATAGATGCCATTACATATAATAGATACCAGAGGATAACTAAACGTGCAGGTTTTACATATAATACATGTAGATACCATTACATTAATAGATACCAGAGGTTTACTAAACGTACAGGTGTTACATATAATAGATGCCATTACATATAATAGATGCCAGAGGATTACTAAACGTGCAGGTTTTACATATAATACATGTAGATACCATTACATGTAATAGATACCAGAGGTTTACTAAACATACAGGTGTTACATATAATAGATCTATACCATTACATGCAATAATATCAGAGGTTTACTAAACATACAGGTGTTACATATAATATATCTATACCATTACATGTAATTTATATCAGAGGTTTACTAAACATACAGGTGTTACATATAATATATCTATACCATTACATGCAATAGATACCAGAGGATTACTAAACACACTAATGTTACACATGATAGATCTGTACCATACAATAGACACCAGAGGATTAACGTACATATGTTACATATAATAGATACCAAAGGATTACTAAACGTACAGGTGTTACATATAATAGATGCCATTACATATAATAGATACCAGAGGTTACTAAACTACAGGTGTTACATATAATAGATACCAAGGATTACTAAAACGTACAGGTGTTATATAATAGATACATTACATATAATAGATACCAGAGGATTAACGTACATATGTTACATATAATAGATACCTGAGGATTACTAAACGTACATATGTTACATATAATAGATACCTGAGGATTACTAAACGTACATATGTTACATATAATAGATACCTGAAGATTACTAAACGTACATATGTTACATATAATAGATACCATGACACATAATAGATACCAGAGGATTACTAAACGTACAGGTGTTACGTATTATAGATACCATTACATACAATAGATACCAGAGGATCAACGTACATATGTTATATATAATAGATACCATTACATATAATAGATACCATTACATATAACAGATACCGTTACATATAATAGATATTAGAGGATTAACGTACATATGTTACATATAATAGATACCAGAGGATTACTAAACGTATAGGTGTTATATGTAACAGATACCATCCCATACAATAGGTACCAGAGGATTACTAAACGTACAGGTGTTATATGTAACAGATATCATCCCATACAATAGGTACCAGAGGATTACTAAACGTACAGGTGTTATATGTAACAGATATCATCCCATACAATAGGTACCAGAGGATTAGTAAACGTACAGGTATTACATATAAGAGATACCATGATATATAATAGGTACCAGACGATTACTAAACGTACAGGTATCACACATAATAAACACCATTATATATTATAGATACCAGAGTATTACT
>CM060314.1:90503217-90513217 GCA_030674185.1 Monoplex corrugatus
GAGGAGATGAAAAGAATTGACCACACAAAGGCAATGTGTACGAACAACACCACATACAGTACAAAGACAGATACAACGCACAAACTCAAAACATACACTTGTCAAATGTAAAAAAAAAATTAAAAAAGACAAACATATACATATATTGACAGCGTAAAAAAGATAAACAAATTCGTTGGCAGCGGTGTATTTTTCATCCTCTGAATTAAACCACCTACGACACATTTTACCTGCTTAAACGCATGAAGATATACATCACCAAGAAGTACACAACTGCAAGACATTGAAAGAAACAGACACACAGACAGTACAAAAAGAGACACAAATTTGTTGACAGCTGAGCATTTATCATCACCTACGACACATTTTAGCTGCTTAAACGCATGAAGACATACATCACCAAGAAGAACACAACTGCAAGACATTGAAGAAAAGCACATTAATCACGTAACTACTTAAAAAAAAGAGTTTGAGGTTAGTTTCAAACTGCGGATCCGTGATCACCTTTCCGGAGGACTTAATGCCCTTCCATATGCAGAAATACACGATGATCCATGCGAGTAACAAGCAGAGGGCCAGGTCCCACTTGATGGAGCCAGCCTCCCCCACACCAGAGGTCAAGGCCAGCACCTTGCGCCTGGGGAAATTTAGTTCTAGACTAGAGAGCTAGTCAGGCAGAAAAGGTGCCCATAAATGGCAGTGACTCACATATAGCATGATAGGGAAACCATAGGGTTTGCATGTCATCTACCGTATATCTACATGTGTTAACTTAGCTGTCTTAAGAGTTCAGGTTCAGTTCAGACCGGTACGTTGCTAAAACAAATTCTGAGACTGGTGGGCATTATGTATGCGAGTATGAAGACAGGGGGGTGCTGCAACGTGTAACTGTTTTACGTGTATGATTGAAGGGAGCTAACCACGTTCTCGTGATTTTATGCCTATCTAAGTAAGTTCCCTTCCCTGAATGACTGTCACATTGTTTGTAGAGCCCAAAAGAATCACAAAATTCTCTCATCCATTCATTGATCCAATCGATCTGTTTCCAGATCGACAGAGAACCGGAAAAGCATGGGTATCTCACAATGCTACTAAAAATGTTTAAAGGCTTCTTAAAGCAATTTTTTTCTTGCTAGTCCTCGTATACTCGGAGAGTGGTAGGACTTTATAACGTACAGAACAGAACAACAAACAAAATTTTCTCTCTCTCTCTCTCTCTCTCTCTCTCTCTCTCTCTCTCTCTCTCTCTCCTTCTTCCTTCTTCTTCTTCTTCTTCTTCTTCTTCTTCTTCTTCTTCTTCTTCTTCTTCTACTTCTTCTTCTTAGTCTTCTTCTTTTTTTTGTTTGTTTGTTTTTTGGTCAGGCTAATTATGAGAAAATTTCAGATAATCTGGTTGACAATGTATATTATTTAATATTATTTAACATTTCGTTACTTCAAATAACTTTTGGAATTTTGATTGACGAAAACTACCATGGCGATGCCTGTAAGTCAACTTAAGTAAAGGGAAGTGGAAAAAGAAAAGATGGACCAAGGAGAAGATGCATGAGGCAGATAAATGTGGAAAATACTTGAGAATTGATCGGACTTTATAATCGTTTACAATATTCGTAACATTATTTGTTTTCAAAAAACATTGCAGTTTCAGCTGCTGTAATGTAACTGTGATTCGTGATACAAATACTCATCTGCATTATCATAAATTTCGTGATAACAGATTATCAGAACAGAGTGACTAGAACAGCGAGACATGAGTTTAGATAACTACAATTCCTATTCAACTGAAATCAGCGGGAACTGTCTTCACCGTTGCCCCGTTCCTACCAAGTCAAGTATACTAAGGCCTCAAACAAGGCTACGGAGACCAAAGAGTTAAACCTGATTCATAATATAATATTAACTATGGCCATGCACAGAGACTGGAGTTAGAGAGTGTGGAATTTATCCAATAGAACTTTATCATTCTTCGATGATTTTTTTAACCTGACTCATGATATAGTATTAACTATGACATGCACAAGGACTGGAGTTAGAGAGTCTGGAATTTGTCCAAGAGAACTTCGTCATTCTCCGATGATTTCTTGAACCTGACTCATGATATAATATCAACTATGGCACTCACAGAACTTCATCATTCTCGGACAATTTCTTGAACCTGATTCATAATACAATATTAACTATCACATGCACAGGGACTGGAGTTAGAGAGTCTGGAATTCATCCACTCTCAGATAATTAATAATTACAATATTTATATAGCGCAAAATCTTGATAGAATCAAATCTAAGCGTAATTCCATATACGCTCCACCCGAATCCGCCGGCATTTATTTGGCAGATTTCTTCACCTTGCACAAAAGCCTGTACGCTGGCAAGGTCTTGTAACGGGGAGAACAAAGGGGACTCATGGACTTCTGACAACCACCACAATGACTGCAGCATTGTCTATAATGAGACTGATTTTGAGACGAGATATCTTTGAGTCCACAGTCTAATAAATGAGCCAGACAGCACGCGTGCATGAAATATCATGTTGAAATATCAATCGCCGTGGTGTAGTGGTTAACGCAACCGACTATCGACTGGAAGGTTGTGGGTTCGAATCCCCATCAGTACCTTCAAAAATCAGTGTGGGATTTTCCGGCTCAACCGACTCCTACCCAAAGTTTGGCGTGCTATGGGCTCATTGGGAAGACTGGGACCACACAGTCGAGTCTCATCCACTTTACGGATGTGTCATTGAGGGTGTTGCTCAAATCTTCTGACCAGCACCGCAGGTGTCTGTATCACTCAGGCCTGGTTGACGCCAGGATATATTATGATAGTAAGCGTAGAGTACAGCCATGTCACGCAGTCTCAATCCTAGATGGAACTTCACAGCATCATGATTATCATCTTCATCGACACCATCATCATCGCATTGCAAAAACTGTTCCAGCTTCTATGGCCATTGAAGTGGTGTAGAAAATGGGACGAAAAAAAAGCGCAAAGGTAACCTCCCTAAGTGCAATGATCCTTAAACAATTATAAAAAAATTTTTTAAATGTTATTGCTCATGCCACCAATGTTCTTTAATGGTTGTTACCGGAATTCTTCTGATGAAAATTCCACTTTCATTGGTAAACAAAAATACATGCAAACCAAGAAAACAAATCCAAAACAAGGCAGTGCTGCAATGTGGTGGAATGTTCTTCCCGGAAAAACATCCCGAATTTCACATGGTAAACACATTGTAACCAAACAAAAATAAACTGCAAAGCCCAAATCGTACAACTACACAAACAACAGGACAGTTTGGCTGGGTAGAAGTTCAAAACTTTGCCAGAGTGCAGAGTTTATACACTGGTCTGTGGCATATGTCATGGTAATCCTGAATCCTTCCATCACAGGGATATGTTTTGTGGTGTCAGTGCATAGGGCATTATCTGAATGTTGCAATGCCATCTTGAAAAATGTGACACTAAAAGTGAGGTAATGCATCACAAGTTGAAAGACAGCCCTGTGAAATGATGCTACATTTTCTTGAACCGCAATAGATTTATCAACTTGTATTTCCCATAATCACAGAACGACATGAAATACATATGGGTTTCTGCCCTTCCCTTACAAATGAGAGGTTGAGTTCAAGTGCCATAATTATTATTATCTGAATTACAAGTGTTCTAACCAAAGAGTTGATGTGTGTATTGAAGGAGAAAATCACAGTTTCTTTCTGTAAATTGAACCCAAGACTTCTAGTTCCTTAGAGAACATAACCAAACTACTCTTCAAGTAAACAGCGTAATGAAAAACACTCTTGCTGTATAAGCTCACTAACTGATAACTGAACCATTCAAAAGTCTGACATTTTTGTCTTTTGTTTTATGCGTGGTGACACAATTCTAAAAAAGCTATGGGGGTGAAATAAAATACGGAGATAAACAAGACAGGGACAGTAAATACAAATGACAAACAAGGATTTGGCACAAAACAAATGCCATCATTTACATCCTCTGTTTTGCTTTTAAAAAAAAAGAAAGAAATAAACACACACACACACACACACACAACTGGATATCTAAAGACAGTCACACACGCTTACTTATTTCTAAACCATATCATTGATTAAACATGTCAACTTCAGTGGGGGTTTTTTTATCAACAGACACAAAGAAACATATTATATATCCAACCTGAAAACTACAGTTACCGTACATATCAGCTGTGCCCCACAGGAAGTGGGTAGGGATGGCCTGCTGGATAAAAACATATGTTAAAATATTGTTACGTACGTGTAATCTAATAATAAAGAGTTGAGAGAAAAGTGTAACAACTGTGTAATATAGTAAGCTTTTTATGTACTGCAAAACAAGTGTGACTGCCCGCGTTCAAGCAAAGAGGAACCAGAAATAAAAACACGCCTGTCTTGTCTGGTTGTACTAAAGCGTCTATCTTGTCTGGTTGTATTAAATATGATTTCTGATTCTTTTTTCGTGTTTTTTTTTCTGGCTCCTTTTTATATGCACTGTTATGAAGTAAGACCTATGGAAATGGACAACTAATCCCAGCAGAGAACAGAAAACTATATTTATGTCAAATAAAAATGACAGCATAATACACAAAGTAACTCAGAGAGGATAGATGCACACAAAATGTAATAAGCATTTGCTTCGTTGGCTGGAAACTGGAAGGTTCTGTGGCGTCAAGTTTAAATAACATCAGCCAAAAATTACTGGATTAAAGGATCAACGTATCCATATATTCATATTTAATCATAAGCACCAGTGTTGACCACTTCATATACTGTTACCATGTATATTGCCACATGTGACAACACGCCAATGCTCGTTTACGTTTAACAGAAAAATGCCAGTACTTCTAAATTACCGAACTATTAATCGAATGAGATACTCAACAAACGACAGCAACTAGGAGTAATCGGCAGTCGTCTTCCATTGTTTAGTAGGCCCTATATGGGGCTCTGATGCGTTTTTATAGTGGTGAAATTGTACTGTAGATCTATGGGTAAAAAGGTCGTCAGATTTTGAAGTGTTTTTCGTTTAACTTGTTCGGTCTGAGAATATGGCCCAGAATGTTATTGTTGGCCTTAATCTTACGGTAAATGTGCAATTTGTTTTGATCAGAGATAATGATGTTTGAAAATCATCAAGAGATCGAAAAAGTGAAGATGTCCTGAATAAACGATATTCATGAGAATAAAACAAGGAAGAAAAGATCATCAACGTTAGATGTTCTCACTTTTTAAAAAAAGTTTTGAGAGGTGATGTTCCAAGCTTCTCTCTCTCTCTCTCTCTCTCTCTCTCTCTCTCTCCTCTCTCTCTCTCTCTCTCTCTCTCTCTCTCTCTCTCTCTCTCTCTCTCTCTCTCCTTTAAACCACTGCGTCTGAATTAATGGCTACGAATCATTTACAAGGTAGTAACTTCATCAAAACAATTGTAATGTTGCGATAAAAAGGAATCAAAAGAGACTCTTTTTTTCGACAAAAAGTTCACCATTTTTCACAATGTCAAAACTAAGGTAATTAAAAAAACTACAATACCATCTCTTACTCGATTCTCAATAATACATGAAGTTTTATCGTATGCCAAAAGTGTGCAAGCCTGATCCTCAACCAAACCAAGAAACCTACTGATGTGAATTAGCACCTCATATAATATACTTCTTGTTGTTCAGTGAATTTGATGGTAGTCTGCTGATAAGAGTACACTACCTTTGTAGCAACTTTAATCTCTGACAATTCTTACCTTTAAACAGAGAATCCTGAAAGAAAACTCTAGCACACTATTTACGTAATACGTCAAACATCAAAGTAAATACGATGGGAAGACACGACATAAAGGGAGATGATAAGAATTAAAAACACAAACGAAAGCTAGATGGATAATAAAAGAACTGAACCACAAAAAAGTGGATAAAGAAAATAATCAAAACAAAAGGAAAAGAAAAGGAGAAATAAATATATAAATAATAAGAAAGACGGAAAGAATCACAGAACAACAAACAATAAGCCAATCTTCCCAAAAAACAAAAGGCTTGTCACTTTTTTTCTGTTGAATTTGTCAACACGCAGTTCAATCAATTCTGAATGACAATGGAATGGTAAAAAAACAGTTAACACGTACTTGAATATACAAACAAATACCGGTCAACATGGCAAAAGGGACAGCGCAGAGGATCGTTGACAGGGAGGTCGTACTTGGAACCCCCATCAGTCAAAACATATATTGTGGGATTTTTCGTCCCTGGCCGCTCCTAGTAATATTTGAGCACGCTGTATCCTCGATGTGAAGACTAGAACCAAACAACAGAGCCTCATCCACGTTAAGAATGTATCACTGAGGATGTTGCTCAATTTTGTAGCCAATTTTGTTGTTGTTGTTGTTTTTTGGGGGGGGAGGTTGACGCCAGTATATGTTATGAAAGTAAACGTAGAGTATAGTCCTGTCATGCAGTCTCAATCCAAACTTAGAACTCCATAACATTATTCTTATCATCCCTGTTCTCATCGTCACAACATTGTGGAAAATTGCCCAAGATTCTGTAACCCTCATGATGACCTCATTTTAAGTGGACTGATTTCGAGGTTTGTTGTAGACCCGATATTAGCAGCATGGGGATAGTAGTGAGACAACAGTGGTGCATAAAAAGGGGGAAGGAGGCCACCTAAAAAACATAAATAAATGAACACATAAATAAAGGAATAAACAATAAGTAGAATGAATACATAAATGTAATTAGATAATAAATTTTGACGACTTTCGAAAGACTTTCCACACATTTGACAAAACCCGAATCTAAAATAAATCACTGATCACTATGCTATCCCCCAACAATCTATTCATTTTCAAGTATCAAACAACGCAAATCGAAATGACAGAGTTTCTACTGGGCAATAAAGGGCCATGATAATGAAGAAATAATAAAAATGATACCTACTCCCAGAATTCTGTCACAGGATCCATTGTGATGCGTGAACTATTGGAGGCAGTGACATGTCCCGTGTAGCCTACGCCATCTGCAGCGTATGACACGTTTCCGTTCACTGCCAGTGGAGTAGAGTTCAGTGCCAGGCTGCTGCTGTTCCTGGACGGCCCATCAAACGTGGTGCAGTTGGCCGTGTTCCACTCGTTGTCGCAGTGAGACCATGGAAGGACGGAGGTGAATGAGGAGAAAATGTAATACAGTGCCCACGTCAGGATAATGTTGTATTCGCAGTTCAGTAAAAAGACGATGATGGTGGTGGCATAACCAATACCTGTAACAGTCAAACACAGGGATGTTTGTGTAAAGTTAAAAGCTTTGCATTTATTTTTAAAAAAATATAATATTGAGAACACGACGGTTTGTGGTAAGTCCATTGCTGAAGGAGACACACATACCGATGACTAAAAAAAATTCTTCTAAGTTTAGTTGTTCAATAAAAAGAAGACGGTGGTTGTATTATTATGTCTTCATCACTAAAGCCATATTGGTTTCATATTCTTAAACTTTTCACAGCTGTCAGATTAAGGTGTCGGGAATCCAGAAGAAAAAAATGACCAGATATAAAAGATTATAAGGTAATCTTGTAGAATAGAATACGAAAATAATTGGAGCTAATTTCACGCACTTATACGGGTGTTTTCGGTTCTGCTGGATGTAAAGAGACGTAAGACACCCTTACCTACTCACTTTGACCAGTCCTTCCCCACAAACATGCACAAAATATCCCTGAATGACTGGCGACCACAGCTCCAGCAGTCACCTGCACGCCATTTTGGTAGCTGATCACATGGGCACAACGTCATCACTAGTGGGGAGTTGTCTATAAATATGGCGTGCAGGTGACTGCTGGAGCTGTGGTCGCCAGTCATTCAGGGATATTTTGTGCATGTTTGTGGGGAAGGACTGGTCAAAGTGAGTAGGTAAGGGTGTCTTACGTCTCTTTACATCCAGCAGAACCGAAAACACCCGTATAAGTGCGTGAAATTAGCTCCAATTATTTTCGTATTCTATTCTACAAGATTACCAGATTATAAATATGACGACAGTGGTAACAATAACCAATGAACTACAATCAACTGAATAATGATGCATCGACTTCAAATATACTATCACTTCCATGAAATAACCCGACTTAGTTATAACATTTACAGATCTGCTCGCTAATGTTCGCCCAAATATGAGAAAACTCTTCAGATTTGTTGAACGACTGATATAAAATACTGTTGTAAAAAAAGAGCGTCCCGTAACCACAATGTCGCGTCATGTAGTGCCATGGACAAGAGCTCGTTTTAGACGGATATACGTATGAAGGCCATTCTGCCTTGTTTTCCTCAATGGTTTATCCTGAGCAGATTCTGATAGACATTCTGCTGGAGGACTGGAGACCTTAAAAAGTGATTAGACAGTAATTCATATGGTATTTGATCAGTTGGTGGCTTGGTTGGGTGGCTGTGTGGATGGATGTATTAATTAAGTTTTAACATAATGATAACGTAATGGTTGCTTGCTTTCTTTCTTTCAATTAACTTGTTTGAACTGAGTTGTGTTCAGGGAGATTGGGCGGTGACCTTGAACTGGATAACACATAGAGACAAAGAATATGATGGTTCAAATTGATTCATGTTTTTACTGTGTATCCCCCTCCCCCACTTTCAGTATAAATAGTGTCCCCACCTTCTGGAAATTCTGTGCCAAAAATTTCCACTTTTCTGTCACTGTCTTTGTTTCTCTCTTCCTCGTTTGAATTCTGTCATTTCTTCCTATCATTTTCTGCCTTGTTGGTCCATTCACCTGTATGTGTTCGATAAAGTCTTACATACTTTTCCTTAGGATTGATAATTGGGTACATGTTAAATGCAGTTTTGGCTCTACGGAAATGAGAGATATGCCGAAGCAATTTTAGGTAATTTAGGCCTGTTTTATATATGTTTAAGCGTCCTTAGTTATCTTTAAATATGTATTCAGGTATGTTTTTTCTTAAATCCCCTGTGCGATAATCTGGACGAAATGGTCAATGCCGGGGGCATCTCCTTAGATTATGTGCGCGAATGCATTGATATGTGTACTTAATTTTCTTTTCCTTTTCTTCCTGTTGAAGTATTGTGTATGTTTTGAACTGGTTATAGCCCTGATATGGCTCTACGTAGTCGGCTGGGCTTCAAACAATAAAAACAATAACCCTGCTGCCCTCCCTTAATCCCCAGTGATCCAGACGGCTGTTGCTCATCTGGTTGTTTTCTTAAGCTAAGGGCGATAACTACCACACCTATTCCCTATCACTCGATTGTTTCCCTTTGACCAAACCCGTAAAGCAGCAGACGACATGGTTTTTGGCGAGTGTCGGTTTTCTCTGTGATTTTTCCCTAGGGACATGAATGATTCCTGTTGCTACATCAATTCAAGGAGCAGAAGAAGCAAGCAAGGTAAATACAAAACATGCAGTTTAGCTGTCGTTTGGATTTTGCATAAGGATCCACTTAATTAACTAAAAGTGCATAAACATTCATTCCGTGTTTGTTGATAGTGGCATTACTATTACTATTGTGACTGAATGGCGTTAGTTTGATATTTCCTAGCTGAATGCAAATGGAATACTACCAGAATTGTCCTTAGTGCAGTCATATTCAAATCGCTTTTTTTTTCTTCAGAAATGAGGACATATCAGTTTTGATCAGAACTGAGCTCTTGATGCATTCAAGTAAGTATTGTTATCCAGTCACACAGAAAGCGTTTTACGGTTTTCCACTGCAGTCGACGGTCGTGCAGGTTTTCTTTGAGTAAATCATATTCATCATCGGGTGCCCTGCCGCATGGCGTTGGCGATCATGGACTTCCATCTGTCTCTATCTCTTGTTGCCCCTAGCGTCTCCCCCACCCTCCTCGTCCCCAGCCACTCTGCAAGTCCGTCCAGCATTTTCTCCCTGGGTCTACCCGGTGCTCTTGAGTAAATCAGTCTTACTAAATATGGCGTAAACTCTTAGGGGTAGCCAGTTCCCAAAACACGTAGACAATTATCT
>CM060314.1:90528217-90530717 GCA_030674185.1 Monoplex corrugatus
AAACAGGTTTTGAATATTGTTACTAAAACATAGCTTGAACAGTGTTACCGAAACAGGTTTTGAATATTGTTACTAAAACATAGCTTGAACAGTGTTACCGAAACAGGTTTTGAATATTGTTACTAAAACAGGTTGAACAGTGTTACCGAAACAGGTTTTGAATATAGTTACTAAAACATAGGTTGAACAGTGTTACCGAAACAGGTTTTGAATATTGTTACTAAAACATAGGTTGAACAGTGTTACCGAAACAGGTTTTGAATATTGTTACTAAAACATAGGTTGAACAGTGTTACCGAAACAGGTTTTGAATATTGTTACTAAAACATAGGTTGAACAGTGTTACCGAAACAGGTTTTGAATATAGTTACTAAAACATAGGTTGAACAGTGTTACCGAAACAGGTTTTGAATATTGTTACTAAAACAGGTTGAACAGTGTTACCGAAACAGGTTTTGAATATTGTTACTAAAACAGGTTGAACAGTGTTACCGAAACAGGTTTTGAATATTGTTACTAAAACATAGCTTGAACAGTGTTACCGAAACAGGTATTTGAATATTGTTACTAAAACAGGTTGAACAGTGTTACCGAAACAGGTTTGAATATTGTTACTAAAACATAGCTTGAACAGTGTTACCGAAACAGGTTTTGAATACTGTTACTAAAACATAGCTTGAACAGTGTTACCGAAACAGGTTTTGAATATTGTTACTAAAAACAGGTTGAACAGTGTTACCGAAACAGGTTTTGAATATTGTTACTAAAACATAGATTGAACAGTGTTACCGAAACAGGTTTTGAATATTGTTACTAAAACATAGGTTGAACAGTGTTACCGAAACAGGTTTTGAATATTGTTACTAAAACATAGGTTGAACATCGTTACCGAAACAGGTTTTGAATATTGTTACTAAAACATACGTTGAACAGTGTTACCGAAACAGGTTTTGAATATTGTTACTAAAACATAGCTTGAACAGTGTTACCGAAACAGGTTTTGAATATTGTTACTAAAACATAGGTTGAACAGTGTTACCGAAACAGGTTTTGAATATTGTTACTAAAACATAGGTTGAACAGTGTTACCGAAACAGTGTTAATGTTACTGTTATTGTTGTTGAAAGCCCAGCCGACTGCGTAGAGCCATATCAGGGCTATAACCGTTTCAACACATACAAACCTTCAACAGGAAAAAAAAAAAGAAAAGAAAATTTAAGTACACATATCAGTGCATTCGCGCACATTAGCAGGAAGCTGGTAGATAGGGTGAGGTGGTCAAAGGGTTAAGTTTTTGTTTTACTAGCATGGGTTACAATGCAGGGTCCTGGTGGACAGGGTTCGGGAATCAAAGGGTTAAATCAAAACGCCGTGGTCTAGTGTCGAGAGCACAGTAGGTCAAAGCGCGTGCAAGACGTTTTAAATAACAAGGAATGCCGGTTTCGCATTTGACAACGATGTGTTCGTTAGTTCGTTCGTTGGTTAGTTAGTTAGCAAGTTGGCTAGCTAGTTAGTTAGTAAGTTAGTCAGTTAGTCAGTCAGTTAGTTAGTTAGTCAGTCAGATAGTCAGTCAATTAGTCAGTCAATTAGTCACTTAATCAGTCAATCAGTCAGTCAGTCAGCAAGTTAGTCAGTCAGTCAGTCACTTCGTCAGTCAGTTAGTCAGTCAGTTCGTGTTTTACGTCCACTCACACCTCGAGTGATTCGTCCGATGGGGTTTAACCATCCAAGGGAAATAGGGCAGGAGGAGAAATAGATCGATGTAAGAGGCAACAGAGGTGCTATCGATGATGTTGTCTCGCTCCCTCATCATCATCATCAAGTGCCTTGCCACATGGCGTTGGCGATCACGGCCTTCCATCTGTTTCTATCTCTTGTTGCCTCAAGCACCTCTTCCACCCTCTTTGTTTTCAGCCATTCTGCAAGTCCGTCCAATATCTTCTCTCTGGGTCTACCTAATGCTCTCTTTCCCTCCAGCTTTCCCGTTGTGACCAGATGCTCCAATTCCCCTTTCCTCATAAAATGGCCTATAAATGTTGCCTGTCTTTTCCTAATCTTCCTTATGAATGATCTTCTTGTGCCTGCTTCCATCAAGACTGTCTCGTTTGTTTTCTTTGCTGTCCATGCAACTCTCAACATTCTTCTTTGTTAGTAACCACATCTCGGCTGCCTCAATCTTGTTCTGGCTTTGCTTGTTGACTGTCCACGCCTCACAACCGTATAACATTATCGGTTCTATGTAACATTCGAGAACTCTCTTCGTGATGTTAATTGATAGGCGTTTGTTGGTAAGAATGCTTTTCATCTTCTTGAATGCTGTTTTGGCTTGGCCGATTCTGCTGACTATTTCTGATGTGCATCTGCCGTCTGGTCGCTCCCTAGCTTTACGCGTACCTGTTTGATTCGCAGATGTGATAAGTATTGAATAGACTTTTATACTGGGAGAGAAAGAGAGGAGCGGCGAGGTATGTGAGAAAATTTACGAGAGGAGTTGTCAAAG
>CM060314.1:90535717-90540717 GCA_030674185.1 Monoplex corrugatus
GGGGCGTAAAAAAAACCCGGAAGTATGCCATTCAGAACGCACAATGCTAATGGTTGTGGGTTCGAATCCCGGGGTGCCCTATATTAAAACTGGCCATCTCACTGCCCCATCTTAACGTCATTATTGTTCCTGTGGTGTCAGTATAGGATTAGATAAGTCACCCTTCTCCCATTTCCCTTGGATGGTTATCCCCGTCGGCCATATCACCTGAGGTGGGTGTCGACGTAAAAACTGAACCAAATCATTCAGGACGCAGGAGTAGTTAGTCCATATCGTCGCAGTCAACAGCGGCGTTATGTCAGTGTAACACTAACATAACATAATAGTGAGTATACGATGGCGTCAGTGTTAAGACCATAATAATGATTATACTATGACGTCAGTGTTAGTATCATAATAGTGAGTGTACTGTCACGTCAGTGTTTGCATCATAATAGTGAATGTACTGTCACGTAAGTGTTAGTATCATAATAATTAGTATACTGTGACATTAATTTTAGTATCACAATAGTGAGCGTACTGTGACGTCGGCGCTTGTATTATGATAGTGAATATACTGTGACATCAGTGTTAGTATCTTAATAGTGAGTATACTGTGACGTCAGTGTTTGTATCATAATAGTGAGTATACTGTGACGTCAGTGTTCGTATCATAATAGTGAGTATGCTATGACGTCTGTGTTAGTATCATAATAGTGAGTATGCTATGACGTCTGTGTTAGTATCATAATAGTGAGTATGCTATGACGTCTGTGTTAGTATCATAATAGTGAGTATGCTATGACGTCTGTGTTAGTATCATAATAGTGAGTATGCTATGACGTCTGTGTTAGTATCATAATAGTGAGTATGCTATGACGTCTGTGTTAGTATCATAATAGTGAGTATGCTATGACGTCTGTGTTAGTATCATAATAGTGAGTGTAGGTGACGTCATTGTTAGTGTCATAATAGTGAGTATACTGTGATATTAGTGTCATAATAGTGAATGTACTGTGACATCAGTATTAGTATCACAAAAGTGAGTGTACTGTGACATCAGTGCTAATATTATAATAGTGAGTGTACTGTGACATCAGTGCTAGTATTATAATAGTGAGTGTACTGTGACATCAGTGCTAGTATTGTAATAGTGAATGTACTGTGACGTCAGTGCTAGTATTATAATAGTGAGTGTACTGTGACGTCAGTGCTAGTATTATAATAGTGAGTGTACTGTGACATCAGTGCTAGTATTATAATAGTGAGTGTACAGTGACGTCATTGTTAGGATCATAATGGTGAATGAACTCTAACATAAAAAACACGAAAGAAAAATAAGAACACATATTTAATACAACCAGACAAGATATGCGCAAATTTTCGGCCAATTGGCCTTTGTCAAGCGCAGGATCACAAACAAACAAACACCAGACACAAAAATTAGGAGAAAGAGACTGAAACTTCCCTGCTGCTCCGTCCAGTGTGAGAAAAGGAATAAACTGACTAAAATGACATCATAATGTGTTTTTGAGTAAATATGATGTCAGAGCGAAAGTGAGATGAATTCAGCAATTTGAAAAGTGGTCATGCCATATTAATATCGTTTTATCTTCAAGAGGGTCTAGGGCTAAAATTAAAACTATGATGCACTAGCTGAGAGTAGTGTTGGAATGTAAAGGATCCTACTATTGAATAATGCATAAGAGAAAATGTAAGCAAATGATCGACTGAATGGGAAAATATTTAATCAAGAGGTATGGCTGATGTAAATGGATCATGCCTAGAGCAAGGAATCCGGTCTGACCTTGGAATAGGAAGAAAAACATCCTAAACCAACAGCCAGGGGACTGAAGGGAAAACCGGAGTCCCTGCAGAAAAAACGCTTAGTCAGACGCTGGGCCTGTCTTGTGAAAGGAGAATTAAAACAGATTTAATTTTAAAAATATAATGATACGCTATTTTGAATCATAAAGGCGTTAATCTAACAAATTAAGTACAAATCGATGCTGACACTATCCTAGGCGTCGATTACTTTGTCAGATTAACGCTTTATACTTCAAAATAACATGGATTCGACATATAAATAATTGCTTGGTAAATAATACTGTGACACTATCTTAGGAAGAGTGTTGAGAGTTCCATGGACAGAAAAGAAAACAAACGAGACAGTCTTGAAGGAGGCAGACACAAGAAGAACATTAATGACGATCAGGAAAAGACAAGCAACAGTTATAGGCCATTTTGTGAGGAATGAGAAATTAGACTTATTAGTCACCACAGGAAAGCTGGAGGGAAAGAAAACACCAGGTAGACCCAGGGAGAAAAAAGTGGACGGACTTGCGGAGTGGCTGGGGACAGAGAGGGTGGGAGATGTGCTTGCAGTTACAAGGGATAGATTCCTGTGGAAGGCCATGATCGCCAACACCATGCGGCAGGGCACATCATGATGGTGATGATGATGATGATGATGATGATGATGGTAACTATCCTAGGCTACAGGTCTGCTGAATGACACTATGCACTGCTGTTTGTGTCTATGATCTGACTGCATAAGCCGAAGCCTGCCTCTCTAAACAAACAAAACAAAAAGTAAGCAACGCTTGAAGCTTCCAATGTTCCCAGCTACAAAATTGTGCCAAACTTCTCCTCGTGATCGAGAAGTTAAAGCAACAAGAGAGAGGAGTAGATTGACCGGCTGTGGAAATCTGAGACTAGAATGGTCTCTACCATACAATCTCTCAACAATTTTTTTCATACCGTTTCCACATCACGGGGCTCGCTTAGTGTTGTTAGATAACTGCTTTTAATAGTCACAACCTTAGCAGGTCTTCTTAGATTAGTCTTTTTAATCAGATCAATCTTAGCCTTATTGGATGACTTTCTAGTAAGCTCAGCATTCGCTGGCTTTTTCTTTTTCACATGGTTCATAATTTCCATTACAGATCAATGCGGTTGGTATATGCTCTATGTTGTTAGTAGACCACGGTGTGACAAACGCGTGTATACCTGAAGGATTGGGGAGGAATGCATGTGCGCGTGTGCATATGCGTATTTAGTACGATTATAACGTATACAGACAATATCGTAATTTCTTAAACATCACTGTCATCATTTACGAGCGTTTAGTATATTAAGAAAATCGATATCTCGGGTTCAATTTCAGCCAAAACAAACTGGCCCGTTGGCCGCCCATCTTAATATGTCAATCATTCTGGTGGTGTCAGCTTAATGATTCATAGGTCTGTCTTCTCCCCTTCCCATTTCAACACCTAGCCAGGGCTTTGCGTATGGTCAAGGGGTGTCAGTCAAATGATTGCTGGAGGATTTGGGTGGACGCATATGGAACAGTCCGGTACAATGGATCCCTCTTGAACAATCTGCACACAAACTCCAGACTCCAGTTACTCTCACAATGTCCATATCGCCATCCACGTCAAAACCCACTCACAAGTCGACATTGGCAAAGGAGAAATTAGTTTTGTGTAGGCTTTGCTTGACTGACTGATTGACTGACTGACTGATTGATTGACTGACTGATTGATTGACTGACTGATTGATTGACTGATTGACTGACTGATTGACTGACTGACTGATTGACTGATTGACCGACTGATTGACTGACTGATTGACTGACTGATTGACTGACTGATTGACTGATTGATTGATTGATTGATTGATTGATTTGGTTCAGTCTTTAAATCGACACGCACCTCAGGTGATATGGCCGACACGGATAACCATCCCAGGGAAGTGGGGGGAGGGGGACCTATCTAATCCTATACTGACACCACCAGTACAACGATGATGTTAAGATGGGACAATGAGATGGCCAGTTTTAATGTAGCACACCTGTGTAGGCGTGTGTGCACAGGCTTTTATACGCGTACACGTGCACATATCAATGCACGCCGTGAACGTTTAAGTCTGTAAGATATCTGTGTCATAGGAATGCACTAAACGGTGGAATGTGGCAGCGTTGCCAGATGCGTGAGGGTCAGCGGGTGATCTTGATTTTCATTGTGCTTCTTGCATGACACAGCAATCGTGGTGATAGTGCTGTGGAATGCTCTGAACGTCGCGTAACACTCTGCTGAGAAAACTAAAACCCTGCAGAACCGTCGTATAAAAGCACATAATACGTGAATAGACTTCAAAAGAAATAACGAACGAACGAAACTAAAACCAGAAAGGTGAAACTTGCACTGACCTCCCCCGTTGCGGTAGCACAAAAAAGGGAAGCGCCACACGTTGCCCAATCCCACAGAGAAGCCGACACATGCGAAGAGGAAGTCTATCTTGCGGGTCCACTCCTCTCTCTGAGCCACCTTGGGGGACGTGGAGGAGGAGGAGGTACCGTCAGTGGAAGGGGGATCATCGTTGATCCTCCAGCCTGGATGCTCTCCCTTCTGCAGAACGCCTGCTGCCGAGGTGCTGTCTACTTCTGTGGCCATTGTCTGAAACAAGAGAAACGGACTGATAATTCAGATGTGGGGTGCGTAATGGTGTGGGATGCCAGGAGTGCTGGGGTGACATGGATTTTGTTGTCCTTGTTCATGGGTAGCAGCTCCCTCATGTACTCTTATCAGTAGGCTGCATGTAGCATTTTCATTTTTATTTTTTTACCTTTCCATGTCAGTAGGAAGTTAGACTCCATTTTCATAGAGGGAGGTAAGGGGGGGGGGGGGGGGGCTGCCGAGTATTGTCGTGTTTTCTCAAGTCACTCAACACTGACACCAATTACAGGATCTTGAATGTACGTATATCTGAAGGCACTGACAGGTCTGCAGTTTCAGTTTCTCAAGATGACTTCTCCGCGCTCGGAATGAATTCTATATGCACTAACGTCACAGTAGCCATGTGCATGGAGATCATGGCACAAGCCTTATAGCCTGCTCATAAACCCGTCAGCTGGCCAGGTCCTGAGGCTGGTCTGCAGTTATGTTGACCACAGAGAACGGAAAAATGTCCACCCTTTTTACCTACAAGACGTTAACCAGGCGAGATCAAATTCAGACCTT
>CM060314.1:90550717-90553217 GCA_030674185.1 Monoplex corrugatus
TTAGATTTGATTTTATCAAGATTTTGCGCTATATAAATATTGTAATTATTATAATTATTATTATATTTTTATTTTCTGTTAAAAAACAGCTTTTTTTTCATCCAGTTCTTTCACGCCTAGTCTATAAATCTGATCAAGTAATCACGACATTTCTTCATAGTTATGTACTTTTCTGGTTCGTGTAGTGGTTTGAATGGGCGATAGGAAGAAACTCTGCCGCTATTAAAGTGTTCTACTGTACTAGTCTTCTTCAAACTTCTCTATCGTATTTTTTCCCTTAAAGAAAAAACGAAAAGCTTGACTCGTTCGTCACGCCTTTTGTCCATACTTCTTGAAGTCCATATTCTGCTGGACATTCTTTGATACATATAACCCATTTCTCATTGTTGATCCTTTGCTCTCCATCTTAGCTGTAGAACAAAATGGTGTAAACCAGTTCTGGTTATCTTGAAAGAGGCAGTTTAATCCTTTGACTCTTGCACCCCTATCCACCAACTGCAAAAACTTAACCTTTTGATTCTCTCGCCATAGGAAGCTGGTGGATAGGGTGAAGGAATCAAAGGGTTAATTTTTGCTTTGCTAGCATGGTTAACAATGCAGGATGCTGGTGGACAAGGTGCAGGAGGTCAAAGGGTTAATGTGTTTTCACCCGTATTGAGTACTGTAATGTACTGTCAAGGTATAAAGGATATCTCCTGCTTTTGCCGTATATCATATAATTTAGTGATTCACTGGTTACACTCAAAAGACGTTTGCATTCGAACATAAGTGCTGTCGCTATCATACAAGCCTCGACATAACCCCAAACCTCTAATACATACACCTTAGGTTTGATTAATCTGGGCATCAACAAGTTGAAAGAAAACAGTAGTAGTGTATGAGCTGAGGGACCACATATTTTTTGTTAAATCTTAGATTTTGCTTTTTGCTTTGCTGGAAAAATCCTTCACAAGCGACGTTATAGGACAGCTTCGCGGAGAGCGTGAATCACAAACACTTATAGCGATTTACTTTTTTCAGACAGACAAGCAGACAAAGAGAGAGACACAGACAGATAGACAGACGGACAGACAGACGGACAAAGAGAGAGAGAGAGAGAGACAAAGACAACAGACACAGACAAACAGAGAGATAGAGACAGACAGACAGACAGAGAGCAGCAAAGATAGACAGACATACAGGCCATTAACGATGCCACCAGTTCATTTCCATCATTATGATTCACCGGATGTCAGGTCATTTACTGTGACATTGAACACCCTTCAGTGCCCCCTCCAATCAACACACGCCTGCCAGCACTAGACAGCCTTCTGACAGTTTCACGACAGTTTATATAGACTAGTCACATGTTGCAGTTGCAGTGCCTATAAGTCAGTGTCACTCGCACGTGACGAGAAGCAGGACTGACGACGAGTATTATAATACCTTGTTTGTCCTGATAGTTTAGGGGGCAGACCGCAGAGGCTTCTATGACGCGCGTGCCTTGCTGATAGTTACTCACAACTAGAGCCAAATCGACAAGCCATATGAAGAATAATCCCTTTAAGCTGAGGAGTTTGGAGTCTGGAAATTGTTCAAGAGAGATTTACTGCAATGGGTCACTTCTGTTTGATCTTTATCCAAAAATACCTGTTGTAATATGGAGATCCATAGATCAGGATGTCTTACTGTGGCCGAAAACTGTACTTTAGTGTTTTTCAGTTTCAGTTTCAGTTTCAGTTTCTCAAGATGACGTCTCTGCGCTCGGGAAGAATTCCATATGCACTAACGTCTCAGGTGCCACGTGTTTGGTGACCGTGGCACATGCCTTAAGCCTGCACATAAACCTATGAGCTGGCCAGGCCTTGAGGCCCTACTTAGACTATGTTTTTTCTAGTCTATATTTTATACTAGTGTTTTATTAGCCTTCCACTGGAATGATCTTGGTGTGTGATATGCTTAACCCTTTCACTCAGTGGTCTTCTCAATTTCTTGTAGAAAGGTGGTGAGCAGAGTGAGAGAGTGATAGGGTTAACGTGCTACGGTACAGGACGAATGAACATCCCTCCTTCCGGTTGTCTTGTTGCTGCTGTTGTTTGGGGAGGACGGGGGGGGGGGGCTGCTTGTTTGTTTATTTGTTTGTTTTTATGTTTTATAGCATATTTACAACAACAACAGAAAGTCCAAAAGTGATGGTACGTATGTGGTTTGAAGGACCTTCAGCGTATGGCTACCTCTGAGTCAGCGTGTTCATGTCAGAGGATGTAAAAACGATAATCCCTTTTCTCCACCCATGGGACGGCAATGTTACACATTCAGTGATCTACTGCTAGCTCCTTCTTCTATCATGTAAACTGAAATACATCAAAACAAAATCAGAATCACGCGTTTTAGCTCCTGCTGTTGTTGACAGCTAAGCTGACCACGAAGTCTATCTCAGAGAGATTGTTTATTCTTTTGCTTTTATAATCCTAGTGCATACGTTTACATAACCAGAGAAAGAAACGGTGTTTGAGGAAAC
>CM060314.1:90555717-90565717 GCA_030674185.1 Monoplex corrugatus
CTGAGATAGACTTCGTGGTCACCTTAGCTGTCAACAACAGCAGGAGCTAAAACGCGTGATTCTGATTTTGTTTTGAATGTATTTCAGTTTACATGATAGAAGAAGGAGCTAGCAGTAGATCACTGAATGTGTAACATTGCCATCCCATGGGTGGAAAAAGGGATTATCGTTTTTACATCCTCTGACATGAACACGCTGACTCAGAGGTAGCCGTACGCTGAAGGTCCTTCAAACATATACGTACCATCACTTCTGGACTTTCTGTTGTTGTTGTAAATATGCTATAAAACATAAAAAAAACAAATAAACAAACAAGCAGCCCCCCCCCCCCCCATCCTCCCCAAACAACAGTAGCAACAAGACGACCGGAAGGAGGGATTACATTCGTCCTGTACCGTAACACGTTAACCCTTTCACTCTCTCACCCTGCTCACCACCTTTCTACAAGAAATTGAGAAGACCACTGAGTGAAAGGGTTAAGCATATCACACACCAAGATCATTCCAGTGGAAGGCTAATAAAACACCAGTATAAAATATAGACTAGATAAAACATAGTCTAGGTAGGGCCTCAAGGCCTGGCCAGCTCATAGGTTTATGTGCAGGCTTAAGGCATGTGCCACTGTCACCAAACACGTGGCACCTGAGACGTTAGTGCATATGGAATTCGTTCCGAGCGCGGAGACGTCATCTTGAGAAACTGAAACTGAAACTGAAAAACACTAAAGTACAGTTTTCGGCCACAGTAAGACTTCCTGATCTATGGATATCCATATTACCACAGGTATTTTTGGATAAAGCTCAAACGGAAGTGACCCATTGCAGTAAATCTCTCTTGAACAATTTCCAGACTCCAAACTCCTCAGCTTAAATGGATTATTCTTCATATGGCTTGACGATTTGGCTCTAGTTGTGAGTAACTATCAGCAAGGCCGCGCGTCATAGAAGCCTCTGCGGTCTGCCCCCTAAACTATCAGGACAAACAAGGTATTATAACACTCGTCGTCAGTCCTGCTTCTCGTCACGTGCGAGTGAGCACTGACTTATAGGCACTGCAACTGCAACATGTGACTAGTCTATATAAACTGTCGTGAAACTGTCACAAGGCTGTCTAGTGCTGGCAGGCGTGTGTTGTTGGAGGGGGCACTGAAGGGTGTTCAATGTCACAGTAAATGACCTGACATCCGGTGAATCATAATGATGGAAATGAACTGGTGGCATCGTTAATGGCCTGTATGTCTGTCTATCTTTCCTGCTCTCTGTCTGTCTGTCTGTCTCTATCTCTCTGTTTGTCTATGTCTGTCTTTGTCTCTCTCTCTCTTTGTCTGTCTGTCTGTCTGTGTCTCTCTCTTTGTCTGCTTGTCTGTCTGAAAAAAATTAAATCGCTATAAGTGTTTGTGATTCACTCTCTCCAGGAAGCTGTCCTTTAATGTCGCTTGTGAAGGATTTTTCCAGCAAAGCAAAAAGACAAAATCTAAGATTTAACAAAAAACATGTGGTCCCTCAGCTCCTACAATACTACCGTTTTCTTTCAACTTGTTGATGCCCAGATTAATCAAACTGTCATGAGATGGTCTCCAGGAGACTGCAGACTGTCTGTCATGAGGTGGTCTTCAGGAGACTGCAGACTGTCTGTCATGAGGTGGTCTTCAGGAGACTGCAGACTGTCTGTCATGAGGTGGTCTTCAAGAGACTGCAGACTGTCGTGTCATGAGATGGTCTTCAGGAGACTGCAGACTGCGTCATGAGATGGTCTTCAGAGACTGCAGACTGTTGTCATGAGATGGTCTTCAGGAAACTGCAGACTCTGTATGAGATGGTCTTCAGAAGACTGCAGACTGTCTGTCATGAGATGGTCTTCAGAAGACTGCAGACTGTCGTCATGAGATGGTCTTCAGGAGACTGCAGACTGTCTGTCATGAGATGGTCTTCAGGAGACTGCAGACTGTCTGTCATGAGATGGTCTTCAGGAGACTGCAGACTGTTGTCATGAGATGGTCTTCAGGAGACTGCAGACTGTCTGTCATGAGATGGTCTCCAGGTGATTACAGACTCTGTCTGAGATGGTCTTCAGGAGTCTGCAGACGTCTGTCATGAGATGGTCTCCAGGAGACTGCAGACTCTGTAATGAGATGGTCTTCAGGAGACTGCAGACTCTGTAATGAGATGGTCTTCAGAGACTGCAGACTGCTGTCATGAGATGGTCTTCAGAGACTGCAGACTCTGTCATGAGATGGTCTTCAGGAGACTGCAGACTGTATGAGATGTCTTCAGAGACTGCAGACTGTGTCATGAGATGGTCTTCAGGAGACTGCAGACTGTGTAATGAGATGGTCTCCAGAGACTGCAGACTGTCTGTCATGAGATGGTCTCCCGAGACTGCAGACTCTGTAATGAGATGGTCTCAGGAGACTGCAGACTGTTCATGAGATCGTCTTCAGGAGACTGCAGACTGTGTCATGAGATGGTTTCCAGGAGACTGCAGACTGTCTGTCATGAGATGGTCTTCAGGAGACTGCAGACTGTGTCATGAGATGGTCTCCAGGAGACTGCAGACTGTGTCATGAGATGGTCTCAAGGAGACTGCAGACTGCTGTCATGAGATGGTCTCAGGAGACTGCAACTGTCTGTCATGAGATGGTCTCCAGGAGACTGCAGACTGTTTTTCATGAGATGGTCTCAAGGAGACTGCAGACTGTCTGTCATGAGATGGTCTCAAGGAGACTGCAGACTGTGTCATAGATGGTCTCCAGGAGACTGCAGACTGTGTCATGAGATGGTCTCAAGGAGACTGCAGACTGTCTGTCATAAGATGGTCTCAGGAGATGCAGACTGTTGTCATTGAATGGATCCAAGGAGACTGCAAACTGTCTGCATAAGATGTCGTCAAGGAGACTGCACGACTGTCTGCATGACTTCAACAACACAGACTGTCATAGATGGTCTCGGGGACTGCAAACTGTCTGTCATGAGATGGTTCACAGAGACTGCAGACTGTCTGTCACATGACCACAAGACTTGCACTGTATGTCATGAGATTGTCTAAGAACTTAATGTATGTCATGATGATGGTCTGGACTGCCCGACTGTTGTGAATGGTCTCAAGGAACGTGCAGACTGTCTGTCATGATGTCTTCAGAGACTGCAGACTGTCTGTCATGAGATGGTCTTCAGAAGACTGCAGACTGTCTGTCATGAGATGGTCTTCAGAAGACTGCAGACTGTCTGTCATAAGATGGTCTCAAGGAGACTGCAGACTGTCTGTCATGAGATGGTCTCAAGGAGACTGCAGACTGTCTGTCATGAGATGGTCTTCAGGAGACTGTAACTGTCTGTCATAAGATGGTCTCAAGGAGACTGCAGACTGTCTGTCATGAGATGGTCTCAAGGAAACTGCAGACTGTCATGAGATGGTCTCAAGGAGACTGCAGACTGTCTGTCATGAGATGGTCTCCAGGAGACTGCAGACTGTGTCATGAGATGGTCTCCAGGAGACTGCAGACTCTGTCATGAGATGGTCTTCAGGAGACTGCAGACTGTGTCATGAGATGGTCTTCAGGAGACTGCAGACTGTGTCATGAGATGGTCTTCAGGAGACTGCAGACTGTGTCATGAGATGGTCTTCAGGAGACTGCAGACTGTGTCATGAGATGGTCTCCAGGAGACTGCAGACTGTGTCATGAGATGGTCTCCAGGAGACTGCAGACTGTCTGTCATGAGATGGTCTCCAGGAGACTGCAGACTGTGTCATGAGATGGTCTTCAGGAGACTGTAGACTCTGTCATGAGATGGTCTCCAGGAGACTGCAGACTCTGTCATGAGATGGTCTCCAGGAGACTGCAGACTGTCTGTCATGAGATGGTCTTCAGGAGGCTGCAGACTGTCTGTAATGAGATGGTATCAAGGAGACTGCAGACTGTCTGTCATGAGTTGGTCTCCAGGAGACTGCAGACTGTCTGTCATGAGATGGTCTTCAGGAGACTGCAGACTCTGTAATGAGATGGTCTTCAGGAGACTGCAGACTGTCTGTCATGAGATGGTCTTCAGGAGACTGCAGACTGTCTATAATGAGATGGTCTTCAGGAGACTGCAGTCTCTGTAATGAGATGGTCTTCAGGAGACTGCAGACTGTCTGTCATGAGATGGTCTTCAGGAGACTGCAGACTCTGTCATGAGATGGTCTTCAGGAGACTGCAGACTGTCTGTCATGAGATGGTCTTCAGAAGACTGCAGACTCTGTGATGAGATGGTCTTCAGAAGACTGCAGACTGTCTGTCATGAGATGGTCTTCAGGAGACTGCAGACTCTGTCATGATATGGTCTTCAGGAGACTGCAGACTCTGTAATGAGGTGGTCTTCAGGAGACTGCAGACTGTCTGTCATGAGATGGTCTTCAGGAGACTGCAGACTGTCATGAGATGGTCTTCAGAAGACTGCAGACTGTGTCATGAGATGGTCTTCAGGAGACTGTAGACTGTCTGTCATGAGATGGTCTTCAGAAGACTGCAGACTGTCTGTAATGTGATGGTCTTCAGAAGACTGCAGACTGTCTGTCATGAGATGGTCTTCAGAAGACTGCAGACTGTCTGTCATGAGATGGTCTTCAGAAGACTGCAGACTGTGTCATGAGATGGTCTTCAGGAGACTGTAGACTGTCTGTCATGAGATGGTCTCCAGGAGACTGCAGACTGTGTCATGAGATGGTCTTCAGGAGACTGCAGACTGTCTGTCATGAGATGGTCTCCAGGAGACTGCAGACTGTGTCATGAGATGGTCTTCAGGAGACTGCAGACTGTTGTCATGAGATAGTCTTCAGAAGACTGCAGACTGTCTGTCATGAGATGGTCTTCAGAAGACTGCAGACTGTCTGTCATGAGATGGTCTCCAGGAGACTGCAGACTGTCTGTCATGAGATGGTATCCAGGAGACTGCAGACTGTCGTCATGAGATGGTCTTCAGGAGACTGCAGACTCTGTAATGAGATGGTCTTCAGGAGACTGCAGACTCTGTAATGAGATGGTCTTCAGGAGACTGCAGACTGTCTGTCATGAGATGGTCTTCAGGAGACTGCAGACTGTCTGTCATGAGATGGTCTTCAGGAGACTGCAGACTCTGTATGAGATGGTCTTCAGGAGACTGCAGACTGTGTCATGAGATGGTCTCCAGGAGACTGCAGACTGCTGTCATGAGATGGTCTTCAGGAGACTGCAGACTCTGTAATGAGATGGTCTTCAGGAGACTGCAGACTCTGTAATGAGATGGTCTTCAGAAGACTGCAGACTCGTGTAATGAGATGGTCTTCAGGAGACTGCAGACTCTGTCATGAGATGGTCTTCAGGAGACTGAAAACTCTGTTAAGGATTTACAGTCTGTTAATGGAAGATTGTTGCATTACACACACACACACACACACACACAACACACACACACACACAACACACACACACACATTAGTATATATAATATAACACACACACACACACACACATAAATATAACACTAACACACACACACACATATATATATAATATGTGTGTGTGTGGTGTGTTATGTATATATATATATATATATATAATATGTGTGTGTGTGTGTGTGTGTGGGTATGTGTGTGTGTGTGTGGTGGGTGTGTGTGTGGTGTGTGTGTGTGTGGTTATTATATATATATTTAAACTAAACAAAATTTGTCACATTACACAAAGTGATTTTATTTTATCTGGTAATAGATCACATGGTCATAGATTTTTTGTTTAATAATTTTAAATTATCATCATGTGCCCTGCCGCATGGCGTTGGTGATCATGGCCCTCCACAGGAATATATCCCTTGTGGCTGCAAGTAGATTTCCCACCATCTGTGTCCTCAGCCACCCTGCAAGTCCGTCCTATATTTTCTCCCTGAGTCTACCTGGTGTTCTCTTTCCCTCCAGTTTTCCTGTTATGACCGGCCAGGTGTTTTAATTGCCCTTTCCTCATTATATGTCCTTTAAATGTTGCTTGTCTTTTCCTAATCTTCTTTATTAATGATCTTCTTGTGTCTGTCCCCTTCAAGACTGTCTCGGTTGTTTTCTTTGCTATCCATGGAGCTCTCAACATTCTTCTTAGAAATCACATTTGATTGAACTGAAATGTGGTTAAATTAATACTTTCAAAAACGCTGAGAAATTTGAACGCAGGTCTTTCGCAAACGTACATACAAGTTCTCCCGTTCTCCTCCACTATACCACTCAGTGAGAACAGGAACCCGTTTTTAACACGCTAGCATAATAGCAGGCAAGCGGAGAGATAGCGAGTGGTGAGAGTGAGAAAAAAGGTGCTTTGAAATGGACGCGAGTCGGAAGTAGATGATTAGCCAATGTACAGCAGAAATAGCCGGCAGAATCAGCCAAGCCAAAACAGCAGTCAAGAAGATGAAAAGCATTCTTACCAACAAATGCCAATCAATTAACATCAGGAAGAGAGTTCTTGAATGTTATTTAGAACCAATACTGTTGTACGGATGTGAGGCATGGACAGTCAACAAGCAAAGCCAGAACAAGATTGAGGCAGCCGAGATGTGGTTTCTAAGAAGAATGTTGAGAGTTCCATGGACAGCAAAGAAAACAAACGAGACAGTCTTGATGGAGGCAGACACAAGTAGATCACGCATAAGGAAGATTAGGAAAAGGCAGGCAACATTTGTAGGCCATTTTATGAGGAAGGGGAATTTGGAGCACCTGGTCACAACGGGAAAGCTGGAGGGAAAGAGAGCACCAGGTAGACCCAGGGACAAAATGCTGGACGGACTTGCAGAGTGACTGGGGACGAGGAGGGTGGGGGAGATGCTAGGGGCAACGAGAGATAGGGACAAATGGAAGTCCATGATCGCCGACGCCATGCGGCAGGGCACCTGATGATGATGATGATGACAGCATGTATTTCACAACAGAAGACGTAGTCATTATCAAACACAACGGCGACTTTGTACGGCCGCCATCTTAAAACGCTGGCAAGATACTCTTGATGATACCTAGCCTTACCTAGCTAATACCTAGCTACACTTGCCGCAGGGTGGAACAAAACGGCGCTCCCACTTTGCGTACCACGCGAAAACCTCGCCTACGTTGTGTGTGAGAAACAGGCTTTAGATTCGTCTTCGTGTTAAGCGTAATAATATAAGTCACAGGTCGTAACTTCCGACGAGACTAGGCAATGTCCACCACTTTCAGTCTGTCTCGCTTTTAATCTACAGAACAAACGTTATGCAAGGGTTGTCAGCTGCTGTTATATAACTAGTGCTCTATATATATAGATGTTTACAGTTTTGATTTCAGCTTGTAAAGACGGCGACAAAACAAACGAAGAACTCCCCCTCCCTCTCTCTCTCTCTGTATGTGTGTGTGTGTGTGTGTGCGCGCGCGCGCGTCTCTCTCTCTCTCTCTCTCTTTCTCTGTGTGTGTGTGTGCTGATTCTCTCTCTCCTCTCTCCTCTCTCTCTCTCTCTCTCTCTCTCTCTCTCGCTCTCGCTCTCTCTCTGTGCGTGTGTGTGTGTTTGATGTGTGTGCTGATCTCTCTCTCTGTCTCTCTGCCCTCTGTGTGTGTGTGTGTGTGTGTGTGTGTGTGTGTGTGTGTGTGTGTGTGGTGCGCGCGAGCGCGCTGATCTATCTCTCTTTCTCTCTCTCTCTTATTCTCTCTCTCTCGTATTCTCTCTCTCTCGTATTCTCTCTCTGTCTCTCTCTCTCTCTTTCTCTCTCTCTCTTATTCTCTCTCTCTCTTAGTCTCTCTCTCTTATTCTCTTCTTCTCTTTCTCTCTCTCTTTCTCTCTGTGTGTGTGTGTGTGTGTGGTGTGTGTGCTGATCTCTCTCTCTGTGGTGATCTCTTTCTCTCTCTCTCTGCTGATCTCTCTCTCTCTCTCTCTCTCTCTCTCTCTCTCTCTCTTGTGTGTGTGTATGTGTGTGTGTGCTGACAGAGTCTTCAATCAGTCCGGTCAGTTTGACGTCAAACAGACGAGTGGGTCCAACTTCCCCTTCACCTTTCATCCTGTAATGGTGTCAGACATGTCAGCGGTCAGCTGTTGGCCCCCATGACATATCTCCAGTGAACGGTCACTTCCCGGGCCTGGGGCCATGTTTTGACAAGGACATGTACACGAGTTCAGTCACACTTGAGCAGATCTCAGCTTGTCCAATGGAGGGAGCTATGAAGTCACATACCAGCGGGTGTGGGTTTGAATCTAGGTGTGCGTACCTTTGAACCTGTCCGACCCGCCGTCGGCTGAGGTGTTTAGATCAGCTTGTCAGAGGTACCGACTCGTGCTCTGGTAATTCCAGTCCCAAAATGCCAGCCTGCAGCACAATACAGACCTGACTGCCGCCCATCGCCATGTGCCGATCATTCTGGTAGTGTAAACTTAGTCTGTCCTTACGTCCCGTCCTCCATCTTGTTGCTAGACCTCGCCAGCACATTGGATTTTGTGTATGCTCAAGGCGTCTGTTAGATAATTGCTGGTAATTTGGGTTGGCCACATAAGATTTGTGTATACTCAAAATGTCTGTTAGATTATTGCTGGCAGATTTGGGTAGGCCAACAGGATTTGCGTAGGCTTAAGGTGTCTATTAGATTATTGCTGGCAGATTTGGGTAGGCCAACAGGATTGTGCGTAGGCTTCAGGTGTCTATTAGATTACGCTGGCAGATATGGGTTTGCCAAACAGGATTAAGCACAGGCCTAAATATTTGCTGGACAATTGGATTGACAGATTGGATTGACAACGTATGTGACTGTCCAATGGCTACGAGTCCCAAATGACTCAATTCTGTTCCATTCCTTTCAGCATCAATATAAGAACGGTAAGCCTGCAAGTGCGTGGTGCTGTGAAATTTCATATCTTGCAGTTTGATCTTAATGAGTCTTTCAGAGGCACCAGCTGGCTACAGTGTGAATCCTATCCCCACTCTTTGTTGCCAAGTGGCGGTTTCTTACGTAGATCACGACGTGTGCTTTAAAAAAATCGATTCCAATAGATGTCGTCCATGTATCTGTCTATTATTGTTTATTATCATGATAGGAATTCATGGTTCCGTTCTTTCTTGGTTCTCCTCATATCTCTCGGATCGCTTCTAGTCACTTCTCGTCAGCGTAAGTCAGTCTGAGACTGTTGGGCTTTCTTGCGGGGTTCCTCAACGTTTTGTGCTAGGGACAGTCCTGTTCACCTTTATACCTCACCTCTAGCCAACATCATCAACCAGCATAACATGAATATCATTTTAGCGCAGATGAATCACAAGGCAACTTGTCTTGTGCTCGGAAGGAAAAAGTCTGATCATGTCATTCTCTTCCTTCGCTCTCTGCACAGGTTGCCTGCTTCAAATAGAATTGAATATAAGCTGGATACCTTATGCTACAAACCTATTCAGATGAATCACACTTCAGAAAAGCACGACTTCTGAAAATATCACTTCTCTTATCTCATAAGCATCCAGCTGCTCCGTTGATATCCAGAACTGGGTGGACACAAAATAAATCACATTTGAATGGTGGTAAAACCGAAGCCAGGCTTGGCGGTACCAAAACACAAACTTTATGTCTTATCCAGATACCATCCATCTAGGTGACAACATCATCCCTCTCTCTGATTTTGTCAAGAATCTGGGTGTAACCCTGGACAACCCTCTTTCTGTGCACACGTTTCTGACCCAGACCTGCCAATCATACTACTACTATCAGATTCGGCGCGTTGGTCACCTTTCAACTGAGGCTGCATTTAAGCTTGTGACGTCTCGTTTTTTTTACTGTAACGTTCTCTTTTCTGATCTGCTAGATTTTTCTCTCCTCTCTTTGCAATGCGGACAAAACCTTTCTTGAGATAGAATTGGGTATAAGCTGGATACCTTGTGCTACAAACCTGCTCCATCCCGCCTTTGTGACAACATCAGTTTTTTACACGCCAACTCTTACGCTCAGCTTTCTAGATTCAAACTGTCAACTGTCAGCCGGCGTTCTTTTGCTGTTTCAGGACCGTCTGCTG
>CM060314.1:90570717-90585717 GCA_030674185.1 Monoplex corrugatus
GGGCATGTATGCGAGTGTGCGTGAATGTGTGAAAGAGAGAGAGAGAGAGAGAGAGAGAGAGAGAGAGAGAGAGAGAGAGAGAGAGAGAGAGAGAGAGAGAGTGGTACACGATTATGTACTCTTGAAGAAATAATGAAGTAAGAATGAGGAGTGTTCTGAGCTTACGGTTTTTGTGCTTTGTATCTGCTCCTATGCAAGCTGAATGGGTAGCGCAAACTGTGTTAGATTTGAGAAGTTCTACAACATGGGAGATAATTCCTACGTGACTCTCAAGATTTATCTTCTTTGATTAATATCTATGTATGTCTTTAAGGTAACCTTGAAGGAAGACAAGAATATGTTACTGTCGAATAGATGGGGGAGAGGGGAGATCACTTCAGTTGAATGGACCAGACACAGAAAAAGAGCGGTAACCGACTGCGGTACACCTGTATCAAGGAATCTGTACACAACTAGTAACAGAAGCAGAATGGAGAGGTGATAAATAGGTGCAGTACCATTGACCCTCTTATGGCGCAATGGATTGCTTTTGAATGAAATTCTTTGAGAAACGGGCAACCAGTGAAGAAAGTGAAATAATGGAGTGTGAGGATCCCGTTATTTTTGTCATTTTTACCAAAGGGAAGACGGGCTGCAGAATTCTGAATAGGCTGGAGACATGCAACAATAGAAACAGGCAAGCCATAGAGCGTAGAATTACGATATAATCGACGCGACACTCACAACATGACAAGTGAAGAAAGAAACAGACGGTAAGGGTGCGTGAATGGGGAGAACAGAACAAGGACCATCCTAGATACAGCTTTCTTATTTTTCTACACAGTAAACACCTGTACAGATTGCTTCATGCAAAAAGCTAAAGAGAATGTTTGCTTTCAAATACCGTCTTTGCACTTTCTCAAGGCAGCATAGCCGCGAATGGAAAATTCCATATGGCCTACCACTGTAGATGTCAAGCAATGTCTAGCTTTGCGTCTGTGGCAAAACACGTGAAAGGAAGTTTTTCTTAGCTGACGGATATTTACCAAGTCTGGGTTCAAGGTGAAGACCACTGGGGAGTCGTGAATGCACAGGACTGAAAGCCAGAATAGGATCCAAAATAACCAGAACAATTAACATGATTCTGCATATCAACTTAACGCTCTGGCAACGTCTAGAGATTTGCATGTATAACGGGTTCTGTATGTAAGGATTCATGTACCACTGAAACAAAATCATGCTGTTCTGTAGTAAGCTGCATCTCTTCTTCAGCAAAACTCCAGCACGACACATGAAACCTATTATGTTCGCGACCACAATTTGACTAGAAAACCACATCATACAATATCAGTTCACAAGAACAGATAACTTTACTCTGACGAGATTATAAGGTTTAACTAATTTACACATTCCATGCTTTACCCGACCTTAAAACAGTACACATTTTTTACACTGAAATAAGTCTCTGCACCAGCAACTCCAGTCAGTGCAAGCTCCCGACCACCCTGTGGTTGTAATGAGAATGTTAGTAAAACAAACAAACAAATAGTACATAGCTTCCACAGGTATTCATCGAGTAGGTTACTTACACCCTACCAAATAATTCTGCACTTCAATCCCTCAGTTTTACCAGAAAAATGCGAACACATGCAGTTACAAGCCTTTGCAACCCTAGATATTTCCTCTTTTCTGTCACTCTTTGTTTCTGCCCTGTTCCTTTGCTTACTGTCATTTCTTCCTGTCTGGTCCATTCACTTGTATGTGTTCGATAAAGTCTTGCGTGCATTCTCTTAGGATCGATAATTTGGAACGTGTATTATGTGCATTTTTGGTTCTTGGGAAACAATATATGCCAAAGCAATTTTAGTTGATTTAGGTCCGTTTTTATGTATGTTTTAGTGTTCTTAGTTACCCCAACCCCAACCCCCGCTATTGCCTTCTGTATTTGCTGTACAAAAAGCAGTTTACCGAACATTTGAGTCTGTCCTGTGACGTCCACATCAGTGTTCATAATTTATTTCCATGCGTTTCCAGTTTTGAAAGGCATATCATTTGGAATAGTCCCCATGTGTATTGTTGATTCCTGCTTTGCCGTTGGTGCCGTGTGTCTTGGCGTGGAGGGCAAGGACCCACCTTCTCACTACACGAGTTCCAACTCGGAGAGGTACAACTTTGTGCATGTGGCCTCCAATCCACCCACCTGATAACAGTTACCCCCACCCCCACCCCCACCCCTGGTGGTGATGCTTGGGGGTTCTTTCAGTATAAACAGTATCCCCACCCTCTGGAAATTCTGTACTACAAATGTCCTCTTTTCTGTCACTCTCTTTGTTTCTGCCTTGTTTCTTTGCTTTCTGTCATTTCTTCCTATCATTTTCTGCCTTGCTGGTCCATTCACCTGTATGTGTTTGATAGTCTTACGTACTTTTTCTTTGGATTGATAATTGGGTACATGTATTAAGTGCATTTTTGGCTCAAGGTAGGTGAGGTATGCGGAAGCAATTTTAGATAATTTATGCCCGTTTTTATATACGTTTTGGTGTCCTTAGGTTTGCTTAAATTAGTATTCAGGTGTTTTTTTAAAATCCTCTGTGCAGCAAATTGGAATGGTCAACGCCAGGAATATGTTCTTAGATTATGCGCGCGAATGCATTGACATGTGTAGCCTACTTAATTTTCTTTTCTTTTTTTTTTTCCTGTTGAAGTGTTGTATGTTTTGAAGCGGATATAGCCCTGATATGGCTCTACGCAATCGGCTGGGCTATAAACAACTATAACAATAACAGTTGCCTAACCCTCACCTCACCTGTCTCCCTCGCCGGGATCGGCAGTAGGAGCCACGCTCGACGTCACAAGTATTCTACAGGTCACACGACTGATATACCTCTGGGCGACCTCCTGGATCTCCAAACCACAGACATCAGTGATGTTGTTGAAACAGGAGGTGTGTGGTTGTCCCTTTCTTCTCCTCGCCTCAACTTTTTCCTGCAGGACCGTTGACATCAGATCTGTTTTGGTGTTTCTGATCGCATGGCCTACATATTTCAACTTTATTTCAGCCTAACCCTAGTATAGGAAAGGTAAAACAACCAGTCAAAGGGGTGGGTACGTACGCCCTCAAAACGTTGGCCCAGAAGAAAGTAGAGGTCTCTACCTACCACCTTACTATCCAGCGACCCAACCTCAGTTATTGTTCTTGTTTCATTTTCACTCAGAAATTTACGTCATGTAACCGCACTAATAAACTTGTGCGGAGTGACTGATATAAGAACAAACATACAGAACACACCGCAAGAAGCTTGCTCTACAGACGCAGTGAGAGCGGATTTATGAATGTGGAATAATTCATCTTGTGACAATATTAATGTACAACACTCAGGTGGTGTTTGACAGCCGGATGCAGAGGCACGATTGTAATGTCAGCCTACATATTGTTTTTTAAAAACAACAACACAATAAATGAACGAACATGCGCTTGGGCGCGCACACACACACACACACACACACACACACACACACACACACACACACACACACACACACACACACAACACACACACACACACACACACACGCCAGATGGCTCTGTTAAAAGCCTGTGGCCTCCTGAGGGTCGAGTTCACGAGGCTTGTCACAGGTCATGCCCATTAAAGTGCATGTGTTTACGTCTGATCTCTGGAGAGACAGATACCTCAGATGTAAAAATACCACCACAGTCAGATAGTTAAATCTTGATAAGCAAATGGGAAAGGTTTATTTACATATGTATTTCATCTTTTTTTTTTAACTAAGCACGTGAAACGAAACAATAATTCAATATAGCAGATTCAGCTAAATCACGTGTGTTTGTGCATGTGTGTTTGAATATATTAATCGTTTTAAAATAACTAAGCACGTGAAATAAAACGATGGTTTTCTAGTAGGCTATATAATAAACCCAGACATATACCTCAGTGTGTGTGTGTGTGTGTGTGTGTGTGTGTGTGTGTGTGTGTGTGTGTGTGTGTGTGTGTGTGTGTGTGTGTGTGTGTGTGTGTGTGTGTGTGTGTGCGTGCGAGCCGGGATCGATTTCGAGACATCAGGTCTTGAATCCATGGCTCCATTAATATCACACGGAAAATATTTTGAAATCACTTCGTCACGCCGGATGGCTCTGTTGATGGAGCCATGGATTCAAGACCTGATGTCTCGAAATCGATCCCGGCTCGCACCATCAAAACTGGCCTGTTACTGCACACATTGATGCTCCAGTCACTCTGGTGATGTTAGTGTTTCATAGACCCCTTCTCCCCAATCACTCTGGTGATGTTAGTGTTTCATAGACCCCTTTCTCCCCCAATCACTCTGGTGGTGTTAGTGTTTCATAGACCCCCTTCTCCCTAAAATCACTCTGGTGGTGTAGGTGTTTCATAGACCCCTTCTCCCCCAATCACTCTGGTGATGTTAGTGTTTTGATAGACCCCTTCTCCCCCAATCACTCTGGTGATGTTAGTGTTTGATAGACCCCTTCTCCCCCAATCACTCTGGTGATGTTAGTGTTTGATAGACCCCTTCTCCCCCAATCACTCTGGTGGTGTAGGTGTTTCATAGACCCCTTCTCCCCCAATCACTCTGGTGATGTTAGTGTTTTGATAGACCCCTTCTCCCCCAATCACTCTGGTGATGTTAGTGTTTGATAGACCCCTTCTCCCCCAATCACTCTGGTGGTGTTAGTGTTTTATAGACCCCTTCTCCCCCAATCACTCTGGTGATGTTAGTGTTTTGATAGACCCCTTCTCCCCCAATCACTCTGGTGATGTTAGTGTTTTGATAGACCCCTTCTCCCCCAATCACTCTGGTGATGTTAGTGTTTTGATAGACCCCTTCTCCCCCAATCACTCTGGTGATGTTAGTGTTTTATAGACCCCTTCTCCCCCAATCACTCTGGTGATGTTAGTGTTTTGATAGACCCCTTCTCCCCCAATCACTCTGGTGATGTTAGTGTTTTGATAGACCCCTTCTCCCCCAATCACTCTGGTGGTGTTAGTGTTTCAGAGACCCCTTCTCCCCCAATCACTCTGGTGGTGTTAGTGTTTCATAGACCCCTTCTCCCCCATCACTCTGGTGATGTTAGTGTTTTGATAGACCCCTTCTCCCCCAATCACTCTGGTGATGTTAGTGTTTTGATAGACCCCTTCTCCCCCAATCACTCTGGTGATGTTAGTGTTTTGATAGACCCCTTCTCCCCCAATCACTCTGGTGATGTTAGTGTTTTATAGACCCCTTCTCCCCCAATCACTCTGGTGATGTTAGTGTTTTGATAGACCCCTTCTCCCCCAATCACTCTGGTGATGTTAGTGGTGAGGTTAGTGTTTCATAGACCCCTTCTCCCCGAATCACTCTGGTGATGTTAGTGTTTCATAGACCCCTTCTCCCCCAATCACTCTGGTGATGTTAGTGGTGATAATAATAATAATAATATTGGACATTTGTTGAGCGCCTTCCTCCCTCACAAGGAGGGAGCACAAGGCTTCACATAATAGACGCACAGAACAGCCACAAATAGTGTACACATATAACATAAGACATATGGACAGATATGTCACACTTCATACTGCAAAACACATCATACCGCATAATACCACATGATAACATAATAACACATCTCATACCACATCACTACACACAAATATGGAAAGGAAAACAGAACTATGCATGACAACAAAACACACACACACACACACACACACACACACACACACACACACACACACACACACACACACACTGGCACTAAATTGTCATCACACATGTCATCACATATCTGAAGCTGGAAACAGATGGAGAAGAGTCAGTTTTCAAACTAGCAGGGCGCACAGATGTAACAGTTTGAATGTGCCTCTGTTTTCTTCTTCCTCCTCGGCGCGTTCGTTTCCTTGGCAAACAGAACCCAATCTCCAATTCACGCAGCCGAGAGACAAGGTCAGAGGTCAATGGAGCAGCAGGAATCGCAACCAGTTCATCGCGAGAATAGTAAACAGAAGGCGAGGCAGTGCGCTCACCCGGACAACAGCTGCCGATGGTTGCTGGCGATGGTTGCATGCTGCGTTTTGCACGTAAGCGGTGAAGTAGGTTGGAGGAAATGGCTGACTGGCACAGTTCAGAACAGAAATGTCACTGTGACCTGTTGTGCACGTTGGAACGAAAAATGGCTGACAGTGAAGAAATGGAATACACAGCCTTGACGAAAACAAAAAACACAGCACAACGAATCTGAATAATGGGGACGATTCAAACAAAAACCACCACGTCGACGGCTCCATGACGAACACAATAGACAAAAACCAAGCACCAAACTGAAGGAAATCCAACGAAAAACACAAAACAACACCAGAGATCAGTCACTCAGCCTGTGAGGCGTGCGACCTTGACCTATGATGATGTTAGTGTTTCATAGACCCCTTCTCCCCCAATCACTCTGGTGATGTTAGTGTTTCATAGACCCCTTCTCCTCCAATCACTCTGGTGATGTTAGTGTTTCATAGACCCCTTCTCCCCTACCCCTCCCCTCATTCCCTCCCCTCCCCATTTCAGGACCTTACCAGAAATTGGTCTTGAGAAGACTAAAATACATTGGCCATGCGTCAAGCAACAACAACACAGATCTCGTTGCAACCATCTTCCAAGGAAAAACAGTGACAAAAAAAGGAAGAAAGGCAGACTTCCAATCTCATACATCGAGAACAAAAACCAACATCAGTGGCCTAAATATCCAAGAAATTGTCCACAAGAGTCAAGGCGGAGCGGCCTGTAGGGAGGTGGTGGTGTCCAGGTGTGCAGCGGCCAACACCGAACCCGGTGACGCCGACAGGTGAGACCAAAAAATTAGGGTGTCGTGCAGGCTCCAAGATAATAACTGGCAGAATTGGACGGGGCGCGTACGGAACTGCCCGAGTGCGATAATTCCCACTTGAGAAAAAGAAACAAGCTGCCAGACTAAAGGCAGAATCACAATGACCCAAAACGTTGTGATACATCAACAAGGATTTCTTGATATTCCGGATGCTTGGTGAATGCACCATTACCACATTCATAGTTTAGCGTTGAGCGTATATTCAAATGGTATTCCCCCACTCGGAAATTCCATATGCGCCCACCCAGTCTGTCATCCGGCAGACCTGAGCCTTTTCAGAATCGCTGTGCGCTGACAAAGTCTTCAGATGGGGGGGGGGGGGCGAGCAGGGGGGTAAAGGAGGGCAGGACCCATGAAACATTAACTTTTCAGTTTCTCAAGATGACGTCTCCACGCTCGGAACGAATTCCATATGCACTAACGTCGCAGGTGCTACATGTATGGTGTCCGTGGCACAAGCCTTAAGCCTTGCACATAAACCCATGAGCTGGCCAGGTCTTGAGGCCCTACCTAAACTATGTTTTACCTAGTCTATATTTTATACTGGTATTTTATTAGAGAATACTAAGCAAGCAGACACCACCAGAATGAGTAGAATATCAAGATAAGCAGCCAAAGATCATTTCCTGTGTTTCGGGCTGGGCTGAACTTGAGATATCAGAGCTTAAGTCGACGGTTATGTCTCAAACTTTACACGTTCAGGTCTTGTATAATGCATCAAGGAACATTTTCGTTCGTTCTTTTATTTAACGTCTTTTCACTATAAGTGATATTAGACGGGGGAGGGGGGGGGGGGGGGGGGGGGGATGAATAAATATAATAAAATGTAGAACGAAAGTTAAGCGGGTTGGATTGGGGCAGAGGGGAGATAGAGTAAAAAGACATAAATAGGTGGGAAAACAGGAAAATGGAACGAAAACTTAACTCTAACAATTAACTTCAACAATATGAAGGGAAATTGTAACACTAATACACAAACCGCATAAAGTTAAAGTAATGCGTTAACAGGACTGTGAACTAATGATTCTGAAATTTTAACTAATAAAGATTGATCTGATGTAACTTTTTGGAAATCAGTTTCAGAATATAAGGAACATTTCTTCATATTCAGATGTCTGGTTAATAAGGATGAACCATGACCACACTCAGGTCTCTGCTACAAAGCCCGAAGGGGGACATAAACCAAATAATAAATTCAAACATGCGCATCTCATTTACAAGGTCGCAGGTTGGCAAAAGGCACATACAGCCATCCAAAGGACACGATGAAAGTCTGTCTCAACTGTTATTACTTCCTAATGCTACCAATTTTGAAGAACAAGGTCTCCCAACAGTGTAAAAATCGCTACTCACAGTTCCGTAGCTTTCGATGGCGTTCTCGCCATCTTCGTCAGCGCTCTAATGCTGTCTGCGTGAATCTCTACTCAGATCTCGCGAACATGGGATGTATACCACATTGCTGCTGGCCATCGTTGATCGGAGAAAAGGAGACTTTTGATATAGCTCTACTATCGTGTGTGTGTGTGTGTGTGTCTGTGTGTGTCTGTGTATGTGTATGTTTATGAGCGAGCGAATGTGTGTGTATGTGTGTGTGTGTGTGTGCGTGTGTGTGCGTGTGTGTGTGTGTGTTTATGAGCGAGCGAGTGTGTGTGTGAGAGAGAGAGAGCGAGCGAGTGTGTGTGAGAGAGAGAGAGAGAGAGAGAGTGAGTGTGTGTGTGTGTGCGAGAGAGAGAGAGAGAGTGAGTGTGTGTTTGTGAGAGAGAGAGAGAGTGAGTGTGTGTGTGAGAGAGAGAGAGAGAGCGAGCGAGTGTGTGTGTGAGAGAGAGAGAGCGAGCGAGTGTGTGTGTGTGAGAGAGAGAGAGAGAGAGAGCGAGTGTGTGTGTGTGTGTGTGTGTGTGCGAGAGAGAAAGAGAAAACGAGGGCTCGGAGTTTGTCTAAGACGGATTCATCGCACTTTCTTCAAGAAGGATCAAAGGCAATCGGACAATTCCATATGTGTTTTACCCAATCTACCAATAAGTATATGCAGACACCTCGCACCTGCACTAAACTCTATGGGTTGGTAAAGTGTCAAAATGAGGATGAGGGAGGGACCCATGAAACACCGGGCTTACACCACTAGATTGACTGAAACATTCAGATGGGCAACAAACAGACCAGTCTTTATGTCACGGGCAGGTTTTGAACTCCAGACAGACTAAAAAAAGCCATCTGATCACATCTTCCAAAACATGAATGTTCTGTGGTACCGACGATTGGCGACAGTGATTTGAGCCGACCCACATTCGTGAACGGCAAGATATGAAATTGTGGTTCATTATCTTTACGAGTCTTTGGTGGATCTCGGCTTCTTTCGCCATAAAGGGTTGGATTTTTCAACTGACAGAGGCTCGGATTCAAGATCTGATATCATGAATCTAAACCACTCCGGCAACACAAGAACTGTCTTGTCCAATCCCTTGTTAACGCTCCAATCGTTCTAGTGGTATCATCATAGTGTTTCATAGATCCCATCTATCCCAACCCTACCTTCACCCATCCACACTCCCTCCCGTGGGGATACCGGGGGTTCTTTCAGTATGAATAGTATCCCCACCTTCTGGAAATTCTGTGCTACAAATTTCCTCTTTTCTGTCACTCTCTTTGTTTCTACCTTCTTCCTTTGCTTTCTGTCATTTCTTCCTATTATTTTCTGCCTTGCTTGTCCATTCACCTGTATGTGTTCGATTAAGTGTTACATACTTTTTCTTAGGATTGATAATTGGGTACATATATGAAGTGCATTTTTGGCTCTAGGGAGGTGAAATATGCAGAAACAATTTTAGGTAGTTTATGCCCGTTTTAATATATGTTTTGATGTCCTTAGGTATTCTTAAACTTGTATTCAGGTGGGGTTTTTTAATCCTCTAGATCTATGTGTTAAATTGGGTAGAGTGGTCAACGCCAGGGGCATGTCCTTAGATTATGTGCTCGAATGCATTGATATGTGTACTTAATTTTCTTTTCATTTTTTTTCCTGTTGAAATATTGTGTATGTTTTGAGCGGTTAAAGCCCTGATACTGGGCTCTACACAGTCGGCTGGGTTTTATACAACAATAACAATAGTAACAATAACCCATCCACACTATTCCCCCAAAACTGTCCTATCCTGGTCCTATTGTTTTAGAACACATCAGTGACCTTCGTGAACTGAAGAATCGATCGAGGCTATGACCATGTTGGAACAAAGAAATGTGCATTTAGAGTAAATATGTTTCCCAGTAGGAACACATCGGGCTAACCAGATTGAAGGCTCTATCTGCTTGTAATTGATGTTAGCAACATAAACAGTCTGTAAAAAAATAACAGGTCAAATGCAAAGAGACACAGACAAACAAATGATTTATGTCCTCGATTAACATTAATATTATATCAACTGCAAACAGCAACATCCAAATAGAAATTCTTTTCCTTGATTGATTAACCCCGAGGCACTCATGCCACTGATCGAAGAATCTTGTTTTTATAAGAAAAGGATGTTTGAAAAACACGCGTACATACGCGCAATTAATCGAACAGATTTGCTTTTAAGAATAATAATAATCATGACGATGATGATAGTAATAATAATAATAATGATAAAAATAATAATATCAAAAAATAGAATAGTCATGCCATTCTAACAATGTCCCTTTTTCATACAAAATTACAGAAAATCCAAATTGTGTACATCTCAACATGAAGAAACACCAAATGAAAGATAATTTGACACGAGAAGAGGGAATTGGCAGACTGTTAGAAAAGTGAAAACAATGTATAAATGTTTACAGAAGGTCTAAAAAAAAGTGCTACCCACTCATCTTCCTAAACAGAGAAGAGCTCATTTTAGGCACAGGTTTGTTGTTGTTGTTGTTGTTGTTTGTTTTGTTTTAATAATTACAATATTTCATTAATAATAATTATTATAATTACAATATTTATATAGCGCAAAATCTTGATAAAATCAAATCTAAGCGCTGAAACAGACACACACGCACGCACGCACACGCACGCACGCACGCACACGCACACACACACACACACACACACACACACACACGCATGGCTATAAATGGGGAGAAAGAATAAAAGCAATGGAAAATTATAGAGAGCATATTATATACAATTATATATTACAATGTGATTCCCCTCCGAGTGGAGACAGGCTGTAGAGGGGATTGAGTGAGGTCAGGATTTTATGCAGAGGAGAAAAGGTGAGTTTTGAGAGCGGACTTGAAGGAGACAAAAGTAGGTTGCTGACGGACTGAGAGAGGAAGTTTGTTCCAGGAGAGTGGACCAGAAACAGAGAAGGCTCGTGGACCATAGGTATTGAGCTTAGTGCGTGGAAAGCGAAAAGTCAGAGGATCGGAGGTAGAGCGGACGGTACGTGAGGGAACATAGATCTCAAGTTGGTTTGATAGGTAATCGGGGGCTGCGTTATTGAGGCTTTTGTAGCAGACGGTGTCTAGTTTGTACTCTATGCGCTTTGATACACGGAGCCAGTGAAGTTGTGCCAGGAGAGGAGATATGTGGTCAGCTTTTTTTGTTTTTGAGTACAAGGCGTGCAGCATTGTTTTGAATGTTTTGTTTTCTTGTCCATGTGATCTTGACCTTAGATTCATAACTTCAAAATTCACGCATTCGTGGCTCTTCAACGGTGTACGACTTTGATCCAGTATTTGGTAATGGTCCATCCAGAAAGAGTTGAGAAAATCTTGCTTACACGTTTTGTTACAAACACAGACTCCACACACACACACCACACACACACACACACACACACACACACACACACACACACACACACACACACAACATCACACACACACACACACACACACACACACACACACACACACACACACACACACACACACAACAACGAGAAAGAGAGAGACAGAGAGAAGAAAAAAAAAAGGATGTGAACGAAATCGAGCAAACATGCACGCCAGTGATCAGACGAATGTGTTTTCATAGGAAAACATATTGGAGAAACCAAACACACAGGATGCAAACAAAACTTCACAAGAAATGTAATGTCCCCTCATCATCATCATCATCATCATCAGGTGCCCTGCCGCATGGCGTTGGCGACCACGGACTTCCAACCATCTCTATCTCTCGTTGCCCCCAGCATCTCCCCCACCCTCCCCATTCCCAGCCACTCTGCAAGTCCGTCCAGCATTCTCTCCCTGGGTCTACCTGGTGCTCTCTTTCCCTCCAGCTTTCCCGTTGTGACCAGAATGTCCCCTATGACCTGTTATCGACAAGCAAGGACACTTAATGGACAGAGACAGGAGAGGGGGGGGGGGGAGGTGTGTGATGGAAACTAGACAGGTGCAGCAAACGAACATGCTGAATTATAACTAATGAAAAAGTCTGTGTGTATGTTTAACAACACAGCAGAAGAAGAAGAAGAAAAAGTTGTTGAAGAAGAAGAAGAAGAAAAAGTTGTTGAAGAAGAAAAAGTTGTTGAAGAAGAAGGAGAAGAAAAAGAAAAAGAAGATTTATTGAAGAAGAAGAAGAAGAAGAGAAGAAGTAGAAAAAGAAGAAGTAGAAAAAGAAGAAGAAGAAGAAGAAGAAGAAATATTGAAGAAGAAGAAAAAGAAGAAGAAGAGAAAAAGAAGAAGAAGAAATGTTGAAGAAGAAGATGATGACGATGACGACGACGACGATGATAAATAACGTGAACAACTCACCTTAAGATTCTCGATGCTAAGAAATAACACGTGCACGTTCCCAACACACTGAAGCAGATAAAAAGTAGAAAACAGGTCCTTACTACTGTTTGTAAGAGGTAAGACAAGACTCGTCACCACATCTAACTCACAGAAACCGATGAAAGGTGCAAACGAGCGATCAGTAGTCTGCCTGCCCGTTCTATCGCAAGAGACCAATGGTCTGTCTGCCTGTCTGCTCAGTTACTAGAGGCCAGTTGTCTGCCTTCCGTCCAATTACTAACGGCCAGTATCTGCCTTCCGTTCAAGTTACTAGCGGCCAGTGGTCTGCCTGTCTGCTCAGTCACTCAGTGGTCTGCCTGTCTGCTCAGTCACTCAGTGGTCTGCCTGTCTGCTCAGTCACTAGCGGCCAGTGGTCTGCCTGTCTGCTCAGTCGCTAGCGGCCAGTAGTCTGCCTGTCTGCTCAGTCACTAGCGGCCAGTGGTCTGCCTGTCTGCTCAGTCACGAGCGACCAGTAGTCTGCCTTCCGTTCAAGTCACGAGCGACCAGTAGTGCTCTGCCTTCCGTTCAAGTAGTCTGCCTTTCGTTCAAGTCACGAGCGGCCAGAAGTCTGTCTGCCAGTCCATTCAATCGACACACACACGCTCCAGTCACCGAGCTAAAAAGGAACGACTGTCAACGTGCAGTGTAGATATATACGCTCCCTGCACAGGCGGACCTCTCGCGCGCGCTCGCAGTACGGCCAATGTTTTCAGCGGATAGAGGCATTCGCCCGTGCTACTAACACCAAAGCACATGTTTTTATTTTAATTTAAATCAAGGAGGGATCATTATTTTCCGGAAACAGAATGACGGAACTGATAATAAGGGAGCGAAGTGGGGGAAGGGGAATGCGCTCCTTCATGCATGCATCCCATTCCTCTCCCACCCCTCACCCCTCCACCCCCCAGACCTTCTACAAGAATTGTTCGGTGTTAACGCAGGTATGGTGTTAAGTAACATCAGTTGGGGCCTTGGTAGAATACATGTGACGTGTTGATTAACCCTTCGACTCCGGCACCCTATCCACCAACTACAAAAACTTAACCCTTTGACTCCCGCACCCTATCCAGCAACTGCAAAAATTTAACCCTTTGACTCCTGCACCCTATCCGCCAACTACAAAAACATAACCCTTTGACTCCGCACCCTATCCACCAACTGCAAAATCTTAACCCTTTGACTCCTGCACCTTATCCACCAACAGCAAAAACTTAACCCTTTGAATTCCTCACCCTATCCACCAGCTTTCTGCATGTCAACAAAATCACAACTGAAATGCAACATCTTTTTTCAGCTTGGCATACTGGTTCAAAAAATATCTGAACTGGACTCAATATTTTTGTTTTTGTCATTGTTTTGGTGTGTGTGTGTGTGTGTGTGTGTGTGTGTGTGTGTGTGTGTGTGTGTGTAGTGTGTGTGAGTGTGTGTGGTGTGTGTGTGTGTGTGTGGTTGTGTGGTGTGTGTGCGTGTGTGTGTGTGTGTGTGTGTGTGCGTGTGTGTGTGTGTGTGTGTGTGTGTGTGTGTGTGTGTGTGTGTGTGTGTGTGTGTGTGTGTGTGTGTGTTTCTTTGACGTAGTGAAGGTCGCTGTGTTTGGCGACGTTGGTTAGACTTTTTTTTCCCCTTAGGCCGAATTCCTGGGCAGTGTCAACGTCTGCTTAAATTAAATGCCTTGAGGAGCAGTGGTGGGTCATTAACTCTTGCTGTACGTGCATTCGATACAACCTTTTTTTTTTTTTATCTCAGTTGCAAGTGAGTACACAAAACACTACTTTTTCGTGGTGTGTGTGTGTGTGTGTGTGTGTGTGTGTGTGTGTGTGTGTGTGTGTGTGTGTCTGTCTGTGTGTGTGTGTCTGTCTGTGTGTGTGTGTGTGTGTGTGTGTGTGTGTGTGTGTGTGGTCTATGTGTGTGTGTGTGGTCTATGTGTGTGTGTGTGGTCTATGTCTGTGTCTGTGTGTGTCTCTGTGTGTGCGTGTATGTGTGTGTATGGGGGGGGGGTTGCTTTTTTTTTTTAACATGCCCTTCATTGGCTTTATTTTTTCATTCTTTTTCTTTATTCTCTTTTCTCCTTCCTCTGTTTTCTTCTATTTTTTTTCTTTTCCGTTTCACCTTGTTCTTCAGTGGACACATTTTGTTAACTACATGCTTTTCATACTGTCTGTGCGTCTGCTGTTGTGTGCACATTTTCACAGTGCATTTGCTTTACTATAGCATGTTTGTGTTGACATGGTTTTTTGTTGTTTTTGGTTTGTTTTGTTTTCTTTTTTATTGACCTAGCGTATGTATGTATGTGTTTGCACTATACTAAGCAATCATTTGTACAAGCTGTTATTTTTTTTTTTTTTTTTTTTTTTTTTATTCAAGTTTAGGCAAGAATTAATACAAAATAAACT
>CM060314.1:90590717-90595717 GCA_030674185.1 Monoplex corrugatus
TCTTAATATGATCTTTGTTACATGACTCATCAAGCTGATTGTGCGATGGAGTTCGCATTCTATAACCCCTGTTTTCTTTGGAAGTGCAATGAAAATTGATTTTGACATATTTGGGGATTTTTCCAGTGCCATAAATCCCTTTTAGGAGGTCTGTTATTTTTTCAGTACCAAATTCCTCCAAGGCTTCAATCATCTCTGTGGTAATTTGTCTGGTCCTGGGGCTTTTCCTGGTTGCATCCTTTTCAGTGCTGCTCTAACTTCATCTTTCATTATAGGTGGTCCTTCAACGTTCTGTCTTATAATGTGTTCTTTGTTTCTGTCATCTTCAAAAAGGTTTTTAATGTACTCTCCCCATCTGTCTAGTATTTTTTCCATGATAAGCGTACCAGCTCTCGATTTTAAGCTACCAGCTGATGTGCATGTCTTTTTTCCTGTGGACAGTTTCTTCGATTCTTCTGTACATACCCTGAGGATCTGTTTTGTGTCGGTCTTCTATTTCTTTGCACTTTGTTTCCAGCTATGCTTTCTTAGCTTCATTGCACCTATTCCTGATTTCTTTGTTTACCTTTCTGTGTATTTCTTCCTTTCTCTTTGCCTTCCACCGTTCCTTCATCAAGCCTAAAATTTCTTTTGTCATCCAGTTTTTTTTTTGCTTTTCTATCCACTCTAGGGATTTCTTCACAAGCTTCTTTTATCGAGTTTGTCAACTTTGTCCATTGTTCCTCACTGTCGCCATTGTCTTCCATAAGCACTGAATTTGTTTTGAACATGTACGTTAAATTTTCTACGTATCACTTCATCTGTCTTTAAGATTTCAAGATTATGTTTGATGTTGCTTTTGGTCTGTTTCATTTTCCTTAACTTCAGTCTAAATTTCCATCACAGGCCTACATTCTCAAAATTGCCTGTTATAACTACTGGTTCCATATATTGGTTGTGGCAGGATGGAGAACTAGCTTCCATACTCAAAACTGTCTGTTATAACTACTGGTTCCATATATTGGTTATGGCAGGATGGAGAACTAGCTTCCATACTCAAAACTGTCTGTTATAACTACTGGTTCCATATATTGGTTATGGCAGGATGGAGAACTAGCTTCCATGCTCAAAACTGTCTGTTATAACTACTGGTTCCATATATTGGTTATGGCAGGATGGAGAACTAGCTTCCATACTCAAAACTGTCTGTTATAACTACTGGTTCCATATATTGGTTATGGCAGGATGGAGAACTAGGTTCCATACTCAAAACTGTCTGTTATAACTACTGGTTCCATATATCGGGTTTGCAGGATGGAGAACTAGCTTCCATACTCAAAACTGTCTGTTATAACTACTGGTTCCATATATTGGTTATGGCAGGATGGAGAACTAGCTTCCATACTCAAAACTGTCTGTTATAACTACTGGTTCCATATATTGGTTGTGGCAGGATGGAGAACTAGCTTCCATACTCAAAACTGTCTGTTATAACTACTGGTTCCATATATTGGTTATGGCAGGATGGAGAACTAGCTTCCATACTCAAAACTGTCTGTTATAACTACTGGTTCCATATATTGGTTATGGCAGGATGGAGAACTAGCTTCCATACTCAAAACTGTCTGTTATAACTACTGGTTCCATATATTGGTTGTGGCAGGATGGAGAACTAGCTCAAAACTGTCTGTTATAACTACTGGTTCCATATATTGGTTATGGCAGGATGGAGAACTAGCTTCCATACTCAAAACTGTCTGTTATAACTACTGGTTCCATATATCGGGTTGGCAGGATCAAGCACAAGCAGACATCTTCAAAACTTCCTGTTATGACTACTGTGTACTGACGTCACCGCAATACAAAGAACATGAAAGATTACGGCTTCAATCGGGGTACATGGTAAGCGCTTACTTCTCAAAGCTTCCTAAACGCACGTTGGAATCACTCTGAGTGGAGTGGTTACGACACTGGACTTTCAGTTGGAAAGTCTGTGTTCAAACCCTTGGATATTGCCTGCGTGATGGAGATTTTTCCTGTCTCCCTGGTCAACAACATACGAGCAAATCAATTATGCTTGAACCTTCTTTGCATGTGTACTCATGTAGATCATCAAAGACTCGCATTGAAAGGTATATAAAGCAACACAGTGTTCTATGGCTTATAATCATCATGTGCCTTGCTGCATGCCGTTGGCCATCATAGCCCTCTATGCGAATCTATCCTTTGTTGCTGCAAGTCTATCTCCTACCCTTGTCCCCACCCACTCTGCAAAACTATCCAATATTTTCTCCCTAGGTCTACATGGTGCTCTTTCCCCCCCAGCTTTACTGGTGTGAGTAGGTGCGCAAATTTCTCTTGTCTCATAAAATGTCCTATAAATGTTGCTCGTCGTTTCTCAATCTTCTTCGTTTATGTTCTTTTTGTGTTTTGCTTCTTTCAAGACTGTCTCGTTTGTTTTCTTTCCTATCCAAAGAACTATTGACATTCTTCTTAAAAACCACATCTCAGCTGCCTCAATCTTGCGCTGATGTTGCTTGTTTATTGTTCAGGGCTTGCATCCGTATAACAATATCGATTCCTTATAACACTAAAAAAATTCTGTACCTGATGTCAGTTGATAGGCATTTGTTGGTAAGAACATTTTTCGTTTTCTTTAACGCTGTTTGAGATTGGCCAATTCTGCCGGATATTTCTAGTGTGCAACTGCCGTCTGTTGAGGTAACTATTCACAGACTTATCAACTTGTCTCACGGTTGTGCCATTTGTTGTTATTTTACATGAATTTTTTTTTTTTTTTTAATGATTACCATTACTTCAGTCTTCTTAAGAAAACGCCCCGCATTGACGCCATATTGTGAAGCAACACGAACCCCCGCATAGCATGGGCCAAAGAACATGTATATAGCCATCCGAAAAAGAATAAACGATCTCTAAACAAACAAACACAAAACAAAACAAAACAAAAACCAGAACCTATATTCACGCAAACGGTGTATGCTGACTTGGCGTAGAGGTACAGTTCCCACCTCCCAATCTGACTGCGTGTGTGTGATTCTGGCCCAAGAAAAACATCGCACGTGTGACCTTCAGTACACCAAGCTGTGAATGGGTATCCGACCTTGTTCGTGGTTTGGCGAAGGTAAATCATTAAGGGAGTAGAGATTGCACAATCCTCATATTGCTAAGTCATTTCGTGTTCCCAAAAGCCAGCGAACATTGACATGCCTTACAGCATTTCGAAACGTACCTTGTTGATCTTCTCCACATGTGTACACGCAAAAAGGGAGAAAGGTGGCCTGATGGTTAAGACGTTCGCTTGCCAATAACTAAACTCGAGGTTCCAGGGTTCGTTTCCCGTTGAGGCCTTGACTTTTCTCCTCAGTTTGATCGGAAAATGGAACTGAACGTCTAGTTCTTCAAAAGGGACGTCAAACGAATGGGACCCGTGTGCCTTCTGGCCTGCACACGCTAAAAGATCGCACGGCAGTTCAAATCGTCCGGCTGCCCTGGCATAAAATATTGGAGAGACAGGTTCATTTCCCAGGTCACTCCCCTTGAAAATAAATATTGTAATTATTATGTAATTATAAGACCAGTTAGCTTTCTTGATTTTCTAAAGTCTTGACCAAAGGAAAAAAGAAAGGTGGCGCTGAATCGCGGCGACTCGCTCTCAAAGGGAAGAGCAGCCCGAATTTCACACGGTAAAATCCATCATCATCATCCTGTGCCCTGTCGCATGGCGTTGGCGATCATGGCCCTCCATATGTATCTATCCCTTGTTGCCGCAAGCACATCTTCCACCCTCTCTGTCCTCAGCCACCCTGCAAGTCCGTCCAGTATTTTCTCCCTGGGTCTACCTGGTGTGTTCTTTCCCTCCGGCTTTCCTGTTGCGACCAGGTGCTCTAATTCCCTTTCCTCATAAAATTCATATTGACAAAAACAAAAAAACCACTATCAGGGCTGCACTTAGTTATGTTTACAGGGACACCGGGTGAATGTCCACCTCTAACCCACCATCCGCGATCCGTGTAGTTTGAATTCAGACCTCCTGGCTTGAAGTCTTATCATCATCATCATCAAGTGCCTTGCCACCTGGCGATCATGACCCTCCATATGTATCTATCCCTTGTTGCCGCAAATACATCGTCCACCCTCTCTGTCCTCAGCCACTCTGCAAGTTCGTCCAATATTTTTCCCCTGGGTCTACCTGGTGCTCTCTTTCCCTCCAGCTTTCCTGTTGTGACCAGGTGCTCCAATTCCCTTTTCCTCATAAAATGGCCTATAAATGTTGCCTGTCTTTGCCTAATCTTCCTTATGAATGATCTTCTTGTGTCTGCCTCGTTTGTTTTCTTTGCTATCCATGGAACTCTCAACATTCTTCTTACAAACCTCATCTTGGCTGCCTCAATCTTGTTCTGGCTTTGCCTGTTGACTGTCCACACTTCACAACCGTATAACATTATCGGTTCAACATAACATTCAAGAACTTTTCTTCCTGATGTTAATTGAGAGTTCTTGAATGTTATATAGAAGTCTGGTGGCCCGTAGTTATAGTTATTCAGCAGGTTACTGTGCCAGTTACAGCACAGTACATTACAGTATGATCTTACAGTGTACAGTACATTATAATATGATCTTACAGTGTACAGTACATTACAATATGATCTTACAGTGTACAGTACACTACAATATGATCTTACAGTGTACAGTACATTACAATATGATGATCTTACAGTGTACAGTACATTACAATATGATCTTACAGTGAACAGTACATCACAATATGATCTTACAGTGTACAGTACATTACAATATGATCTTACAGTGTACAGTACATTACAATATGATCTTACAGTGAACAGTACATCACAATATGATGATCTTACAGTGTACAGTACATTACAATATGATGATCTTACAGTGTACAGTACATTACAATATGATGATCTTACAGTGTACAGTACATTACAATATGATCTTACAGTGTACAGTACATTACAATATGATCTTACAGTGTA
>CM060314.1:90598217-90600717 GCA_030674185.1 Monoplex corrugatus
TGCCAAAACTTAACCCTTTGACTCCCTCACCCTATCCACCAGAGTGAGGGAGTCAAAGATTGCAGGAAGTTGGCGGATACGGTGATGGAGTTAAAGGGTTAAGTTTTTGCTTTACTAGCGTGGTTGACAATGCAGGATGCAGGATGCAGGTGGACAGGGTGCGGGAGTTAAAGGGTTAAGCGTGTATTCCTTCTCCTTCTTGTTCTGTCGGATACGTCGCCGGTTGCTTGGTTCTTTTGTGATGGAAACCATGGATCCAAGATCTGTTGTTCCGAGTTCAGTTCCAGCCCGCAACATTACAAAATTGGCTTCTTTGCTGCCCACTTAACCCTTCGACTCCCGCACTCTATCCACCAACTGCAAAAACTTAACCCTTTGACTCCCTCACCCTATCCACCAGCTTCCCGCAGGAAGCTGGTGGATAGGATGAGGAAATCAAAGGGTAAAGTTTTTGCTTTGTTAGCATGGTTGACAATGCAGGATGCTGGTGGACAGGGTGTGGGAGTCAAAGGGTTAAGTTTTTGCTTTGCTAGCATTGTTGACAATGCAGGAAGCTGGTGGACAGGGTGTGAGAGTCAAAGGGTTAAATTTTTGCTTTGCTAGCATTGTTGACAATGCAGGATGCTGGTGGACAGAGCGTGAGAGTCAAAGGGTTAATATTTCCATCATTCTGGTGGTATCAGTTGGGTGTTTCATAGGTCCCTCTCCACCCCCTCCCCTCCCCATTTCAAGATCTTGCCAGCGCATAAGGGTTTGCTCAGGCTCAGGAAATCTGCCAGAAAATTGCCTGCAGATTTGGATGGAACGCCTATGGAATTGCCCTAATACGATGAACCCCTCTTGAAACAACTCCAAACTTTGGAAACTATTGGATACAAGAATTAGCTTACGTCTCAACACTTCGAGATAACGTAGAGACATGTTAAAATTGTCGTTTGGTACATTGTTATTGTTAGTTTTGTTTTTTGTTGTTGTTTTTTCTTCTTATTGTTGCTTAAAGCCCAGCCGACTGCGTAGAGCCGTATCAGGACTATAAGCGTTTCAAAACATACACAGTACTTCAACAGGAAAAAGAAAGGAAAAGAAAATTAAGTGCATACGCGTGCATAATCTAAGGAGATGCCCTGGCGTTGACCACTCTGTCCAATTTATCGCACAAGAGAATTAAAAGTATACCTGAAAACAAATTGAAACATACGTAAAGATACTAAAACATGAATACAGGCCTAAATTACCTAAAATCGCTTCTACATATCTCATTTCCCTAGAGCCCAAAATGCACTTTGTAAATGTACTAAAGTATCAATCCTAAGACAAAGCACGTAAGACTTTATCGAACACATACAGGTGAATGGACCAGCAAGGTAGAAAATGACAAGAATGAATGACAGAAATCAAAGGAAGAAGAAAGAAACAAAGAGAGTGAGAGAAAAAAGGAAAGTTTCTAGCACAGAATTTCCAGAAGGTGGGGATACTGGAAGAATCCCCGGCATCTCCACGGGGATGCTTGGTACATGTTATTATGTTAAATACAATTATTGTATGAGCCGATGGTTTGCTCCTGTTTGTAGGTCTATAGTACTGACCAAGATTAGAACTTTTTCTGAGAGATTCCTTCGTTTTCGGTTTCAGTTTTGCACATTTTTTTCAGTCGTTAACTTCTCCCTTAAAAAAAAAAAAAAAAAAAAAAAAAAAAACCACTTATGAATTATTCGTTTGTCATCTTCGTCGTTTGGAGATTTACAATTTCTGAGGTCAACATAACTAATGCAGACCTGCCAGTGTCTCTTTCATCCCACCTGCTCTGCTCACCCCCACCCCCTCCCTACCCTCTCTGGCAACAAATACAAGTGTGAACCACCGTGTCACACGATGGGCAGCAAACAGGCCATTGACATCAGCCATCTTCTCCTGCTTAACGCCAGGTCGGGGAAATGATCTACTTTTTTTCCCATTAACCCTTTGATTACCGCAACCTGTCCACCAGCATCCTGTATTGTCAACCATGCTAGCAAAGCGAAAACTTAACCCTTTGATTCCCTCACCCTATCCACTAGTTTCCTGCTGAAGCTGGTGGGCAGGATGAGGGAGTCAAAGGGTTAAGCTTTTGTAGGTAGTGGATAGGGGTGCAGGAGACAAAGGGTTAAGCTTTTGTAGGTAGTGGATAGGGTGCAGGAGTCAAAGGGTTAAGCTTTCGTAGGTGGTGGATAGGGTGCAGGAGTCAAAGGGTTAAGCTTTCGTAGGTGGTGGATAGGGGTGCAGGAGTCAAAGGGTTAAGCTTTTGTAGGTAGTGGATAGGGTGCAGGAGTCAAAGGGTTAAGCTTTTGTAGGTAGTGGATAGGGTGCAGGAGTCAAAGGGTTAAGCTTTTGTAGGGGTGGATAGGGTGCAGGAGTCAAAGGGTTAAGCTTTTGTAGGTAGTGGATAGGGTGCAGGAGTCAAAGGGTTAAGCTTTTGTAGGTGGTGGATAGGGTGCAGGAGTCAAAGGGTTAAGCTTTCGTA
>CM060314.1:90605717-90680717 GCA_030674185.1 Monoplex corrugatus
AAAGTGTTTAACGCTTACTTTTTTCTCTCCGGTTTTGAATTCGACACTAACCTGGTGCAAGTGGCATGAAGAACAGGACCCATGTACAAGGTAACTTCACCCGTCATCGGTAAGCTACACCAGGATATCACAGAAAATGATTGTCATACTGACCTGATTAAGCCATACTGTCACTGTTAGTTTTGTGTAAAGCCCAGCCGACTGCGTAGAGCCATATCAGGGCTATAACTGTTTAAAAACATACACAACACTTCAACAGGAAAAAAATTAAAAGAAAATTAAGTGCACATATCTATGCATTCGCACACATATCATAGGAGATGCCCTGGCGTTGACCACTCCATCCAATTTATCACACAGGGGATTTAAAAAAAACATACCTGAATACAAATTTAAACATAAGTAAGGACACTAAAACATATATAAAAAGTGGACTTAAATGACCTAATGCTTCGCATATTTTATTTCCCTAGAGCCAAACATGGAGAGAAGAAAGTTAGAGGGGTTAAACAGGGATGCATTCTATCAACTGATTTGTTTTCACTCTACAACGAAACCATTATGAGAAACCTAAAGGAATGCCCTGTGATCAAGTTAAGGGGAACTGATAAACAATCTTCGTTATGCAGATGACACCGTTCTAATTACTGAAAATGAAAAAAGACTTACAAAATCTTGTGACTATAATAGCCATAGAAAGCAGAAATAAAGGGCTAGAACTAATAGCAAGATGACAGAAGTCATAATAATCAATAAAAACAACAACAAACAACAATAAAAAACAAAGGACCCCCTCATGTAAAATAAAGCAAAGTGCACAACTTTGAGACATGTTGATAAGTTTAAATATCTGGGAACAACCATCGCAGCTGGCGACAAATGCACAGTAGAAATATCCAGCATAATTGGCCAAGCTAACACAGCATTCAGAAAATGGAAGCGCCTTACCAAAAGTGCATCTAACATAAGGAAGAGAATTCTTAGTATAGTAGAACAATATGTTGTATGATTGAACCTAGAACAATCAAACACGCAAAGTCAGAACAAGATTGTGGCAGCTAAATGTGATTTCTTAGAAGAATGTGGCAGCTGAAATGTGATTTCTTAGAAGAATGTGGCAGCTGAAATGTGATTTCTTAGAAGAATGTTAAGAGTTCCATGAACAGGAAAGAAAACAAACAAGACAATCTTGACAGAAACAAACACAAAAAGATTGTAATGAAGATTAGGAAAAGCTAAGTAATACTTATTGGACATTTTATAAGGCAAGAGAAATTCGGTCACCTGGTCACAACAGGCAATCTAGAGGGAAAAAAAGCACCAAGTAGACCTACGTGAAAATGCTAGACAGTTTGGCAGAGTGGATGAGCACAGAAAGGGAGGAGATATACCTGCAGTAACCAAAGATAGATTTGTTGGAGGGCCTTGATCGCCAACGCCATGCAGCATGACACATAATGATGATATGACGACGATGATGAATGATGATAATGATGATGATGACGATGATGATGAAGTTCTTCAAATGTGTTAGTGGGCAGTCACTTGTCACTTCCATTCATGTCTACAGTTTGAACATTTTTTCCCAAGCTGCTTTGTGTTTAAGAAGTAGTATTCCATACATGCGATTTATTTTTACATTTGATTTTATTGGAATTCATGACTTTTAATAGTTGGTAGTGACAAAGCTCAACGAACCCATTGATTTTGCAATTCCATCATCTCAACCACATTGGTTTAATACGAATTTTCGACAACAGTCCAAATATACGCAACAATCATTCCTGAATTACGCAATTTTGAAAGAATGACATAACTGAGGTTTGTTTGTTTTTCACAGGAGGTCGTCTATGAACATTCCCAAGTTAAGTGCGAATATTTGCAGATCCTCTTTGCAAGATTGGATCGCACATTCAGTTGAAAAAGGGCTCTAGGCTTTGTGGCTGTAAATGTGCATGGCCTGTATTCACCATCACGGCTACACAAAATGTATTTATGGTTGCAAAAACCCGCTAAGTGTGGCTTGATCATCTCGTTTTTGTACACGTGCCTCTGCGTGGTGTGTGTTGTGTGTATGACAGTGTGTGTGTGTGTGTGTGTGTGGTGTGTGTGTGTGTGTGTGTGTGTGGTGAGTGTGTGTGTGTGTGTCTGTGTGTGTGTGTGTATGACAGTGTGTGGTGTGTGTGTGTGTGTGTGTGTGTGTGTGTGTGTGTGTGTGTGTGGTGTATGTGTGTGTGTTGAGGTGTGTGTTGTCTGTGTGTGTGTGTGTCTGCTGTGTGTATGACAGTGTGTAGTGTGTGTGTGTGTGTGTGCGCGCGCATGAATGCGTGTTAATGAGAGAGAGAGAGACAAAGAGAAGAAAAAACTCCAAAACAAAAACACAGACTAAGAAGACAGAATGTGTTTCACGTTTGTACACTCATTCCAGATACAAACTGACAGACACCAAGCCGGTTTTCATCAACATTTATTGCTTTTTACTCTGATCCTGGTTTTCAAGCCATGTAATAATGAGTAGATAAAAGCCAAGTTCTAATCACCCCGACTAGCAGAATGACAGAGCATGTACCAGCTGATATTGAATGAGTTCTAATAAAAATCTCCACCAATTTTACACTGGCAGTTTATCAGCAATAATCATAATCATAGCCTTCAGCCTGTCAGTAATGAAATGATTATGCCTATTTCTACTGAAGCAATCTAATATTCATTAAAGCGAAACTGAAATGGTTGATACAGTTAAAAAAAAAAAACGTTCTCGCTGATGAAACGGTTTCGTGAAGCTACAATACTACCATTGCTAAAGCCTTCAAAAAAATCAGCTCAGCGAATGCTTGCGTGAAGTTGCCATGCAAATGTAGTTGAAACAAAAATCTTATCTATTTAGCTGCAACACAACCGTTGTCGAAACACTGGCAACTGGAATGGTCTTATGAAGCTGCAACACAACAGCTACAGAAACATTAAAAAAAATTTTTTTATTATATTTAACAGGATGATTTCTGAAGCAGCAAAACAACTGTGAAACAATAAAAGTTTTAGCTGAAGGAATGTTTCTATAAAGCTGCAACAATAAACATTTCAACTGATAGAATTGTGTTAAAGATATACCATATCATGTAGGCCCTACTACTAAAAGATTAATAATTTTTGAAGACGGAATTATTAATGAAGCTCACTAAAGGCATACATAGTGTTTTACAACACTGGCAATTTATATTCATATGAGGAGGAGGAGGGAGGGGGGGAGAAAGGAGAGAGAGAGAGAGAGAGAGGAGAGAGAGAGAGAGAGAGAGAGAAAACCGTACATAACAATCAACACTGAAGTCTTCAGTAAGCAGACAAAATACAAAATAAGCAATTTCCATATCTTTTTGAGTGGAATGTAGACACAAAATGTGGTAACTTGATCTACAAAACTACACACAACAAAGCACTTTCTTAGAAAAGAAAAGAAAAAAAACAACCATAAACAGGAAACAGTATTTCTCTTCAATCAGCCGACAACAAAACAAAGATAAAAGAAAGTTCCAGAGAAGGGGGCAGAATGGGAGAGACAAGAAGTTCTACAATCATAGGCTCAGTGGTCTATGCAAAGTGTAACAATGCAGAAATATAACAGGAGAGACAAAATATTCTAAATGGAAATGTACATTGTTTGTTTTAAAATACAAATTTCTTATCAGTAATATTACCGTTACAACCTTTTACTTACCAATTTTTTAGTGAACAATATTACACAATATACCTCACTGGTAATGTGAAATCGTATGGTCCGCCTGAGGGAAAAATCAAAAGAAAGAATAAAACAAAAATAAAGTTGCAACATTACTTTAAAAAAAATGTTGCTCTTCATTTATTTTGTTGTTGTCTGTTCATTTATTTATTTCATATCATTATAATATCTCAATCTCTGAATTGCACATCAATAAAGCATGTATAAATAACCTGTTGAGCAAAATGACCACAAAGACAATATTCAACACAACATAAGACTTGGTGCTCAGTGAAAACGTTTGTGGACCTTGGTTATTTTAGTTGACTGCTGGGCTCACATTAAAAAGAGCAGTTGCAAATTAAAATCACGGGTGAATGGGTGTGCTACATTAAACTGGCCTTCTCAGTGTGCATCATGTTGTGCTGTCATTCTGGCAGTGCTAGTATTGTGTTAGATAATCCCCTTACCCCTAACACCGCCATTTGCTCTCCTGATAACCCTGAATTAATCACACACGTACAAAATACAGCACCTTACATCAACAACATTTTCCCCCTATCAATTACCTTCTGCTTAGGGGATACACAAGGAACTTCCCAGAGGAGGCCCTTAAGATGGCAGAGCATTCCTAGAGAGTCATGTAAGGCTGTTCTTTATCCACATCACCCCACACGTTTTTTTCTAGCAGTGTCTCCCTCAAAGGTTTGTTTCATTCGTGTCATTACAGATCAGATGGGTAATTCTGTACAGCAAGAGGTCTTTTCTCTTTGCTCTGCTGTTTGTTTTGTCATTGCAGGGCAGAAAACCTTGCTTTCCCTCTGTTGGGATGAGGACCACCCATGTGCATTTACTTTTTTTCAATCAGTTCTATGAGAAAGTACGTTCTCTCCAAAAGTAAACCATGACATTTCTTCCCTTTGTCGTTGAATAATGAATAAAAAAACTATCATAATCAACACTGCGTACAATCTGTTTTTATTCAGTGTATAACTTCTTCCTGGTAATAACCAAAGATATTGTGTACTTCTTGTTTAAAACAGTTATAAATTGTTTCTGTACAAATTGTTTACATGTCATTTAATTTGAATTTAAATTGTAAACATGAATTTCGATATACATGTCAACATAAATTAGTAATGCTCTGTAAGTTTTGATACAGATTTAATTTGAACATTAATATTTTCCAGGTGAGAAGAAGAAACAGATTTCCTGATTACAGAGTACAGTTTGTCCTGGATTTCTCATATTACACAAACAATACATTCTGGGAAGAAAAAAAACAGAAAAACCCTAGAAAACTACAAGAAACTTGCACATTTTTATTTTAAGGAAAGTGCAGTGAGGGAGAAGGGAGAAGACTATAATGTATGTTGTATGTCCTCTTCTTTGACTTAAATGATGACCACTTTGGGTGGGAATACGGATACATTCTTTTTTTTTTTGTGGGGAAAGACTCAAAATATCAAATTACTCTCTTGTACATTTTAAACAGTTGATGTGCATCCAAAAAGGTGACAGCCAAAACCACATTAGTCACTTGTTTGTGAATGAGGCACTTAAAAAAAAATGCTGAAGAAGGTAAGATGTGTACCTTTTCATTGTCTGCAGTGCTTGAAAAACAACAACTCAGGCTTGACAGTAAAAAAAAGCTAAATGCAATTCAAAAAATTTTGTCACCTACAGAATTTTATCAAAAACGAAAGCAAGCATGATGGAAAAGTGCAGAATAAGACTGCAATTGATGAAAAATATATAAAAAAAATAAGAATAACACTGACTCTAAAAAGGGGGGAAATCACCAAAACAGAGAAGGGGGAAAACACAAACATTGAACAATATGAGTTTTTGTGAGATGATGACAATTTTTTGAATACAAGGCTAGGCAATAATTATGCTGCTCAAAAGATTTTGTCTTGTAGAATTTTTTCAATGATTTGTTTTTCTTTTTGGTATCAGTGAACTGTCATACAAGAGAACGTCCTACAGAATCAATTGAAGGGAACACACATACATTTATGTATACACACATACACCCACACACACATACATACACAGAGGCATGAAAGCATGTTCATGTTCATGTAACACACACACACACACACACACCACACACACACACACACACACAACCACAAAAATCAATATCATTAAGCAATGCTCAGTAACTTCTTCTCCCATGCTAATATTCACAATATTTATGAAACTGTGAACTGAAAATACTACCAATTTATCTATATAGGTCGGCTGCAATGACCAAACATGAAGAATTGGGCAATGCCCATTTATATATAACAACTGGAGATCAACCAATGGAACAGACCCAAAATCCTGACATTGTAAAATTAATCTACAACTTTGAAAAAAACATAATCAGAATATGTTTATTCAATAGGCATGCTGAAAAACATACATACTAACACAATCAGACATGAAAATAAGATCTAAATGGTTTAAAAAAAAACACAAGGAAGGTGAAATATAGAAATGATTTCTAAGGTTGTCATTGAAGAATGCTCCAAGATGTCAAAAAGCAAAACTAAAACCCTTTCTAAAATGTCACCTGGTCAAGATAAATGATACTCTAAGAAAATGCAAAAAGAAAAGCATGTATTATTTCAAAAAATGAAAACAAAATACAAGGACACTGACAAATACCTTTATCTAGTCGATAAATAAAACCACAGGCCAGCTATGGAACCTGTTCTACAGCCAAATGTATTGCCTTCTACATAACAAGCAGTAGCTCATACAAAGTTCTATGATACAAGGGACAGCCAGAGCACAATGCAAACTCTTCACTCTCTTCAAATATTTTGTCTTCCATAACACTTTGCAACATCATTATAAGTGAAACAATGACACTGTATCCAGAGAGCTGCATGGCATTTTCATACCTGTCTTGAACAACACAGATGATATATATTTCACAAGGCCAATTTTCATTCAAGATTACAAAACATGTTTACACACATAACACAAAGCCATTACTACTACAGCAAATGTGCAATAGTGGCATAGTTTGTGACAAAACTCGCAATGCAGCACAAAAAAAAAAAAAAAAAACAAAGTAAGTGTCGTGAATAGGGGTTTGTGAAAACTTTTACACTGAGTAATAAAAAGTATCAGATAGTGAAAGACGGTGTCATGATATGAAAGCAGAGACGCTGAAAGACCCAATGTCATGATTATTGATATGTAAGCAATATTTGCAGATACAGACAAGGTAGCAATGCAGCTACAGTGGTACTTGTTTCTGAAGCAAACACACACACACACACACACACACACACACCACACACACACACACACACACACACACATGCACACACACACACAGGCAACCAAAATTTGCTCTCATTTCTGTTCAGCATCCTTTAAATTAAGTATAGTTCCAAAGTGAGCTGAATAAAGTAAGGTATTGCAACACATCAGTATAAATGCTGCAATACATCTCCATGCAAAATCAGTGAATCATGAAGGAGGGGAATCTCTACCAGTGCACAATTAATGCATTCCTGCTTTGAAGTGACATACTCTTGGAATGTCAAACGATGTGCTGATTCAAGAGCAGATTTGAGTGGAGCATATATATAGAGTTTTCTGGGTGCAATAAATCCTTTTTGAACCCCCAAAAAATTCCCATATGTGACCTCCCAGCACAAAATCAGTCTTAACTAGCATTTTGGGTGTTTTGAGATATACATATCATTGGAAAGTGTGCATTCTGCTGATTATTTTGGTACATGAATGAAACTTGTACTCAAAAAAATGTAGACATTATGTATGTTTAAGGTCATTAAGTTGTATGACAGCCATTTTGAGAAAATGGCCTCTAAAGTTTTCATGAATGCTCTTAAAACATTTTCCTTCAATTTCTTCATTTGATGGCTTTGACCCGGTCGTTTCTAATTTTAGCTGTCATTTTCGGAAAGGCACGCCAAAGAGCTTTCTGTCAGCATATTACATGTGGGGGTTCTCTACAGGTTACAGTTCGCAATAAGAGACAAAAGATAGGTACTTTTGGTAAGAAACTGCATTCTTTCTGCTACGATCAGTGCATTAAAATACCATTTTTAATTGATTAATGACAATTTTTCAAGAAAATTTTTTCTGTGGGTGATAGTTTATAGTCCACAAAAATCAATTTTGAAAAAAAAGTCAAAACACCCCAGATAGACCCTCAGTCACCTTTTCAGCTCCTAGTGCTGTTCAACTGATTGCGAGTTAAGACTGAATTGGTGGTGGGAGGTCACATATAGACCTTTTTGGATACAAAAAAATCCTTTTTGAACCGAAAAAGCTACCACCTCCATTCCTCTCCCTGTTCACTGAATGACCACTTGCAGATAGGTATGAGTATTTTGATGAAAAATTGAGGCCATGAGTATTATGATGACAAACTGGTGTCCTCAATCAATAATCATTAACACTGTCTTCAGATCTGACATCCTGATCTTTTAGTCCCAATCTCCAACACAAAAATTGGCCTGATACTGCTTATGTTAATTCCCCAATCATTCCGGAGGTGTCAGCTTATTACTTTATCTAGAATGCTCAAAAGCTGACTGTACAGATCCCATCTCCCATCCATTTAAAGATCCCACATATACAAACAGTTTTGTGCACATTGAAGCAATCTACCATGTCAGTGCTGGCAAATTTGGGAAGAGTGATTACGGAACATTGTTGGTACGACAAATCCGCTGAACAGACTCTGTACTGTTCTGAGATTATGGTGGTCACACTCTGAAACAGTCAGTAACTGAGAGGGAATGACACAATGGACACTGCACTGATTACTGACAGACACATCTAGGAACTAACCTGAAAAATCACTTTTTTTAACCCTCTGACTCCTGAAATCTATCCCCCAGCATCTTGCATTGTCAACCATGCTAGCAAAGCAAAAACTTAACCTTTTAATTCCCTCACCCTATCCACCAGCTTCCTTTCAAAAACTTAACCTTTTGATTCCCTCACCCTATCCACTAGCTTCCTGCAAGAAGCTAGTGGATAGGGTGAGGGAATCAAAGGGTTAAGTTTTTGCAGTTGGTGGATAGCGGGCAGGAGTCAAAGGGTTAATATTACTCATATGGTAGGTTATCTCCCCTACATTTTATACAGTATCACCTGCACCTTATCAGAAGAACAATTAATGTACTGCTCTTGGCATCAGACCTTCTGGAGCACCATCCAAAGCAAAGAAGATCCTATAATGGGACAGGCGGGCTTTTGACATCTGACAAGATCAGTCTGGATCTCCTTCTGACGGCATATCATGCAATGTATCATACACAGAATCCTGTGCATGCTGTAATGCCTTGAACAAGCTAAAAAAATTGTGCATGCACGATTCAGCTACTTGCACCAATGAATTCCAGTGGAGAGTTTGTATCAATGGATAGCATCAGCATTACTCAGGAAAGAAGTATAATGCTATTCACTAAACTCATCTGGACTCACTGTGTTTTACACATAACCAGACTTTTCAGCAAAGACAGAGAACTCCAGCTGTTAGGCAAGCTAAACACCTTAACGTTGCACAGCCCGCATCTTCAGTGAGTATACTTGCTGGGTGAAACTCATTTGGACTCGACTACCCATTACATATTATCAGTTTTAGTGAAGCGCGGAGAATTCGACTTGTTGGGCAAGCTGACACTCAGTATTTACAACTGCATTTTTTGTGGGTGTGCATGCTGCGTGTTTTCATGTTTCCATAGGTCACTGGACACTTACAGGATCCTTAACCCTTTGACTCCCGCATCCTGTCCTCCAGGATCTGGCATTGTCAACTACGCAATCAAAGCAAAAACTTAACCCTTTGACTCCCTCACCTATCCACCAAGCTGGTGGATAGGGTGAGGGAATCAAAGGTTGTTTTTTACAGTTGGTGGATAGGGTGATGGAGTCAAAGGGTTAACATGCGAATTTGCCATTTTGCATGTGCAAAGGGGTTTAGACACTAGCAGATTTGTACATATGTTGACCTGGCAGATCAGCAAACTGTCAACCCTTTACCATCAGGTGGAGATATTTGGGTGGATCAAGCCCAGCACTGTCCAAGTGGAAAGTCCAACATTTACACACATCACTACTGTGCCTGTCATTTATGTCTGTCACACACACACACACACACACACACAGACACACACACTGTGACACACACACACACACTGTGAGACACACACAACACACACACATACACACACACACACACACACACACACACACACACACACACACTGTGAGACACACACACACACACACACACACACACTGTGAAACAATAACACACTGCGACGTGAAACAACAAGCATGGTGCAGCAGAAAGACGAGAAATGTTTGCACGTGCTAAACACTATAATATGGACGGGCAAGTTCTTACATTATTCTGGCATACACGAGATGCAAAAGCTCCACAACAGAGATGCAAAAGCTCAAAAATACAAGCTGTTCCCTTTTAAATCCGACCCTGGTCAATGCCATTCATTCACACAGTATGATACTGCACACACATTTAAAACTACATCTTCACAATACCATGTCAGGAGTAAATTCACCAAACACACGCTCGCCTGACTCTCCTACCACATGGTAGGACGGTAAAACACGATGATGAGGATTAGTACATGAAAGTGCACAGCACACGTGTCCACCCCCCTTTCATCCTTTTCAAATTCTCCAATAACCCACATTTTTAATGACCAAGCAATTACAGCACGCTTTCCAGGCGAAACGAGAATAGCGTATGTTAGAGCGTAAAGTCCATTTCTGCATGGGAGGAAAGACTACACGTAGTCACAAAGTCATTCAGAATGATACCAGCCACTGTCAAATCATGTTTTTGTACTTCCCCACTCTGCAAGTTTTCACTGGAACAGTGACTGTCCTGTTCACTTCAATGGTCTTCAAATTTCATGTTTTCTCTTGCACTGAGGATCTGGAGCTAGTAGCCCTTGTTTTCCACAACTGGTAGGAATTAATTTGACTCGGCAAATGATAAGAGTATTGAATTTAGTCTGTTATCACGATTCAGTTAAATTTGACTTGGCAAATGAGAGAGTATTGAATTTAGTCTATTATCACGATTCAGTTAAATTTGACTTGGCAAATGATAGAGTATTGAATTTAATGTTATCACGATTCAGTTAGTTAGTAAGCACAAATAACAAAGTAAACACAGAAAACAAATACAATATACTTGTCACCATCTGCTTATTTGTTTGCTTGTTTCTTCTATTTCAATTTCTTCAAGTCGCACAGAGACGGCAACAGTATGTGGGCGCAAACAACTGACAAGAGAGAAAAAAAAAGTACTAGATACCCAAATTTACAGTATATAAATCCAACACTTTCGCACATATCTATTGTTAAGACAACTGAACGTAGTAAATTTTCTGGATTCATTTATGAATGTTGACAAAATTGTCTCAGCAGTTATACTCCATCACAAAACTCAAGTCATCATAAAGCATGACTTAAATTGATATGATATATTCAAAACCGGACTTGGTTTTCTAAGAAGAATTTACCTGATCATAATATCAATGCATTTCAAAAACCTCTCCCACTTAAACAAAACATTTCATGGAGAAAAAAAACCAAACATTATTACAAATGTATTTTTTGCAGAACACCTTGCCTCTCTTTATACAACTGGTTCAACAAAAGACTTTTAATAGCCACTGTCTTTCAACAAACTCATTATTAGAAGAATACAAGTCTAAATAAACTCTGTACAGGAACTGCCTGAAATAATGAAATCATGTACACACGTACTTTACATTAAAATCTCACTGAGGTAAAAACATTCCGTCTGTGTAAAATGGACAAGAATCAACAGTCCTGCCATGTAATTGTGGATGTCTGAACAGTTTTACAACCAATCTACCTTATGTCACTTTTGAAAAATCAAGAAAATGAATATTGTGCCATTTTTTACAACTAAAATTTTCATTTCAATCTATTTGTATAATCCCCTTGTTTGGAAAAAACAAAATGCAGACAATATGAATCAACACACAACTATCTGTGTAATCTGAGACTTGGGAACATTAAAACTTGTTGATGTCAGATCCTGGAATCTATCCTATGGAATATGTAATATTTAATGGCTGAAATTATTGCAACAAGACAAGATTATTATTCTACTGGTCTCCATTTTACTGTAACAAGACAGATTATTGTACCAGGTCTGACATGACTTACAGGACCTTCTTTAATTTAACCCTTTGACCCCTCACCCTGTCCACCAGCATCCTGCATTGCCAACCATGCTAGCAAAGCAAAAACTTAACCTTTTGACTCCCTCACCCTGTCTACCAGCACCCTGCAGGAAGCTGGTGGATAGGGTGAGGGAATCGAAGGGTTCAGTTATTGCAGTTGGTAGACAGGGTGCGGGAGTCAAAGGGTTAAGTTGACATGCGCATCTGATATTGTGCATGCGTGTACACACGAAGGACGTTCAGGCATAGGCAGGTCTGCACACATGTCGATCTGGGAGATCAGAAAAATCTCCACCCTTCAGCCTCCAGGTGGAGATGTCCTGGTGACCTGAATCCAGGAACTTCCAATGGATGTCCAACATTTATCCACCTGACTACCATACTTATAAAGCGCAACAACATGCTTTGACATAACTGTTTGTACTTCAAAGTGTAATTATTATTACCATCATTATCACTTAAAATCAATAAGCTACCCGATGATCAGCGTTCCCACACCCACCACAACTGCAGAGATGCGTTTTCTATCACTTCAAAAGATCGGTCATTCACAAGGGAAAGAAGAATGGAGATGAAGGCCGAGTTCTGGATACAGACAGGTGAAAGAATCATAAAGGCCAGGCCACAAGATGACCATCAGAACATGAGAAGAATACAGAAGAAACGACAGAAATAATATTAAAACAGTTGCCGTGTTATAGGACCCTTAACTGCACTGGTTACAATGGCCCACATCAACACTCCATCCTGAATAGCAATATCTTTTAAAATGCTAAACAAAATTAATCAAATGCCTTTGTATACGCCAGTAAATCTAGGAAATGCCTCTGATGTCACAAAGGTGCCATACTATTAAGTCTGGGCTTATAAAATTGTCCAAAAAATACCCTTAAAAAACAAAAACAAAACAATCACCACCAATCTGCATGTACTCCACACAAAATCAAAAAACATACATGACATTTACACAAAACAGACATTATAACATAAAAAACAAAAGACATGTTACATAAAACAGACATAATACAAAAAAAATACCATGTTATACAAAACATTGATTCAAAAACTACATACACAAATAAAACCCCTGGATCTAAGGTGGGATTAAAACCCACTTCTGTTAAATGTTCCACAGGTACTATGAAATGTAATTAATGAGAGTACATGCAAGTATCCTGAACCTCAAAAGAGGAAAGGCAATGCTGCCTCCCGGCAACAGTAAGAACAAACAGAAAACCAGAAAGACAATGCTTCCTTCATGTTGTTTCGGATAAGACATTTAATTCTGTTGATTAAAAAATCATTTCTATTTCTTGATTTCCTGCTTTTCTGTACATTTCGTCAATTATTTCATGAAAAACAGCCGTACTTTTCCTCTCTTGGGGTTGAGGATACATATCTGCATTTACTTTCCTTTACAATGCAGCCCCTTTTTAAATGCACGACACTTAAATGATGGCAATCCCCGTCCTTTCTCAAATGATTGAAAGAAATGAAGTAAGTGATGATAGAAATTGAAAGTAAAAGATGAAGTGACTGAACCAGAAAGGCAAAATTGGACCAACAAGACAAGGAGAAACTGTCACACTAGTAAGGCCAACTTCACTGGAGCAAAATGCAGTTCATGAATAAATCATTAAGACAAAAAGTGGCCGAATAGAAAGATGATATTAGGAATGACAGAACAAATGGAGGAACAGGGAATAATTTTGTTATATACTTGAGAGTTTCAAATATGTCCTCCCATCCCCAACTTGCTTGCTGGTGAGAAGGGAACAGCGAGAATATCTACACAAATTCAATAATACAACCCAAAAGATCTAACGCATTATTGCCATGAAGTGTGTTCTGTTTTCTTTAAACTTAATCAGAACTGACAGCAACACTGTACCAGCTGTCACTGCGTCAGTATCAAATAGAAAGACACATCTCAGTGAAAGAGAAGTATCATTTTTTTGTCAATGTGTAGACATCAGATGCAAATCTAAGCTAAGTTCTCGACAAAGAAGCAAGATGGTTCCAGAGGGGAGTAAAGGAGGCAGTTTACATCGCCGCAAGGAACCCACCCTCAACCGTGACCGGGGCCGACACAACCTGCCATTGGTGTACTCCTCACTTATTCAGTCGCACTGTCGTGAGTTCGCTCACGGCGGTGCGCACTGAAGCCAGTTCTCAACCCAGCAGTTGCGCTGAAGAAGTCGGCCGGATCGCCGATGAAAGCTATGCAGAGACAGGTTCAGCCAGGTAGCCATTATATAATTGTTTCCCCTCAGTAGCCTTGGGTCATCATACAGTCAGTCCAGTAAGGGCAAAGTTTGCTATCTTTCATCAGTGCCGTCAATGGCCAGTTCCTACAGTTTCTAACTGTATCTGACACCGCTAGCTAGATTTGCATCTGATGTCTACACATTAATTTTACGAACAATTACAACAAAAACAAGGCCCACCAACATTTACAATAAAAAGGGGGCCAAATTTTATGTAACTTCATTTTTCCCAAATGGCTGGAATGTAAATACAGCAGGAGTATTTTTAAAAGACACACATGAAAACATCAACATCAACAGAACAACACACAGAAAAAGGTATTGTAAACAATACATGTCATAGTCATGGACACTGGACACTTTGAATTGACACAACTGGACATTATAGTCATTACTATGACAAACGCTTCAATCATCTCATCAACTTCCTAAAAATCAAGTTCAAAGTAAAAGATAAAAAAAAGAAAAAAATCAGAAAAGCATAACTTTTTATTCAAAAATTAAATCTGATAAAAATGTCAAGGAACACTATAATTTTAAAATAATTTGTACTTTGTGAACAACTTCTGGTAAATGAATATGCGATTCTAACAACTAACAAACCCCTGGTGTTTGAACAGCTTATAAACAAAATTATTGATATGCTTGTCATAAACATCAACATGTAATGTACTGCACAAATCTTATTATCACACTGGCAATAAATCTGACATTTTCTTTTAAACAGTTTAATTCAACAGTTCAACTGAACACTGCATCCAATGAAAGTACAAAATCAAAACATAACATTGCTAAACACGCACACACACAAACCCTCCACAACCACCACCACCAACCACATCTCTTAACACCAATAATGTTGTTTTTTTAACGTCAGTCAGTTAGTCAAAGAATGCTTTTCATTCATTTTGAGCATCAACGAATACTTTTTGCCATTCTAAACACCAAAGAATACTTTTTGCTCATTTTAAGCCAAATAGTTAGTAATGTTAATCCAAGAATACTTTTTTTGCAGGGTCAAATACTTACTGAATATCTCTTAAACTGAATGAGTAATAAATCTTTAGAAAATGCTCTTCATTCATTTTAAGCTTAACCAATTACAGATGTTACACAAAGAATGCTAGTACCTCATTTTATACAGAATGAATGATAAAATTTAACCCAACAGACTGCTGAGTATGTTAAACATCAGACTAAGAATACTTGTTGCTTAATTATCATTAACAATTGATGTCTGCTTTTAACATTATACAAAATTACTTGCTGCTAATTTTACAAAGAGCATCTAATACAAATTTTAAACTAGAGATGCTTGTCGCTTATTTTCAATATAAGGCTAATAACAGTTATACAAAACACACTGTGTTGCTTTGTTAAACTGAACAAGTTGTCAGTTGTATCATGTCAGTCACAGAATACTAACTGCTCATTCTAAACTGAATATTTAGTCATGTTAATCAAAGAATACTGCTCATTCTAAACTGAATATTTAGTCATGTTAATCAAAGAATACTGCTCAATCTAAACCGACTATATATTCATGTTAGGCAAAGAATACTCAACGCTTATTTTAAACTGAATACCTACCTATGTTAGTTAAAGAATACTTACTGCTTATTTTGAACTAAACATTTATTTTCTTAATTAAAGAATACATATTGCTCATCTTAAACTGAATATTTAGCAGCGTTAGTCAAAGATCAGAGTAAATGTGCAATATTTCAAATACTGCAGTATTTTGAACACTCAAGTTTTCTGCTTATCTTTGCTTTCTTTTCTTGTCCTGTACTCACTAGCAGATTCAGAGTTAACCTTTCTTCACATACTATGTAACTGTGTCCGGTGCTGGATAAAACTACTGATGAAAATTTTGACTGAGTTGTTGGTGTATGGTACCCTCGTTCTGACTGCCACGCATCACACAACTTTAGAGCAGACATGTTTAGATAGAACTTTAGAGCAGACATGTTTAGATAGAACTTTAGAGCAGACATGTTTAGATAGAACTTTAGAGCAGACATGTTTAGATACAACTTTAGAGCAGACATGTTTAGATAGAACTTTAGAGCAGACATGTTTAGATACAACTTTAGAGCAGACATGTTTAGATAGAACTTTAGAGCAGACATGTTTAGATACAACTTTAGAGCAGACATGTTTAGATACAACTTTAGAGCAGACATGTTTAGATACAACTTTAGAGCAGACATGTTTAGATAGAACTTTAGAGCAGACATGTTTAGACAGAACTTTAGAGAAGACATGTTTAGACAGAACTTTAGAGCAGACATGTTTAGATAGAACTTTAGAGCAGATATGTTTAGATAGAACTTTAGAGCAGATATGTTTAGATAGAACTTTAGAGCAGATATGTTTAGATAGAACTTTAGAGCAGACATGTTTAGACAGAACTTTAGAGCAGACATGTTTAGATAGAACTTTAGAGCAGATATGTTTAGATAGAACTTTAGAGCAGACATGTTTAGATAGAACTTTAGAGCAGACATGTTTAGATAGAACTTTAGAGCAGATATGTTTAGATAGAACTTTAGAGCAGACATGTTTAGACAGAACTTTAGAGCAATATGGTTAGATAGAACTTTAGAGCAGATATGTTTAGATAGAACTTTAGAGCAGATATGTTTAGATAGAACTTTAGAGCAGACATGTTTAGATAGAACTTTAGAGCAGATATGTTTAGATAGAACTTTAGAGCAGATATGTTTAGATAGAACTTTAGAGCAGATATGTTTAGATAGAACTTTAGAGCAGATATGTTTAGATAAAACTTTAGAGCAGATATGTTTAGATAAAACTTTAGAGCAGACATGTTTAGATAGAACTTTAGAGCAGACATGTTTAGATAGAACTTTAGAGCAGACATGTTTAGATAGAACTTTAGAGCAGATATGTTTAGATAGAACTTTAGAGCAGACATGTTTAGATAGAACTTTAGAGCAGATATGTTTAGATAGAACTTTAGAGCAGACATGTTTAGATAGAACTTTAGAGCAGACATGTTTAGATAGAACTTTAGAGCAGACATGTTTAGATAGAACTTTAGAGCAGATATGTTTAGATAGAACTTTAGAGCAGACATGTTTAGATAGAACTTTAGAGCAGACATGTTTAGATAGAACTTTAGAGCAGACATGTTTAGATAGAACTTTAGAGCAGATATGTTTAGATAGAACTTTAGAGCAGACATGTTTAGATAGAACTTTAGAGCAGACATGTTTAGATAGAACTTTAGAGCAGACATGTTTAGATAGAACTTTAGAGCAGACATGTTTAGACAGAACTTTAAAGCAGACATGTTTAGATAGAACTTTAGAGCAGACATGTTTAGATAGAACTTTAGAGCAGACATGTTTAGATAGAACTTTAGAGCAGACATGTTTAGATCACAAGCTGCAGTGACACAGTTAGTGGAATTTTCCCATTATCATGTAAGCATGTGTGAATTCTATTGGCTGTTCTGTTGCTGCTACATGCTGTGGGACCCCGCATGGGAGTGCAAGCAATAGGATTTTACAGGAATAAATGCGAATCTCGGCAGTCAGAACAAGTGTTTAAGTTTCGACAAGATTTTTACACTGCATCAAAACTTCAAACACTAATGCTTAAAACTTCAAACACTGCGAGAGTGACGATAGGTTTGGAGTTTTAGGAAATGAATGAAAAAACAAACACACACACACATATGCACGCACGCACGCACACACACGTGCACACACTGGGAAAAAGTGTTTTCTTTTTTCATCTTGAAAAAAAAAAGTAATTTCTTTGAAATTCACAACAACAACAAAATGTCAGTTGTGTTATCCTCTGTTCGAATTACGAACTATGGTTCAAAGTTATGATACCTCTGTTCGAAGTTACAAACTAGTGTTTGAAGTTACAATACTCCCTGTTAGAAGTTATAAACAACAGTTAAAAACAGCCCACACAAACCTTCACTGTCTTCATGTGATCAAAATCGAAGTAAAGTGATGAAAAAAAAACGTGAACTTAAAATAGCTCTGCTATGCTTCTTTGTGGTGGCTTATCAAGTGTAGAGATTTTGGGGCCAGGGATGCGCGAGTGTTCGAAGTAGTGCACATTTACTCTACTTACTGCTCATGTTGAACTGAATATTTATCAATGTTAGACAAAGAATACTTACTGCTCATGTTGAACTGAATATTTATCAATGTTAGACAAAGAATACTTACTGCTCATGTTGAACTGAATATTTATCAATGTTAGACAAAGAATACTTACTGCTCATGTTGAACTGAATATTTATCAATGTTAGACAAAGAATACTTACTGCTCATGTTGAACTGAATATTTATCAATGTTAGACAAAGAATACTTACTGCTCATGTTGAACTGAATATTTATCAATGTTAGACAAAGAATACTTACTGCTCATGTTGAACTGAATATTTATAGATGTTAGACAAAGAATACTTACTGCTCATGTTGAACTGAATATTTATCAGTGTTAGACAAAGAATACTGATTGCTCATTCTAAACTGAATATCTATCAATGTTAGACAAAGACTATTTGCTGCTCATTCTGAATTAAATACTCATGTTAGACAAAGAATACTTACTTCTCATTTTAAACTGAATATCTATTAACGTTAGACAAAGAATACTTACTGCTCATTCTAAATTAAATGCTTACTCATGTTAGACAAAGAATACTTACTGCTCATTTTAACCTGAATATCTATCAACGTTAGACAAAGAATACTTACTGCTCATTCTAAATTAAATACTGACTCATGTTAGACAAAGAATACTTACTGCTCATTTTAAACTGAATATCTATCAATATTTCATTTTAAACTGAATATCTATCAATATTAGACAAAGACTACTGCTCATTCTAAATTAAATACTGACTCATGTTAGACAAAGAATATACTTACGGCCCATTCTAAAACTGAATGACTGACAATGTTCATTAATGAATACTTTTTGCTTCTTTCGAACTGAATGACTGGTGAGCATTCATTAAACAAAAATACTTTTTGCTCATTTGTAAGGGAAATAAATGCTACATTAAAAAAAAAAAACAAGCATTTACTGCTCAGGCCGCCACCAAGAAGCTGACAGTCATAATTGCTTTTTTCTTTTTGTTACAAGGTAGAAATAGCTAACAGCTGGAGAGTATAAGACTTGTCAGTTACGGTATGTTAAGGTATGTTGTTACAACAAAAATTAATTACTGCTCATTCTTAACTGAATGACTGGTAATGATAATCAAAGAATACTTGTTGATCCCTTTTAAATGGAATGCCAGATAAAACATTTAACAAAGGATACTTGTCATTCATCCGACTGTGAATCTTTCATATATGTTAATCAAAGGATATTGCTAACTGATAAATACTAATTCTTTACAGATGAATGTAACATGTTCTTGCTCAGTTAAAGTGATACACTATTGAATGTTAAAACAAAGAAATAATTCTCTAATTTACAAACTGTATGGTTCCTAAATATTAACCCTTTAACTCCTGCACCCTATCCACCACCAGCAAAAAATTTCACCCTTTAATTCCCTCACCCTAACCACAGCAGGTGCATAGGGTGAGGCAATCAAAAGGTTAAGTTTTCGCTGTGTTTGCATGGTTGACACTGACAGGGTGCGACAGTCAAAGGGTTAACCACGGGGCACTGTACTCACCGGACAAATAGACAATATTTAAAAACAATACTGATACATGTATCAATATCTAGCCCTTCTGCAAACAAACACAATGAAGAGGACGGACAAAGATACGGAGACAAAGAAGACCTGAGGCTACAGTGGTACCGTGAATGACTGAGTACACATATATCACAAATGGCGTCAAACTTTCAAATTCAATGCATACTGTTCACAGAATTAGAAGCGTTCACGACAAATATTCCTTTGACCCAAGCTGCTTCACCTTTGATGTTGCTGGTCTGTGGTCTGCATCATGTAAGTGTTAACTCTTCGGAGACGTAACAGCGGATATTCCGCTGCAGCTGGCCATACCATTAGAGACGTCGGGGAACCCAGGGCGGGACACATTCCGCTGCAGCTGGCCATACCATTAGAGACGTGACAGCGGACATTCCGCTGCAGCTGGCCAACATTGAGACGTGACAGCGGACATTCCGCTGCAGCTGGCCATACCATTAGAGACGTGACAGCGGACATTCCGCTGCAGCTGGTCAAACCATTAGAGACGTGATAGCGGATATTCCGCTGCGGTTTTTAAAAATAGATGCAAGCCGGTCGCTGGTCTAGGGGAACTAACTACACATATAGGAACACTCTTTGGTATCTTCTGAAGTGTTTGTTACTTCCCTTGCATCGATTTTACCCCGATTAGTTACAGTTTTTGCCTTTATCCAAACCAACCGGAGTGACCGCACCAAAATAGCGACATTTAGGCCTTCTTCTTCTTCTTCAAAGGATCGTCATAATCACTTTGCTGCTTCACCTGTGTGAAAACAAAGCTGTATTTGTTCTTTTATATCTTCTGGTCATACCAAGGACTTGTGATTACCTGGATTTCTAGGATTACCTGGTCAAGAATGGGTGTTTTACTGACTTTATGTGTTGGATTACTGTCAATCAAAAACTTCTTTCTCAGAGCCAAAACCCTACCCCATTTCACCTTCTAGGAAGGTAAGTAGAATAGATGTATTGTCCTTGTATGTAGCTTCAGCTCAAAGAGCGTAAATTGAATTTTATTTTGATATAAAATATGTTCTTGTGCTGTAAAATCTGTATTTTTGAGAATTTCTTGAAAACCCCCCCAAAATCGTGCGTCTCCAAGGGTTGTGGCAGGTCCCGTTGATCGCGCCAACAGTGCTTGTGCAAGGCCACTATATTACGTCTTCAAAGAGTTAAGGAAGTGAAGGGCAGGGGGGCCATGCAGAATCCACACATCAGTATACCTCTGTATCCATCAGTCGTGTCCATAACACTCCCATACTCTTTCTCACTGGAATGTTTCCATGTAAAATTGGTAAAAGGAGCCCTTGTAAGCTTCTCAATAACACAGGCGAGTTTGTACACGCACACAACATGCAAAACACACACATGCACAAAAATCTTTCAACAAAGCCTAACACCTGAAACCACTGAAATGCCAAAAGCAACACTACGAAAAAAAAAAAAAAATTTATAAGCAATGCTGGTGATGAACATCCACAAGCAAAAGGGGTGAAATTAGCTGCTGGTAATCACAATACTGAAAGATGTTCATTTGCACTACTGTCTGTTTTCTAACACCAGAGATCGTGTAGTATTCACACAAAAATACAGTAAGTTTATAAAGACATCATTTCAAAATCACAAACCAGGCACTAGATGGCATCTATGCACCACTGAAGATCTTGTGTGGTGAAGTTGTAAGCAGTGAACTGGTGCCAAATTCACCAGATAAGAAATACAACGAATAAACCATCAAACGTCTAATTCTAATTCATATCAACCAGTTTAAACAAACACACAACTGCAAAGAAATGCAACAACTAGAGACATCAAACTTTTAACTGTAATCCACATCAAACAGTTAAGGAAACACCTGCAAACAAATACAACAAATAAAGCGTAAAACATCTAACTCAAATCCATATCAAACACTAAAGTACCATTCTCTCATTCACAGATTACCATTTCTAAAAACGTCTCTCTCGTTCACATACAAACATTTCTAATGGAAAAGTTAAAGAAAATTGTTGCACTATAAAAGCAATCTCCCTTTAGAAGTTTATATAAAATAATTATGCCATAAAAACAATCTCCCTTCACTAACACCATCAGAAACTGAAAGACGCTTTTGACCCTAAAACAGTCAACACTCCATTGATTGTGTTTCTCTCCATGACTGCCACTGGCGTGTGTTATGGAGTGCGCACTGAGTTCAATGTCTGGTCTGCTTGAAATTCTTTCAAGCTTATCATGTAGACTGTCGTTGCTGTGTGCTTGATTTGGGAAGGTGAGGGGGGGTGAGGGGGAGTGAAAAAAAATGTATCAAGCAGAAAATACTTCTCATGATCAGACTTACACATCTACCTTGTAACTATCCACTGCAACTGAAATTGTATAGTAAATCAATCAATAAATAGATACAGTTCTATTCACATGCAACCCAGAAATCATTGCCAGCCATTTCCATCTACATATATATATATATGTATATATGCATGCATATACACAGGCGCCATACATTAATCTGACTCAATCTGAACCAGAGCTGTTTCCCAATCCATGGAGACTGAAGTAAAGGCATTTGAACAAATGCAAGTACATGTGGGTGTGTAAGCTAATCAAAGACAATTCCAAAAACGGGTAATTATCACAACTTGACACGACACCAAAACAAGAGAAGTTTTTAATTATTCTCTAGCAACTGCGCAGCTTCTGAAGCCCAGGCTGATTTTTGGGTGGGCGTCTCACTCGCTCATGACGTGGTGCAGCTGCAGGACCATCGTCTTTGTGAGTATCACTCAGTTCAATATCATGCACAGACGTGCCAGTCAGGTTCAACAGGTCTTGCCGCGACCGTGTCCTGGTCAGGTTTGCTCGCCTCTCCGCTGAAATGAAAAACAGCAACTCTGTGGTTGTTTGGTTTGACATTCGCTTTCACATTCACTACTCATTTGTTTAACATTCATTATTGTTCTGTATAAATTTAACATTGTTCTTAGCACTATAAATTATTTTCATCCCAGATCTCACAGAGCATTATACATAATCAGACTTTTTAGTGGAGCAAGAGAACTCAAGCTGTTAGGTAACCTGACGCATGTCACTGTGTTCTGGTACAGAAGTTAAACTGAGTTTACAATTCTTTTCAAATAATTGAGAGAACTGCAAGGAGAAATTATGCAGAAGTGTAAAATATTAGAAAAATTAAAAAAATAAATAAACAAATAAAAATAAAAAAGAAAAGAAAACCAAACGTGACAACTGCACTTTTGCTGTTATTGTTGTTGCTTAAAGCCCAGCCAACTGTGCAGAGCCACATGAGGGCCATAAATCATCTCATAAAGTACACCATACCACATTGGCAAAACAAAATAAAAATAAAATTACAAAAAGAAAAAGAAAATTAAATACACATTATCAATGCATCTGCGCACATCATCTCATAGGAATGCCCCTGGAGTTGACCGCTCCATTCATTTATCACCAAGGGATTTAAAAAAAAAAAACATACCTGGATACATATGTAAACATAATTATGCACATTAAAACAAACTTTAAAAACAGGCCTAAATTACCTAAAACTGCTTCCGTAAATCACATTTCCTCAGAGCCAAAAATACACAAAATACATGTACCCAATTATCAGTCCTATGAGAAAGTACTTATCAAACACATACAGGTGAATGAACCAGCAAGGCAGAAAATGATAGACGAAATGACAGAAAGCAAAAAGAGCAAGGTAAAAACAAAGGGACTGAGAGATAGAGGAAATTTCTAGCACAGAATTTCCAGATGGGGATATTATCTATACTGAAAGAACCCCTGGTATCCCAATGGTGGGAGGGGTGAGGGGGTGGGGGCAGCTGCACTTAGTATTCAGAAGTTTATCAAACTTGTAAAGATGTAATGTGCTCTATCAGCTTATTTGCTGCCATGAGCAAAGCTAAGTCTCAAGCATAAAATCCACTCAATAAAACTGTTTTGAGTTATCAAACAGCGTTTAAAAAACAATTCTGATTCCCTAACATCTGCGTACTTCCAAGTTCCTGGGTCCAGAAGAACTTAGGAGCCAGGACAATATTTTCTCCTGTGTGATAAAGGATGAAAATGGGGACTGTGTGAGATGAAACAGCTGTGGTCTATTAAAAAGATGACACGAAGACCTCATGTGCGTGTTCATTAATTCTAACATATTGTGGCAATAATAACAATGGTCTGAAGTTTCCCAACTCCTGAGTAACGAAAATTCATGCCTGTTCAATTAATGGAGACGAAGGAAACATGCCAAATGTATTCATAATTCATTCATTTCGATGATTAAACACGATACTCATTCCCAAGAATAGTGTTAATTAACCAGGTATGTGGCTAAAGGCACACCAGAGTCTGCTAAATAATAGCAACAGATAACAAACCATGGAAATGACTGAAGACAGGAAGAATGTATCTGTATATGGTTATATGAGCTTTACGAGTATACCAGAATTGGTACAAACATCATTTAGACATCAAACAGCTAAGAGTTAAGTGTATAATAATATATGACATTCTCTTACCAGGTAGATCGAACTACTAATGCATAAGCACAAGACCACATATTCCCTGACCCTATCCACCAGTGGCAAAAACTTAATCCTTTCCCTCCCTTCCGTGGAAGCTGGTGAAGGTAGAAAGTGAAAGGGTTACGTTTCTGCTTTGCTATCATGGCTGATACTGTGGTAAGCTGTGAGATAAGCTGAAGTAGTAGTTGGATATGGTACAGTGAACAATACTAAATGAGGGAGTCAAGGGGTTAACAATGTTGACCAATTAACCCTCTGTATAAATAGCATGATAATTCAGTACAAGACTACAACACCGCGCTTGTAAAAGTCAAAAACAAAGAACATGTACTAAACCCTGTTAGCATACTGACCGGTACAGTATCAAATGATTAGCTGAAAGCAATGCTGCCCCAAGGCACACTGAGGAAGTCTAATCAGTAATGTATATCTTCTTGCCATTTTTAGTCACAACTTTCTCACTGACATGATGCAAAACGAAAAATATCTTTCACACACACATACACACACAAACACACACACACACACACATACACACACACACACACACACACACACACACACACACACACACACACACACACACACACACACACACACACACAACACACACACACACAACACACACTCACAAAAAACGACCTTACTGTGAACAAACAGTATCAGGTAATATCAATTTTTAGATCAGTAAAATGATTCAGGCATGTCAGATGATCATTTCGAGAAGATACAGAGAAGTAGTACAAGACAAAAGCATGCACAATACACAACACCATCAACAACAACAACCCACAGAGGACACAACAACATGTGACACATCACGTCTGTAAATGCAACACAACACATTTTGACATGACACAGCCATCAAATCTAGCAAAGTAATATAAAATACTCCAAAAACGTCCACCAACATTCATTATCAACAAACATCATACACAAAAGTCTGACACAACTGGATCAGAAATCCATCATTCCTGCTGATATCCAACTGCTCATTCTACCAGGATGCTGATGAAAAACAGACACTTGCTACAGTCAAGGTCCCTCTTAACTTCTGGAATGATCGAAGTATTGAAATATGACAATAAATATATTCCCATTTCACTTTAACGCCATAAGATCAGTATCAAAGAAATGAAAAATAACATTATCATTTCCTGTAAACCCACAAGACTAACATATTTCATGAAATCAATACAACTGATTATGTTGCTGCAAACACAGGCTGTTAGAGGCAGATACAAAATAATCAATTAATACATGAGTCACAAAAACACAGGACAAAATGAGCAAACACAAGCATAAACAGTAAAACATTAAAACCTAAACAAAATTAAAAGACAAACAAAGAAAACAAAACATAAAAAATAAGGAAAGAGAGAGAAAGAATAAAAACACATACACAGATCACGAAACAAAAGAAAGATAATTTACTCTGTGACTAAATCAGTGAATTAAACAAAATTTGAATAAATCAATATTTTTAACTGAAATATTTTTATGTATTTCTTCTTCTTTTTCCTCACTGATTCCACTTTCAAGAATTTAACAAGAATGACCATCTTCATTATACACATACAATTACCATATATGCAAAGTGTGGACACACACACACACACACATATGCACACACACACACACACACAAACACACACACAAACACAAAAACACACATACACAAACACACATACACAAACACACACACACACATACACAAACATACACACACACACACACACACAAACACACACACACACATGCACACACACAAACACACACACACACAACACACACAAAACACACACACACACACAAACACACACACACACACACACACACACACATACACAAACACACTACACACACACACAAAACACACACACACACATACACAAACACACACACAACAAAGCATAGAAAACCTGACAAAACAACAGTACAACACAGTACACCTGACATCTCTAAACTGGTATAAACAAGTGACCCATTCTGACTTGACCTTTTGAGGTCAAACTCAACACTGAACACCAACATGCAAACTGACAGAGAAATACACACAACAATGCCCAAGAACACACAATTACCAACAGCCTACTGGCCAGTACATCACTGGTCACTTTTAAAAACACCAGATACACAAATATTAGACCTTGAGGGATTTTCCATTCCAGTTTGTGACTGTCTCTGCAGTGCTGACCTGAGTTATACTGTATCCAATCACCATTTCTTTTCTCTTTCATTTTCTAAAATAATTTTTGTTGCTGCAGACTAAAGTCTTGGTTCATCTTTTTCCTTTATTTCTATACCCTCTATTCCCTGATGATGTCAGATCAATTTTGGAGATAAACGAGAAGGCATGTATTCTCAACTCTCTGAAATTTTCCCACCATACATTACTGCAAAATGTGTTAGCAGTGAAAAGAATAAGGGGTCACATTCGCACTTCACTGGCTGGCAGTACACTGTGCTGTGGGGTATAAAAGTGCTGAAGAAACTCAGCTTCCCTTTGTTTGTAAACAAGACGAATATGGTAATGTTTGGGAATAAGTCAAACAAAGCAGGTGATCCTATTGCAAAGCTCACAACTGAGGGATCTGAAGCTAAAAGAATAATAATGGATCAGATGAGTCTTATTTTGTCATGTGCAATAAACATTGTTTACGTGAAAAAAAAACCCAAACTTATTGTTATTGGTATTTTTGTTTGAAGCCCAGTTGACTGTGGAGAACCATATCATGGCTATAACTGTTTCAAAACATACACAATATTTGGTTTCCAAACCACATGACACAAGAACTAAGTGAATCCATATTTTCTGCAGCAGCACAGAATGTTGTGTCAAGAACAAGTCTCCCAAAATTTCATATATGATATAATCATCCTTTTATTTGAATTTCTAACAGTTTTCTTCCTATAGTACACACACACCTGACATACAAGGATTCACAAGGGGGAAAACTTCTGGCACGGACATGAAGTGAGTGAGTTAAGTAAACTCATTTTGTGCTCAGTCCATCAGTTACAATATAGAAATGCATGTCATCAGCACATTTCAATACAATATATAACCATTTGCCACATGCAAGTACATCAAGGCCGAGTGCTGTCACCTAGACATAAGACGATGAACTGCTGTTGCGGCTTCTCCTTGCACGCTCTGCCATCCAATCTCTATCTGGTTTTCCTAAACATTCATGGCCATATATGATGCAAAAACATTAAAGACATAGAGAAAATGCATAGCTACACATCCCCCCCCCAACAGAAATATCAGCAAACAACCTTAACAGCAAAACACAGTACGCATTTAAAAACATCGACTCATAGACAAACGCAGACAAAATGTCAACAGAGCAGTAAAAGATGCATATCATGAGGGAGAAAATGAGGGAGGGGGAAGAGGTGTGGAAAAATTCTATGTGGTCTCCGTTCACAAGTAACCCATACATGTACTGTATTTTTCAGCTCAAAAGCCAATGCTTTTTACATTAAACTCTGTCCATGTCGTTTGTTCCCCAGCACAACATTTTTTTAAAAGAAAGTCATGCAACACACGTCTCACCGCTAAAATATTTCTTGAACCTCTATCACTTGTTGACTGCAAACAAGTAAATGGAATTATCATACAGACAGATTTTATTTTACTGCTATTTGTGTTCACAAGTATAGTGTGAACTGGGTTATGTGAATGCTGGAATACTGGCTGCCGGAAGTCTTAGAGGCATTCTGCTGAATTTACCGAACCAGTCTTAGAGGCATCCTGTTGAATTTACCGAACCAGTCTTAGAGGCATTCTGTTGAATTTACTGAACCAGTCTTAGGGGCATTCTGCTGAATTTACCGAACCAGTCTTAGAGGCATTCTGTTGAATTTACCGAACCAGTCTTAGAGGCATCCTGTTGAATTTACTGAACCAGTCTTAGAGGCATTCTGTTGAATTTACTGAACCAGTCTTAGAGGCATCCTGTTGAATTTACTGAACCAGTCTTAGAGGCATCCTGTTGAATTTACTGAACTAGTCTTAGAGGCATTCTGTTGAATTTACTGAACCAGTCTTAGAAGCATCCTGTTGAATTTACTGAACCAGTCTTCGAGGCATTCTGTTGAATTTACTGAACCAGTCTTAGAGGCATCCTGTTGAATTTACTGAACCATTCTTAGAGGCATCCTGTTGAATTTACTGAACCAGTCTTAGAGGCATTCTGTTGAATTTACTGAACCAGTCTTAGAGGCATCCTGTTGAATTTACTGAACTAGTCTTAGAGGCATTCTGTTGAATTTACTGAACCAGTCTTAGAAGCATTCTGTTGAATTTACTGAACCAGTCTTAGAGGCATTCTGTTGAATTTACTGAACTAGTCTTAGAGGCATTCTGTTGAATTTACTGAACCAGTCTTAGAAGCATTCTGTTGAATTTACTGAACCAGTCTTAGAGGCATTCTGTTGAATTTACTGAACTAGTCTTAGAGGCATTCTGCTGAATTTACTGAACCAGTCTTAGACTTTAGAGGCATTCTGTTGAATTTACTGAACCAGTCAGCAGACTTCCCCAGACAAGGCTGTGCACCTGGAGACCTTGGAGACCTGTGGTAGATATGTAACATGTATCCGCTAACCACCAAACAGTTCAAACTGTTTTAAACCGTTTTGTGTTTTTTTGTTGCTGTATTCTACTGCAAAATAACTGAAACAAGATCTGAATTTTCACAAAAGGTGTGCAAATAGTATTAACCCTTTGAGCCCTAGCCCCCTGAGCCATACAATACACTATTCCTGGGCTCCTGAGCAGAGTGCACTGAAAATCTACCCCATCATAGTAATGCATGCTTAAGAGACAAACTACTGACAAACAACCACAAAAAACAGTAACTTTGAGCAAAATCCTGATCATCTGAATCAGAATCTTACAAAGCTTCGAGCACTTGCTCAGTGGTGAAAAAACGCTGGCGCTTGTTTGCCTCACGAGAGGTCGAAGGTTGAGGAGTTGATCTTTTCATTGTGAAAACTGACAAAACGTACACCAAACTATCACAATGGAGGCTGCCATGTGCAAATTGAAGTGTTCTGCAGCGACTGGGAAGGAAATATTCTGATTGGATAATATAAAAATAGAGCGAGACCCGGCTGTTTGACCCACTGTGCTGTGGCGACGTACAGCATGCACTCGGAATATGGTCACACAAAGCGTTGCGACCTGTAGGTCGCATTCGGGCCCAGAGGGTTAATCCACATAGCAAGAAAATAGTGCGCACATGCCATTCATTAACACACAGCACTCTGTGTATTGTAGAACTGTAAGCACCATGAGCGCTGTTAGACGCACTATAAATGTACATTATTATTATCATTACTATCATTACCGGGTATCATTCATTTGGGTATGACACACTATTTTCTAGGATTTCTCTCCATTTCTGAAGGGTGGATGTCATTACGTAACATTTTTTAATCAAGCCTGAAGACAGTCATCACACATCAATAATAGTCCTGGCAATCTCGTTCTTGTCATTTTGTTCCATAACCACACAGCCTTGGGTCAACGTATACCAGTTTGTAGCATGACAAGAAAAAACAACCAACCTCCACGAGGTGCGCGTCGTTTTCCGTCTCGTTTCTCACGATTAAATGCAGATCCAGTCTTCAGAGCCTCCAGCAAGTTATCCATCACACCTTCCTGATCGTCATCTGAACGGAAACAAAGTTACTGAGAACATCAACTCAAACCACAACATGCAAGTTTAAAATGAACAAAAAGTCAACTTAGGAAGAAGAGTCAATGATAAATTTAATCCTAGTCAGACAATCAGAAGAATTTTAAACATAGAAAACTCAATCACTTTACATCAGACAGATCTGTGAGGAAATATGTAATGACTTAGAAATTTTTCTTTACTGTTTTTTTTTTTTTTATTTTTTTTTTTTGTCCACTGTCTACATGGTCAGGCAATACTGGGTGATGTATGCAGCCATTTTTTTCCAGTTTCTGCCTTCTGCCATGGAGCTTAGTGGTCAGGAGTTGTCGCCATGTCTCCTGTCATGGTATTTGATCCTGTTGAAGGGCAGGACCTGGCAATGCTCCACTCTGAAGGGACCTCAATGACCAAGCATTTGTACTTTTTATTCAATTTATATGCACTTTTATCAGGGCTGCTTATCCCCAACTTTGCTTTCAAAGGACAAAAGTGAAAAAACAACAACCATAAAGCATGCACATAGACTGATTCCCAGGAACACACATAATAAGTGCATCTAAACTTGACAGTCCATTTAGCTTTATTTACAATATGTACAAAAATGTGAGTGAACACTATCACTGAAGCCATTTTGAAGAAGCACTTCTGGATATTTGCAAGACTGTCATATGGGTAGCAGAGAAGACACTAAATGTATGACCAGCCAATAAAGGAATGAAGTTTTCCTTTTATGCCATGAAGTCACTGTTGATACAGGACCATACCTATATTTATCAGTGTGCTTGAAGATATGTCATGGCATGCTGATTGACCCTTTCTCAAAATTTTGTAGTTTTCTAGAACAAGTCACTGAAAACCAAATTTCAGGAACAACCCTCTATTTTGTTTTTCAGATTAAATACAGATACTCTTGGGACGAAAGGCAGATATGAAACAAAACTTGCAGGTGTAATCTTTCAGCTTTTCTGGAAATTTTCTCAGCACACACTCTTCTCAAACACACACACACACACACACACACACACACACACACACACACACACACACACACACACACACACACACACACACATACACACACACAAACATACACACTCACCTGTTGACATATCAAGGATGGCAATCTGTCGAGCCTTCTTTTCCTTCTTTTCCCTCTCGGCCTTTTCTTTGGCTTCTTTGGCTTTGCGAATCTTCTCCTGTGTCTCTTTGATCTTGGCATTCTCCTTCTGAGCTCTCTGTAAAAGTAACACAAATGAACAGCTTTCAATCTCACTTTTTTAAAAGGGCTTGACCATCTTAAAAAAAGGGAACACTGTTTTATCAATCAGAAGTGTGTGAGTGCATGTATGTGTGTGTGTGTGTGCGTTTCTCTCTCTCTCTCTCTCTCTCTCCCTCCCCCCCTCTCTCTCTCTCCTTCTCCTTTCTTTACAGGTTGTGAGAAATTTGTGAACAATACTTTCTCAACTTTTTAACTGGTTAATTTTTATCAAATGTCGGTCAAAGAGGTAGACTACTGAGGACTTGCAAAAGTTGAAGTTTGGAAGGTCAGCCACCAAGTAGGGGTCACCTGGACAAAAGGAAGTGCGTAAATTTAGCATTTTTCAAGGAAAGTGTAAGAACAGCACTTACCCAGGAACTGCTGAAAATATTGAAAATCTCTTCTCTCTGTTGTGACAGTCTACCATTACCCGCTATGCACGTCATGTTTTATTTCAACTGAAGCTTCTTCAAGATAACAGTAATCTTGTGACGTATGAATCTCGATTTTTTTCCCTGTGTAAAATTAAATCCTAACATCACACAGGCAGTACTCGTGAGATACGGCGGAGTGTGTACAGACAGACAGACACTTAGATCCTTAACCCTTCGACTCCCGCACCCTATCCACCAACTGCAAAAACTTAACCCTTTGACTCCCTCACCCTATCCACCAACTGCAAAAACTTAACCCTTTGACTCCCTCACCCTATCCACCAGCTTCCTGCAGGAAGCTGGTGGATAGGGTGAGGGAATCAAAGGGTTGAGTTTTTGCTTTGCTAGCATTTTTGACAAGGCAGAATGCTGGTGGACAGGGTGCAGGAGTCAAAAGGTTAAATTCATCAATCATGATCTGGGACAGAGTGAAATCCATAAATTCTTTGCTCTGCTGCCTTTATACTAAATCTAATGAACTTCTTTCATTGCTGTATTTCATGTATGCTTGACAAATGCTAGTGACTGAAAGTCTCTTCTGTTTTGTCAATTATAGATACCTTCTTATTTCTTTTTCACATGGTACTGAAAACTTTACAAATCAAGAAAGCTTTACCTGCAAGCCATCTTTGAAGGCCTTCAAGTCTCCAAAGAACTCCTCCAGGGCATATCTGTTGGCATCAAAGGCAAAATATTTGCTCATGTCTTTGTGCAAGCCTTCCAGTCGCTTCAACATAGTGGTCAGTAGATCATGCTGCCCCTTGGCGGTGCCCAGGAAATCGTCACTTTTGTTAAAGAAAACACTGGCAGCGTGGGAACTATACCACACAACAGCAACATAACACTGATACTGATATCAACTTGAAAACCAGTTATCATTGAAATAATATTCAAGCCTGGATATCTAGCATTTGCTCAGTATTGTCATTATTATACAAAAAGATATTTAACTCTTTGAGTCTCGAACTCTGTCCACCACCAGCCTGCATGGTCAGCCATGCTAGCAAAAGCAAAAACTTAACCATCTGACTCCCTCACCCTATCCACCTGTTTCCTGTAGGAAGCTGGTGGATAGGGTGAGGGATTCAAATGGTTACGTTTTTGCAGTTGGTGGACTGGGTGCAAGAGTCAAAGGGTTAAATCAACTAAACTGCGTTCATCATTCTGACCAAAATATCAAAACCAGAATATCAATAACTTGACTATATCAGGCCACTAAAACACTGAGCAACGAAGATAAAGCACAGAAAGATCGAGCACCTAAAAGGGCAGGACAGAGCAAAAACTTGGACGAAGGTGAAGCCGGTCAGTTGAAAACACATCTGCTCATAATAATTACAATATTTATATAGCGCAAAATCTTGATAAAATCAAATCATGGTGATGGCAGACAAAGGAATGAATGGAACAGGGCTTGTTCCTGGGCATGTACGTGCATAAGGGCTGATAGCTACACCATGATGCCCTGCACAACCTCTTTTCACTTCATACCAGCATCAGCTGCTACTAAATTTAACTCACTCGTTACATACAATTATGCCCCTTGCCGTTCCCTGATACGCACCATTTGTACAGGTCATGAGAAAAATTCTCATACAAACAAATGAAAACAGAGAGCTTTAAAATTTGGCAGGTCATATATTAAAAGACTGGTGTACAAACATCCTGAAATTTCAACTGTCTAACCTTCATGGCTGCTGAGTAATGGTACAAGTAAACTTAGGAGAAATTTTCAGGTGAAAATGTTTTACAAAATACACAGTCAGGTCAATATAACAGTTCCTACAGTAACATTTTGATTGAAATTTCATAAAATCCAACTTCCACACACTCCAAGTGCACTGAAGGAAGAGATAATCTTGAAGAGAGCTGAGATGTTGAGTATTGTTCGGCCATTTGCTTTTCTGTCGTCTGCTTCGCTGCAGAGCTAGTGGGTTGTGAACTTTGCACTGTCTACACACCAACTGCAGAGCACAGTGACCTAATGGCTTGAAACGAGGCTACGAATGATCGAAGAATCTATTTCTGGCCATTAGTTTCGGTCAACGGAAATAATGAAAGCCCACGAATTTTCAAACCCCAAGCTGGATTTCTATGACGCTCGTACACATGCGTTGTTGAGACATGATCGGGAAATCCCAACGCTCGTAGCGAGAGAGTTAAGCCTAAACAGGGTGACCTACTGGCATCACAATGCAAACAATCAGACATACAGTATACAGCCAAACATGTATTTAGATAGAAAATACTGTTATCACCATAATCACTGTTAGGTGAAAGGTTGAACACTTGTCATTCATGGACAACATGTCGAGGGCAGAAACCATTCTTTCTTCTTACGTTCTCTTTGTGTATTTGATCTTTCTGGTCAGTTGGTTCCTTGGGTGTGTGTGCACGTGTGTCTGAGTACATACCTGAGTATGAGTGCGTGTCTCTGTGGGTGTGACCATGCACATGCACATGTATGTGTGAGTACATGTGTACCTGTGTAAACCAGAAAAAAACAAAAGTTTTTTTTTTAGCAAAAGTAATGGCACGAGAAAGTTCATTAAAAAAAAGTGTGTTTCAAGGATATTTTCATGACAGCTGGGAACTTATCATCTTCATCAGCTCCCTTGCTTATATTTTTCACATCCGTCTCCAGCTGCTTTATCTGCTTTTCCATCTGTTTCAAGTTCTTCTGCAACATCTCAAAGGATACTGCAACACACAAAAGATTACCAAAATTATATTTCCAAAGAACCAGTTAGCAACTACGTTGGTTTACAATGAAATCTGATCCTATCCAATCCAAAGAATCTACACTGGTTTGTCAAGACTCTAAATCGATTCACAATACAGACATGTACAATCCAATCCAAGACTACAAAACTGGTTTACAATTCAAGTTATACAATCCAATCCAAAGATTAATCTGGTTTTCAATACAGACTTGTACAATCCAATCCAAAGATTAAACTGGCGTACAATACAGACTTATACAATCCAATCCAAAGATTAAACTGGCTTATAATACAGACTTATACAATCCAATCCAAAGACTCTAAACTGGCTTACAATATACTTATACAATCCAATCCAAAGACTAAAACTGGCTTACAATACAGACTTATACAATCCAATCCAAAGAGTCTAAACTGGTCTACAAGACAATCTTACACAATCCAATCCAAAGACTCTAAACTGGCTTACAATACAGACTTACACAATCCAATCCAAAGACTCTAAACTGGCTTACAATACAGACTTATACAATCCAATCCAAAGAGTCTAAACTGGCTTACAATACAGACTTACACAATCCAATCCAAAGACTAAAACTGGCTTACAATCCACTCTTATACAATCCAATCCAAAGACTCTAAACTGGCTCACAATACAGACTTATACAATCCAATCCAAAGACTTATCTGATTTACAATCCAATCCAAAGACGAAAGTGGTTTACAATCCAATTTAATACTATCCCATCCAAAGACTATACTGCTTACACTCCACTCTAACAACCTATCCAATCCAAACACTCAACACTGGTTTACAATCCAATCTATTCTAATATTATCCAATCCAAAGACTAAAACTGGTTTACTAACAATCTAATCCTATCCTACAGAAAAAGCATGCTAGTGTACAATCCAATCTAATAGTATCCAATCCAAAGATTGTAAGGTTTATAATCCAATCTAATACCAGCCAATCAAAGATAACACAGGTTTAGAATCCAATCTAATACCAGCCAATCCAAAGATAACACAGGTTTAGAATCCAATCTAATACCAGCCAATCCAAAGATAACAGGTTTAGAATCCAATCTAATACCAGCCAATCCAAAGATAACACAGGTTTAGAATCCAATCTAATACCAGCCAATCCAAAGATAACACAGGTTTAGAATCCAATCTAATACCAGCCAATCCAAAGATAACAGGTTTAGAATCCAATCTAATACAGCCATCCAAAGATAACAGGTTTAGAATCCAATCCAAAGATAACACAGGTTTAGAATCCAATCTAATACTAGCCAGTCCAAAGATAACACAGGTTTAGAATCCAATCTAATACTAGCCAATCCAAAGATAACACAGGTTTAGAATCCAATCCAAAGATAACACAGGTTTAGAATCCAATCTAATAGAATCCAATCCAAAGATAACACAGGTTTAGAATCCAATCCAAAGATAACACAGGTTTAGAATCCAATCTAATACTAGCCAATCCAAAGATTATACAAGTTTACAATCCAATCTAATACATCCAATCCAAAGGTTATACTGGTTTACAGTCCACTCTAACACTATCCAATTCAAAGCCTAAACTGGTTTTCAATCCAATCTAATCCTACTCAATCCAAAAACTTTATACTGGTTCACCATCCATTCTAATACTATCCAATCCAAAGACTACACTGCATTTACTATAATCCAATACTATAATCCTAATCCAATCCAAAGGCTCTACGCTGGTTTATAATTCAATCCAGTCTAGCACAGTGGATTCCAACTCCATCAAATCTTATGCAATGATCTTTTTGTTGTTCCTGTTCTCAGGAACATTTTTCACATTACTGAAACAGCAGTCAGCATCCAATATGTCAAATGTGAATGTGGACATTCTCTTGACCACTCATTTTTAACACATTCCGTACCGCGTTACGAGATCCTCGTGACTCAGCTTTCTCTCTCCGTGGACCGCGTCACGAGGATTTCGTGCCCTGAACCGTAGTTTCAGTTTGGAGTATATAAATAGAAAATGACCGCATTGCTGACGTGAATCCTTTTCCAGCAAAGGGAGTATACTCTTGTCATTTCCTTTCTGCGTTTACACAACGTTTGAAGCGGCAAAAATGGCAAAAAAACAGGCGTAATTTGAGTGTTTCTGAAGTCTCTCTCCTAACATTACTTGGTCAATAGTTAGTAGAGTGACCTATTTTCTTGGTAGGAAAAGGGTTGACATGCTCTCATTCATGCATATACAACTTAGGAAAGCTCACCACCAACCACATCATGACTTGTTCACCACTGATCACACCATGATTATCAACCCACAGACAATAACCAGAAATACTGTTCATTTCAGTATAACGGTAAACGTAGAAGCTGTACCACAATTCTGATTTTAGGAAAGTCAGATGATACGAGAACTAAACTGTTCTCTGAGCCCACGTTTGACGATGGCGCCCATCTCTTTTCCTGTGTTTAACCCTTTGACTCCCGCAGCCCGACCATCAGCATCCTGCATTACCAACCATGCTAGCAAAGCAAAAACTTAACCCTTTGACTCTCTCACCCTATCCACCAGCTTCCTTGCAGGAAGCTGGTGGATAGGGTGAGAGAGTCAAAGGGTTAAGTTTTTGCAGTTGGTGGATATGGTGCAGGAGTCAAAGGGTTAACTTTCTCTACACTAAACAGAGCCTTTCCCCATTCATAGCTGGGCAGACTGGAGCTTGTTTTTCTCTAGACATACTCAAAACCATGCAGACAGACTGGAAGGTGCGACCATTGCTTCTGTGCCAATCAGGTCTTTTTTTTTCTCTACTACAATTAGTTTCAGTTACAGAAAAAAACACTAAAATTCTCACTGTTAATATTGCAGTGGTCTTGTTCGTGTTGTTCTTATTGAACATGACATACAAGCGCAGTGTGTCATGAGAAAAGGCAGAATGTGACGATGCTAAACCATAAACAGTACAGAGTTTAACAGTGCCAATACAACAGGGAAAACAGAATCTATCATATCTTCTTATCATAGAAAACTATGCTGACATATCTAACACCAGACAAACTGATCGTGCTACTCATCATACTGACAAAGCAAAAAGGTATTCATCATCATCATCATCATGTACCCTGCCAAATGGTCTTGGCGATTATGGTCTATGAATCTATCCTTTGTAAAGGCAAGCATATCTCCCACCCTCTCTGTCCTCAGCCACCCTGCAAGTCCGTCCAATATTTTCTCCCTGGGTCTATCTGGTGTTCTCTTTCCCTCCGGCTTCTCTGTTGTGACCAGATGCTCTGATTCCCCTTTCCTCATAAAATGTTCCATAAATGTTGCCTGTCTTTTCCTAATCTTCCTTATGAGTGATCTACTTGTGTCTGCCTCCATCAAGACTGTCTCGTTTGTTTTCTTTGCTGTCCATGGATCTCTCAACATTCTTCTTACAAACCACGTTTTGGCTGCCTCGATCTTGTTCTGGCTTTGCGTGTTGCCTTTTCTAAAACCTTTGTGGCACAGATCTGAACTTCTCCCTAACCAGCATTATCAGGACCAGAGCCCATCTCCACTCTTCATTGTTTTATCTTTACCATCCCTACAGCGAGACAAGAACCCATTTACAGTTGGGTGGACAACCAAGGTAATGTGTTCAAGCCATGGCATGAACCAGGTCATCCAACCATTTTGAAACCATGCTCAACTATAATTAACCATATCGGGTACTAGTTAATCTCAGCTCTGCTCTTCCATGTAGATTTAAGCATATTGAGATTTAAGCATACTGACTTACTGCTGAAGTCTATAACATTATCAATATTTTTTTTTCAAATGCCATTTCATGTTTACATTATCAAGCCGAATACTATATTTGGGAGGTCCAATACTGTAAAAAATTATGACATAATCATAACAATAAACAGGTCTGACAAAAAAAGCATACACAAATCTGACAAGAATTAATAACCGTTTTAACTTTTAATCAAAAGGGGTAAGTAAAGAAAAACTGACCTCTAGAAGCTCTGTGTGTGTGTGTTGTTTCATCAATGAAGCCAAAGAGTTCTGGATGTTTATCTTCAATGACTTGGGCCAGAAAGTGCAGCATGGTCATCTTGCCATCCTGACTCTTGGTGTTCTCCAGCTGTCAATCAACATTCACTGTTCATTAGTCTGTTAGTCATGTAGCATAGCATCTTACAACTGGCGGAAAAGTCCATGCTTAACCCTTTGACTCCCGCGCCAGGTCCACCAGCGTCCTGCGTTGTCAACCATGCTCACAAAGCAAAAACTTAACCCCTTGATTCCCTCATCCTATCCACCAACTTTCCTGCAGGAAGCTGGTGGATAGGAGGAGGGAGTCAAAGGGTTAATTTTTTGCAGTTAGTGGATCGGGTGCAGGAGTCAAAGGGCTAAACAAGTCTATGAACAGACAAGTGTGTACAAATACACAGAATGAGTGAAAAGAGCACTCTATATTCACCACACACAGACATACTCACACACACATTCACACACACACATACAGATACAGACACACACACAGATAACATACCTTAGGCAGAAAGCTGATGTCAAAACCGATAGACTGTGCATTACGTGAACCAGAATTGAGATAATTGCCCAGGAGCAGCACAAGCTCCAGCAGTTTCCGAAACCGTTCACTTTTCATCACTTCTTCACACGCCTCAGTAGCAGCCACAAGGTCCTGAAAAAAAAAAAAAAGAATATGAAGGATCTTACTGTAAACAAGCAAAAACAGCCATACCAGCAAACAACATGAAATTGTGGATTAACTCTGAGGTTGAAGGGGAGTGAAGAGCTACAGACCTTAACTTTTCTGGAGGCTACATTATGAAGGCATGCCCATCTCCTCTCCCTTCCTGCCTTACCTTCCCCAGCTCTGATCAAGGTCAGGTCCCATTCACAAGTGAATGGAAAGGCCACATCCACAAAGTTTTTATTGATTTCGACATGAACCCACATCATATATGGAAGGCAGGAACTCTACCCAAAGCAGAGTTTTAACAGCATTCAAAACTCTATGATCAATCTATCTACCCACACTGCCCGCTAGTAATAAGCTATCAAAAATCAAGAACAGCAAGAAAATCTCCCTAAAATTGCATTTCTATAACTCACTGTTCTGTCAATTTTGCTGTGCAACTGTGAAACATGGCATCAGAAAACAAACCTGGAGAAGAACCTTAAAAGCCTACACAGGATCTAAGGCATCAAAAGGAAAGACAATGAAAAACACCAAAGGGACGGTCAAGAAGCAAACCAGTTACCAATGCCTGTAAGCGTCGACCGAGTTGGCTGGGCCATGCTACAAGACTGCCATCTTCCAGACCTGCCAACCAAGTCCTGAACTGGAACCCAAGACAGAAGAGGAGGGGAAGACCAAAAATGAACGGCACCAGAAGGCTGACAGAGACCTACAACTGGTGGATAAAAGCAAGGAGTGATGCCCTCAGACTCTCTGCTGACTAAACCCACTGGAACACTCTTGCTGCCTCATCACGATGGAGCATCCTGAGTCTGAGTTTTTAAAGTAGTAATGAACTATGAACAAAAACACAACAGCCATTCTGCACTAAAGTTCCAAAATTCCAGATAATATTCAAATAATTCATGTGTCTGTGTGTGACAACAATATTACAAACAATGTACCACATGCCACAGTTATTCTTCATTTCAGTACTGATAGCTTTTCACCTGATGTCCTAGGACAACAATATTATAAACAATGTACCACATGCCACAGTTATTTTTCATTTCAGTATTGATAGCTTTTCACCTGATGTCCTATTCATGCTGTTAAATATTTTAAAAAGTGTGGCAATGAAAATCGTATTCACTCTACTTCAGTCAGAATTCAATGATATACACAAGTGACCATTTCACTGCTAGTTTTTCTTTGCTCTTATGAATACAAAACTAAAGTAAAGAAACTGTCACTGCCAAAATCAAAGTCGGATGGGACTGGCACTAGCTTTCAGCCTTATCATGAAGTCTTGATCAGTGGAACCTAAGAACTACTGAAGTCACCAGATTGACTGGAGCACTAAAATGGGCAGCAAACAGACCACTTTTTATGGTGGAAGGTGGGATTAAACTTGAGACATGAAACCTTGAGTCCACAGCAGACTGAAACCTTGAGTCCACAGCAGACTGAAACCTTGAGTCCACAGCAGACTGAAACCTTGAGTCCACAGCAGACTGAAACCTTCAGTCCACAGCAGACTGAAACCTTCGTCCACAGCAGACTGAAATCCTCAAGTCCACAGCAGACATGAAATCTTGAAGTCCACAGCAGACTGAAACCTGAAGCCCACAGCAGACTGAAACCTTCAGTCCACAGCAGAATGAAACCTGAGTCCACAGCAGACTGAAACCTTGAATCCACAGCAGAATGAAATCTTGAGTCCATAGCAGACTGAAAACCTGAGCCACAGCAGACTGAAACCTTGAATCCACAGCAGAATGAAACTTTGAGTCCACAGCAGACTGAAACCTGAGTCCACAGCAGAATGAAATCTTTGAGTCCACAGCAGATGAAACCTGAAGTCCACAGCAGACTGAAACCTTGAATCCACAGCAGAATGAAATGTTTGAGTCCACAGCAGACTGAAACCTGAAGTCCACAGCAGACTGAAACCTGAAGTCCACAGCAGACTGAAACCTGAAGTCCACAGCAGATTGAAACCTTGAAACCACAGCAGACTGAAACCTGAAGTCCACAGCAGAATGAAATCTTTGAGTCCACAGCAGACTGAAACCTGAAGTCCACAGCAGACTGAAACCTGAAGTCCACAGCAGACTGAAACCTGAAGTCCACAGCAGAATGAAACCTGAAGTCCACAGCAGACTGAAACCTGAAGTCCACAGCAGAATGAAACCTGAAGTCCACAGCAGAATGAAACCTGAAGTCCACAGCAGACTAAAACCTTGAAACCACAGCAGAATGAAACCTGAAGTCCACAGCAGACTAAAACCTTGAAACCACAGCAGAATGAAACCTGAAGTCCACAGCAGAATGAAACCTGAAGTCCACAGCTGTGTCAAAAACGCCAGGCAGCCTATGTGTGACTTTGTTGAAAAACTTCAGCATTAACACTTTCTTTTATCAAGATGCACTATAATGTACTTAACACATAACATCTGTTTGTTACTGAAATGTGCTATGATGTACCTTGAGTTTAAAACTTCTTGTTGCATGGTTCAAACATTGTGCACCAAACTAAGCGGTATAGCTCTGTTTGATAATCATCCTAAAGTGGTAAATGCACCCTTAGATTGGTCGTGAATGTCTTTGTCTGATAAATATTACGGCCACGGCGGCTCAGTTTCGCTGAAATCGTTCCCTTTAGTTGGATGCCGGCGCTGGGCCACTCTGGCACTGACCCCGCTCTGACCCTGCACCCCAGGCAATTGCCACCACCGTGTGCAAGAATTCCGCCTTCTTTGTTGTTACTTGCGCGGGCTAGGCACGCTTCATTTTTTGTGATGTTCAGTTTGTATTAAAGCACGGAAAAATAGTTTTGATACACTCAAGGTTTCGACAGACGTGTAGGGGAAATATTGGGGGTTATGTTCATGTGGTTTTTTGCCTAGCCTCACGAATGGTTTCTGTGATATGTGAGAAACAGTAACATGTGTATGATAACGCTGAAGTGTGTGAAAAAAATGGTGTTTGGTGATGCTGTTCGCGGTTGGACTAACGACTTTCGGGCAAGCCAAGAGAAGGCGTTTTTTTTACAGAAGACGAAGGTGAGGCTGGTTGTCTGTCTTAACATTGTAGCAGTAGACACTTTGCTCTTTGTCGGGATGGCACGTGTTACCCTGAGAAAACTAAACTGCATGATGTAGCGCCGGTTGAAAAACAGATAAGTTTGTCGTAGTGGTATAACGGCTGATCGCTAGCATTAATTGTCTGCTTCAGTTTCTCGAACAGAAACGTGAACGTTCTGTCTCTCCACCGGTCGTGTTTGGTATGCATGGAAAGTTTGTTTTAAGATCTACCAACTGACGACAAAAGCTGGGACATCAGCTTCGTGTAGAAATGCGCGTGTACACATATAAACAACAACCATGTTTTAATGAACTTCGCACCGGTCAGCTATCAGCACACCGCCGACAGTGGTGTGTGTGATTCGCGAAATAGCGCGGCAGCAGTCTTATGCGGTATTGGCATGCGCTAATCTTACAACCGGCCAGCGTGCTGTAGGCCAGGCAGGTGGGCTGGGTCAAGATAACACATTCCTCTGCGCGGCGGGGAGTTTCCTCCCAACTAAACGGTACGGAATGAACAGCCGTGCGGCGTGAATGCAAAACAAAGAATCAGTACAGCATGTGCATGAGCATGAAAGAGCATGTATGTGTGTCAGTTTATATGTTGTCTAGCGACACTGATACTGATTCGACAGTGGATATCCACTGTGCACGCACATTTGCCCATTCCCTTTCTACAACTTGGAATTGTCTATAGATACAAAAGAACACATTCCAAAAAGTCTATTAAGTGAGATTAAGTTACTCCTTTGCATCAACCTTTGCTATGGTTGTGAAAATAAAAAGATTTTTTTCAACAAGAAATAAATCAGCCAATAATAAAGTGAGTGCATTCAAACTCTTGTCATTTATTATTTCATTCTATTGTCCACATTACCTTCATAGACACATACCTATATATATATACACATATGTATATATATATATTTTTTTTTTTTAACTTTTTTTTTAACCTGTACAAACAGCCAGTTCAGAGAACATAGTGAAGGAAGCAACCAGCCAGTACAGAATAAGTTAAAAGCAAGAGTTTCTTTACTGTTTTTAATGGGCATCAAGGTCAGGAAACAATCTTGATGCTGTGAATATAAAATATTACTAAAGTCTCTGAGCATCAAAGGTGACAAAAACACTATGAGAGATGAGCTAGGACAAATCTTACTGGCTTGACATCCTCCACCAACTCAGGGAATCTCATCTGAAACAGCATGGACTCCAAGCGCTGCGTCACTCGTTTGATGGAACTCATCTGTAAACAGTGCCAAACAGTTCAATATGTTAATAATAATAAGCCAAAATGTCAAAGCATAGTAACAATCTCCCTTATCTGACAGAAGATAAAACACGAGAACAGACCCAATACCACACAGGCACCCACAAAGTTAATCCCCTTGTACCTACTAGTCACATCCCTTGCATGATTGCAACCTGAACCCGTCCCAGTGAAGCGCATCACCTATGTATACGCTGCTTTTACTGCTCACAGTGATGAGCATCTCCTGATGAGCGCATAATTAGATTTTATTTGTGACGGGTCACCATCTTGCACATATGAGAACTGACTACAGATGTGCAGACGGATCATTTCTGTCATGTCCTGTAGATCATAGCTCAATCATAGACTAAGATATCTTGAGTTTTCTAAAGACAGAGCCTGGAATTGCTAAGAAAGAAAAAAAGAGGAAACTTCTAGGGGGATCCGGGGGCATGCTCCCCCGGAAAATTGTTAAAATCAAGACTAAAATCTGTGATTCTGAGGCATTCTGGAGACAAATTTAAAGGCATCTAACACACTGAAAATCACAATGAATATCAGTCAAAAGAGTATTTAATAAACATTGGGCACAAGATCAGGATCCATCATACACAGCAGATCGTTTCAGTGTGTTCATACACAGACATATTCATCAAAACTTTTTTTTAAGTATGGTTGTCGATTTTTTTTTAACGCGAAAAAAATTTTTTTTGCGCGATTTTCGATTTTGATTTCCGCGGAAATCCTCGTTTCCGCGACGAATTCCAGGCTCTGAAAGTAATTAAAAAAGGAAAATCCTAATATTTTGGAAACACTTCCATGGAAGCGACTGCGATACAGTGAAGAAACATTCATAAAACTTATTATGTAAGAAGAATCAGACCATGGCAATTCATACAAATCAGTTGAAGAATCTTTCCTGGAATCACATCAAGACATTTTGCCTGCAAATGATGACTTAGGAATTGCAACTAGTGATGAAAGTGCGAGTGACAGATCATATTACAATAGCTCACCTGAACTCAAGAAGGTTTTTGTGATTTTAGTTTTGGCATGGATACTGGAATGCCGCTTTCATCCAGAAAGTCAATGTGTTTGCTTTTCTGTTGTGTTATTTAGACTCTTGAAACTCTAATCTGTCTAAAAATATATAACTTTGTACCTGTGCCTAAAGTGGCTTGTCAACAGAATTTTTTCCAAACTGCCAAAATATTACATTTCTGCCTAACTACCGAGGTCATTTTAGCACGCTCTGAATGAGTTAAACTAGCCAGAAGTTTCACCTGCACTTTCACAGTTTAGATAAGTACTTAATAAATTATGTTAAAAACATCAGGACAATAGATTCTGACACTGAAACAAGAAAAGTAGAGAGTACTTTTTTTTCTGGTCATACAGAGTTTTTCCCCCTTGCAAAAGTCTTTTTTTTTTTCCCAATTCTTTCATGTGTATTACATTCGCGAACATCATCATATAATGCTGTAGTGCATTATATAGTTCATGATACATTAATTCTATCGATACCTTTATTAACCATTCAGCATATTTTCTGTCAGTTCAAATCAAAATAACTGATATCCCTTTCTGGACTACTCCCCTTGCACACAAAAACAAGATCGTTTGTATTCACATATATATAATAATTACAATTATATATATGCATATACTATTTTAAGCATGTTCATATATACATGCAGGCTGACAACCAGATCAACAGACAACAAACTGAATTACAAAAAGACACAAGAATAGACTAACACAGAGGGAGACAGAAAGAGAGAGACAGAGAGAGGGGGAGGGAAGGAGGGAGGCAGGAGGGAGACAGACAGACAGACAAGAGAGAGACAGAAAAGAGACAAGGACAGAGAAAGAGAAAGAGAGATTTCAAATAATCATAAACAGCAAAAAACAACAACAAACAAACAACAAAAAGAACAATAACAACAACAACAAAAAACACCAGTTTCTATAAAGATATGCTATAAAATCAAATAATTCATACAAAGTCTGTGTCATAATGAATCCAGAAAACTGCATGATGCATTTAGAAAATATTTCCTCAATATCCCGGATACTGTTCTACATTCTACTGATACCTTATCACAACAAATTTGCACAACATTTAGTGGAATGTGGTCAGCTCACCTAGCAGCTTGAGTTTTCAGGCTTCCACAAAAAAAATTCAAATACATGTAATGCACAGTGAATCTTAATGATTTTGGAGAACACTCTATACAAAAATGATTTGCAATAAACAAAAAGATTTTCCATGTAAAATTTACGCTGATTTCCATGGGTGCGTTCACTGTTTTAGCTTTTCTTTGGGAGAAGAGATTTTAGGAGGGGCTGGGGATGGGGGTGTGCTAGTTCTGTTTATGTGTCTGAGCTATTTGTTCTGGTTCAGGTAGGTTAATACAACTACATACAACAAACAGTGCACTCAACATCTACACAATAAATAAGTACATACAATAACAAAAACAACAACATACAACCAACAGTACGTACAGCTACTACACTTAAAAATAAGTACACACACAAAACTACACAACAAACAAAACATACAACAAATACACACAAAAATAAGCACATACAGCAACTACACACAACAAACAGTATCTACAACTGCACACAATAGTACATACAACAATAACACACAGCAGCACACACAAGAATAACACACAACAGTACATACAACAACAACACGCAACAGTACACACAACAATAACACTCAACAGTACACACAAGAATAACACAACAGTACATACAACAATAACAGTACACACAACATACAGTACATACAACAACAGTAAAACAACAACTACACATAAAATGAAGTATAAAACTCTTATACAAAAAGGAAAGAATACATGCAACAACTGCACTAATTCAGTAAGAACGTACAACGATCGCAAACTGTTCTGGCTCAGCAAGTTCATCATACTGGTCCTTCAAGGAAGCGATCTGGTTCATGGAGTCTGGTCCTGGCATGTTCTTGATCAACTGCTCCAAAACGTTTGAAGTCAGATGCTCCTGGTCACAGGTCAGGATCCTTCTCTTGATTACATCGTATGGCACTTTCAGAGACCCAGCAAGATGGCTGTGGACAAAAAGCAATAGTTGCAATGAATGTGAACTGATGTAACAATCTTTGTGTGTTTGTTTGTTTATTGTTTGTGAACCTGCATTGTGAACTGATGTAACAATCTTTGTGTGTTTGTGTATTGTTTGTGAACCTGCACTGTGAACTGATGTAACAATCTTTGTGTGTTTGTTTGTTTATTGTTTGTGAACCTGCACTGTGAACTGATGTAACAATCTTTGTGTATTTGTTTATTGTTTGTGAACCTGCACTGTGAACTGATGTAACAATCTTTGTGTGTTTGTGTGTTTATTTGTGAACCTGCACTGTGAATTGATGTAACAATCTTTGTGTGTTTGTTTGTTTATTGTTAGTGAACCTGCACTGTGAATTGATGTAACAATCTTTGTGTGTTTGTTTGTCTGTTTATTGTTTGTGAACCTGCACTGTGAACTGATGTAACAATCTTTGTGTGTTTGTTTGTCTGTTTATTGTTTGTGAACCTGCACTGTGAATTGATGTAACAATCTTTGTGTGTTTGTGTATTGTTTGTGAACCTGTATTGTGAACTGATGTCACAATCTTTGTGTATTTGTTTATGAACCTGCACTGTGAACTGATGTCACAATCTTTGTGTGTTTGTTTGTGTGTTTATTGACTGTGAACCTGCACTGTGAGTTGATGTAACAATCTTTGTGTGTTTATTGTTTGTGAACCTGCACTGTGAACTGATGTAACAATCTTTGTGTGTTTGTTTATTGTTTGTGAACCTGCACTGTGAACTGATGTAACATCTTTGTGTGTTTGTTTATTGTTTGTGAACCTGCACTGTGAATTGATTAACAATCTGTGTGTTTGTTTATTGTTTGTGAACCTGCACTGTGAACTGATTAACAATCTTTGTGTGTTTGTTTATTGACTGTGAACCTGCACTGGGAACTGATGTAACAATCTTTGTGTGTTTGTTTATTGACTGTGAACCTGCACTGTGAACTGATGTAACAATCTTTGTGTGTTTGTTTATTGTTTGTGAACCTGCATTGTGAACTGATGTAACATCTTTGTGTGTTTGTGTATTGTTTGTGAACCTGCACTGTAAACTGATGTCACAATCTTTGTGTGTTTGTTTATTGACTGTGAACGTGCACTGTGAATTGATGTAACAATCTTTGTGTGTTTGTTTATTGACTGTGAACCTGCACTGTGAACTGATGTAACAATCTTTGTGTGTTTGTTTATTGTTTGTGAACCTGCATTGTGAACTGATGTAACATCTTTGTGTGTTTGTGTATTGTTTGTGAACCTGCACTGTAAACTGATGTCACAATCTTTGTGTGTTTGTTTGTGTGTTTATTGACTGTGAACCTGCACTGTGAGTTGATGTAACAATCTTTGTGTGTTTATTGTTTGTGAACCTGCACTGTGAACTGATGTAACATCTTTGTGTGTTTGTTTATTGTTTGTGAACCTGCACTGTGAATTGATTAACAATCTCTGTGTGTTTGTTTATTGTTTGTGAACCTGCACTGTGAACTGATTAACAATCTTTGTGTGTTTGTTTATTGACTGTGAACCTGCACTGGGAACTGATGTAACAATCTTTGTGTGTTTGTCTGTCTGTTTATTGTTTGTGAACCTGCTTGGCTTACATCTTTGTGTGTTTGTTTATTGTTTGTGAACCTGCACTGTGAATTGATTAACAATCTCTGTGTGTTTGTTTATTGTTTGTGAACCTGCACTGTGAACTGATTAACAATCTTTGTGTGTTTGTTTATTGACTGTGAACCTGCACTGGGAACTGATGTAACAATCTTTGTGTGTTTGTCTGTCTGTTTATTGTTTGTGAACCTGCTTGGCTTTACAGCTGTTTTGTGTGTTCATTTTTTGGGGGTTTACATTTCTTCTGCCCCTCTCCTTTCCTCTGCAGCTGAAAATACCAGCTTCAATTTATCTGCCCATGAAACTGTAAACTGCCAACCATGAGCTGGAAACTAACAATAACAAACAAAAATTAACACACAAACATATTTTTTTCTTTTTTTTTGGGGGGGGGGGGGGAGGGTCATTGATTTGTTTATATATATATAGAGTACTGCACCCAAAGTACAAACGTGGAGGGATTTTATCCCAAATCCGCTTTCAGTAAACACACTTACCATTCTTACAAGTACAAAAGCTCAGTAATGTGGGAGACCATACTAACTGCAAAATACTCAACTGTATGGTCAAGACACCAATGAAAAGGTGTCCACAGCCTGGTGCTGCTGTCAAGCCCACCCCTATTCCCCAATACCCGGTTCCAGTATCATCATCATCATCAATTCCCCAATACCCGGTTCCAGTATCATCATCATCATCTTTATTATCATTATTATAGTCACCACCATTATCAGTACTTCATTGCTGCTATTCTGTTGCATTTATACTTATCAGTATTTCATTGCTGTTATTCTGTTGCATCTATACTTACATAAATTCTGTCCAGCTTTAGGATCCAAGACCTTCAGCTCCTTTCCTTTCTTCGCCGGTTTCTGAACTTCTTCTGTGTTCTGCTTTTTGGCTGCAATGTATCAGAGTGACAGACAAGTGCATGTGATTTATCAATATACAATACAACAAAATATAAGAAACATTTTAATGTCAGACAGACTAGATAACGGTGACACGATTGAAGTACATAGAAAATAGAATTAAATTCCAAATTCCAATCAAGTCATCAACGTCCAGTCAATATTTGGTACCTGAAACAAAAAGAAACAAAACAAAAACAAAAAACAACACACATACAAAAACAGCAAAAATGAAAAGAGATGTCCATGGGAACATGCACTTGTATACAAAGAAATAAAGATCTTAACAAAATTATAAAGTATCTGAATACTTTAAGAATAGAAATGCCACTAGAACTGTCCATTGTTTCATATCTTTGAGCAATAAGTATAACAAACAAAACCAGGAAATTAAAAAAGGAAAAAACAATCTCCACACACAAACCAATCACGGTTCACATATAAAAGTTATCTGGACAGGTGATAAAGAGGACACGGATCTTACCTGGTGCCTTTGTGGAGAACATAGATTCCAGATTGACAAATATGTCAATGTCTTCAAATTCTGCTTCATTGGCCTTGACCCAAATTGATTGTTTGTCCAGATTCTTGGCATTCAGCTGAAAGTGAAAATTATAAACATTAATGTCTGTTTCATTGAACTTTTGAATAATAACAAATGAAAAATAATAGCATCCAACAGACACCAGAAATATGCACAAAACTGGAGATAACAACAGCAGAAGTAGTAGTAACTAAAGTTAAACCAGTAGTCATACCAGTGATATTTGTACTAGTGGCAAAAGAGTAGAAGCAGAAGCAGCGCCAGCAGTGACAGTATCATTAACAGTACTATTATCACTATCATCACCAGCATTATCATCTAATAAATACTAATATCAACATCACCATCAGCATCATTGCATCACTGTCCTTATCATTACAGATGTGATTCAAACGATAACATAAGAGTCCTTGGATTAGACTTAGATTTGATAGCTTTGATTTCAGTCCAAACCTACAATACAAACACTGGCTGGTTCACTGCCCATTTTAACCCCATAACTGCTGCCAATGTAAAATTTATACAGCTCTCAAAACCTTCTGTGACGCACACCAACGTAAAATTAATGGAGATAGTCTGACACGTTTCAGCCTAATGCAAATGGGAGAGAAGCACTAACTGATGTTGTCAGTCTCAGAGGGAGTTCATAAAAGTGATTGGCTTCCCTTACATGACCTGTTGATCTATGCAACCCTCACCTGATTGGTTTTATTTTTCTAAGAATCGAAACTGGTTTTCAGCAAAATGGAGACGCCAGCGTGTTTTCAACCTTTGAAAGCACGGGAGCTGAGACAATAAATTATGAATACTGTAGGATGGTTCAGAAGACGATTCTGACATAAAAAAGAGATTGAAAACAGCGGTTATTACTCGCTGTTGGTGTGAAATGTGCACCAGACAGAGCAGACACGAAAAGTATTGATCCTATGAGCACATGACAAAAGGTTTGTGACCGCAGGCAATTTTAGCAGCCAGCCAACACCTTCAGAGTGTTGAAGTACACAGTCCTGGCATCGTAAAATCACATACCACTTCCAGGGAGTAGTATCACAAGCTGTTCGGGGAGGACTAAGGTGATGGGATGGGGGTGGGGTGGGGGCATGGCGGCAGTGGATGACATGACCAGTTTAAGCCACTTTATGCACACATTGTTGGTGATCTGTCAGTAGGTGGTCATCCACAGTCTCAACACTCTTAAATTTTGTCAGGAAGGCACAGAGAGTGTTCTAACTACTTTGCTATCCATCCCATCCCTTCCCGCTACATAAGGAACACACCTTGTTCCAGTTAAGTCGCTTGGTGGGCACCTTGACCTCGTACTTCTTCTTCTCCTTCATGCCATGGGGCAGCTGGTTGGAAGGTGCCATAGGTGCCATAGGTGCTGGTGGGGCACCAGGCGGCCGAGGGGCACCAGGAGGTGGCGGAGGGGCTGGTGGACCACCCCCAGGTGGAGGGGGTGGGGGAGGAGGTGCAGCTCCTCCTGGAAAGGGTGGAGGAGGTGGCGGAGGGGGAGGTGCTGACCCTCCTGGGGGTGGTGGGGGTGGTGGTGGGGGTGGAGGAGGAGGCGGCACTCCTCCAGGCATCATGGATGGTGGTGGTGGTGGAGGTGGTGGTGGTGGTGGAGGTGGTGGTGCAGCCCCTCCACCCGCAGAAGAAGGCAGTGGGGGGGCAGGCGGAGGTGGTGCTACTGGGGCAGTGGCCAATCCCGCCTGTTTGGCTATGGTGTCTGACACCACACTACCGATACCCTGGCTGATCTGAAAGACAAACACAGACATGGCCTCTGACACCACACTACCGATACCCTGGCTGATCTGAAAGACAAACACAGACATGGCCTCTGACACCACACTACCGATACCCTGGCTGATCTGAAAGACAAACACAGACATGGCCTCTGACACCACACTACCGATACCCTGGCTGATCTGAAAGACAAACACAGACATGGCCTCTGACACCACACTACCGATACCCTGGCTGATCTGAAAGACACACACAGACATTGCCTCCGACACCACACTACCGATACCCTGGCTGATCTGAAAGACAAACACAAACATCAGGCAAACAAAACACAACTCTAACACCACACTACCAATACCCTGGCTGATCTGAAAGACATACACAGACATGGCCTCCGACACCACACTACCGATACCCTGGCTGATCTGAAAGACACACACAGACATGGCCTCTGACACCACACTACCGATACCCTGGCTGATCTGAAAGACACACACAGACATGGCCTCCGACACCACACTACCGATACCCTGGCTGATCTGAAAGACACACACAGACATGACCTCTGACACCACACTACCAATACCCTGGCTGATCTGAAAGACACACACAGACATGGCCTCTGACACCACACTACCCATACCCTGGCTGATCTGAAAGACACACAGACATGGCATCTGACACCACACTACCAATACCCTAGCTGATCTGAAAGACACACACAGACATGGCGTCTGACACCACACTACCAATACCCTGGCTGATCTGAAAGACACACACAGACATGGCCTCTGACACAACACTACCCATACCCTGGCTGATCTGAAAGACACACACAGACATGGCCTCCGACACCACACTACCAATACCCTGGCTGATCTGAAAGACACACACAGACATGGCCTCTGACACAACACTACCCATACCCTGGCTGATCTGAAAGACACACAGACATGGCATCTGACACCACACTACCAATACCCTAGCTGATCTGAAAGACACACACAGACATGGCGTCTGACACCACACTACCAATACCCTGGCTGATCTGAAAGACACACACAGACATGGCCTCTGACACAACACTACCCATACCCTGGCTGATCTGAAAGACACACACAGACATGGCCTCCGACACCACACTACCCATACCCTGGCTGATCTGAAAGACACACAGACATGGCATCTGACACCACACTACCAATACCCTAGCTGATCTGAAAGACACACACAGACATGGCGTCTGACACCACACTACCAATACCCTGGCTGATCTGAAAGACACACACAGACATGGCCTCTGACACAACACTACCCATACCCTGGCTGATCTGAAAGACACACACAGACATGGCCTCTGACACCACACTACCCATACCCTGGCTGATCTGAAAGACACACAGACATGGCATCTGACACCACACTACCAATACCCTAGCTGATCTGAAAGACACACACAGACATGGCGTCTGACACCACACTACCAATACCCTGGCTGATCTGAAAGACACACACAGACATGGCCTCTGACACAACACTACCCATACCCTGGCTGATCTGAAAGACACACACAGACATGGCCTCTGACACCACACTACCGATACCCTGGCTGATCTGAAAGACAAACACAGACGTCAGGCAAACAAAACACAACTCTGACACCACACTACCGATACCCTGGCTGATCTGAAAGACACACACAGACATGGCCTCCGACACCACACTACCGATACCCTGGCTGATCTGAAAGACACACACAAACATTAGGCAAATAGAACACAACTATTTCACATACATAATTGTTTATTTTACATACATTAATGTTGTAAAAAAAAAAACTCAATCGATTTCTTGATGTCATCAGGAATTAATGCAAAAAAGCCCAATCCAGAGTATCAAAAGTGTTTTCAAAGTCTATATGTACAGTACCAAACCAGGAATTGTGTTTAAATTACTGTAATTTATCAGATCACAGCTAAGTCTGGTATTCTTTCCAACATATCTATTAACCATAAATCCTTACTGATCTTCATTTATCAATTCTGGCAGTAGGGGCCTACCATTTTATGTCTCAGAAATACAGGCAGTTGCAAATTTATAAACTACATTTCATAAGAAAATGGATCTAAACTTTTCAAGCATTCTCTCCATTTACTGTTTTGGGTGTAAAAATAATAATGCCTTCTTTCTGAGTGGAGGACTTTTCTCCTTTATGAAAACCATCATTTAAAGCTTGTATTGTTAACCTTCCTATGCTTTTCTTCCAAAAGACTTTAAAACCTCATCTGTAAAACCATCAGATCCTAGACATTTACACATTTTAAAATTTATTTAATACATTTGTCCTTTCATCAACAGATATTTCTCCTTCAAGATCAGCAGCTTTCCATGCAGACAATTTTGGTTAAGTTGTCAACCATATCGGTTACATTACAATCACAATATTGGTAACTTATCAACCATATCATTTATGTTACATTCACAATGTTGGTAACTTATCAACCATATGGTTTATGTTACGTTCACAATGTTGGTAAGTTATCAACCATATCATTTATGTTACAATCACAATGTTGGTAAGTTATCAACCATATGGTTTATGTTACATTCACAATGTTGGTAAATTATCAACCATATGGTTTATGTTACGTTCACAATGTTGGTAAATTATCAACCATATCATTTATGTTGCATTCACAATGTTGGTAAGTTATCAACCATATCATTTATGTTACAATCACAATGTTGGTAAGTTATCAACCATATGGTTTATGTTACATTCACAATGTTGGTAAATTATCAACCATATGGTTTATGTTACGTTCACAATGTTGGTAAATTATCAACCATATCATTTATGTTACAATCACAATGTTGGTAAATTATCAACCATATCGTTTATGTTACATTCACAATGTTGGTAAATTATCAACCATATCGTTTATGTTACAATCACAATGTTGGTAAATTATCAACCATATCGTTTATGTTACAATCACAATGTTGGTAAATTATCAACCATATACATTTATGTTACAATCACAATGTTGGTAAGTTATCAACCATATCGTTTATGTTACATTCACAATGTTGGTAAGTTATCAACCATATCGTTTATGTTACATTCACAATGTTGGTAAGTTATCAACCATATGGTTTACATCATCAGATTTTCTCTTTTTGTATGATGTTTCATAGAAATGTTTTGCTTTGTTTAACATACAATTTTTTCTAATAGTATGACTGACTTTTTCCCCCTTATTTTCCTTCTTTTTTCCCTCATTTTGATCTTATTTTTAATCTAATCACACAGATCTTTCTTTTTTCTCCTTACTTTTTTCCACTTTCTAATTAAATATCTTATTTCATTCTATCATTTTGCACAAAACGAAACCAGCCAAAAATCACTTCCTGAGTGACAACAGGCACATAAACCTTTTCTTCAGGAAAAAAATCCACAAAATCATTTTCCTCTGAAAAGGAAAAAAAAGCTTTTAATAACAGGGAGAGAAGAAAAAAGATCATTCAATCCAAGCATAAAACTGAACATTACCTTCTCCTTCAATGCTGCAATTTCTTTTTCATACTCGCTGACTTTGTTCTCCAGGCTGGAGACCTTGGCCTCTGACTCCTGTTTCGCTGTCAGTGCCTGTTCTAGTTTGGAGTTCACTTCCACTATAATCTGTTCATCATCTGCTTTTCCTTTTTCAGCCAGGCTGCCTGAAAATACAAATACAGACAATTATGCAATTCATGAAGTAAGCAAAACACAAAAACAATTGATTAAATGCACACACACACACACACACACACACACACACACACACACACACACACACACACACACACACACACACACACACACCAGACAATGAAACAGGAAGAAAATATGAGAGAGCCAAATGCTTTCCGGAAATCTGATTATAATCAGTAGCAAAATAAAACATGTACTCTAATCATTAATCAAATATTTTTCCATTTTTTGTTATAACGGCTGTGGCCTTTTGTGATTTGAAACTTACTATTACTAGTATTAGGCTGGATCTGTGGTCAAAATGTTTTTCTGCCCTATCTTCCATACCACTTTAGGGGAACTGTCCTCATGCCGACTCTTCTGGGTTCCTGAATGCTAATTCAAAGTTCATTCACTGAAGTCCCAGCGCCAGGAAATCCACAGGAGCTAACATTGTTAAGAACATACATGGCCAACCATAAGAGTAGACCCTGCACTGTAATGACTTTCTGATCCAACATATACAGCTTACACTTTTTACAGTCTGCTGAGCTTCTTATCCACAGGAGTAGTTGTTCAGTCATGGGGCACTGAGAGAGCAGGCCTTCTCCATACCCCCACTTATGGTCCAAAAAAGAGAAATATTCATACATAAATACAGACTAATCAATATTGACACATTTTTCTCTATATATACATACACAAATACTACAGGTGATCTCAATCAGTTTAAATTATGTACCTTTAAAATAAAAACAAGATTCAAAAGTGGACAGGGAAACACATGAAAACAACAAATGCAACTTAACTTAAAAACACACACACGTCCACAAACATTAAAAAAAAAAAAGCAGCAGAAGCAAAAGGAAAGTATAACCTACTTAGAAGCGGTTCCACTTCAATTTCAAATCTCTTGGTGTGTCTGAAATCTGGGTCAAATCCGCTTCTATGAAGAACAATTTGTGAAACACACTCTTCTATCAGCTTGTAGTACTGCGGTCTGCAAACACATAAAATATTGTTATTCAATAGTACTGCGGTCTGCAAACACATAAAATATTGTTATTCAATCACATTTTATCAACCACACACTAGAAATTACCACATTTTGGACACCACCCATCTACTGTACAATGATTTACTACGCAAGCTTCAACTTCGAGGAACAACACAACTTTCTCACACTCTTGTACAAATGTATTTATGCTTCAATCATTAGAAATATGCTTTAGGTGAAATTAATACAATCTAATTATGCTGTACTTTTTGGAATATTCATCCTTAACAAGTTTCTGTACACCTGCTTTTTTGTGAGTGGCTGGATGATGAGCTGGTAGGGTGTATAGATTCCCCTCCCCTTCATCCACCTGTATCACCCCCTCCCCTATCCCCCTTCCTCACCGCAAAACAATTAAGAAAAAACATTTATTGTCCTTTCATATGAATAAGAAATAATTTACTCATTCACCATCACATATGACACTAAGACAGATCTATTTCTTCAAACAACTCATCCAACATCTCTACTGAACCTAACATTCTAAGTGACTGAATAGAAAGCATATCATATCTTAGATTGCATATATAAATAGAAACTTCAAACAGTGTGGCACAATTTCTACAATGAAAAACAGAAAGCAAACAAGCATAAAATGACATATTAGCAAATATGTCAACACAAACACACATATGCACATACACGAAGAGAGTCTGCACAGACACACACACACACACACACACACACACACACACACACACAATTATTATAATTATGATTATTTTTGTTTTGTTTTTATGACGATTTTTCTTTTACATTATTGATGTTAGCGTTGTTCTAGTTGCATTTCTCTGTTCATCCATATCCTTTTTCTTAAGACCTTGCCGCTTCCTCTTAATTTTTTTTCCATCTCTTACTCTGTTCCCCCTCTGTCCCCTTCCCCCCCCCTTTCTAATTTCATCCTCCATGCCATTTTTCCCCGTTTAATATCACTTATAGTGAAAAGACATTAAATCAAGCAACGAATGAACACACACACACACATACACACACACACACAACTCTCTCTCTCTTCTCTCTCTCTGTCTCTCTCAAACGCACACACACACATTCACATTCATCACATTCACATTCAAACACACACACACACACACACACACACACACACACACACACACACACACACACACACACACGCATGCACGCAAGCACACATGCACACACACACACCAAGCAAAATCTCACAATCAATCAAACTCTCAGTAACCAAACAGTACAAGGTAACTGACCTGGCAAAAATGTCATCTCGAATATAAAGCAGATGTTGCAATATGGACAGAAAGTAGGGCTCAGCCACTGTGTCTTTCACACTGCTGTTGAGCATTTTAAAACAGGCCTCAGGGTCACTGATGCAATGTTAAGGATTTAACAAGTTAAAATTTTACACACCATCACACAACACATGTATTACCAGAAAGTCACAATTCACTGGTCAGTGACTTATTTCAAGCCACACATACTCATCTGATCCAAATAAAACTAAACTGTAACACTCTATCTCCTGCCTATTTTTTGGCATCAAATCCCAGACTTAATCTGGCTCCTTAACATACCACGAAACCAAAGTACATTGTGTATGTATGTATGTATGTATGTATAGTATGTATGTATGTATGTATGTATGTATGTATGTGTGTATGTATGTGTGTATGTATGTATGTTGTATGGTGTGTATGTATGTATGTATGTATGTATGTATGTATGGTGTTGTGTATGTATGTATGTATGTATGAGTGTATGTATGTATGAGTGTATGTATGTATGTATGTATGTATGTGTGTGTGTGTATGTATGTATGTATGTGTATGTATGTATGTATGTATGTATGTATGTATGTGTGTGTATGTATGTATGTATGTATGTATGTATGTATGTATGAGTGTATGAGTGTATGTATGTACGTGTATGTGTGTATGTATGTATGTATGTATGTATGTATGTATGTATGTATGTATGTATGTATGTATGTATGTATGTATGTATGTATGTATGTATTGTATGTATTATGTATGTATTATATGTATGTATATTATGTATGTATGTATGTATGTATGTATGTATGTATGTATGTATGCATGCATCAATAACCATACATAATTTCTTGTATATTGTGGACCAACTGAATGTAAACAAAAAGACAAAAAAAATAAATCAATTATAAAAAAAATGATCTTATGAACATATGAATACTCTGCCTAAGCTGCCATCTTTTTATTCCTCTTCTTCCTCTTGCTGTTCCTCTTCTTCTCTCAGTCTCCCCCTCTCCTCATTTCTCTCATAGCCTCAAATGACAGCACACTTGCATTCTTTGCTGTTATATCTCACATAGCTGATTTTTTTAAATATTTCTTTTGAATCTGTACTTCTGGGCTAATACATAATGTAGATTAGTGATGTCAAGTTTGGGAAATGTCTTTTCACTGTTAGAAATTAAGAGTACAGTGATGATAAATTTGGAAAATATCTTTTTACTGTTGGAAATTAAGAGTATAATGATGGCAAGTTTGGAAAATATCTTTTTACTGTTGGAAATTAAGAGTGTAGTGATGGTAAGATTGGAAAATGTCTTTTTACTGTTGGAAATTAAGTGTAGTGATGGTAAGATTGGAAAATGTCTTTTTACTGTTGGAATTTAAAGTATCTCTGTCACCATTAAAAGAAAACGACAATAACAAAGGATACTCTAGTTCCAAGCGGACATCATCATAGCGGTGCATGAACTCCTCCAGATCTTCCTCTTTGTGCTCATGGAAAATGTTCAGATGAGTTTTCAGCTCCTCCTCCTCTTCAGCAAGCACGTCCAGAAACTGCAAAATACCACTACTATTTCATACAGATAGTATGTTTAACGCATAAATACTATAAACAAATAACTAAATGACTAAATAAAATAAAGAATACATGAAAACAAAAGGACAGATTGCTACCATTTCACAAAAAAGTCAATTTTCAAACATGATCTCACAAAGACATAAATAAAAACAACAAAAAGAGAAAAAGTAAAGATAAAAAAATACAGAGGAAAATGAGGAGAAGGAGCAGTTGCCACAGTTCTTGGTGGATACACTCAGCATTCGATCGTCAGATCGATGGGAACAAGGTTTGCGCAAGCTATGCGTACGCAGGGGATTCTGGGCACTGACCATGAGGCCCTGGCAGGCTAATTTCGATTCACATTACTTTAAAAGTGTCAGCCGCAAAATCAGACTGAGACAGGATAACCAACTGGCGCCATAATGCATTCAGTGTGATACTGTGCAGTATACGAAACCAAAAACTGAATTTACTATTCAAGAAACTCACTGTCGATCTATAAAAACTGAACACACTGCTGATGTATCATAACTTGCCTTCGTGAAGTTGGGGAATCAATATATAATAATCATTTCAATACCAAAAGAAATAAGAGGGAAGCAGGGAGAAGTTCTACAACATGGGAGATAATTCCTACGTGACTCTCAAGAGTTATGTTCTTTGATTAATCATTTCAATAGTAAATGAAAAAGACTACAAACTGGTCATAAGAAAAATATACAAACTCTACAATATGAAGTCTTTTCACACTAAAGTTATGCTCATGACTCTTAGTACCAAAGTTTACCTATGTGTAGTAATAGGGTTCTCAGCAACATTGCCCATATGTGTATAATAATGGGGGGGGGGGGGGGGGGCTCAGGAGCAATTCCTGTGTATAATAATGAGGCACTCAGCATCAATGCCAACCTATGTATAATAATGGAACTCTCAGCAGTAATGCCTTATATAATAATGGGGCTCAGCAGCAACGCTTGTGTATGATAAAGGGGCTCTCAGCAGCAATGCCTATGTACAATAATGGAACTCTCAGCAGCAATGCCTATGTACAATAATGGGGCTCTCAGCAGCAATGCCTATGTACAATAATGGAACTCTCAGCAGCAATGCCTATGTACAATAATGGGGCTCTCAGCAGCAATGCCTATGTACAATAATGGAACTCTCAGCAGCAATGCCTATGTACAATAATGGGGCTCTCAGCAGCAATGCCTATGTACAATAATGGGGCTCTCAGCAGCAACACCTGTGTATGATAATGGGGCTTTCAGCAGCAATACCTGTGTACAATAATGGGGCTCTCAGCAGCAATGCCTATGTACAATAATGGGGCTCTCAGCAGCAACATCTGTGTATGATAATGGGGCTTTCAGCAGCAACACCTGTGTACAATAATGGGGCTCTCAGCAGCAATGCCTGTGTACAATAATGGGCCTCTCAGCAGCAATGCCTGTGTACAATAATGGGCTCTCAGCAGCAATGCCTATGTACAATAATGGGGCTCTCAGCAGCAAATGCCTGTGTACAGTAATGGGCCTTCTCAGCAGCAAAGTCTACCTGTGTACTATAGTAATAGGCTCTCAGCACAAAGTTACCAATGTACTATAGTAATGGGCCTCTCAGCAACAAAGTCTACCTGTGTACTATAGTAATGGGCCTTCAGCAGCAAGTCTACTGTGTACTATAGTAATGGGCCTCTCAGCAGCAAAGTCTACCTGTGTACTATAGTAATGGGCCTCTCAGCAACAAAGTCTACCATGTACTACAGTAATAGGCCTCTCAGCAACAAAGTCTACCATGTACTATAGTAATGGCCTCTCAGCAACAAAGTCTACCAATGTACTATAGTAATAGGCCTCTCAGCAGCAAAGTCTACTGTGTACTATAGTAATGGGCCTCTCAGCAACAAAGTCTACCAGTGTACTATAGTAATGGGCCTATCAGCAGCAAAGTCTACCTGTGTACTATAGTAATGGCCTCTCAGCAGCAAAGTCTACCTGTGTACTATAGTAATAGGCCTCTCAGCAACAAAGTCTACCTGTGTATTACACTAATGGGCCTCTCAGCAACAAAGCCTACCTGTGTACTATGGTAATGGGCCTCTCAGCAGAAAAGTCTACGTGTGTACTATAGTAATGGGCCTCTCAGCAGCAAAGTCTACCTGTGTACTATAGTAATGGGCCTCTCAGCAGCAAAGTCTACCTGTGTACTATAGTAATGGGCCTCTCAGCAGCAAAGTCTACCTGTGTACTATAGTAATGGGCCTCTCAGCAGCAAAGTCTACCAGTGTACTATAGTAATGGGCTCTCAGCAGAAAAGTCTACCATGTACTATAGTAATGGGACTCTCAGCAGAAAAGTCTACCAGTGTACTATAGTAATGGGCCTCTCAGCAGAAAAGTCTACCAGTGTACTATAGTAATGGGACTCTCAGCAGCAGTCTACCTGTGTACTATAGTAATGGGCCTCTCAGCAACAAAGTCTACCTGTGTATTACAGTAATGGGCCTCTCAGCAGCAGAGTCTACCTCTGTACTATAGTAATGGGCCTCTCAGCAGAAAAGTCTACCAGTGTACTATAGTAATGGGCTCTCAGCAGCAGTCTACCTGTGTACTATAGTAATGGGCCTCTCAGCAGCAATGTCTACTGTGTACTACAGTAATGGGCCTCTCAGCAGCAGAGTCTACCTCTGTACTATAGTAATGGGCCTCTCAGCAGCAAAGTCTATCTGTGTACAGTAATGGGCCTCTCAGCAGCTGAGATTATCTGTGCATAATAATGAACTGTTCTATTTCAGGATTGCTTTAAAGAAAAAGAAAAAACTCTATGCAAATAAATGGCTTGTCAAGATTTTCATTCAGAAAGGACAATATGCTTTCTACATGAATATGTTACTATGGAAACATGACTCAGTGGTTACTTGTAACCACTGAACCTCTTCTCTTCTTCCTCATCTTTTTCCTCATCATATCATGATTGCAATCATCATTGCCTCACATTTCTTTCTGACATTTTTATACCTAATGGATAACAATGATACAAAACACAAGTATCATACACTCTCTCTCTTCTCTCTCACTCACACACACACACACCACACAAACACACACACACATGCACAAAAGAACTGGGAAATACGGACAGAAAATATATCCAAACAAGCAACAGAGGATAAGAATTGGCTACAGCGCCGAAAAGCGCTACTATAAAAGAAAATATCAAAAAATGGAAGAAAAAAAAGGAGAAAGACAAAATGAGAAAGCACTACAGAGAGACAGGCTGTCAGAGAGACAGGCTGTCAGACAGATCAGTATCTGACACCCTGAGAAAGACAGACAGACATAAACAATATGTGAAGTTATTTCTTACCGGGACAAGATCAATCATTCCAGTTCTCAATATCTCATTTCGCAGATGGAGCCGCAAGTCCAGGTCATCTGGACCACTGACGATGGCATTGACCAGCTGAACACATGCCACCTGAAATAGATCCATGAACAGACCATGTTAAACTGTATTGGCAACAGATGAAAGGAACAGGCCAAACAGAATTTCGTGAACCACAGACATGAGTAACAAATCATAGAAAATGCATATGGGATCATCTAAACACTGCAATGCCATCAAGTCAAAACTAAACCTGGAACAGAATCATTCATGTTGAACTCTACAAACCACAAACTGATATTTAACCATCTGTTGTTATCTTTTGTGTTCCGGATCCAGCGGTCTACTGCATTTGTTGTCTTCCCATGTGCATGTGCACCAGTTTCATTGTGACAAATCTTATTTAACATATGAATGATGACACTCTTAAAAAAAAAAGGTAAGACATTAAACTGAATGTCAAAATAAAAGCAAGCAACCACAACAGAAGGGAGCTAACCTGCATGGGAGATTGTCTCTCATGCCCATTCCCATGATGACGGGAATAAATCGTTCTTGATTGCGAATTTCTCCACACACCGTGATGCCTTCCAGGGTCTTTGGGTGCCTGGAGAAAAAAAGATGATACCTGTAGCAGAACTTAGCACTCTACAGAGTTTAAACCTGCAAACAGACCTGTTTACCAGTCTAAGAAACTTTGCACAGACGTGAAGACAGCGTGAACTAAACAAAGTTTCCTTAGTTGTGTTGAGAAAGAAATACACAGACAGTAGCATGGTGTAGCTTTCCTCTGTTCTTTGCTGTTTGTGTCAAGGATGCATTCTGTATGTTGGCTGTGACTGGAGGCTGTTTAGCTATTTGTGGAGGTCTAATTTAAACAAGTCACCAGCAGTTTGCCAATTGGAAAACTATGATCAGTGGAACTTTAACTTTGAAACATGATAGAGAATAGTGAGTGACCCAAGCTGAAGTGTGGCATAGTGACAATGACTTCTTGACGTTTCTCAAATAACAATGGCTGTTAACTGTGCTATGTATATCAAATTATATTATACTGGTGTTGCATGCATCTCTGAAAGCCAGTAGTAGCTATAATGCTGATGAAATGTAATTTCAGCTGGAAATGATATTTCCATTTTCTTTTTCCAATGCTGGAGAGCACACTTGATATGGTTGAAAGCTTGGTCGTATTTCTTAACTTTACATCATTGTTTTTTTTATTTTTACTTCTAGACCTCATGAGCTTTTCTTGTGTTTTCAGATTTCTGATTTTGGCCTTTGGTTTTTAGCTTTTGACTGGAATTTGTGGTCATCAGGAGCAGCCATACTCTTCAGAGCCACTGACCAAATAGGCAACAGATGTGGACTGCAATGCCTTCACTATGTTCATCCTGCAAACAACAAAGTGTCTGAGTGTGACAGTCTATATTTCATACATTACTGTAGAAACATGTTGTCTTCACACGTACTTTACACAGCTGCTGAAAAACACTTAAAGTAGCTCTTGTTTGTTCCCATTAATAAAATGGCAATTGATTTGGCTGCATGCAGTATGACCACTGCTTCAAACACATCTTCAAACTCTTGTAAAATACCATGAGAAGATTTGATACTTGCCAAATTTAATTAGGCAGTATCCATACACACCACTTTACAACACATGTTAATACTGACCGATGTGTTTCTTATGAACAAAATGATGCCATTTTATGACGCAAATCTCCAGTCAAAGCCTTTTACAGTAGAGAACAAAAGACACTGACTGACCCATTGGGTGGAACAAGACACAAGGCAGCCAGCAGTCGGACAGCCTCCAGCATGGTCAAGGTGTCAAAGGGATCCACTGTTCGTGCCAGAATGGTGAGAGCCTCCTCATGGTCTAGCATCTGCTTCAACCCGTACTGTAACAAGCAAGACACTGACAGTGTATATAAACGATTCAGGTTACAGCAATATTACACAGAAAAACTGTTTGTGCCTTCCACATGATGTAATATCCTTTTTCAGCACATGACATCATTAGCATAAAGAATGAAATTATATACTCTTTGGACTGCAATCCAATGCATGAGATTTCCTTTCTATAATGACTTTCAAAAACACATTTATAACCTTATTAGTAACTCTTAAAGTGTTCAACAAGTCTTCCAAGTTTGGATAAAGAAGGCCATTCTCATTCAACTAAGAGAAATACCTGTATTTAGCTGTGCAGGATTTATAACTGTGTCAGTCTCAGCACTCACTCAGACATTTTTTCTAAAACAGAAAAACATTTGTGCATATAAATTGCGTTTCAACATGTAACTTGACAAATGTTACTGCTGTTCTTTTAGATTGTTTCTCAATGCAATTCATAAGTTTGAAGCACATTACAATTAAAAAAAAAAAACAACAGAAAATTATTATACATTAGAGCATATTAACATCTCATATCAACTGAAACATACAATCAAGAGTAAAAAAAAAATATTCAAAATAATCTTTACATGTAAATCAAACTCACCTTGTTGTTCATAAAGGCCTTCAGGCAACGCACACACTCATACGTACTCCTCCTTTCTGTTTTACTGAAAGGATAATACATAAACAATTAAAGTATTACTTAATATACTGTCATACTCCTTTTAAAGGATTGTGCATGCTGCTACATTCAGTGCAGTATATTTTCTTGTTTCTGTAACGACCAAACACGAACTTAGCTTACATGATCTTTAACATGTGTATTTGATGTTCTGTGCGCACATAAACATAATGGAGTTCAGTCACAATCAGTATGCAACCTTGGAGATCACAAAGACCTCCACAATTTACCTGCCAAGTGCTACTAGGGCATGGTCAAAATCAGACCTTCTGGCATCTTAATGTAGCCATGTGCTGTAATTGTAACAAAAGAATGGAGAAGCAGATGCCATTTTTAGAACAATCTTGACTCCACTTACTTCCCCTGGCAAAATAATACTTAAAATGATAGGGAGAAAATTCCAGAATAGAATCCCTAAAAGTTAGAGAAATGATTAATCTGTGCACTATTTTTACAGAAAAATGTTTCTTTTATATATAAATGTTATCGCGGTGAAGTTTCCTTGTTTTCCTTTAAATGAACAGACTTTATTCTTTGATTGTTCAGCACTGTTCAAAGTCCTGTATGGGAAACCGTGATGGTAACTGGAAATTTATAGAATGATGAAATAATTTAAAGAAATTTTAACATCATGACTACAATATTGATACTGTAATCTTTTATTTAAACTATACAACACCTTTTATTATTACGTATTAAGTGTGTATGCATGTGTGCGTGTGTGCGCGCACGCATGCATGTGTGTGTGTGTGTGTGTTGGGTATATATGTATGTGTGGATGCGCATGAACATGAATATTTGTGTGTCTGCATTGTTACATAATTATGTGTGCATTTAAACAAACAAGTATCTGTGTTTGTATACCTAAGCTATGTGTGCATGTATGTTTGTATCTGTTGAGTAAAATTGTGTTGATTTTTCGGCCATTTTTTCTTCTAATGGAGCTATGAAGTAGACATTATAAGAAACATCTTTTTCTGCTTCCTTAGCAATGTGTTATTATGATTCTCTATTTTCATCATAACAGTTGGAGGTGGTATGTACTGATTTACTTTACATGTGTCTGCCTTTGCCTTTTATGCTCTGTGGGGTGCTAAGGACTCTTATAAGATGAGGCACTGTGCAAAAGTAGTCATTGGTTTTATTATTTATTATTTATTATTTCCATATTTCCTGCCAAAGTACCCACAATGACTGACCAGATCCATTCAAAGTTATACATATTTGTGGCTGTCACTGTTGTTCAAGAGAGTTCAAGAGGACAAACTAATAAACACCATCACAAGGACTGATGTTCTAGAACTGTAAAACTCTACTCTTCAGTTTATCTATGCATAACAACTGCCAACTGCCAAATGCCATAGTACTGAGTACTTTAAATGAGACTAAGCAGGAACTAAGAAGTCTCAATATGGCTTGGTTACAAAGATAATGCGTACATCCTGAAGAAAGAAACAATAAAACAATGTCTTCTTTTAAAATGTACATATTAAAAAATGTATCTTAAACATCTCATCTATCTCCATCGCCGAGGACAACAGCGGGAGCTCCACTCTTTGTCATAAAGGATCACCAGGCAACACAATCTCTGCTCCTGTACACGTATATCATGGAGCCCCAGTCTGCAGGCGTCAGCAATGTATCTTAAACAATCATTATATAAGGTAAAAGGTGTAGGGGACTAAGAAGTTCAACTTTTTTTCTGGGCCAGCATTATAAAGGGCCAGCTCCTCTCCCTCACTGCTTTACCATCTCCAACCCTGAAAAGGGTGGGTACCCACTGACACCCTGGTAGACTGTAGGCTATACACACACAAAGCTTCAATCAAAACTTTATCAAACCTATGCAAACTTGTGCAGGCAGAGAGTAAGGCAGGAGCTCTTCCCCTACACTAACTAAGCCTTCAATAATAATAAATCATTCATTATCTGTACCATTATTACTATAACACACTGTATACTTACTTATCACAACAATAGGTCAGGTTTTTCAATATTGCATTCAGCCCTTTCTCGCCAAAGTCTCTTGCCCAACTGAAACAAGAAAGAGATAAACATATATCATCACATTCATAGAAAGAAACTCATGTTCATTTTATGAGAAAAAACAAAAACAAAAAAAACAAACAAATAAAAAGCCATCAATTTTATTTTGAATCTAAACTGGCACTGTCTTGTTCAAATTATTTCAACTGTCACCTTTTTAAGACAAGGAATATGAATGAAAACCTAAAATGTATACTGAACATAATGACCAATATTCCTAAAGTAAAGAATGTTCATTTAAACCTAAACCCATCCATTCTTAACCTTTCTGGACTTATCTACCACTACAGGCAAATGGATTTTCCCGTCCCGCTAGATGCATCTGCCAATGATGGCAGGTAAAGAGAGTGTTCCTTATTGCCTTGCTGCCAATATCAAATATAGGGGAAAGGGGGGATCCAATAACTTCCAGTGCATTTCACATACAGGAATAACCTCTACAGTTAGCTTTGAGGATATCTTAGCTCGTTATAGACCCTAGTTTGGAGGCTGTGGCACTGTGCTCAGTAACCCCAGAAACCCTGAAAGAAAGAAACTGACTCTAAGTTTCCAGCTCAGCAAAATGTTGGTTAGTATGTAGTAAACTGACCTTTCTTGAGACAGTGAGAAACAGTTGGGACATGTTTTGTTACCTTTGACCACACGGATTGTACCATGATCCCTGGATGATTTCAAGATAAGAATGGAATGCTTTTTGTGCATTATTCCCTGACTTGGTGTTGGACAAGAATGGAATAGAATGTTTGTGTTGGACAAGAATGGAATAGAATGTTTGTGTTGGACAAGAATGGAATAGAATGTTTGTGTTGGACAAGAATGGAATAGAATGTTTGTGTTGGACAAGAACGGAATAGAATGTTTGTGTTGGACAAGAAAGGAATAGAATGTTTGTGTTGGACAAGAAAGGAATAGAATGTTTGTGTTGGACAAGAATGGAATAGAATGTTTGTGTTGGACAAGAATGGAACAGAATGTTTGTGTTGGACAAGAATGGAACAGAATGTTTGTGTTGGACAAGAATGGAATAGAATGTTTGTGTTGGACAAGAATGGAATAGAATGTTTGTGTTGGACAAGAATGGAATAGAATGTTTGTGTTGGACAAGAATGGAATAGAATGTTTGTGTTGGACAAGAATGGAATAGAATGTTTGTGTTGGACAAGAATGGAATAGAATGTTTGTGTTGGACAAGAATGGAACAGAATGTTTGTGTTGGACAAGAATGGAACAGAATGTTTGTGTTGGACAAGAATGGAATAGAATGTTTGTGTTGGACAAGAATGGAATAGAATGTTTGTGTTGGACAAGAATGGAATAGAATGTTTGTGTTGGACAAGAATGGAATAGAATGTTTGTGTTGGACAAGAATGGAATAGAATGTTTGTGTTGGACAAGAATGGAACAGAATGTTTGTGTTGGACAAGAATGGAATAGAATGTAAACAAACACTTTTTCTTAACCTGTCGGCCATGTTTTCATAGATACATTCATGAGCATACACTGAAACTGAGTGAAAGCTAACATACCACAAATGGTTAGTTGAAAATTATCTCTTTCCATACATTATTAATTATTGTCTAAATACAGTTTTTAAAAAGTAGCAAAATATGTGCATCGGCAGGGGCACAATACTGAGTACACATGCACATAAACTCCATGGAATAGTAATGCATGCACTTCCAGCGGCTGGATAGTTTTCACACACACACACACACACGCACGCACGCACACACACAAACACGCATTCTCTCTCTCTCTAAAAAGAAAAAAACCCAGAAACATATAATTCAAAAACTACAAAAGATGTGTTGTGCTTGCACACACATGCATGTGCACACTGAACAACACACACACACACAAAACAAAACAAAAAAGACCCACACTGCCTCACACGACTGCTTTGCTGGCGAGAGAACTTCTGACTCTTTCACACACACATGTACATGGAGAAACAGTGGACAACCAGTAACACACACACACACACACACACACACACACACACACACACACACACACACACACATACACACACACACACACACACACACACACATACACACACACACACACACACACACACACACACATGCACGTGCACAAAAACACACACGTACGCATCAACATGCACCTACGTACGCGCGCACACACACACACACACACACACACACGCGCGCGCACGCACGCACACACGCACGCACGCACGCACGCACACACACACAAAACAAAACAAAAAAGACCCACACCGCCTCACACAACTGCTTTGCTGGGGAGAGAACTTCTGACTCTTTCACACACACATGTACATGGAGAGACAGTAAACAACCAGTAACACACACACACACACACACACACACACACACACACACACACACACACACACACACACACAGAGGAGAGACAGTGGACAACCAGTAACACACACATACACACACACACACACACACATACACACACAGAGGAGAGACAGTGGACAACCAGTATAACACACACACACACACACACACACACACACACACACACACACACGCATATGACATCACCTGACTGGTTTACTGGTGAGAGAGACTCTCAGTGATTGCAGCACCTGCAAGCGCCTCTCTCCTTTCAGATCAGGGTTCTTCAGCTCATGGACAAATGCTTGGGGACTGTCTATCTCACCCCCCCGTGGCTGTTGAAACACAGAAATATACTACGCTGGAATCTGCATCAGTTTTGACAATCACACAAACGTGTCCTGTTAAAAATAGTAACACAATGTATTAGAAGACGCTCATATCTCAGTTAAATAAGCAATCCAAATGTGGTTTATAAGACTAGGTGCCCAAATGTGGGGCAGAAGGGGTGGTGGTGGTGGTGACAACTTCATTTGACAATAAAGTCTGATCCATACCTCTACACTAGTCTTGACTCTTGTTTGTTTTGAGTGGATGAGTGAATAAATACATACTACAGACAATCTCAAGCTCTTGGTTTGCATGTTTTCAAAACATCAGCTGCAATTATGCTCCAGGTTCTCGAAAATAACGACGTCAAAAACAGGCCAGATAATATATACCTTAATTGGCGATATTGTAAATGTTCTATATCTTCTGGACGACCACCCCAACCATCAATAAAAGACTTTCTATACTCTTTACATGTTGACAATGTGTTACCAATACACTGTTTAACGCACAGAGATTCATCACTCCAATTCAGCTTTCCAGTTCCGTTAAAAAATAATCGCAAATTCTCAATGTTGGACATCAACCGCACTGTAATGTCAACACTGAAGTTGTTTGTTTATTACAAAAACCATTTGGTTTGAGAGTACAAATTGGTGATGTTTACTTACTCTCTAATGAACTAAATGTCACAGTTGTGTTTGAAATTGTCAGAAAGCCAAATACATTCTGGTTTTAGATCTTCCATATTGTCTAAAATTGTTGTGCCATTTTATATGCCACATTAGTCTATATTAAATATCTTTTTTCTGAAAATAAAATCAGTTTCACTTTTTACTCATGTCTACTTCTGCTAGATTCTTCTCACTATAATAGACTTGGGGTGTGTGTGGGTTTTATGCTGTTGGTGTTATGCCAAAGACGTTACAGATTTTTCAAGATTTTTTTTATTCCATGCGATACAGAAGACTGCCAAGGTATGTTGTAAGATTCTGACTTGCTATGATGTTTGGCACTTTTTGATGAACGCACCTATTTTGAACACTAACATTCCTAACTTTAATGAAGATTGTGTCATTAATCATTTGTAGTCAGCTGAATGAGAAAACGATGTTAAACTGAAGAGAGTGAAACTTCATTTGCAAGTTGATGCAGAGGAATGCAACAATGGTCATAGGTCAAACATAAAACTACCACTGCCACTCACTTGTGGCAACTGCATCTACAATGCAGAAATATCGATAATCAATACCATGTCCTTGTAATGTTGACTACTGACACCAGTTAACATATACATGTACAGTACTTAATAGTAGTTGTTTGTTTTGATGCCTTTTTCTTTGCTGTTACTCTGAGTGCCAGCTGAGGTTAACCCCTTCACCACCAGTGATTTTAGAATGTTAAAGTCCTCAGCACCAGCTGTTTTAAAGAAAAGACAAGAAAAATGCACCCACCGACTTCAAATGACTGTAACTCTCTTATTTCTCAACCAAATTGCTTTCTGGTTTTTTTTTTAAAGAAAGAAGAATGAGTGGAGTTTGGGATTATGCAATAATAAAGTATGTCGGTGGTCGCCAGACGATCACCAAAAGGTGAAATCGGCGGTGAAAGGGTTAAACGGTAGACTACTGTTAAGCCTGATAATCTTTTCAGCAGTTTTGTTTGTTTATTCATTTTCATCCATAGAGAGTGAAAGCTTAACCCTCTTGCTCCATCAACATATCCACCAGTTTCTTTATATAAAAAAAAAAAAAACAAAACAAAAAAAAAACACTTCCTGCTGGAAACTGGTGGATAAGATGAGAGAGAGCAAGTTTTTGCAGCTAGTGAATAGAGACTGACAGTGTCAAAGTGTACTACTGTCCAGTCTTTGCAGTCAGTGTTGTACTACTGTCCAGTCTTTGGAGTAAGTGTTATACTACTGTCCAGTCTTTGGAGTCAGTGTTGTACTACTGTCCAGTCTTTGGTGTCAGTGTTGTACTACTGTCCAGTCTTTGGTGTCAGTGTTGTACTACTGTCATCTTTGGCGTGTGTATTACTGTCCAGTCTTTGGTCAAGTGTTGTACATGTCAGTCTTGCAGTCAGTGTGTCTACTGTCCAGTCTTTGGTGTCAAGTGTTGTACTACTGTCCAGTCTTTGCAGTCAGTGTTGTACTACTGTCCAGTCTTTGCGTCATTCAGTGTTGGTACTACTGTCCAGTCTTTGCAGTCAGTGTTGTACTACTGTCCAGTCTTTGCAGTCAGTGTTGTACTACTGTCCAGTCTTTGGTTCAGTGTTGTACTACTGTCCAGTCTTTGGTGTCAGTGTTGTACTACTGTCCAGTCTTTGGTGTCATTTGTACTACGTCCAGTCTTTGTGTCAGTGTTGACTACTGTCCAGTCTTTGCAGTCAGTGTTGTACTACTGTCCAGTCTTTGGAGTCAGTGTTGTACTACTGTCCAGTCTTTGGTGTCAGTGTTGTATTACTGTCCAGTCTTTGGTGTCAGTGTTGTACTACTGTCCAGTCTTTGGTGTCAGTGTTGTACTACTGTCCAGTCTTTGGTGTTAAAGTGTTGTACTACTGTCCAATCTTTGGAGTCAGTGTTGTACTACTGTCCAGTCTTTGGTGTTAAAGTGTTGTATTACTGTCCAGTCTTTGGTGTCAAAGTGTTGTATTACTGTCCAGTCTTTGGTGTCAGTGTTGTACTACTGTCCAGTCTTTGGTGTCAGTGTTGTATTACTGTCCAGTCTTTGGTGTCAAAGTGTTGTATTACTGTCCAGTCTTTGGTGTCAGTGTTGTATTACTGTCCAGTCTTTGGAGTCAGTGTTGTACTACTATCCAGTCTTTGGTGTCAGTGTTGTACTACTGTCCAGTCTTTGGAGTCAGTGTTGTACTACTGTACAGTCTTTGGAGTCAGTGTTGTACTACTGTCCAGTCTTTGGTGTCAGTGTTGTATTACTGTCCAGTCTTAGGTGTCAAAGTGTTGTATTACTGTCCAGTCTTTGGTGTCAGTGTTGTACTACTATCCAGTCTTTGCAGTCAAAGTGTTGTACTACTGTCCAGTCTTTGGTGTCAAAGTGTTGTATTACTGTCCAGTCTTTGGTGTCAGTGTTGTACTACTGTCCAGTCTTTGCAGTCAAAGTGTTGTACTACTGTCCAGTCTTTGGTGTCAAAGTGTTGTATTACTGTCCAGTCTTTGGTGTCAGTGTTGTACTACTATCCAGTCTTTGCAGTCAAAGTGTTGTACTACTGTCCAGTCTTTGGTGTCAGTGTTGTACTACTGTCCAGTCTTTGGTGTCAGTGTTGTACTACTGTCCAGTCTTTGGTGTCAGTGTTGTACTACTGTCCAGTCTTTGGAGTCAGTGTTGTACTACTGTACAGTCTTTGGAGTCAGTGTTGTACTACTGTCCAGTCTTTGGAGTTAAAGTGTTGTACTACTGTCCAGTCTTAGGAGTTAAAGTGTTGTACTACTGTCCAGTCTTTGGTGTCAGTGTTGTACAACTGTCCAGTCTTTGGTGTCAGTGTTGTACTATTGTCCAGTCTTTGGAGTCAGTGTTGTGCTACTGTCCAGTCTTTGGTGTCAGTGTTGTACTACTGTCCAGTCTTTGGTGTCAGTGTTGTACTACTGTCCAGTCTTTGGTGTCAAAGTGTTGTACTACTGTCCAGTCTTTGGAGTCAGTGTTGTACAACTGTCCAGTCTTTGGTGTCAAAGTGTTGTACTACTGTCCAGTTTTTGCAGTCAGTGTTGTACTACTGTCCAGTCTTTGGTGTCAGTGTTGTACTACTGTCCAGTCTTTGGTGTCAGTGTTGTACTACTGTCCAGTCTCTGGTGTCAAAGTGTTGTACTACTGTCCAGTCTTTGGTATCAAAGTGTTGTACTACTGTCCAGTCTTTGGAGTCAGTGTTGTACTGTACTGTCCAGTCTCTGGTGTCAAAGTGTTGTACTACTGTGTAGTCTTTGGTGTCAGTGTTGTACTACTGTCCAGTCTTTGGAGTCAGTGTTGTACTACTGTCCAGTCTTTGGTGTAAGTGTTGTACTACTGTCCAGTCTTTGGTGTCAGTGTTGTACTACTGTCCAGTCTTTGGTGTCAGTGTTGTACTACTGTCCAGTCTTTTCTGAAGGAGCCTGGCTGGTGAAGAGGCACAGCTCTTGCCCCCCCCCCCCCCCCCCATCTGACAACTTTGTACAAGCCACCTCCAGTCCACCCAGCTATGAGTGGGATCTGACTGTTCAGGTTAGAGAACGCAAGCTCAGGTTAGAGAAGGTAAAGCAGCAAGGGAAAAGAGATGATCACCACCTTCATTTTGCTCGCACAGAGAAACACTGAAATTTCTACCATCTCACTCCCTCATGACTTCAGCGTCATGGAACAAGCCTTATCTTTTGTGGAGCCGTATCAAAACTAAAAACATGGATCTAAAACAGAAATAGATCAAAATTGGTCAGTCAAATTCTGACTTTTCGCTTTCCACGCACCTCATGGTCCACAAAGCCTTCTCTGTTTCTGGTCTACTCTCCTGGAACAAACTTCCTCTCTCAGTCCGTCAGCAACCTACTTTTGTCTCCTTCAAGTCCGCTCTCAAAACTCACCTTTTCTCCTCTGCATAAAATCCTGACCTCACTCAACCCCCTCTGCAGCCTGTCTCCACTCGGAGGGGAATCACATTGTAATATATAATTGTATATAATATGCTCTCTATAATTTTCCGTTGCTTTTATTCTTTCTCCCCATTTATAGCTATGCGTGTGTGTGTGTGTGTGTGTGTGTGTGTGTGTGTGTGTGCGTGCGTGCGTGCGTGCGTGTTGGTGTGCGTGCTGTGCGTATGCGTGCTATGCGTGTGTGTTCTGTTTCAGCGCTTTAGATTTGATTTTTATCAAGATTTTGCGCTATATAAATATTGTAATTATTATTATTATTGAAAAAAAAAAACAACCCACAAACTACAACTCCCTGCTGGAGCTTTCTGGATGAGATCAAAGCTTGGCACCCACATATTCTGCTAAGTATTCTTTTCATTTCATACAATACACAAAAATAACCTTGACAAAGGGCCTGGGCTCAAACGTCTGTTTATATACTCCACAGGATATTAACACACAAAAATATTTTTGGGAAGGAGATTCAGAGCTGTGTCTCTGTCTGCACTGACTTGCCTTTTGCACATTGTTCTTAAACAGATTTTTTTTTTT
>CM060314.1:90690717-90738217 GCA_030674185.1 Monoplex corrugatus
ATTTTCTGTATTTCGTGTCACATGTGTATATTTTCTGTGTCACATGTTTTCTTTTACATTTACTTTCTGTGTCACATGGTCGTAATTTTCTGTGTCACATACTGGTAGCTACATTTTCTGTGTCACATGCTGTACATTTTCTGTGTCACATGGTGTATAAGTTCTGTGTCACATGCTGTACATTTTCTGTGTCACATGCTGACATTTCGTGTCAGTATATTTTCTGTGTCACATGCTGTACATTTTCTGTGTCACATGGTGTATAAGTTCTGTGTCACATGCTGTACATTTTCTGTGTCACATGATGTATATCTGTCACATTTTGTCATTTCTTCACATGGTGTATAAGTTCTGTGTCACATGCTGATCTACATTTTCTGTGTCACATGGTGTATAAGTTCTGTGTCACATGCGTACATTTTCTGTTCACATGTTAATTCTGTGATCACATTTTCTGGTCAAGTATAAGTTCTGTGTCACATGCTGTACATTTTCTGTGTCACATGGTGTATATTTTCTGTGTCACATGGTGTATAAGTTCTGTCACATGCTGTACATTTTCTGTGTCACATGGTGTACATTTTCTGTGTCACATGCTGTACATTTTCTGTGTCACATAGGTGTATATTTTCTGTGTCACATGGTGTACACATGGTCTGCGAGACACCCCTACCCGAACACACACTTATCTTCTGTGTCATATGTTGTCTGATGGCTTTTTCCCCCTCCTCTGACATTTTCCGCCTGGACACTTAAGCTTCTGTGTCACATGATCATAATGCTGTATTATATGCTTTCATCTGATAATGAATGTCTACACACTGGCTGGCTGGCTGTTAGTATCGGCTTGTCTATCTGTTGGTCGTTCGTTTGTCGTCTGTTTTTAGCTGGCTGCAATGTCTATCTTAGTACTTGTGGATTTATGTATAGTGAAAATTTGATTTCTTACAGAATTTTGAATGCACATGGATACAATCAAAATTTTTTTCCCTTTATTTTTTGTTCGTTTTTTTAGCCTCCCTTTGGTATATTTGATGAGTATTACAACAGATATGAGACAAAACAAAACAAAACAAAACAAAAAATCCTGAGGGCCTTGATACAACTGATTTAACATGAGCCTTGAGTTTAGAGCGTGTTCAACAGGCATTCATTGTACTCAGACAATTCCGTATGGGCTCCACCCAAATCTGCCAGCAATCATCTGACAGACTCCCTGCGCTGCACAAAACCTTATGCACTGGCAAGGACTTAAAATGGATTGGAGGGAGAAGGATCTAGGGAACACTAGGTTGGCATCACCAGAATGATGGAAACATTAAGACACTTAGACAGGCAGCAAACAAGCCTTATATTATGAATAATTTGTAAACTATAACTGTACAATTCTCTGAACATGGAAGAAGAGACTCTTCCTTGCAAAGGGGAAACTGTAAAAACAACCCAAACCTAAACAAAACTGAGATGACAAAAATCCTGACTTTACATCCCACCAGTAAGATCTATATTATAAACTAATAGTAATACAGGCCTGTAAAACTATCTCAGGTGATGTCACACTGTTCTGATTATGATAATGAAAAATAAAAACTAATATAGCCATGCATACAGACACATCATGAACATGTAGTAAATATACAATCCACATCGCCATTCAATTCATAAAATACATCACAAAATGTACAAAGGGAGTCTTATATTGTACTGAATAGGTCACACTAATAATTAGTGAAGATAACTGTTAGTTTGTTAATGTTATGTTTGATTTTTAATGTATAACACTACCATAATATCATTATCATGAATGTATGGGCATGCTGAAATTAAACATGAAATTGTGACATGTTAAAATTCAAACAACCTCTTTTTACATTCCTAATCTGTACAACTGACGCAATCCTCTTGTCGTCAAAATTTACATATGTTGTTTTAACGTAAGACATTTAGTAAGTTGCAAGACAAAACCAAACATACTTTATGCCGATCAACACATTCAAAATACCTATCTTCTCTGAGAAAAATCAATACATTAACAATAACATTCATGATTCACATGCTTTTCTTTCAATGCATCCTGAAAACATTCCAAAATCAGCACCTGTGCTATACTAGTAAGGTCTATGTTGAAAATACAACCCTGAATAGTTTTTTTTTTCTTTAACATGATGTCACTGAAAAAACTACTTGTGAAAATCTGCAACATTATTTTGATTAAAATTTGTAACACAATGCGCGCTAAGATCATCTGCATGACTCGGAATCTAAACTATTTCAACTTTCCATAATTTCTAGATTTTGTTAATCATATCATAAATCAAATATCACCGACAATCAAACTTTGATGTATCGATTTATTACAATAATTTTGGATCAGCCTTGCTGATGATAGTTTACAATATTAGTACAGGTTATAGTAAACACTTGCCCCTTTAGGGGCAGAACGTATCATTTTGATAAATGTATTTGAAGACTTTTCCAGTGAGACAAGATTAGAAAATAACAATTTCTACAAACTCTGACTTTACCAGAGGATCTAAAAAATGTTTATGTTCTATACTCACACACATGTGCATTCTTCCAAACATACAAGCAACCACACACACACAATAATATATACAGTAAGATACACACACACACACACACACACACAAAGATACACACTACTATTCAACACCAACTGACAAACACAGACCTACTTTGTGTTTATACAGAGAGCCTCTGCATTACATTGGCAACTGAACAGTGAATGAACATAAATTAAATGAAGAGACACATGATTCAGACAAACAAATGAGTAAACCACTGAAAGTGAAACTTGTCACTTGACTAGTGTTGGATGAATTAAGAAAAGATCAGTAACACATAGTTAAGGGTTTAAATAATTGAATAAGAACAGTACTACCTACTAGTACTATTAGTATATGGTCTAACTACACAGTGAGTTTTACATGTATATACATGTATACAAATGATGACTACTTGATTACATTTGTCTGTTCATCTGTTTGTGTGAGAAAGCAGTGTCCTTGCCTTTTTCCCCCTTTTTGTTTCTTTTTGTAAACCAAAACAAGTGTGACTGCCCGCGTTCAAACAAACAGGAACCAGAAAAAACATGAAAGAAGAATATGAACGCGTACTTAATACAACAAAACAAGACAGGCGCAAATTTTCGGCCAACTGGCCTTTGTCAAGCGTAAGATTACAAACAAACACTAGATACAAAAAATTTGAGAAAAAGACTGAAACTTCCCTGCTGCTGTCTTCAATGTGAGAAAAGAAACAAACTGACAAAACTTTACTTAGTTGTGAATGGCTGGTTAGCTGTGTTGTTGGTTCATTAGTGGTTAGTGGTTGACTGGCTGGTTGGTTGGACTGGTTTGGTATGGTTTGTTTATTCACTTGTTTTCAGCTGTCATGGGGTGCCCATTTGTTTGCATATATTTGTTTGTGATGAGTGTCTATATTATATATAATAGTATTATGTGTGTGTGTGTGTGTGTGCGTGTGCGTGTGTGTGTGTGCGTGTGCGCGCGCGCGCGTGTGTGAGCGCGCGTCTGTGTGTGTGTGAATGTGTGTGTGCATGTGCATGAATGTGTGCATGCGTGTGCATGCAAGAGAGTGACCATGCCACTATGGATATGATTATGTGTGTATGCATGTATGTACTTGACAGGGATGGAGGAGTTGACTTATCAAAGTAGCCCTCTACTGTGGTAGTCTTCTGAAATGTGTCTGTTTTGGGCAGTGACAGTGGTGATGTCTCTTTGTTTTTAAATATATATATATGTTTTTTCACATTTTTTTCTGAGTTTCAGCACGTTATACTTACCAACATCTGCTCAAAGCGTTCAGTGACCTCATACTCAGCAATAGAGTCCACATCCACCGACTCTTCTCCTCCTGGATACTCAAACCCTGCATCCTCTGCTAGCGGTGAACGTGATGCTGAAGACGTGCTCTTTTTCTTGTCTTTGCTCCAAAACCCTGCCCCAACTTTGGACAGCTATGAATAGAAAAGAAAATAATTTTCATAAAACTGTCAAGACAAAAATAGTTGCTGGTCTTCAGATTGCAATGTTTCATCAACTAAGTAAACCACACACACACACACACACACACACACACACACACACACACTCTCTCTCTCTCTCTCTCGCTCTCTCTCTCTTATACACAGTACACACACATATATATATATGTATATATTCTTCCTTTAATTAGCCTTCACAATTTATATAACTTTAAGAATAATAGTAATATTCATACAATTGATCATAATAATAAATATTAATAAAATTGCCTGTTGAAGTCCACATCTATTTTGTTACTTCTTTCAAAGAAAGAGATACTGTACGCAGACTCAGTAAACAAATACTCACGTGCTCACTCAACAATGACAGCAGCTTGTAAAACATGCAGAAACACTAGAAACTAGTAGAATGTAACTGTAAGTAAGTGAAAACCTGAACAGCAGTGAAAACAACAACAACAACAAAAATTGTGCAAATATGATACAGGATGGCTTCAGTACACCCAGATGTAAATGGCAGAGCCTGGAATTGCTAAGAAAAAAAAAAGAGGAAACTTCTAGGGGGGTCCGGGGGGCATGCTCCCCCGGAAAATTTTTAAAATCAAGACTAAAATCTGTGCATTCTGAGGCATTCTGGAGACAAATTTAAAGGCATCTAACACACTGAAAATCACAATGAATATCAGTCAAGAGTATTTAATAAACATTGGGCACAAGATCAGGATCCATCATACACAGCAGATCGTTTCAGTGTGTTCATACACAGACATATTCATCAAAACTAGCTAGAAGGCTTATCCAAGTCAGAATGACGAAAGAATCTTGCCAGAGATGTTTGCTTTTTTTTTCGTTTGGTTTCTGTCTGTGCTTTAAGTATGGTCGTCGATTTTTTTTAACGCGAAAAATATTTTTTTGCGCGATTTTCGATTTTGATTTCCGCGGAAATCCTCGTTTCCGCGACGAATTCCAGGCTCTGAAATGGGTAGTACCAAGAAAAATGGATCTTAAATATATAAAGTACAAAGTTCTAGAGCTTTTCAAATTTTCTTTGTCACGGAATGAGGATGAGTTAGGATTTTAGCACTAGATCAGTAGATGAGTTGACAATGTGAAATAATGAGTTGAAACATCTTGATACCTTATCCGTATCAAACTTCCTTACAATTTAATAAGTAGGCCTACAGAGTGCAACTTTTACGCATAAAATTTACAGAAGGAAACACACACACACACAGTTGAAAACATTTTGATACCTTATCTAACTTTCTTATGATTTAATAAGTACATAGTGCAACGTTCACACGATTACATTTACAGAAGGAAACACACACACACACACACACACACACACACACACACACACACACACACACACACACACACACACACACACACACACACACGCACACATGTTAACACATGTAAACACACTCACATACAAATGAAAAATATTGATCATACAAGAAAGGCAGATAGGAGGAAGACCCACAAGGTCGGGGAAGACCTGTGATAACCATCTAGGAAATGGCTGTAAGAATCCATACATTGTATAGCAACAAACTTATGCTCTGTCTCGGCCTCAGGAATGGGAGCTGGACTTCCAGTGGTATAGATCTCCATCACAGACTGGATGCTGCATAGGCTGATGCTGATAGTCAGATATATTTATATGACAGTGTATTGACATAAATCTGACATACAGATTAAGAGGTACAGTCATCAAGTAAGTAATTAAACAAACTTCCATTCAGAAAGTCCTGGGTTCGATACTGCTTGGATTTCCACCTCCACCTGATTGGTACAGGGTGGAATTTTTTTCAAATGTCTTTAAGGTTAAAATGTGTGGAGACCTGTGTACATATGCACGCAGAATATCAAATATGCATGTTAATGATCCTGTAAGTCATGTCTGTAACTAATGGCTTATGGTAACATGAAAACACCCTGCAAGCACATCAACTGAAGATGCAGACTGCAACAACATGGTGGACTGGGTCAGCTCACCTGACAGCTTGCATTCTCCGTGTTTCACTACAATGATCACCAAATATGTGAATAGCACTATACAAGAATGATTTAGCAAAAGGCAATGGCTATAGCCTAAGAAATCATAATTATGCACACAACATTCCTCAACAGTGAACAGGTCTACAGCATTACGAGTAATACTAATAATAGTAATACTAGTATTACTACTCATATAAAAGTCTACAATATGTAAAGTTTACTAAAGTACAGAGGTTGGTGGATTGACAACTGCACAACAGTCTGAATCAATAGTAGTTGATTTAGTCTATTCTAACTGGGCGTAGGCTGCAACCACAACACGGGAAAAAGTAAAACTTACGATGCTGTTCCGCTTCTCAACACCCTTCTCTCCTTTCTCTCTAGTTTTCCTCGACGACATCCTTGCTGTTTCAGACTTAAATCTTTGTTTTTACACTTGTACGTGACACCAACGTCAACATCCAATATTCGTAAAGTCAAAACGTTTAAAAAAAATCAGTCAATCCGGACGAGTTTGTCATCTGCTCGAGAGAGTCTGATGTCAACTGCAACTGGAGACATTGATTCCGGATTCGCATTTACACACCTCCATAACACATACTATATATTCATTCTTTTACGTCGACAGCTTTTCATCTAATTACACAAGACTTTTTTCGTGCACGGTTTACTATAGGGCCTACATAACGATAATATCCATGATCACACACGTTGTCTAATTCAGCAGGACTAAACAAACTCCTTCCTTCCTACTTGTGTTCTTCCTTTCCGCCATATTACATAGAAGCCATCAGGGTCAAAGGTTGTCCAATCGAAACAACTGTAGCAAGTCGTTGACCTTGGCCACCTCACTGAAATAGAGCACAGAAACAGCATACGATTCTAGTTGTATTTTTTCATTTCATTTTAACTTATTTATTCATCTATGCATTTGTTTGTTCATTCATATATTTGTTAGTTTGACTGTTTATTTTTTTTCAATTGTTTGTCATTCTGTTTCTTGCAATAATCGTTCTTCCTTTGGACATTCACATTATTTACGAGTGCTTTTTAAACTTAGAAAAAAATATGAAATAGTAGATGTACTTTCACAAGAAAAAAAAAAACATGGACTCAGAAGAGCGAATCTGTTGTGAGAAATCACAGAAATGATAATAACATTTTTTTTTTAAATCTACGTATGACAAAATCTTCTCAAAATCCTGCATCACTCGTATGCCAAAATTCATCAGCTAATTTTACAGGCACAATTTTAGTTCTGGCCAACAGTTTGAACATCAGTTTTGTGAACGTTCATTGTAACAAGATTTTTAGTCTATTTCATTGTACATATGAATATGAATTTGAACATAAATTTTACAGGTAAAACAAATCATAGTATATTGCAGAAGGATTTAGATACATTGGTCAGAAACTTGGAATCTTTTCTTTAATGCTTCAAAATGTAAAGCCTTGTATTTAGGAAAAAGTAACCCATGTAACAAATATTCTATGATAAATGATGGTATTACCTGTGAAATAATAGAATGCTTAGAAGAAAAAGATTTAGGAGTAATATTTGATAAAAGTCTCAAATTTCATAATCACATTCAAAATGTTGTTAATAAATCAAACAAGTTGCTCGGAATCATAAAAAGAACATTCTCATACATAAACAGGGAGACATTTTTATATTTGTACAAAGGCTTAGTGAGGCCTCATTTGGAGTATGGTAACATTATTTGGTTTCCACGTCTTAAAAGACAGTCAGCATTGATAGAGAAGATACAAAGAAGAGCTACTAAATTAATTCATGGTTTTCAAAATTATTCATATAGAGAAAGATTAGAATTACTCAATTTACCCAGTTTAAAAGCAAGAAGAATGAGGGGAGATCTGATCCAAAGTTTCAAGATTTTTAACAATATAGATGACGTAGATAGAACAGAATTTTTTAAACTGACAAATTATGACAAAACAAGAAATAATACTGATAAAATATTTATAGAATATTGCAAGACTAACATTAGAAAGTTTTATTTTACAAATAGAATTGCACATGTATGGAATAAATTACCAAACGAAATTAAAAGAGCACAAAACACAAACTCGTTTAAAAACCAGCTTGACCATTGGAAACATTACATTGAACTTAAATACGAATATGATGAATGAATCATCAAAAAACTGGGCGTACGACAGACCTTGACTACGAGTGTAAGAAAAGAAAAATAAAAATGATGGGACTTGAAATAGCCAAACGGCTAATGTATTATGTCCCTATTACTAAACTAAACTAAACTAAACAAAATAAAAACAAAACAGAGAATAAAAGCAAAGAAACAAAAACAGAAACAATCACAACAACAACAACAATAATAACAACAACAACAACACACACACACACACACACACACACACACACACACACACACACACACACACACACACACACACGGGTGGTGGGGGGAAAAGAGAGAGAGAGAGAGAGAGAGTTTCACCTTCAGTTTCGGTTTCAGTTTCAGTTTCTCAAGACAATGTCTCTATGCTTCGTGTGTACAGACACAACTGCATGGTGCCATTTGATGGAGAAGACCCAACATGATCATGGTATAATGTTAGTTCTGGCCAACTTCTGATGTCCTACCTAGCAGACGGGGTTTGTATCTTATCTTTGTATTAGCCTGTCAGTGAAACTCTTGGTTACAGTGTAATAACACGCATGCACGTGTGCACACGCGCGTGTGCGCGCGCACACACACACATGCGTGTGCACGGCACATGCGCGCGTGTGCGCACACACATACATTGTAGGCATACTCTACCATTTCTACATCTTCTTCTTCTTCTTCTTTCTTTGAACATCCACCATCATCGTTGAAACAACACCTGGATATAATATCTTTGGAGTTCACTCTTTATAACGTATGAAAGTTTTGCAAAAAGGAAGCATTTCGTCTTAGGGGCAGTGTGCCTTTTCTGATAGATGCATTATATACTAGTGCTTATCCTTTCATCACGCCAATGTATCGTGCTTGGGGCTTAGTTTAGTTTAGTTTAGTTTAGTAATAGGGACATAACACATTAGCCGTTTGGCTATTTCAAGTCCCATCATTTATATTTTTATTTTCTTACACTCGTAGTCAAGGTTTGTCGTACGCCCAGTTTTTTTTAGTTTTTTTTTATGACTCATTCATCATATTCGTATTTAAGTTCAATGTAATGTTTCCAATGATCAAGCTGTTTTTTAAACGAGTTTGTGTTTTGTGCTCTTTTAATTTCGCTTGTTTGTTTAATTTTATCTGAATTTGACTTAATGTGTGCGATTGTGCTAAAAAGACATCTTGTGGCACCCACGTGAGAGTTTGGTTGTGACAACATGGAGGAACTAACGAGGAGAGGGTGGTAAGCTTGTAATTGAAGTAGTTTCATTTTGTGGTGAATATATCGGAATAGTAAGTTGCACACTAGTTTTCAGTTGGATTTTCTGATGGAAAATGTACTTCTAAATACTTTAATCCCGTTGATGAATCCCTTTCTATGGAAGCTTATATGTTATCACCCGAGTGAGTAAAAACTTTCTTTGTTAAGAACTTTGGACACATGTCTATCTGATGGATTATCTCATGAAGTGGATTTTCTGGCTTTTACAACACACTTTGAAATATGTCTTGTCCTGATCTAGTTTATGTCTTGACTACAGTGAAGGAGGTGTCACATAGTCTTTGTGGGAGTGTGTGGGTTATGAGGATCACTGTCATTGCTTCATTCTGTAGGCTATTCTTTCTCGTTTCAAAACGTTGGTTTGTGACAGCTTTGTGAGGCACGCCGCAGAGTCCATTGTCCATTACCCTCACTGTTATAGGTTGAAACAGCTCTAAGAGATGGCATTGTAATGAGAAAAAAAAGCCTTTGGGGCCCAACATTTGGCTGCCATTGCTTTCAGGATTGATTGGCCCTTTTTACACTTAAATGCAGTGACCAGAAACACGAAATAAAATGAAAATATGTTCTGAATTCACAAAACAAGACAGGCATACAAATGTTCAGCTATCTGGCCTTTGTCAAGTATACACAGAAAACAAATAAGAAACAAAGTTTTACAAACACAAGAAAACATAGAAGAAAACTTCCCACATATTCAGGTGGAGGAAATGGCTGACATAAAATAATAAAATGTTTGTGAACTGTGGTAACAGGGAAGTAACAGAGACAGGTGCAGTGAATTCTATAATGTATAGTAATCATGCTATATAATATATTGTTATCATTTTATCATGAGGAAGTTTAGGCCAGAAATCAACAAATTACCATGCACTTGTAGAGTGTCTTTTCTTGGATGAAAGTATACATGTATCGATATAGAAGAAATACACGCATATGGTTGAGTGAATGGAAAAATATAAATATGAGAAGTATCACTGACCTAGATGGACGCGTAGTTCAATGAGCCAGTCTGACCATGGAAAAGAAAGAGAGAAGCATTCTTATTGAACAGCTAAGAGCTGAAGGAAAAATGAGAGTATCCAAAGAAAAACTCTTAGATGCAGCTGAGTGCAGTGGTTTTGTCATCTTTCCTGGAGGACAGCATTCTATGAAAACTAATTCCAAGGTAGTACAGGCTGTCTGTTGGTTTGATATTAATTCCTGAATGTAGCTAATGGAATGTTTTTATGACCCAGTTTGTTATAAGAATGCAAAACAGTACCAGTGCTATGATACTTTGATAAAGTTAATTGCAGATCTAGTTACCTGGCACCACTGATCTGTCGTTCAGCTGTTCTTCAACTGGTTTGTTTCTTAATTGTGCCTGCTCACCTGTCTTGTAGATGAGCCTGTCATCAGCAGAGGTGAGTATATGGGCTGGTCCATTGTTATTTAGATCAGCATGTCTGTCACTGAGGACTGGCGAAAGTGACAATCCTTGAATAAGTCCCATGGAGAGTTTTTGGGGTGTTGAACACCATTTTGCAAGTTTGTAATTATAGCTAAAGCTGTACAGATTTGGAATAAATGAGTGTTTTTGTATGTTCGGATTTGTAGGCACTTGACGGCTGAAGGACAAGAACAGTGTCAGGGGGAGAAGAACAGCAAAGCAATGTCTGTGGACTCGATTGTCAAGGCTGCTTTGAATGTGAGTATTGTAGCCACGTCATGTGAAGGACATTGATATTTCGGCATTGGTGTCAGTACAGCTTCACTTGCTTGTTTGCTGGTTATGTAGAATCTAGAAGATAGTGATTTAATTTGCTAACCTCAGTATGTTCAAGTCTGATCAAAAACAACTTGGAATAATCACCATGAGCTGTGTTAATTAGAGGAACAGTTATCTACAGCCCAGTAGCAGCCATCTTTCCAGTTTACTAACAGCTTTTTGTTTGCTTGTGCCATCAGCTGTCAGTATGTCATCATCATTGACATTAGTAACACACCAGTAGCATAGTGAATATGTAGCCAGACTGAAGTGTTAACGGTATGATTCTGTGGTTCTCCAAGGTTGGGGACCTGCCACTGACAAAAACTTGAAAAGATTATCTTGAAAGTGTGAATCAAAACCATTTTGCATAATTTAGGAACTACTAAAATCAGTATTTACTATAAAAAAAGTATAAGTCACGGAACTGTTCCTTTGTACTAGTATTAAACTGCTCTTAGTATGTAACAGTTTTTGTCTTATTTTGCAATGTTGGGTTGTGTTTGCCTGTGTGACCCAGCATGGGAAAACCAGCTTAAAATGCAGCCAGCCATTCAAAGCTTTGGCTGAAAATAGTTGGATATTATCTAAATTTGATCAAGATTGCAAACTGAAATCTTTCCATATCTTAAGTCTTCAAATCTAATCTTCAGTCGACTGAAGTTTGATCATATCTCATTTCTGAAAGCTTTTTAGTTTTTACTATGCAGTCTTTTTATCAAAAATGTCTTTTTCTCTAAAATTTTATGAGTTGGTGACTTTCCTTGTCAAAAATGCATTTACAAGGTTCAAACTTGTCTAACAAGAAAACTGTAGTAGATAAATCAGTTTTACTTTTTGTATGTTAATGAATAAACTTTGAAATTTTAAGTTGAGTTAAAAACTCAAAATTGAAAGTATTACACCTTAGTCTGGTTTTTCCATGCTAGATCACATATATGTGAAATGGCCCTTATGAGAGTGCATACGATCATGTTCAAACACTGAAACAGTTGGCAGTTTTTGATGGAAGTCATTGGTCAAGAAAAAAAAAAAATTTTAAAAACAGGTATTTCCATAACTCTTAAGTTGGGTCATAGGAGTGAGGGTGGTACTGGTAAAGGCCTCATTACATTCAGGTCATCTTTTTAAATTTAATCCAGGTCCTGATATGCTTTACTCTCCCGAACCCTGAGTTGGATTAAGTACTCAATCACACTGTTGCAGGCAGTTGGCCTGGAGGTAGCACACTCAAAATTTTCTGAGCCAAACTTGAACTTTAAGAGTCAGGAGCTTTCAACCTCTACCCCAACCAAGCCTCTAAAAGATTGCAACTCGATATTGTCCTGTCTCTGTGTGATTTTCATTTTAATAGTCTCCCTTTTTCATTTATTATGTGTTTATGTGTATATCTTTATTTGGTTTATTTCTTTTGCCAGCTTGATTTGAGGTCTATTGGTGAGAAATGGCTGCCAATTGACCTGAGCTCTGGGAGAGTCAAAGTTGATCATGTAAGTTTGATTTGTTTTGGATGTTGTGTCATCATAAGTAGCATAAATGTTCAATGCCAAAAACAGATAAAACACTAAAAAAAATTTTTTAAAAAAAAAGGAAAATGTATAAGGAGATAAGCAAAGAAGGCATTGATTGTGTACATTTTGTTCTTTTCTTTTGACTTTAAAACATGAAACAGGAGCTAGTTAATTTTCTGGCATGGATTATCAGCATGACCTAAGTTTAGCTGTACAACTACAAGCTGCTGCAAATATAAATGATGATGGAGAGTTAAAAAAAAATGTGTTAAACATGAAAATGATGAATGCTATTGTTCTGTGGTTATTAGATGTTGGAGGTCGAGTTTAATCAGAAACCTGTATCAACAGTACAGTAAATATCTTCACTGGAGCTGATCATCCTAATGGCTCAGTTTTACCAGATTAAGTTCACCTGTGTGTGTCATTATAAATCATAAAGAAGAGATGAGAAGCTGATATTAGTTCTATTAGGACTGCTAGTACCAGCTCTGTTTTAACCAGGTGGAAGGCCCAGCTGTACTGCAGATATTGAAACTGCGCAATGTGTCAGCACCAAAAGACAATGAGGAATCACAATCAGCCCCGCGACTTTGGAAGATTACGCTCACTGATGGACAGGCTAATGTCGCTGCTGTTTGTCTGGAACCATTGAGAAATCTCAGGTGAATTGCCTGTACTGCCTCCTTGGTCTTTTGTTGTTTGTTCATGTAACTTGTCACTGTATGGTATACATAAAGTTTTCCAGATTTGTGTTTAAGAAAATCACCATAAATAATCTCTCCCCTATCACCTCCCCCCAAAAGATAAATTAATTGAACATTACATTTTGTCAAACAGACAATAAACTCTCCCCCAAAAAAAACAAACAAACAAACAAACAAACAAAAACAAGTAAACCACCAAGAAAAAAATTCATTGAACATGACATTGAGATATGTCAAGCAGACAGTAAACCCTTCTCCCTCTCCCCCTTAAAAAACCCAACAACCCAACCAAAAAATTAACTAAACTTGACCCTGAGATATGTCAAACAAGCAATAAACACCCCCCTCCAAAAAAAAAAAGAAAAAGTTAATTGAACATCACATTAACCCTTTGAGCCCTAGCCCCCTGAGCCATATAATACACTATTCCTGGGCTCCTGAGCAGAGTGCACTGAAAATCTACCCCATCGTAGTAATGCATGCATAAGAGACAAACTACTGACACCATCATCACTGTTTTCACTTTCGAGATCACTCTCTGGGTAACTTTGAGCAAAATCCTGCTCATCTGAATCGGAATCGTACAAAGCTTCGAGCACTTGCTCAGTGGTGAAAAAACGCTGGCGCTTGTTTGCCTCACGAGAGGTCGAAGGTTGAGGAGTTGATCTTTTCATTGTGAAAACTGACAAAACGTACACCAAATTATCACAATGGAGGCTGCCATGTGCAAATTGAAGTGTTCTGCAGCGACTGGGAAGGAATTATTCTGATTGGATAATATAAAAATAGAGCGAGACCCGGCTGTTTGACCCACTGTGCTGTGGCGACGTACAGCGTGCACTCGGAATACGGTCACACAAAGCGTTGCAACCTGTAGGTCGCATTCGGGAGCGTTAAGAAGTAAGATGTCAAACAGACAATGAACCTTCGCCCTCATCCATCCACCTACAATGATTAATTGAAAATGACGTTGAGATTTATGTGACACAGTCAACAAACCATTCCTCTCTCCCCCCATAAAATAAAAAGAAAAGAAAAGAAAAAGAAAGAAAAAAAGAAAAAAAACACACACACCACAAAGGAAACCAAACCAACAAAATGAACTGAACATGACATTGAGATCTGTCAGACAGTAAACACCTCCTGCCCCTTTCTTCCTCCTCCCCTCCTCCGCCCCCATGCCCAGAAGTTAACGTGTCATTGAGATACATCAAACAGGCAGTAAACCACCACCACCACCACTCCCCCCCCACCCTCCGCTTTGAAAAAAATGAACTGAACATGACATTGAAATATATCAAGCAAACAAACCATTCCCCTAGATAAACAATCCAACAGAAGAATAACTGAACATAACATGGAGATACTCAGTATGTGTATGTATATTAACCCTTTAACTCCTGCACCATATCTACCAACTGCAAAAACTTAAGCCCTTGACTCCCTCACCCTATCTACCAGCTTCCTGCAGGAAGCTGGTGGATAGATTGAGTGAGTCAAGGGCTTGAGTTTTTGCTTTGTTAGCATAGTTGTCAATGCACAATGCAGGTCAACAGGGCGCGGGAGTCAAAGGGTTAAGTGTATACATTCTATTACATTTTCTTCTCATATCAAGACACAAAATTGTACAGAGCAAAGCATGCAGGGATCAAAGTTGATAATATATGCTATTAAAGAAAATATTTTTTAACAAAAAACATCTCATGCAAGGGTCAGAGTTACTCATATTATTGAAGAAGTTATTTGTAATTATCATTATTATATTGAAAATATTTTGTTTCTGAACACACCATTCATATTATTGGAAAAGTTATTTGTAATTATCATTATTATGTTGAATATGTTTTGCTCCTGAACACATTTTAGAGCACATATATTCACTGATTTTTTTGTAACTATATAATATTCGGTTCATTTTCATGCAGCAAATATCCTGATATAGAAGAATGTTTAAGATTATCCTCTAAATGATTGATTTTTTTGTTCATACACTGTCAGATTCTTGACAGGTTCAGAACCATTCAGAATTGTTTAACAGAATAAAAGCCCCAAAACAGATCTGAATAGTTTCATTTTCCTGATAACAAAGTCGCAAAATCAAATGTTGTTATTCAGATATATGTTTTCATTAGTTAGGAACCAGAAAAAACACGAAAGAAGAATATGAACGCGTATTTAATACAACAAAACAAGACAGGCGCAAATTTTCGGCCAACTGGCCTTTGTCAAACTTTCTCACAGTAAAGACAGCAGCAGGGAAGTTTCTGTCTTTTTCTAAATTTTTTTATATCTAGTGTTTGTTTGTTTGTAATCTTACGCTTGACAAAGGCCAGTTGGCCAAAAATTTGCGCTTGTCTTGTTTTGTTGCATTAAATACGCGTTCATATTCTTCTTTCATGTTTTTTCTGGTTCCTGTTTGCTTGAACACGGGCAGTCATACTTGATTTGGATTTCATTAATTAGTTTTCTGGGCATAATCCATTGAGTGAATATTTATAAACTGACACCAAACTTAATTTGAAGCTTCACCTCTAATTTGTGTATGAATTTTCATTTTAATATACCATAAAGTTCGGGTTATAAGCCGTGACTTTTTTCCCCCAGCTTTAATCCCTGAGACTTAAAAAATGATGCGGCCTGTTTGCGGATTTTCCTGATCCCAGGAGCGTCACGTTCTTGTCTATTCTTAGTTTCACTTTAACTCGCCAAAATTGTATTTACCTTTCATGAATTTTTCGGTGAGTTCCTTGTTAAAGTGTTAACTTTTCACATTATAGTGTTAATTGTTGTTAACTGTTCACGTTATTAAATCAAATCAGCACACATTGAAGCGTTTGGATTGGTATTCAGATCTGCTCTGCTCAAGCATACACCCTCATCATGCCGAAAACGCAGCATAATGCCTATGAAACAGCCTTCAAGTTGAAGGCAATCGACCTGGCATTTGAAAAAGTGCAGCATATAAACCAGTGCAGCTTATGTGTGAATATAGTTAAGATTTTTCTATAATTTAGTGGATGTGCCTTATATACCGGTGAGACCAATAGCCCGAACAGTACGGTATGTCATATGTTATGTCTGTTGAAGGGGTTTATCCTGTTTTAAACTTGATGCTCCATGCTGTTTTCATCGTTGGCTATCATTTTGAAACGCTACTATTCCTGCACTTACTGATTAAAGCAATTATAATGAAGTGTGAGTTTCTCTTGTGGAAAATATTATTGGAAACTATTATTTAATGTTGATAGTAAAATAAATGTAATATCACTTGACAGGTTCAGACACTCTAATGCAACCGGTATAATCCATACTGCAGAGTACATTACATGTAAACGTGCTCAAATCAAAAAAGTACCTGATTCGCATAAGAAAGGGGGGAACCCTCTATTCCTGTTTTCATTGTTGTTGATACATGTGGTCCTTTTATGTGGTGTATCCCTGTATGTTGTGATGCTTTAGATGGTGTATCCCAGTGATGTGTATGCTTGTATGTATACATGCACGTTAATATGGATGAGTTACTATGTAATGCGTTTGGCCCTGGTAGAATAGATGCTTGTTTGTGTATATGTATGTATGTATGTATAGATCTACACATATATTTTTTTTTAATGTATGAATATGTTCATGCTTGTGTACATGTGTATGTTTTTGCTTGAGAGGATGGATGGAGGTTATCACGTTTTGGCTGTGAGACATTTCTGAATAATGTTCTGTCAACATCACAGTTTAGGGACACCACCTGGCACCAAGCTGCTAATTGATGGAACCGTAGAAGTTAAAAATGGATATCTACTGCTCACAAATAAGACTGCACGGCTGCTAGGTGGTCACGTCCCCAACCTTGTGGATTCTTGGCAGCTCAAAAGGGTAGGTTTGTCATAGTGTCCGGCCTCAGACACAGGGGAAGATTTTCAAAAAGAACACATTATGCTTTCAGGTTACATGTTCATATTGGGTTTTATTTGTTTTTTTTTAATGAAGCTGTTGTATATTCATTTCAGTTTGGTCATATTAATTCTTTCACTCTCATACCCTGTTTGCCAGCTGCTGAAATTTAACTCTTTCACTCCCTCACCCTGTCCACCAGCTTCCTGCAGGAAGTTAGTGGATAGAGTGAGTGAAAGGGTTAAGTTTCTGTTTTGCTGTCATGGCTGACAACACAGGATGTTGGCAGATAGGATGAGGGAGTCGAAGGGTTAATTAACATATTCCCTGTGTTATCTTGTGTTTTTTATCACCCTCTGATTAATGTAGTCTTAGAGTACAACATTGTGTGTGTGTGTGTGTGTGTGTGTGTGTGTGTGTGTGTGTGTGTGTGTGTGTGTGTGTGTGTTTGTGTGTGTGTGTGTGTGTGTGTGAACTTTGTGTGTGTGCGCACATGCGCATGTGTGTTGCTTGAGGTCTTCATATTGCTTGAGGCATGTAAGTGTAGGCTGTTTCTGTGTGTGCATATGCATGTTATTATTTATTATATATATATATACATGTTGTTGCATGACTGGTCTGTCTCTGCATTTATGTCTTGAGTTCAGTTCCGGCCTATGACATAAAAATTAACCTGTTTGCTGTCCATGTTAACTGCTCCAATCATTATGGTGGCAGTAGCGTAGTGTTTTGTAGGTCATGTTTTCCCTTCCCCCTCCTTACTAATTCCAGAAATTACCAGTGCATAGTTTTGCACAGGCTAAAAGAGTCTGCCAAGTAATGACTGGAAGATTTGGGTCAAGTGCATATGAAATTGTCTGAGTGCAATGAATGCTCTTTAACAGTTTGACTCCCGCACCCTGTCCACCAGCATCCTGCATTGCCAACCATGCTGGCAAAGCAAAATTTAACCCTTGGACTTCTCACCCTATCCATACCTTCCTGCAGGAAGATGGTGGATAGGTGAGGAAGTCCAAGGTTAAGTTTTTGCAGTTGGTGGATAGGGTGCGGGAGTTAAAGGGTTATTTGCCTTCAGCCTCCTAAGTACTCTTCCAAGTGCGGATTTATCTGCAGTTGACAAGTAACTGCATGTAAAGCAATCATCATGTTGTGTGGTTTGAGCAAGATTTTAGTCCACATGGGTAACCCATTAACATTCGCACCCTATCCACCAACTGCGAAAACTTAACCCTTTGACCCCACATCCCATCCACCAGCTTCCTGCAAGAAGCTGGTGGATAGGGTGATGGAGTCAAAGGGTTTAATTTTTGCTGTGCTTGCTTGGTTGACAATGCAGGATTCTGGTGGACAGGGTGCAGGAGCCAAAGGGTTAAAAAAAAAATTCCCTAGTTTTGTCTAAATGCGTGCACCTGTGGATGTTTCCCACCCAATCCACGTGATTTTTTATTTCAGAACTTTGAAGGTTATGTTATCAAATTGTGTGGAATGGGAAACAAAACAGCATTAATAGGAGGACAGCAGTAAAGGCTGTTAAAAATGGAGGACTTGTATTCCTGACTGAAAACACATACTATAACTCTAAAACTCACTTGGATAAGGAAACTTGCAACAAATGTGTTTTATAGAAATGAAAATTGTCAATGATAATCTGTATAATTTCTGCAGAGAACACAATGATAGCATTGAACATCTATGTAGGTGTCTCCATGAAATACAGTTTTGCCAAAATTTAAAAAAAAAGTTGAATGAAAGGTGCCCTCTATTTTGTAACATGACACTCATTGAAAACATTGTTTTGTTGGAGCAGACGTTGGATTCAGGAAAGACACAGATCTTGATTTCAGAATATTGTTTGCTATAATGTAGTTTTGTAATTCTAAATTAGATACTATCTTATCATACTTTAATACATTGCAGAAGTCAAGGATAACTATCAAATTTCAGACAGATGGGTTATTTGACTTTTCATTTATCGATTCTTCCATTTCAGATTAATCAATTATGATCTTTCATTGCATATGATGTCAAATTGGTTGGTGACAGTAATGATGTAAGGTCTCTATTTCTATTGTATGCCGTACTCTGACAGCTTGGGCCTATTATGTTGTTGACTGGAAATGTTGCAGCTGACCCGTTGCTCTGTGTTTTGTCTCTTGGTGTATTTCATTTCATACCTTTTTTTGTAGATTTTCATACTTCGCTTGGATTGAAATGTGATATTTTATTGTGAGTGACAGTGTGCATTGTAAAAAATAATAAAAGAAGTATAAGAAAGAAAAACAAATGTATTATTTATAACCAGAAAAAACATGAAAAAAGAATAAGAACATATATTTAGTACAACTGGACAAGACAGGTGCAAATTTTCGGCCAACTGGCCTTTGTCAAGCGTAAGATCACAAACAAACAAACACCAGATACAAAAATTAGGAGAAAATCAGGTGGGTTTTTTTCTGGTTCCTGTTTGCTTGAACACGAGCAGTCACACTTGTTTTGAGAATGTACTGTAGTCAGCTTAAAAGCTGACATAACAACAATAATCACAGAGACAAAATACCAACCAATTTCAACCTTTGGGTCTTCAGCAGGGTACAAATGAAACATACAGACAGGTTTACAAGACTGAAATAGCACACAGTTCAGTGGAAAGGGTAGGTGGTAGGAAGAGATGGGATGAAGAGAGCTAATTTCGTTCCTTCTCTTTCCATACATGACCTACCCTTCCAGTGTATATAGGAACTGAGCTGTGTGCAATTTCTGTTTTGTAACCATTCTGAGTGATGTTTTGTACCCTGTTAAAAGCCCAAATGTTGAAACTGGCTGGTGTCTTGTCTGTGATTATTATTATTATGGTGCATTACATTTTTTGTATCATTGTTATGAGTACAGTACATTTTTTTTTGGTATCAGTATTAGTTATGATGATATTTATGATAGTAATAATAATAAATGATAATAGTAGTGATAATGATGACAATAATTATAATAATGTTGTATGCTTCGAATGTGTTAGAAACTACCTGGGCAGTCTCGACTTGGAATTCAGTCAGAAGGTTGTCCACCACCGTTTGTCCCATTTGGCCAGAGGATGTCTAAAACAGGACCCCCACGTAAAGGTATATTCAATTTCTTACCGCTTGTACTTTGTTTTTGTCCTTTTCGTATGTATGATTCTATCTTTTTAGCATAATTCTTGACTTAACTGACTTAAAGCAGGATCCTGATAGGAACGTCTTGAATTATTGTTATTATGAATTGTTCTTGTATAGTGCTGTTCTCCAAGCTTGTTTTGGTTCACTGCGCATTGCATGTAATGAGACTTTTTATTGGAGCATGTAAAACTCAAGTTGTTAGGGGAATTGATCACATTCCAGTATGTGAATTATATGTTATGTGATTATTTCAGTTTTAATTACAAAGGTTGCTTCAATTGATAAGTTATGTGGGTACTTCAGATGCCTCAGTTGCTTCAGTTGATAAAAATTTGATTGGCGATTGAAAAGTTTAAAAATCTAGTATTGGTTGTGAATGGTTGTGTGTTTTGTTGATTATTTATTTGTGGGTAATTTATTTGTGCGTATGTGTGTATTTGTTATTTATTTGTGAGTAATTTATTTGTATGTGTGTACATGCCTGAATGCATGCATACATATGTATGTTAGCAAATGGAAATTGTACATGATTTCTAGTCATTAATAGCTAGTATGTGTTAATTTGTGTTATTTATTTATTTTTGCAGTTACAGATGATTTCAAGTCTTTGGCAAACACGGGCGCTCAGGTAGTCGAAGAAGAAAACAGCGAATTCCAACAGCAGAGGCAGGCAACCATTGCTGAAGCAGAGGCCCTGACAACCAAACCCAAAACTTTTGGGGGTGGTCAGAAGGCTTCAGTCAATGACAAGGACATCGCTCGTATCATTGAGATGGGTTTTACTGCTGATCAAGCTTCCAGTGCACTGCGTCACAGTGGTGGCAATGTTTCCGATGCCATTGGAATGCTGCTTGGTGGTCATGCAAATGGCCGAGGCAACAATTTTGGGGGTGGTGGAAGAGGAGATGGATTCCTGAGAGAGAGAGGAGACAGAAGGGAAAAGCATGATGACGGAGAGCAGAATAGTCGACGAGGTGGGTGAGAATGTTGTATTGTTGACTGTTAAGGATTGATAACAAGGACAGCAACAAAACAGCAACAACTGCAAAAACAGTTACAACAAAAAGTACATCTAAATCAAACATGACAAAGCATGCCAACTTAGTGAAATAGAGAGTCAGTGTTTGAGCTTTTGAAATATTTTGTGAAGTATCAGATAATTAAGTATTACTAGGGTAATTGTAACTGATTGAAATAAAGACCAAACAGTGCAACATAATGTTGATGGACATTTCCTTTGTCTCTTCTTTCTCAACAAGTGCATTCATCAACAGCCAAGTAGATTTCTTGTTCTGAAAATGTGTAACTGAGTCTGAACTGTTTTCTTCCCAACACATGATTTTGTTGCCATGAAAGTTTTGTTCCGCTTTGCTGTAACCATTTGTTCGTAATGTAATGGTAATATAGTAGTAATATTATGATGATGATATTGTTGACTGCTATAAACTAATTATGTATAGTAATAGCATGATGATAATATCGTTGACTATTATAACTACTTATGTATTGTAATTGTGATTGTTAGGAGGTCGCAGAGGAGGTGGGAGACGTGGGAGGGGAGAGAGGGGTCCGGAGGATGAAGACGATGCATCATCCAGCAGACCCAGTGGGCCGACAACATTGTTTGACTTTCTGGAAACCAAGATTCCATCCAAGTCAGGTAACTGCTCTTGTTTGTCATAATGTTAGGTCACGTGTGTGTGTGTGTGTGTCTGTGTGTCTGTGTCTGTGTGTGTGTATGTGTGTGGCCTTCTCTTCTTTTGCATTTCTTCCTCTTGCTCCTTCTCTTTCTTTTATTTTTCTTACTTACCATTCTTCTTTATTGAAGGCCTTTTGCCTTCCCATCTTCTTCCAGAATGATCTTCTGTTTCCTGTTACTTTCATATTTTGGTGCCTTACCAGCCTCCACACAACCTAGTGGAGTCTTTCTCCAAATTCAGTTTTGAAGTTTTATCTCTCCTGCTCTTGTGGGTGTGCTCCAGTTTGGTTTTGGGGAAACGGGCTTTACATTATTGCTGTTTGATATTGTTTTCTTGGCTGGGATTGGTTTCAGTATCGTCTCTGGCCCTGGTGAGGTCATCGTGGTGATGATGATGATAATGATGATGATGACAGTGATGATGGTGATAATGAATGAATGAATTGTATTTAAAATTGCACTTTAAAAAAACAATGTATTGTATTTTGTATGTTTACTATATGAGTACATTTTTGTATACTATTGATAGTTTAAGTCTCACTCCTTTTTTGCTTCTATCCATTGATGTTAAGAGCGTGTGAGTAAGAATAGCCAGCATTAGCCCCTCGACCACCATGCACATAAAAATCAGGTTTTAATTACACATACTATACCGTGGCTCACAAATGCAATAAGCGGCAGCGGTTTGCCAATTCTGCCTCGTAACAATAAAGTCCGAAGGGACAGTAACTCTGAGAGTGTCTACGTCTTGCGCATGCGCAGGTGCTCTTCCTCTTTTCTCGGCAGCCATCTTCCAGCTCGCCTCGTACGCTCTGAGCAGCTAAGTATTTTTCGATTTCGCTACGCGATCGATCGATTGTCGTTGTTGTTTTTGTGTCTTGCCTATGTTTTCGTTTAAGGGAGAAACTTATGTGAAGCGATTGGGTGGCAAAGCGAGGGTTAAGAAGATTTCGTCCGCCGAATTCTCAAACCCACAAAGGGGTGGTTCCACCGGTGCACAAACCGCTCTCCCTTCAACTTCGTCTCTCCCTTTTACGTCTTCTTTCTTTCACACTATCGACAAGTCATCGCAACCCAGCTACGGTTCGGTTGCGGTGACCACGAGCCCTCAACTCAGCTCCGGCTCAGTTGAATTTTCGGCATTTTACGGCCCTCACACTGCCCGGCACGGTGATCGACTCAACTCCGGTTCTGTCGATTCTGTGCTCGCCCCCTTCGTACAGCTTAACTCCGGTTCTGCTGGTACTGTTTCAGCCTCCATGGCTGATGGGCGCATTGGGCATGGGTCTCCTTCGGGAGGCAAGATGGACCGTAATGTGAGCGGAACCGGCTCACCCCCTGGTTCGCCAGGCGGGACACCCCCTGGTTCGCCAGGTGGGCCAAGGGAGACAACCCCACCCTTACGGGCGTCAGATCGTCGATCCGCCCCGGTTGTCTCCCTTCCTCCCCCACAGCCTGCTGCTGCACCCGCCACAACCTCTCTGTCCCATTCCGGACAGAGCACTTGGGCGCCTTGGCAACTACCAAGCGACCCATGGCGGGCTGCCACATCTCTGTCCCATTCCGGACAGAGCACTTGGGCGCCTTGGCACATGCCTAGCCGCCCCCAGCAGGCTGGCCCTTTGGGCACTGGGGACCGGGCCAGGCCCTACCCTTCATGGGGTCAGGGTCCTGATGCCCCTTGGGCTCAGCCCATGCCGCATCCCATGGCACCGCACATGGTACCGTGGCACCCATCCTTGGGATTTCCCCCGGCCTCGGCCACGGGATGCACGTGGTGGCCCGGCGCCCCACCAGCGCAGGACTCACCCTGCCCAGCCCCCCCGGCACCACCCGTGTTGGACACAACACCGGGGCTGCCTCCTGGGGGCTCTGACCCGGGTCCCACAACCGTGGCACCCCGGTCAGACTCTCCGCAGACTCTCGCCCCCTCCATAGGCGGGCCAGAGGACTCGGACTCGGCCTCAGAGGATGAGGCCCCTGCCCACATGGCATTCTGCTTCCAGGATGCCATGGACCGGCTGGCACAACTCACACCGGAGGCGGTGTCCACTGTGCCAGAGCCCAAGGCTCCCAAGCTTGGCTCGGCCGAGCGCCTTTTCAGCGCTCACCCTACCTCAGCCCCACGGGCCTCCTTGCTAAAACAGTCCGACATGGTGGCTGACTGCCTCAGGCAAGCCCAGGACACCGCCAGGGGGAAAGAGGCACAAGATTTCGTTCCAGGATCTGTGCCTGACTTCCCGGGAGCCTTGCCCTTCAGGAAATTCCTGAAGCCGGCACCGCTCCCCTTCCAGCGGAAGCCCTTCATGGCCCATGGGCCTATCCCTGACGCTCCCCTCTCGCTCACACAGGAGAACCTCCTCCTTGTGAACGATCGCTCTCGGGCCCAGCCGCAGCATATCTCCATCACGGAGAAATGCTTGACGGAATGGGAGGAGAACGCGAGACGGGGGCTGGCGGCAACCTCCGCCCTAGACTCATTCTTGGGCGGCCTAGGGGAAGCCCTGAAGGACCCCAACCAGCAGTCCTTCACGCTCCGCCAGGCGCCTGACCAGGCAACCATCGTGGCCTTTATCCAGGCCATGGCGCAGGGGCTCAGATCCGTGGCCGAATCGCAAGCACGCACGTATCTGAACGCCGTCATGGCGAGGCGGGATGCCATTCTCGCGGCATCCTCGGTTGCCACCTCACCGTCGGCAAGGGCCTCCTTGCGCGCGGTGCCCATCCAGCCGGGCTCCCTCTTCGGGAACCATGTTCAGGCCGTCCTGAAGCACCAGGCGGACATAAAAAGGGACCTCGCCCTCCATTCGAGGCCCTCTCGCCCTGCCGTGAAGCGCCCGGCTCCAGCGGCCTACCCGCCAAACAGGCCCACCCACACCAAGTTTCGGGCCGATCCCAGGCCCCAAGGGCACAGGAGACCGCAACAGCATTCGGGCAGGCCGGTGGCCCGGCCTAAGGCCCGCAGGCCGGCTCCCTCTCAGCCGGCCAACCCCCAATGACTCACCCCCGGCCTGAGGCCATCACCCCCCACGGGCGATCCTGTGGGCAGTCTCTCCAGACACATCGACGCGTGGGAGAGGCTGCCCGCCAGCCCGTGGGCCCTGCGGGTGATCAGGTCGGGGTTCCGCCTTCCTTGGGGCCCAAGGAAGGCTCCTCTCACGCTCTCTCCCCCTGCTTTCGCACTTCCTCAAGATCGCTCGGCCTCGCAGGCCCTGGATCAGGAGGTTCTTTCGATGTTAGCCAAGGGGGCTACGGAGGAAGTTTCCTTCGCTGCGTCCCCGGGATTCTATGGACGCATCTTTGTGGTCCCCAAAACTTCGGGGGGCTGGAGGCCCGTCCTGGACCTCTCCTCCCTAAACCGGTTCCTCCGCGTCCTCCATTTCCGTATGGAGACCCCTATGTCCATCCGCGAGGCCTTGCACCCGGGCGACTGGGGGATATCCATCGACCTCAAGGATGCATACTTCCATCTCCTCATTCACCCCAGGGACAGGAAGTACCTCAGATTCGTCTGGAGGAACCGGATCTTCCAATTCAGGGCACTGCCCTTCGGTCTGGCACCCGCCCCTTGGCTCTTCACGAAGGTGGCGAGGGAACTCTGCATGCATGTTCGGGAGAAGGGCATCCGCCTCAAGGCCTATCTAGACGATTGGCTTCTACTCGCCTCCTCCAAAGAACAGTGTGCGCAACAAGCATCCCAGGTCCTGCAACTCTGTCACAACCTGGGCTTTGTCTGCAACGAGGAGAAGTCGGACCTAACTCCCTCCAAACAATTCCAGTTCCTGGGCATGTCCTTCGACACCTCCAAGTGGAGGGTCACCGCGTCTCCCCAGCGCTTACTGCGCCTTCAGGGCCTCTTAGCCCAACTGCTCCCCCAACTCCAAGCGCCAGCAAGGAAGCTGGCCTCCCTACTGGGCCTTATGGAGTCGCTGGCACCCCTAGTGCCACTGGGTCGTCTTCTCAAGCGGCAATTCCAACGCGGCTTCAGGAAGCGTTGGTCACAGTCGCTTCAGCCATGGGACCTCCCGGTCCACCTGGGCCCTTGGTTCATATCAGCAGTGACCAAATGGCGCTCCCAGTCACGCCTGGCCCAGGGAGTCCCCATCACACTGCCCCCTCCTCAGGAGCACTTGTTCACGGACGCGTCCACCTCCGGATGGGGAGCCCATGTCGGCACGCTGACAGCCGCAGGTCGGTGGTCGACCGACCTCATGCCCTGCCACATAAACATGTTGGAACTGGAGGCAGTTTGCCTGGCACTCGGGGAGTTTCTCCCCTTTCTGAAGGGAAAACATGTCCGCATCAACACGGACAACACCACAGTAGCTTGTTACATCAACAAGCAAGGGGGCGCCCGCTCCCACTCCTTGTCTCGGAGAGCGGAACAGCTCCTCATCTGGTGCGAGGAACACTCGATTCAGCTCTCAGCAAAGCATGTCCCGGGGAAGATCAACATACTTGCGGACTCTCTCAGCAGATCCCACATGATTCTTCCATCGGAATGGACACTGGTCCATGCAGTCCTGGAGCCAGTATGGGCAGCATGGTTCAAACCACACGTGGACCTCTTTGCCACCAGGTTCAATCACCGCCTCCCTTTGTACGTCTCTCCAGTTCCGGACCCAGCGGCCTGGGCTGTAGATGCCCTATCCATTCCATGGTCGAACCTCATCGGCTATGCCTTTCCCCCGTTCCCCATTATGGGGAAAGTGCTGAGGAAAGCCAGGGAGGACGCAGCGACATTAATCCTTGTCGCACCCAAATGGCCAGCACAGGCATGGTACCCAGAACTTCTGCACCTGTCCCATGTGCCGCCGCTAAAACTCGCGGTATCGAGCCGCTCCATCCTCCAACCCAGGTCAGGCATTCCGCACGGCAATCCAGACGTTCTAAACCTTCACGCCTGGATGCTGTGCGGGACTCGATGTCTTCATTAGGCCTGTCCCCGGCCGTAATCGGCCTTGTGCAGCAAGCTCACAGGCCAGGCACACAGGGGGTGTACAATGCCCACTGGAATGGCTGGGTCTCTTGGTGCACCTCAAATGAGGTGTCACCCCATTCACCCTCTCGCTTGCAGTTGGCCAACTACCTCGGCTTTCTGTCCACAGAGAAAAAGCTTTCCGCATCCTCAGTGAAGGTCCACAGGGCGGCCATCTGCACCACCATCCGTCAGTTGGGTGGTCCGTCCTTTGAGCACGATCCTCTATTGCGGAATCTCGTCAGAGGGGCTTCTCTCCAGGAAGCCAGGAACCCCCGCCGAACCCCGGCGTGGGATCTCTTTCTCGTCCTCTCATCCCTTAGACTCCCCCCTTACGAACCCATCAGGGAGTGTTCCCTGAAGTTCCTCTCTTTCAAGACGGCCTTTCTCGTCTCTCTCGCATCGGGGAGGCGCTGCAGCGAAGTGCACGCCCTTAGTGGTCTCCCCGGAGATGTTGCTCTCGAACCTGATGGCTCGATGTCTCTCCGCCTACTCCCGGAATTCTTGGCCAAGAACCAGTCTCCAGGTTCTCCTTCGCCGGCCATCCACATCCATCCCCTCACGTCTATCCTCGCTCCGGACGACGAGGATCGCACTCTCTGCCCGGTTCGCGCACTGCGAGCGTACAGAAAGCGGACGAAATCTTCTCGCCAGCAGCGGCGCCACCTTTTTCTCTCTTACAACGAAAACTATAGAAAGGACATTAGACGCACGTCCATCTCTCGATGGCTGAGGGAAGTCATCAAGGCTGCGTATGCCAGGTCGAGCGCCGAGCTAGCTGTCTTCTCCCCAAGGCCCCATGAGATCAGAGCATGGGCTTCTTCGCTGGCAGTCATCCACAATGCCAGCATCCGAAACGTCCTAGACGCCGCGTACTGGCGTTCCCCGGGCACTTTCATCCAGTTCTACCTGCGCGACGTCTCCCGTCTGCGCGAAGATGGGTCCAGGGGTATCGCTTCCGCTGTGGTGGCCCAACACCCCATCTCAGCCACACGCCCTGACTCCTGCCATTCCTCCAGGCGTTAACCAGGTAAGCCCTCCATCCGAGTAGTGCTATTCTGCATTTGTGAGCCACGGTATAGTATGTGTAATTAAAAGGAAATTTTCCTTCTAAAATTACGTTTAATCTAACATACTTACCGTGGCTCACGCAGAGTCCCTCCCGACCTCCCCGCCTTCCTGGTTCCTTCTAGCCACAGTCAGGGTCAAGGTCAAGGTCTCCTCGAAAAGAGGAAGAGCACCTGCGCATGCGCAAGACGTAGACACTCTCAGAGTTACTGTCCCTTCGGACTTTATTGTTACGAGGCAGAATTGGCAAACCGCTGCCGCTTATTGCATTTGTGAGCCACGGTAAGTATGTTAGATTAAACGTAATTTTAGAAGGAAAATTTCCTGTAGGTGAAGTTTTCAAGTTTGTAATTTTGGCATATGGAGATCTTGGAGTATTTAGATTTCGCAGCTGCTGTCTCTGAAGAGAAGTCACCAGTTATGAATTCATCATCATTATCATGTGCCCTGCTGCGTGGCGTTGGCGATCATGGCCCTCCATATGTATCTATCTCTTGCTGCCGCAAGCACATCTTCCACCCTCTCTGTCCCCAGCCACCCTGCAAGTCCATCCAATATTTTCTCCCTGGGTCTACCTGGTGCTCTCTTTCTGTCCACCTTTCCTGTTGTGACCAAGTGCTCTAATTTCCCTTTCCTCATAAAATGGCGTATAAATGTTGCCTGTCTTGAGATGCCATATTTTGAACTCTTTCAGAGTGGTAATGTCTTTTTTTGGTAGGGATCCTATACTGATGGATCCATTTTTGAGGACTGATCTAACAAGTGACAAGTAAGCTGTTCTTTTGGTTTCCTGTAGACAATGTTGTAGTATTTTGTTGGCCTTTTTGCAAATGTGTGCCACATGAAAGTACCATTTGAAGTCGTCTGAGATTTGAGCTTCAAAATACGGGTGTATGTGAATTGTTGAAGAATGCAGTTGTTTAGCATATGTTCGGGCAGGATGACTTGTCTTTTGTAATTCTAGATGTAACATTTTTTGCATCAAATTGCTTCCCCAATTTGCAGGCCCAGTTTTGAAAGTTTTTTTGTTTTTTCCAGATTTTCTTGGGGAATAGGTGATCTTAGTAGTTTCTTTTTACCTGTATAACAGACTGTTGTCTACAAGTAGGCAGGTAGGATTGTGATGATGTTAGAAGGTCATTTATGTGGCATAGAAAAAGAAGTGATCTTGGGACTGTTCCTTCGGGTATGACAAAGTCTGCTTGTACCATAGATGAGGTTTTGCCTTGAAGTAGAACCCATCATATGAAAGACCTGAAACTGTACTGTTCAGTTTCTTTGTGTGTGTGTGTGTGTGTGTGTGTGTGTGTGTGTAAAGCTGTTTACCGTAAAGTTCGGGCTATAAGCCGCAACTTTTTCCCCCAGCTTTAACCCCTGCGGCTTATAAAACGATGCAGCTTATTTGCGGATTTTTCCCAATTCCAGGAGCGTCACGTTCTCATATATTCTTAGCTTCTCTTTAACTCACCAAAATCGTGTTTACCTTTCATGAATTTTTCGGTGAGCTCCATGTTAAAGCGTTAACTGTTCACGTTAAAGAGTTAACTGTTAACGCTTCACATTTTGAAATCAAATTTGAACACATTGAAGCATTTGGATCTGTATTCAGATCTGCTCTGCTCAAGTATACACCCTCATCATGCCGAAAACGCGACGCAATGCCTACGAAGCAGCCTTCAAGTTGAAGGCAATCGACCTGGCCATTGAATAAGTGCGGCTTATAAACCAGTATGTGTGAATAAAGTTTAGATTTTTCTATAATTTAGTGGGTGCGCCTTATATACCGGTGCGCCCAATAGCCCGAACTTTACGGTACTTGTGCTGCTTTATTAGTATTAAAGTGTGTGCAAGAGTTGTTTTTTTTTATGTCCCCAGAAAATGCAGATAAGAACAGAAAGCAAAGACCCGTATCTTCAGGGCCTGCAGAGAAATTCTCATCAGGTCAGCAGGCCAGTCAGAGACCACAGACCGCTACCATTGACAACTATCCATCACAAAGATCTTCCAGTCATACTTCCAACCATTCACACTCCCAACACAATATGGAGCCCGAGATGGAAGGGATTCTAGGAATGTAGCTCTGAACTCGATTCAGCATTCAGGCCTTTAAATGATCATTTTCAGGGTAACAATAAAAGTGTTAATGCTCTGATGATAAAGTGAAAGGTAACAGAAAAGAGAACTCAGGTAAACCATCTAGCCAAAAAGAAGAAGCAGACAATTTGCAAGATACGATTCAGACATCTGAAGTAGAGTGAGGTTTTCAGATCACAGAAATGCGCAAACAGGATATCAGGAAACAATACACAAAAATCAGATTCTGCTCACAAGTCTAATAACAGAAGAGGGGATGTAAAGGCCAGAGACGATGGCACAAGACAGATGAACTTTAACGATCAGCGGCAGAAGAACAGTCATCACAACAGGTTTGTCAACGAGATGATGTCAGCCAGTCTGAACTTGGTGCGTCATCATGCTCAAACAGAAATGGTAGATGGGAACAGAGCTGTAGTAACGGTATCAGTATGCTGTGGTGGGGTAACATTGAACACTCAAGACCAAGTCAAAGCCACCCCAAGCCTTGCAGGAACAGAACTTTAGCAGGGACAGAGGCTCTGCAGGTGGCTACAGGGACAGACCACAGTCTGGGATTCAGCCCCAAAAGGGCCGGCTACCAAAGACCTGATAGAGAACAGAGTGGGTTTGGACGAAATGGAAACTCCCACCAACAGCGGCAACAACAACGAGACATAGACATGATGTAAGTTATTGAGGTTTGCAGGATGCAGGGTGGAGGGTGGAGGGTGAAGTGTGAAGGGTGCAGTGTGAAGGGTGCAGTGTGGAGGGTGCAGGGTGAAGTGTGCAGGGTGAAGTGTGCAGGGTGAAGGTGCAGGGTGGAGGGTGAAGTGTGCAGGTGAAGTGTGCAGGGTGAAGTGTGGAGGGTGCAGGTGAAGTGTGCAGGGTGAAGTGTGCAGGTGGAGGGTGAAGTGTGCAGGGTGAAGTGTGGAGGTGAAGTGTGCAGGGTGAAGTGTGCAGGGTGAAGTGTGCATGGTGAAGTGTGGAGGGTGCAGGTGAAGTTGCAGGTGAAGTGTGCAGGGTGGAGGGTGCAGTGTGGAGGTGAAGTGTGCAGGGTGAAGTGTGCAGGGTGGAGGGTGAAGTGTGCAGGGTGAAGTGTGGAGGGTGCAGGGTGAAGTGTGGAGGGTGAAGTGTGGAGGGTGAAGTGTGCAGGGTGAAGTGTGGAGGGTGAAGTGTGCAGGGTGAAGTGTGCAGGGTGGAGGGTGAAGTGTGCAGGGTGAAGTGTGCAGGGTGCAGGGTGAAGTTTGCAGGGTGGATGGTGCAGGGGAATGGCATTTTGATTTAATTGGATTGATTCACTCTCTGACCAACATTGTTTTTGTTGCTTTTATGTGCTGCATGGACCAAGACTATTGAGCTGTTTTAATATATAAGATGTAAAGAGAGAGATGCTTTTTTTCTCATAAAAGTCAGCATATGCTATGATCAGATAGAATTTTAAACTAAAGATGAATGATATAAACATTATCAAGTTTGGTTAGTTGCCGTTTAAGAAATATGCATTGAATGTGTTTGATAATTTCAACGAATGTTTTTTAATGCATAGTGCAGTGCTTGTGTTTGTAATATGCTGTTCCACCTGGCACAAACACCACCTGCTGAGATAATAAAGTTATCCTTTATCCTTAACGTGAATGTGTTTGCTTAAATCTGTTACCCATATAAGCAAAGATTTGTTCTTGTTAAAAAAAAATTCAAGTTGAATCCATTCATTAATTGTTAAGTATGATCACAGATGAAATATTATAAAGCCAGCCCTATGTTCATTTTGAGTGGAATGTTATTGGTTGTTTTTCCAGGGCCCTCCTCAGTTTATGTGGCATAGGGGCCAGATTGTGCTTGCCAAGTACTGGGAAGATAACCAGGTATGTCTTATGCCTTTATCATCTTTTTTTTTTATTTTTTTTTTTAGCATTCAGTTAGATGAGCTTGTTAGATTCATCTCCGGCTATCTATTGTCTCCGATGCATGTAATGATGTATACTGTTCTAATTGTTATACCTACACTGTATAGATGTACTGTGTGTGCATTGAAATGGTTATTGGCCTGATATGGCTGTGCACAGTCCGCTGGGCTTTAAGCAACAATAAGAAAAAAAAGAAACTGTGTAGATCTTATATTGCTATTCAGTCTGTATATTCATGTCTTCAGTGGATACTGTGTGTGTGATAGCCACAATCAGCAGGTGGTATTTTTGTGTGGATTGTTTTATATGAGCTAAGTGTATTCAGCATATGGACCTGTGCTTTTGTCTTCTCATCCCAAAGACTTGCATCCAGGTCACAACTCAAGAGGGAGAGAGTACACTGAAACTTTGACCCTGCTTGCTTACTCAAAGAACACAACTCTAGCTTTGAGACCAAGTGTCAGAGGAAGCTGCATTGTGTATAATATCCTACCTCCAACATGTCACCAGCTATGCTTAACCCTTTGACTTCCACACCCTATCCACCAACTGCAAAAACGTAACACTTTGACTCCTTACCCTTATCCACCAGCTTCATACAGGAAGCTGGTGGATAGGTTGAGGAGTAAAAGGGTTAAATTTTGTTTTGGTAGCCTGGTTGACTATGCAAGATGTTGGAAAACAGAGTGCAGGAGACAAAGGGTTAAGGAGAAAGACCAATCCAGAACCACTGCCAGCAACAGTGAAATAATGCTGACTTGCTTGGTTGGGTCATGTCATCATGCCATAATACACCATTCAGGGCCATCCTTCAGGATACACTTATAAGAAGCTGTCGTCAAGAGGAAGAACAGGGCAGCTAACATAAGAATGTAGACCAGTGTGAGTGTCCTTAACCAGCTTGCTACTACACCCAAGAGATGGGGAATCCTGTATAATCACCCTCCCTCCCTCCCTCACTCCCCCCAAACAACTACGTAAGTCATGGGATGAAATGATGATGAGCAAAAAGGGTTTAATGTATTTGTTTAAGGAATCTTTTCACAAAAGCCAGAGTGACTTTTCATATGGTTTTATTGTGTTTTATTAGGTTTTATTATTATGGTTTTGTTTATTTGTTTGTTTTTAAAGAAATTTTGATGTATCAATTTTTTATGGGGTTTTGTTCTTACGGAGATTTTGTTATCTTTTGGGATCCACCCCCCCTCCCGGGATGTTGGGGACACTTTCAGTATGAATAGTACCTCCACCTTCTGGAAATTCTGTGCTAGAAATTTCCTTTTTTCTGTCACTCTCTTTTTTTCTGCCTTGTTCCTTTGCTTTCTGTCATTTCTTCCTACTTTTCTTTATCTTGCTGGTCTATTCACCTTATGTGTTCCATAAAGTCTTACATACTTTCTCTTAGGATTTATAATTGGGTACATATATTCAGTGCATTTTTGGCTCTAGGTTAGTGAGATGTGCAGAAGCAATTTTAGGTAATTTAGGTCCATTTTTGTATATAATTTAGTGTCCTCAGGTATGTTTGAATTTATATTCAGGTATGGTTTTTAAATCCCTGTGTGATAAATTGTACGGAGTTGTCAGTGCCAGGGGCATCTCCTTAGATTATGTGCACAAATGCATTGATATGTGTACATAATGTTCTTTTCCTTTTTTTTGCCCTGTTAGAAGTATTGTGTGTGTTTTGAAATGGTTATAACCCTGATATGGCTGTACGCAGTTAGCTGGGCTTTAAACAAAAATAACAGTAACAATAACAATGACATCCTTTAGGACCGTTACCAATAATGGTGGGATTTGTGTACAGCTGTACCGTGCAGTGGTTGAAGTGGTGGCAGAGAATGGGCGTACGGCTGTGGTCACTTTTATGGACTATGGGAATCAGGAAGAGGTTCTGTGTTCGGACATTCACCCTTTGCAACCTCATCCACATCAGGTTAGTGGCTGATATATGAATTGTTTGTGCATTTCCTTTTTCATTTGCTCTGGAAGAAGAAGGCAGTTGATTCAGATAAATAAAAGCAGAGTTGTTTTATAGTTTAGTATTTTATTTTTTATGGTCTTGCTGAGTGCATGCTTGTGACTCAAAACATTGATTTGCCACAAAAACCCAAGACGGCTATAATGCGCGAGGGGTGTGTGCAATCCAGCACAATGCTTAATGAAGATATATATACATACATACATACATATATATATGTATGTATGTATAGGTAGATAAATAGATAGATAGATAGATAGATTAGATAGATTAGCCCTTTCCCATTTTATCCCGCCACAGCCCGCCGACCGGGAAACCCCACTTTTTATTTACACCCGCCGCCTGTCACTTAGGCCTGGTGGGGAATTTCCATCACGCTGTAAGCACTTGGGGTTACACACACCTCATGAATGAAGTTTCCCGCGAAAGTCAGGATTAACCAATGAAAGAATGATACTGAGTTTGGTACCACACATCGCCTCATTTACAAGATATCGGTCAGCGTCTGACCTTTTCATTCACACGCTTTCGGAAATCTCGGAATACTAGGAAGAGTTTCTGAGCAGAATCTACAAATGGGAAAGGGCTTTAGATAGATATAGATATGTAATGTATATACATGTAGATAAATGGAGAAATGGATGGATGGAAGGTTGGATGGATGGATGTATGGTTGATAGATATGACACATTATTATAAAAAAAAGGAAAAGAATTGGGAATTAACAGAGACTGGGAATATGAAAATCTTTTAAGGAGAATATTCTTTTATTGAATAGTGAGTGTTTTTAACCAGATGTTGGTTAACTCACTCGCACGTTCGATTATGCCCTTTGTCGTTCCCCTGATACGCACCATTTGTATAGGTCATGAGAAAAATTCTCATACAAACAAATGAAATCAGAGAGTTTTGAAATTTGTCAGGTCATATATTAAAAGATTGGTGTACATAATGCTGAAATTTCAAGTGTCTAACCCTCATGGCTGCTGAGTAATGGTACAAGTAAAATTAGAGACATTTTCAGGTGAAAAATGTCTTACAAAATACACAGTCAGGTCAATAATCAGTTCCTACAGTCACATTTTGAATGAAATTTCATAAAATCCAACGTGCACGCACTCCACATGCACTGAAGGAAGAGATCGTGTTGAACAGCACCAAGTTGTTATTGTTCAGCCATTTGCTTTTCCGTCGTCTGCTTCGCTGCGGAGATCGTGGGTCGTGAACTTTGCACTGTCCACTCACCAATTGCATAGTACAGTGACCTCATGGCCTGAAACGAGGCTAGGAATGACCAAAGAATCTATTTCTGGCTATTAGTTTCAGTTAACGGAAATACTGAAAGCCCCGCAAATTTTCAAAACTCAAGTCGGATTTCTCCGACGCTCATAAACAAGCATTGTTGAGACATGATCGGGAAATCCTGACGCTCGTAGCGAGAGAGTTAAAAACAAAACTACAGACAGAATAAAAGAAGCCGAAGAGACAAGATAAAAGTTGGCTTTAAATAAAAATCCTTTCTTGCAGTTTTTCTCCAAATATGAAACATGCAAGAACATTTTTACTGTTTGATAGATAATATAACTTTGATGTACAAAGATACTGTTATAAATCTTTTAGTCCTTTTCATAAAGGGTAATTGCAGGACTTCTGGATGACCAGTGTTTCAAAGTTATGTGTATGTACTTCACAGAACGGCAGGCAATCAGCAGGCAGGTCATCCCAGGGATATCTTCCAGATGGCAGACATCCCAATCCAAATTTTTCACACCCACATGGTCAAGATCAGGGATTTGATATGGATTACATCCCCAAAATGGAATTTAGACGAGGAGGGTCTGGACCTACTCACCGACGACAACAGGACCCAGCGACAGACGCCGGCCCACTCAGAACTTCTACATGCCTCCTAATCAAAATTGATTGATTGATTTGATTCAGTTTTACGTCAGCACCCACCTCAGGTGATATGGCCGACGGGGATAACCATCCCAGGAAAATGGGGGCAATGGGGGAGTTATCTAATCCTATACTGACACCACCAGAACAACAATGATGCTAAGATGGGACAGTAGAAGGCCAGATTTAATGTAGCGCACCCCGGGATTCGAACCCACAACCATTAGCATGTGAATCCGACGCTCAAACCAACTGAGCTACAGAGGCCCGCACCTAATCAAAAGAACGAGGGATGATTTTTAAGTGTGCTATATTGTGTTTGACTGTTTTGTGTTTTGTTTTTAAGATTGACAAAAGAGGCAGGAGAGGAGTTGGGTTTGTTGTCTGGTGTGTGTTTATGTATGTGCGTAGGCATGTGTGTGTGTGTCTGTGTATGTCTGTGCATTATATTTCAATGATTGCTCAAATGATTAAGAAAATAGAACTTTCATTTAATGATTGTGTCTCTGTGTATGTCTGTGCATTATATTTCAATGATTGCTCAAACGATTAAGAAAACAGAACTTTCATTTAATGATTCCAAAAAGGACTTGAAAAAGATTTGGCTGTAAGATAGGAGCATCATAAAATGGCTGGTAACGTAGGCTGATGTTGTTTTAAAGTAGCTGATATAAAGACTGAAGTTGTTGTAGGTTGTCGGTGACATATAATGATGTAACAGAACTTAGACATTCAACAAGATCATCAGAAGAGATTGAGGAGTATACTGAATTCTTGTTCATATACATTTTGTTTGTTATGTTGTAGAAAGCTGTAAACATAAGTAAACCAATTTTGTGTAGGAATACAGGAAGGCAGGCATGATCTGTACTCAATGAATAAAAGGTAAACAACAACAAAGTTGGTGTATGTTAAAACACAGAAAAAAACAAAATAGGCTTCTTCAATGCGACTGCATGATATTAGTATAAATTTGGTCATTAGATAAAGTTAACCCTTTCGCCATTGCTTTACCAACCAGGCTTTGTACACTGGCCTCGGGCAGCTTGCACACAGCTGTATGCTGTATACGCAAGCAGAACGCATGGAAGGCCTCAAGACTAGTTACACAGTACTGCCGTAACTTCAGAATTTCGCTGTAAATGTTGCTCAAGCTTCATGCAGGGAAAAAACGCCCAAAAACTTATATCATTGTGTTTGACTAGAGTTGTCTACAGTTGTCCAGCAATGTGTTGACTAGAGTTGTCTACAGTTGTCCAGCAGTGTGTTTGACTGGAGTTGTCTACAGTTGTCCAGCAGTGTGTTTGACTTGAGTTGTCTACAGTTGTCCAGCAGTGTGTTTGACTTGAGTTGTCTACAGTTGTCCAGCAGTGTGTTTGACTAGAGTTGTCTACAGTTGTCCAGCAGTGTGTTGACTGGAGTTGTCTACAGTTGTCCATCAGTGTGTTGACTAGAGTTGTCTACAGTTGTCCAGCAGTGTGTTGACTAGAGTTGTCTACAGTTGTCCAGCAGTGTGTTGACTGGAGTTGTCTACAATTGTCCAGCAGTGTGTTGACTAGAGTTGTCTACAGTTGTCCAGCAGTGTGTTGACTGAGTTGTCTACAGTTGTCCAGCAGTGTGTTGTCTAGAGTTGTCTACAGTTGTCCAGCAGTGTGTTGACTAGAGTTGTCTACAGTTGTCCAGCAGTGTGTTGACTAGAGTTGTCTACAGTTGTCCAGCAGTGTGTTGACTGGAGTTGTCTACAGTTGTCCAGCAGTGTGTTTGACTTTAGTTGTCTACAGTTGTCCAGCAGTGTGTTTGACTGGAGTTGTCTACAGTTGTCCAGCAATGTGTTGACTGGAGTTGTCTACAGTTGTCCAGCAGTGTGTTTGACTAGAGTTGTCTACAGTTGTCCAGCAGTGTGTTGACTGGAGTTGTCTACAGTTGTCCAGCAGTGTGTTTGACTGAGTTGTCTACAGTTGTCCAGCAATGTGTTGACTGGAGTTGTCTACAGTTGTCCAGCAGTGTGTTGTCCAGCAGTTGTTGACTGGAGTTGTCTACAGTTGTCCAGCAGTGTGTTGACTGAGTTGTCTACAGTTGTCCAGCAGTGTGTTGTCCAGCAGTTTGTTACAGTTTTCGAGTTGTTGACTACAGTTGTCCCACAGTTGTTCCAGCAGTGTGTTGACTGGAGTTGTCTACAGTTGTCCAGCAGTGTGTTGACTGAGTTGTCTACAGTTGTCCAGCAGTGTGTTGACTAGAGTTGTCTACAGTTGTCCTAGCATGTGTTGACTAGAGTTGTCTACAGTTGTCCAGCAGTGTGTTGACTGAGTTGTCTACAGTTGTCCAGCAGTGTGTTGACTGAGTTGTCTACAGTTGTCCAGCAGTGTGTTGACTAGAGTTGTCTACAGTTGTCTAGCATGTGTTGACTAGAGTTGGCTACAGTTGTCAGCAGTGTGTTGACTGGAGTTGTCTACAGTTGTCCAGCAGTGTGTTGACTGGAGTTGTCTACATTGTCCAGCAGTGTGTTGACTGGAGTCGTCTACAGTTGTCCAGCAGTGTGTTGACTGGAGTTGTCTACAGTTGTCCAGCAGTGTGTTGACTAGAGTTGTCTACAGTTGTCCAGCAGTGTGTTGACTGAGGTTGCCTACAGTTGTGCACCCCATTGATTGACTCTAGCGACCAAAAGTGATGAAAAGGTTAAAGTCCTGCGTGGTTAGGAAATCCTTCTCTCAGCATTTTTTTTAACATGTTAATACAAAATGAATTTCTAGTGAAGGATTGAATATGCAAGAATTCAGAATTTTTGTTCAGATTCATTATTGTAATTTTGAATCATAGGATTATAAAAGTCATTTGTCATGGATAAGAGGGACAGTGAGGAAATTAGAGTAGTTATGAATATTTGGAAGAAAATGTCTTTTTCCAACAAACAGTGAGTCAAACAAAATACAGATGCAAGGTTGCTGTCAAATAGAAGTTTAGTTTACTGTATACAGTATGATTCAAAGATGTCTGTTTCTTCATGTGTTTTGTCTGTTACCACAAAGTGTACTCCTGACACAGTTTCAAATTAAATTTTTGTTAGATAAAGTCTGATTGTAATATTTTCCATCTTTGTTAGATTTGATCTTGTTTTCTTATAATGAAGATTTTGTTACTGGTTTCACCTCTAATTGATGTTTTAGTCATGAGATTTCTTGGTTACTGAAATATAATTCAGCTCAGTTCAGTAAAATGTTTATTGTCGAAGTAGCTTATGCTTTACTGATACAAAGTGTCTTGAGGGAACTGGTTTCTTTATTCTACTTCAAACACAAGAACAATGAGTATGTAAGGAATTGGACTGCCACTTGGTGGGCCCAAAAACATCATAAACTCACATGGTTTGGTCCCATCATCAGCCATGACACACTGAGAACATCTTCAGGGAAGGAGGGAAGGAAGCTGTCATCGAGGCTGACAAAGAAAGAGCTGGGTGGCAAACAGCAAAGACTGGACCATCTCCTATGCCTGAACTGCTTATGTTGCCACACTTCAGAGACAGGTGGAGGATTCTGTCTTCTGCTGTGTGCCATGAGCCCTCCCCTAGGGGAAAAATGCTTGGTCGTGATTTCTTATAAGATACATGGAACCATTAACCTGTCATTGTCTGAATAATGAGCGTTTTGATAACAAATTTCATTTTAGCTCCAGTTTTGATTGCTTGAAATGTGAAGGATTTTGGAAGTCAAAAACGTGATCTAGTTTCACTGAAATTGAGAATGTCATAATCTTTAGATGCTAGTAAGAAAGATTTTTTATGACATTTTCATGTCTTACAATTTTTTTTTTGGGGGGGGGGGGGGGGTGGTGGTAAAAAAAAGACATTTTAGAGATTTTGTTTCAGAAAAATATTGAAAAATATTTTGTGTTAAATGCCCATGAGAATTTCAAACAATGAAAAAATTGTGAGATGTCGTGAATGACATTCATTTGTTATGCAGCATAGGAACACTACACTAAAATGCAAAGTTTTCAGTTTTGAGTTTTTAACTCATTTTAAAATTTCAGCATTTAGAAGATAACATGCAAAAACATATAATTTATTCATTAGAAATTTCTTTTTAGGCACTTTTAAACTAGCGAAGACATTTTTGACAAGGGAAATAGTAATGCTCATAAAAGTTTTGAATAATAATTAAAAAAAAGGTTTTTATAATTGCTATTCTGGTGGTTTTAGCCATATAATTGAAATTGGGAAATTGAAGAAAAGCTGTTGTAAAAATCTCAATTATCATAATTTTGTCCCTATCCAGTTATGTTTAGTCATAGCTAAGTCTGGTTGGCTGCATCTTTAGTCAAATTTTCCCATACTGTGTCACATTTATTTTTGATTTGGTGACGTATTTGAAGAGTTTGGAAGTTCTGTTATGAAGATCATCCCCAAAATAAAGAGAATATGTCTATAGAAATGTAAAAGATGTGATGATGATCAGTACCTTTCCATATTCCTTTATTGTAACATCCTTTCTCCCAAATGACCGATTCCTATCTGTTGGGAAGGATGGAAATGTCCTATGCTAGGCAGCCAGACTTATGTGTTGTCCTGCTTGGTCACCTCCACTTCCAAGACATCCAGATTGTGGAAACATACACCATCAAGGGGCTCTTTAGCTTGGGAAATAGATCAAAGTCTAGCACAGTGATTGTGGAAACAAACACCATCAAGGGGCTCTTTAGCTTGGGAAATAGATCAAAGTCTAGCACAGTGATTGTGGAAACATACACCATCAAGGGGCTCTTTAGCTCGGGAAATAGACAAAGTCTAGCACAGTGATTGTGGAAACAACACCATCAAGGGGCTCTTTAGCTCGGGATGAAATAGATCAAAGTCTAGCACAGTGCATTGTGGAAATAACACTACACTATACACCATCAGGGGCTCTTTAGCTGGGAAATAGATCAAGTCTAGCACAGTGATTGTGGAAAATACACCACAAGGGCTCTTTAGCTCGGGAAATAGATCAAAGTCTAGCACAGTGTTCCATTGATACATCATAACTTATGTTACCTTCTTTGCTTTGCGACAAAATGCGTTGTTGTGTAATATCAATGGTGATTAATTTAATGGTGTTTTAATGTTTCTTTCAGATTGCAGGTCTTAGTATTGGGTCAGGTGTGTGTAAAGTTTTAAAGTACAGTGACACTTTTTTTTTTAGAAGGACATTCTTATTATGTATTGGATAACTCATAATTTCTCATAATTTAGTGTTATTTGATATCGCTCAGGAATGAGACTGTCAGTGTGTGTGTGTGTGTGATTATTATGCAATGATTGTATAAAACAAATAAAGTACATTTCGCTAAATGATTTTGATCATGAAGGTATTCTGTTCACTTGGGGATAGTCACCCTAGTCCATCTCTTTCTTTTTATTTTTTCTTGTCTGTTTATATCTGTCTGTTTCTGGCTATTTGATTGTGTCTCTCTCCCTCATTATCTGTCTCAGTATTTCTCTCTGATTGTGTTTATTGAATTTCATGTGAAAATGTTTATTTTTATATCTGTCCCTCAGTCTTCATGTGTGTGTGTGTGTGTGTGTGTGTGTGTGTGTGTGTGTGTGTGTGTGTGTGTGTGTGTGTGTGAAGAATTCAAAGAATTGTCAGCCATACATGGATGGCTTTACCTTTTTTTTTTTTTTACTGTATGTCTGGGCAGTGAGAATTTGCAAACACATAGATTTGTATTATCCCAACCCATTTATTTTCAGTCATTATGGTCCTATTATATTTGAACAGAAATGCTTCAAATACTTCTTTTTGCGGGAATTTTGTGAACACTTATTTGAACAAGACTTGAGATCTCAAGTACGTATTTCAGCAGGAATGTCACAAACAAGAGTACCGGTATGTTATTGAAGCGGGAATATCTTGATTGCATAGTTGAAAAGGAATAACTTGAATGCATATGGTGTTGATTTGAGGAGAAAAAGTCTTTGAGCAGCAATATTTTCAATGCACATTTGAGCAGGAGTATTTTGAATGCATGTTTGAGCAGGAATGTCTTGAATACATAATGGAGCAGGGAGGTCTTGAAATGTATTTGAACAAGATGTCTTGAGGGCATATTGGAGTAGAAATATCTTGAATATTTATTGTAATAGTTTTACTGAAATGGGTCACATGTGCAGCTTTGACCACATGACCTTTTAGAGAAGATAAGAAATTTTGTGGAGCAGTATTCTACATGTCGTCAGTGCTTAGGAGAATATCAGTATGTAACTGTTTAGTTCTTACACCACTTGTCTTGGTTTGTGTTGGTTATTCATAGGGGCTGGAACTAAACAACAGGAAGACTGAAGTCATGGTGATCAGTAAAAAACATGAAATCCCCTCATGCAAAATAACAGCAAATGGCACAACCTTGACACAGGTTGATAAATTCAAATACCTGGGAACGATATTTCATCAGACGGCAGATGCACATCAGAAATAGCCGGCAGAATCGGCCAATCCAAAACAGCATTCGGGAAGATGACAGGCATTCTTACCAACAAATGCCTATCAATTAACATCAGGAAGAGAGTTCTTGAATGTTATATAGAACCAATACTGTTGTACGGATGTGAGGTGTGGACAGTCAACAAACAAAGCCAGAACAAGATTGAGGCAGCCGAGATGTGGTTTCTAAGAAGAATGTTGAGAGTTCCATGGACAGCAAAGAAAACAAATGAGACAGTCTTGATGGAAGCAGACACAAGTAGATCACTCATAAGGAAGATTAAGAAAAGACAGGCAACATTTATAGGCCATTTTGTGAAGAAGGGGGATTTGGAGCACCTGGTCACAACGGGAAAGCTGGAGGGAAAGAGAGCACTGGGTAGACCCAGGGAGAAAATGCTGGATGGACTTGCAGAGTGGCTGGGGATGAGGGAGGTTGGAGAGATGCTAGGGGCAACGAGAGATAGAGACAGATGGAAGTCCATGATCGCCATCGCCATGCGGCAGGGCACCTGATGATGATGATGATTCATACCGACACATATGCACACACGCAAGTTATCAATACTGTTTTTATCAGCTGTTTATGGACAGATCTTATAATAATAATAATTACAATATTTATATAGCGCAAAATCTTGATAGAAATCAAATCTAAGCGCTGAACATACACATACGCACGCGCGCACACACACGCACACACACACACACATGGCTATAAATGGGGAAAAAGAATAAAAGCAATGGAAAATTATAGAGAGCACACTATATACAAATATATATATATTACAATGTGATTCCACTCTGAGTGGAGACAGGCTACAGAGGGGGATGAGTGAGGTCAGGATTTCATGCAGAGGAGAAAAGGTGAGTTTTGAGAGAGGACTTGAAGGAGACAAAAGTAGGTTGCTGACGGACTGAGAGAGGAAGTTTGTTATAGGAGAGTGGACCAGAAACAGAGAAGGCTCGTGGACCGTAGGTATTGAGCTTAGTGCATGGAAAGCGAAAAGTCAGAGGATCGGAGGCAGAGCAGAGGGTACGTGAGGGAAGATAGATCTCAAGTAGGCTTGACAGGTAATCGGGGGCTTCGTTATTGAGGCTTTTGTAGCACATGGTGTCTAGTTTGTACTGTATGCGCTTTGATACAGGGAGCCAGTGAAGTTGTGCCAGGAGAAGAGAAATGTGGTCAGCTTTTTTTCTTTTTGAGTACAAGGTGTGCCATACTTTTGACCAAATTAGGTACAAAAGTATGGACAGATAAAGAATTATGTAATTGTAAATTGTTATGAGTGACCAAAAGTCAAGCTCATATGGACCAAATAAGTGCGTAGATTGCCACTATTTCAAGAAGGTGTGAAACAGCATTTTCCAGGGAACTAGCAGTGACATGTCTATTTTATTTTATCAAGGTCACAGTGACCGTGGAGAGAACTGAATACAAACTGCCAGGTGTAAAGCAAAATCTGTGTCGGGACATAAAATGTGTATGTACTTGCATATCCCTTCATGAGGGCTATGGCTAATAAATAAATAAACCATTAGAATTGCAATCGGAATATCCCCCCACCCCACCCCCTCGTCTCTCTCTCTCTTTCTCTCTGCCTCTCTCTCTCACACTACCCAAGACAAGTCCGAGGGGACCTAATGTTGATATTCTTCGGTAATAAAGTGTTCTCACGGTTCAAGTTTCTCTCTCTCTCTCTCTCTCTCTGTCTGTCTGTCTGTCCCTCTCTCTCTCTCTGTCTGTCTGTCTGTCCCTCTCTTTCTCTCTGTCTGTCTGTCTGTCTCTCTCTCTGTCTGACTACTTAAGACAAATCCAAGGGGACTTAATGTTGGTATTCTTCAGTAATAAAGTGTTCTCACGTTTCACGGTTCAAGTTTCTCTCTCTCTCTCTCTCTCTCTCTCTCTCTCTCTCTCTCTCTCTCTCTCTGTGTCTCTCTCTGTCTCTCTCTCTCTCTCTCTCTCTCTCTCTCTGTCTCTCTCTCTGTGACTCTGTCTGTCTCTCTGTCTCTGTCTGTCTGTCTCTCTCTCTCTCTCTCTCTCTCTCTCTCTCTCTCTCTCTCTCTCTCTCTCTCTCTCTCTCTCTCTCTCTCCTTTCAACACCATCTGGGGGAAATTGTGACTAAGGAAGTGCCAACAGTTCTCATGAGACATTTCTTGGGTATCAGTTTGTGAATATGTCTCTGATTTTTGCTGTGGCACACAAACTGTACTTCGCAACCTTCCAAACCCCAACAGCAACAAGGAAATCTTCACTAAGTAAAGAAGTTGGTCCTAGTTTTCAATTAAAGAAGTTAAAAAGCTTAATCAAATGGAAATGGATCGCTCCCTTCCCCTCCCCCTACTTTAAAGCAAAATTTATGTGGTGTGGTGTATGGTTATTGGTGTGTAGGTAGAACTCGCATCTTCCAAGCTAACTGCACACGTTCGAATCTGACAATTTGACGCACGCAGCAAAAGTCTATGTGCGCATGGCCTACACTGGTACACCCAGCTGTGACTGGGCACCTGGCCCTGTTCATAGTTAGGGAATGTTAAGCAGTGAAAGAAAGGAGATAGACATCGCCTTCATCATTCTGGCCTGGAGAAGAATTGAGAGGTCAGCTTTTCAAACATTTCATCAGTGACATGCAATGGCAAATATTTATCCTAACAATATTCCGTTTTTGATCAAAATTATCATAACAGATCCTAATTTTGTACTTTTCAAGGTGACTTTTACCTGGAAGAATCGTCAAATGTAATAAAACTGGCTGTGAAGCACGGGGGACAGTAGTAGACTGTTAGAACAGTGAAAACAGAACGCAAATAATGTCAGTCCTTTTTGAGGAAGTGCTGTTCATAAACTTTTCCTCAAAACGTGCTGGTAATAGGCTTTTTTTTTTTTTTTTTTTTTTTGTCCATGTGACTTTGACAGTGGCGCCATGACTTTTAAACCTGTACATTCACAACTACATAGCAGTCTTACCCTTTTGACCCAAATATGTTTTAAAGACCCATCAAAGTTGAGAAAACTGTGTTCACACACCACACACACACATAAACGCTCACAAACGCGCGCGCACGCACGCACACATACACACATAAACGCACACACACGCGCACACACATAAACACACACACACATAAACGCACACAAACGCGCGCGCACGCACACATACATATACATACATAAACACACACACACACACGCGCGTGCACACACACACGCACATACACACACACTCGCACACACACATAAGCGCACACACAAACACACACACGCATGCACGCAAGCACGCATACACACTCGAATACAGTACGTGTGGTAGTACTATTATTTCACCCCATCTTCTATCACACACAGTGAAAAGACGTTAAATCAAAGAACCAACACTCACACCAGAAATGTATGTACAAAAACGAACTGAGACAATAAAAACCCAACCATAAACAAAGTAAAACAGAACACACAAAAAGGCAGGCATTAATGACCTTCAACAATCGTGGCAGATGGCATCGGGTTACGCATAAACCGCCAGAAATGCACAAACCTCGAGGGACATTTGACTTATTAGTCCATTGAATAAGCAAACATCGTACTCTGGACAATGAGTATAAGAACCTCCTCATTCTCCACAGCAGAAGAGAGAGAGAGACACACACACACACACACACACACACACACACACAAGGCAGGCAGACAGACAGCAGCAGACAGACTGACAGAGACAGACAGACATTCTACCACACGTAGCATATACGAATACTAGTATGTCAGAAATCAAGTATGAAATATTATAAATCACAGACAGAGACAGACAGACAGACAAATATTCTACCACACGTAGCATATACGAATACTAACATGTGAGAATTTTGATAAGAAGTATAATAAAACAGAGAGAGACAGAGACAAAGAGAGAGATGGAGAGAGAACTACGTATTAGTACTACCACATGTACGGTATTCGAGAACAAAGCATGTAAAAAAAAAAAAAGTTGAAAAGAGGCAATAATACATTGTATTGTTAAAAATAGACAGAATGTGTGTGTATGTTTTGCGTGGGTGCGTGCGTGCGTGTGTGTGTGTGTGTGTGTGTACGCGCGCATGAGAGAGAAAAATGGAAAGAGAAAGACAGAGAGAGAGACAGAGAAACAGACAGATACAGACAGACTGGCAGAGACAGACAGACAGACAGGCAGACAGACAGACAGATATTCTACCACACGTAGCATATACGAATACTAGAATGTCAGAAAATTAGGTATGAAATATTGTAAAACAGAGACAGACAGACAGACATACAGACAGACATTCTACCACTCATAGCATAAAACGAATTCTAGCATGTCAGAAATTAAGAGCAATTATTATAAGAGAGAGAGAGAGAGAGACAGACAGACAGACAGATATTCTACCACACATAGAACATACATGTACGAATACTAACATGTAAGAATTTTAATAAGAAAACATTACAGAACAGAGACAGACATTGATCATGGTATTCTCCTTTCTAGACTCCATCATACTTTTGGCATCTCTGACACTGCTCTCTCCTGGTTCACTTCATATCTATCAAACAGAAAACAAACTGTTCTCATCAATGGCACTTACTTTCAACCTGCATACCTGACCTGTGATGTTCCACAAGGATCTGTCCTTGGCCCTGTTCTTTTCACTCTTTACACCTCCCCCCTGTCCACCATCATCAACTTCCACTCTATAAAACACCACTTCTATGCTGATGACACCCAACTTCAAGACAGTGACTCACCTGACAATATACAGCGCCTCTTGACTCGCACCACTGAGTGTTACTCAGACATTAAGAACTGGATGACATACAATAAACTTCAGCTTAACGATGACAAGACAGAAGCTATCCTCATTGGCACCCATCAGAAACTTTCTCAGCTGCCTCCTCTTTCTCCCCCATTATGTAACACATCAGTCCCAATTTCTGATTCAGCTAAAAAC
>CM060314.1:90740717-90745717 GCA_030674185.1 Monoplex corrugatus
AAGTATATCTGGCATGTTTATGACCCAAAGTAGATGTATGTATGTATATGTATGTATGTATGTATGTATGTATGTGTATGCATGTATATATGTATGTATGTATGTATGTATGTATGTATGTATATATGTATGTATGTATATATGTATGTATGTATGTATATATGTATGTATGTATGTATGTATATATGCATGTATGATGTATGTATGTATGTATGTGTATGTATGTAGATGTATGTATTATGTATGTATGTATGTATATATGTATGTATGTATGTTTATATGTATGTATGTAATATATATAATGTATGTATGTATGTATGTAATATGTATATATGTAGTATGTATGTATGTATGTGTATAGTATGTATGTATGTATATATGTATGTGTATATATGTATGTAATATTATATATGTATGTATGTATGTATATATGTATGTATGTATGTATGTATGTATGTATGTATGTATGTATGCATGCATGAATGTATGTATGTATGTATGTGTATATGTATACATTATGTTTGTATGTATATATGTTGTATGTATGTATGCATGCGTGTATGTATAGTGTATGTATGTATGTATGTATGTATGTATGTATGTATGTATGTATGTATTTATGGATGGATGGACGGTTGGACGGATGGATGGATGGATGAATGTGTTTGTATAATTATGTATATGTGTGTATGTATGTATGTATGTATGTATGTATTACGTGTGTATTATGTATATAAGTGTATATGTATGAATTATGTTTGTGAGTATGTTATGTATGTATATATGTATGTATGTATGTATGTATGTATGTATGTATGTATGTATGTATATATGTATGTATGTAAGTATGTATGTAATGTATATATGTATGTATGTATATATGTATATATGCATGTATGTATATATGTATGTATGTATAATATGTATGTATGTATGATATATGTATATATGTATGTATGTATTATGTATGTATAATATGTATGTATGTAGTATATGTATGTATGTATGTATGTATGTATATGTATATATGTATGTATGTATGTGATATGTATGTATATATGTATGTGTGTATGTAATGTATGTATGTATGTATGTATGTATGTATAATATATGTATGTATGTATATATGTATATATGTATGTATGTATATATGTATGTATGTATGTATGCATGAATGTATGTATGTATGTATGTATGTATGTATTGTATATGTATCATTATGTTTGTATGTTTTATGTTGTATGTATGTATGCATGCGTGTATGTATGATGTATATGTATGTATGTATGTAGTATGTATGTATGTATGTATGTATATGTATGCATTATGGATGGATGGATGGTTGGACGGATGGATGGATGGATGAATGTGTTTGTATAATTATGTATATGTTGTTGTATGTATGTATGTATGTATTACGTGTGTATTATGTATATAAGTGTATATGTTGATATGTATGTATGTATGTATGTATGTAGTATGTATGATATGTATGTATGTATGCATGTATGTATGATGTAGTATTATTATGTATGTATGTATGTATGTATGTATGTAAATATGTATGTAAATTTTATGTATGTATGTATGTATTAGTGTATGTATATGTAATGTATGTGTATGTATTAGTATGTATGTATAGTATGTATGTAGTTGTATGTATGGTATGATGTATATGTATGTATGTATGTATAGTATATATGTATGTATGTATGTATGTATGTATGTATATGTATGTATGTATGTATGGTATGTATGTATGTATTGTATGCATGTATGTGTGCAGAGGCTATATTTTAGCCGAAATCGTTTCAAGCTTCTGGTGCTCCTTCGCCTCTGGAAGCAGAAACCAAGGCCATAGGAGGACCCATTGCCATGCAGCTTCTGTGGATAAGCATATGTTTCCCACACGAAGACCCACACCAGAAAATAAAGAACCAGTATGCCTACTCAACCGCCTGATTCGATGGGGACTAGTCATTATGAACATTTGTGTATATTACCTTTCTGTCAGTCATCTGAGAGGTGTGTGTCTTTTAACAGAAATCTGTCAACAAGAGTTTCTCCACTGTTTCAGGATGGACCTTTACCAAATTTGGGTCAAAGATGGAAACCATAAATGTTGGTGAATACATAAAGTTGGAAGTAATGGTGCTGAGGTCAAGGCCACAAAAACAACAAGTCTTCCTAAAATCAGCACTTTCCAGAAAAATGTGTGTACAGCGCTTTCACAGAACTTCTGACAATATTTACATTGTTTCCACAACATTGATATTTTGTTCAACCTTTCGACGGGTTCCTTTTTTTCTTTTTCTTTTTTTCTTTTTCTTATAAAGCAGACTGACTGGCTTCTTGTTGTTATACGTGGACACAAGATCTGATATTTCGAGTTCAAGCACAGCCTGCGACATAAAACTTGGCCCGTTCGCTGTCCATCGTAATGCTCCAGTCAATCTGATGGTATCGGCTTTATGTTTTATTGGTCCCGCGCAGTTTAACCCCCTCACCCCTGCACATAGCGTCTTGCGCAGATTTAAGGAGTCTGCCGATAAAAGATGGCAGATTGGGTAGAATGCATGTGGAATTGTGCGAGTCGACAAATTCTCTGGAATAAGCTCAGAATTGTCAAACTGGTCTTTTTTTCCAGTGTGATGACAGTGTACCATTGTTCTCATTTCACATCACGTTATATTTCATCTGATGCTTTTTCAATGTCACACTGACCTGGGGAAAGTACAAAATGTGGAACTGTAAAGGGAGATTATTAGAATGGCTTGACCATCTTTTTATATACCAAGTAAGGTATTAATCACATATCAATATCCATAGAACAGACATTGATATCCATCCAGAGCATGCACTAAGCTAACCTCTGCGGCTGGCAGGAATATAAACAACTTCATCTGAATCTGCACAAACATATCTTACACAAATATACCATGTCCGTTTCCATGGTCTTCCCATGTTATTTCGTCCTTCGTTCTGTTTCTTTTGATTTAAGCCAACAAATGGAGGAAAACATCAAATGAAATGAACCAGACTAGGACAAACAACCCAGTCTATGTCAAAATTCTGAGTGACGGCCAGAAGAATGACAATGTATTACAAAACACTTCTGTGACATAGAACCTGCAGTAGGGGGTGACTTCAGCATGACAAATATCAATTGTTTTGACAGTCTCATGGGTTTCGGCAGAACAAATATCAATTATTTTGACAATATCACGGATTTCGGCACGACAAATATCAGTTAATTTGACAGTCTCGTGGATTGTTGAATGACAAATATCAGATGTTTTTGACAGTCTCGTGGATTGTGGCAATGACAAATATCAGACTGTTTTGACAGTCTATGATTTGGCCATGACAAATATCAGCTGTTTTGACAATCTCAGGATTGTCGGCCTGACAAAAATCAGTTATTTGACAGTCTTAGATTGTTGCATGACAAATATCAGTTGTTTTGACAGTCTCACGGATTTCGGCACGACAAAATCATTAATTTGACAATCTCCGGATTGGCATGACAAAAATCAGTTTTTGACAGTCTCTCGGATTTCGGCATGACAAATATCAATTATTTTGACATCTCACGGATTTCGGCATCGACAAATCAGTTATTTGACAGTCTCATGGATTGTGGAATGACAAATATCAATGTTTTTGACAGTCTCATGGATTGTGGAATGACAATATCATGATGTATTTTTGACAGTCTCATGGATTGTGGCATGACAAATATCAATGTTTTTTGACAGTCTCATGGATTGTGGCATGACAAATATCAATGTTTTTGACATCTCATCGGATTTGGCATGACAAATATCAGAGTTTTTGACAGTCTCATGGATTTGGCCATAACAAATTCAGCATGTTTTTGACAGTCTCATGGATTGTGGCAATGACAAATATCAATGTTTTGACAATCTCTGGATTTCGGCATGACAAATACAGATGTTTTGACAGTCTCGTGGATTTGGCATACAAATTCAGCTGTTTTGACAGTCTCATGGATTTGGCAGGACAAATATCAGTGTTTTGACAGTCTCATGGATTGTGGAATGACAAAATCAGCTTTTTGACAGTCTCATGGATTGTGGAATGACAAATATCAATGTTTTTGACAGTCTCATGGATTTCGGCATGACAAATATCAGATGTTTTTGACAGTCTCGTGGATTTGGCATGGGCAAATATCAATTATTTTGACAATCTCCGGATTTGGCACGACAAAATCAGTTTTTGACAGTCTCATGGATTGTGGCATGACAAATATCAATGTTTTTGACAGTCTCGTGGATTTCGGCATGACAAATTCAGTGTTTTTGACAGTCTCGTGGATTGTGGCATGACAAATATCAGATGTTTTGACAGTCTCATGGATTTGGCATGACAAATATCAATTTTTTGACATCTCAGGATTTGGCATGACAAATTCAGATTTTTTGACAGTCTCATGGATTGTCGGCATGACAAATAGTCAGATGTTTTGACAGTCTCTGGATTGTGGCATGACAAATATCAATTTTTTTGACATCTCAGGATTGTGGCATGACAAATATCAATTTTTTGACAGTCTCATGGATTTGGCATGACAAATGTCACATGTTTTGACAGTCTCATGGATTGTGGCATGACAAATATCAATGTTTTTGACAGTCTCATGGATTGTGGCATGACAAATATCAATGTTTTGACAGTCTCATGGATTGTGGCATGACAAATTCATTTTTTGACAGTCTCGTGGATTGTGGCATGACAAATATCAATTTTTTTTGACAGTCTCATGGATTGTGGAATGACAAATATCAATTGTTTTGACAGTCTCGTGGATTGTGGCATGACAAATGTCAATGTTTTTGACAGTCTCGTGGATTGTGGCATGACAAATGTCACATGTTTTTGACAGTCTCATGGATTGTGGAATGACAAATATCAGATGTTTTTGACAGTCTCATGGATTTCGGCATGACAAATATCAATTGTTTTGACAGTCTCAT
>CM060314.1:90750717-90755717 GCA_030674185.1 Monoplex corrugatus
AAAAAGTTATAGTTGAGTCTGGATTATATGATGTCAGTGTCGGTCAAATAGAGAAAATGAATATGAATCTGAACGAAAAAAATTGCAAATATTTTGACATAAAAGGTTGGCACTCTGAAATGGCGGACACTGAAAATGATAGGCCTACTTTGTTTTCGTTTTAAAACATAGAAAGCTTACTCTGGCTGAGTTAAAAGGGAGGTAACTGTTGCGTGTCCTATTTAATTCATATGATCTTTCAGCTGTTCGGGCCATGTAAAACCGTCATCTACACATTAGTTCTTTTTACTGCAAGGTTTCGACTTTGATATTTCCGACCTTTGACCTCACCTGGAGATCTTCTTTATGTATAACGTCTAATGACCATGCACAGGTGACAGAGAAACGTCGACGATCAAAAATAGAAAATAAATACACATAAGAATGAAAAAAAGCAAATACCGCCAACAAGTTGGCACTCTGTAATGGCGGGCATTGAAAATGATACTTTGTCTTCGTTTTAAAACATAGAAAACTTACTCTGGCTGAGTGAAGACAAAAGGGAGGGAATTGTTGCGTGTCCTATTTACTTTCATACGATCTTTCAGCTCTTCGGGCCATAGAAACCGTCATCTAGTAGAAGAAACTCTAGGGAGAGCTAGACAACAAAGGTCTCAGAGAAGTAATCCCCTTTAGACAGTGTTTCGCCTGAATTCCTTACACTCTCGGGGGGCCGGGCCCATCAGTCATGACTCTGGATGCCCTTCTGCTGTTGTCTATTTTTTTTTTTTTCCACGCCGGGATCGAACCTGGCGATTCTGCGCTTCAGAACTGCGGTACGCGTTTTTACAATGTGCTAACGGGGCACACTCATCTGTAGGAATTAATCCTTAACCCTCATCTATATTTTAGTTCTTTTTACCTCAAGATTTTGACTTTGATATTTCCAGCCTTTGACCTCACTCGGAGATCTTCTTCGTGCATAACGTTTATTTAATGTCCATCAAAGTTGACACTGAGAACTGTCGAAGAGGACATTTCTGTGACAAATAGAATTCCCTTAGATAGGGATGAGAGCCGGCAACTGTTATCGTATTTGGCAGAGTCAGGAAAGTATGTACACGCTTTGTCATCAATTATACAGAACCAACAAAATTTGTTGTCCTCTGGTGCTGGTAAAATAGAAGGAAAGAAATTTATGCAGAAGTTAGCCAGTTGGGTTATCGTGTCATGTAAAAAGTTGGTATCAAGTGGGATTGAACAGAAAATCTGTAAGCAGGCAGGTGAATGCAGAGCAAGACATATGTGAAGGTATTAAAAAGGCCATAAATAGCACAATGCCTTGCTTGTTTGCAAATGTGAATCAAGTGTTGATGATTTTAAAATATCTCACTCATTTCTTTTCGGGTACGGCAAATGAATACAAGACATTATACGATCGTTTTTGTTTTGTTTGTTTGTTTGTTTTTTTTTGTTTGTTTGTTTGTTTGCTTGTTTGTTTTGCAATATCTTCTCTACTGCTCTTAGTTCACTACCCACACGTCGCTCATTTCGGCTGTCCAACACATCTCTAATCCCATCGAAACCTAGATGACATGTCATAGGCATGAGGCCAGGAACTGGGACAGTAGCATGAAGGCCAGAGATCTGGACAGTAGGCATGAACGGCCAGAGAAACTGGGACAGTAGGCATGAAGGGCCAGGAATCTGGGACAGTAGGCATGAAGGCCAGAGAATCTGGACAGTAGTCATGAAGCTAGAGAATGTGGGACAGTAGGCATGGAGGGCAGAGAATGTGGGACAGTAGGCATGAAGGGCCAGAATGTGGACAGTAGCATGAAGGGCCAGAGAATGTGGGACAATAGGCATGAAGGGCCAGAGAATGTGGGACAGTAGGCATGAAGGGCCAGAGAATCTGGGACAGTAGGCATGAAGGGCCAGAGAATCTGGGACAGTAGGCATGAAGGGCAGAGAATGTGGGACAGTAGGCATGAAGGGCCAGAGAATCTGGGACAAGTTTTTTCACAATATTGTGATGATGAGAGCAGGAATGACAGCAATGATGCAATAGGGTTCCATTTTGGATTGAGACTGCGTGACAGAGGTGTACTCGACGATTACTTTCATTATATATCCCAGCGTCAGGCAGGCCCGGGAGATACAAACACCTGCAGTGATGGACAGAAAAGTTGAGCAACTTCTTTAACCCTCTTTGACTCCCGCACCCTATCCACCAACTCCCCAAAACTTAACTCTTTGACTTCCTCACCCTCTCTACCAGCTTCCTGTGGATAGGGTGGGGGAGTTACAAGATTCAAGTTTCTGCTTTGCTAGCATGGTGGGCAGTGCGGGATGCTGGTGGACATGGAGTGGGAGTCAAAGAGTTAATGATCATTTTGTTGCTTTGGCCACTATTCATATTTGTTCTTCATTATTTGCAGGGATTTTTTTTTCACCTTTTTTTTTATTTATTTTTTTCACAGGAATAGACATCCAGAAAGAATGTAGTAACAAAACAAAACATAAACAAATAATAATAATTTCAGTTCATAACAATTGTTGACATAAAAAAAGAAAAGAAAACCTATAGCCTACAAAACATTTAAAACAATATTCTAATCAATGATGATTTCATTATGTACATCAATATTTAAGAAACATGTCATGAAGAAACTCCGCTTTCTACACAGGAAACATTGATCTATAGTTGTTCACTGAGCATTAAAAAAGGACAAGCGAAAGTTTATTTTGGCATTATATTGTTCAATTTTGAATCTCTGGTTTAGCATTCTTTGGAAAGTATGTGTATTTGGAACACACTTGTCTATTTTGCATTTATATATAAATGATTTTGCAAGCATTGTTATAAGATCAAATGCTTTATCTGTTTTTACATTTTGGTCAACACCGAACAACACCAGATTTCGTGTGATTCTGATGTTGAAGATATTTTCGAAATTTTGCGTTGATTAGTTTTTCTGTTAAATTCCAGAAATTACGGACACAGTAACAGTTCCACAGAAAATGTTCAACACAGTCTCTTGCATTATTACACCATGTACAATTTGTCGTAGTTGCTATACCCATTGTGTTTAATATTATATTGGTGGCAATAATCTGAGATACTACTCTTATTTGCAACCATTTTAATTTGACATCATTAATTTCATGAATTTTTAGATAACACTTTTTTCCACGAAATGTTAATATTTAATTTCTCTGATCACCTTGAACAACAATTTGGTTTGCTATCATCCAATTTAATTTTTTTCATAGTAAAATCTAGTTCCCTTTTGATATTTTATGACCATTGTTTTTGAGAAATTATAATAGGCACAATCTTATTATAATTTACATATATATCACGCCTAAACGAATATTATCCATCAAGGAATTTCACTTACTTTTTGTAAGGCCTGATCGGTTCAGCGAACCCTCGTCAGACTCGTCAGGCCTAACAAAAAGTAAGTGAAATTCCTTGATGGATAATATTCGTTTAGGCGTGATATGTGTGTAAATTATAATAAGATTGTGCCTATTATAATTTCTCAAAAACAATGGTCATAAAATTAAGTAACGCCTATATGGCTGAAACAAGAAAACTCAGCATGGGCCTTTTGATATTTGCAGGGATTTAGTGTCGTCTTCATCTAAACGTCCTCATGAGAGTACTCCATATTTTCTCTGCTGTTCTCATGACGACAGTTGACGTCGTGTATTCAAGAAGTTCCATATGGGAGTCAATCGGAACTCGTGACATCAGTAGTTACGAAGCCATGATGTCAGTGCGTTCTGCAATTGAATGCGTCAGACAGTGCGTGGACTATTGGCCGTTCTGTGTCACCGTTGGCTACATTCAGACATCGGGACAGTGTTACCTCCATCCCACTGTGTCGTCTGGGGCTCTGAAAGTGTGGCCACAATTTATGTTAATACCGGTGAGTATTTCAGAGACAACGAAAATGAAAAGAACATTGATAATTTATTTACCAATGATATAAGTCATTCACTAAAAGACTTTTTTTTCAAACTTGCCCCATTGCTAATTTATATGTATGCATAAAACTTGATGAAAAAACGAATCATCATCATCATTAACTGCCCTGCCACATGGCGTTGGCGATCATGAATCCTCCATATGCATCTATCCCTCGTTGCCGCAAGCACATTTTCCACACTCTCTGTCCTCAGCCACTCTGCAAGTTCGTCCAATATTTTCTCTGTCCTCAGCCACTCTGCAAGTTCGTCCAATATTTTCCCTGGGTCTACCTGGTTCTCTTTTTCCCTCCAGCTTTTCTGTTGTGACCAGGTGCTCTAATTCCCCTTTCCTCATAAAATGGCCAATAAATGTTGCCTGTCTTTTCTTAATCTTCCTTATGAATGATCATCTTGTGTCTGCCTCCATCAAGACTGTCTCGTTTGTTTTCCTTGCTGTCCATGGAACTCTCAACATTCTTCTTAGAAACCACATCTCGGCTGCCTCAACCTTGTTCTGGCTTTGCTTGGTGACTGTCCACGCCTCACAACCGTATAACAGTATTGGTTCTATATAACATTCAAAAATTCTCTTCCTGATGTTAATTGGTAGGTATTTGTTGGTAAAAATGCTTTTCATCTTCTTGAATGCTGTTTTGGCTTGGTCGATTTTGCTGGCTATTTCTGATTTGCGTCTGCCGTCTGGTGAGATGATCTTTCCTAGATATTTAAACTTATCAACCTGTCTCAAGGTTGTGCCGTTTGCTGTTATTTTGCATGAGGGGATTTCATGTTTTTTTTACTGATTACCATGACTTCAGTCTTCCTGCTGTTTAGTTCCAAACCCTTACCTTTGCTATCTATTTCTATTACATGTATATGCATAAGGTTTTGTAGGTCCCTTTCATTTTCTGCAATTAGCACGGTGTCATCTGCGTATCGAATGTTGTTTATCATTTTTCCTCCAACCTTTAATCCAGGGTATTCTTCTAGGTTTCTCATGATGTTTTCGCTGTAAAATGAAAACTGGTGACAAAACACAACCT
>CM060314.1:90768217-90785717 GCA_030674185.1 Monoplex corrugatus
CATGGCAAAGCAAAACAAAGCATAGTAGAACAGATCAAGTTCATGGCAAAGCAAAACAAAGCATAGTAGGACAGATCAAGTCATGGCAAAGCAAAGCAAAACAAAGCATAGTAGAACAGATCAAGTCATGGCAAAACAAAACAAAGCAAAGCATAGTAGAACAGATCAAGTCATAGCAAAACAAAACAAAACAAAGCATAGTAGAACAGATCAAGTCATGGAAAAGCAAAACAAAACAAAACATAGTAGAACAGATCAAGTCACAGCAAAACAAAACAAAACAAAGCATAGTAGAACAGATCAAGTCATGGCAAAGCAAAACAAAACAAAGCATAGTAGAACAGATCAAAGTCATGGCAGAGCAAAACAAAACAAAGCATAGTAGAACAGATCAAAGTCATGGCAAAGCAAAAAAAATAATAATAGTAGAACAGATCAAGTCATGGCAGAGCAAAACAAAACAAAGCATAGTAGAACAGATCAAGTCATAGCAAAGCAAACCAAAACAAAGCATAGCAGAACAGATCAAGTCATGGCAAAGCAAAACAAAACAAAGCATAGTAGAACAGATCAAGTCATGACAAAGCAAAACAAAACAAAGCATAGCAGAACAGATCAAGTCATGGCAAAGCAAACAAAACAAAGCATAGTAGAACAGATCAAGTCATGGCAAAGCAAAACAAACAAAGCATAGCAGAACAGATCAAGTCATGGTAAAAGCAAAACAAAACAAAGCATAGCAGAACAGATCAAGTCATGGCAAAGCAAAACAAAACAAAGCATAGGAGAACAGATCAAAGTGATGACAAAGCAAAACAAAACAAAGCATAGGAGAACAGATCAAAGTGATGACAAAGCAAAACAAAACAAAGCATAGTAGAACAGATCAAGTCATGGCAAAGCAAAACAAAACAAAGCATAGTAGAACAGATCAAGCCATAGCAAAACAAAACAAAGCATAGTAGAACAGATCAAGTCATGGAAAAACAAAACAAAACAAAGCATAGTAGAACAGATCAAGTCATAGCAAAACAAACAAAACAAAGCATAGTAGAACAGATCAAGTCATGGCAAAGCAAAACAAAGCAAAACAAAGCATAGTAGAACAGATCAAGGCAAAGCAAACAAAGCAAAACAAAGCATAGTAGAACAGATCAAGTCATAGCAAAGCAAAACAAACAAAGCATAGTAGAACAGATCAAGTCAAAGCAAAACAAAGAGTAGAACAGATCAAGTCATAGCAAAGCAAAACAAAGCATAGTAGAACAGATCAAGTCATGGCAAAGCAAAACAAAACAAAGCATAGTAGAACAGATCAAGTCATAGCAAAGCAAAACAAAGCATAGTAGAACAGATCAAGTCAAAGCAAAATAAAACAAAGCATAGTAGAACAGATCAAGGCAAAGCAAAACTAAGCATAGTAGAACAGATCAAAGTCATGGCAAAGCAAAACTAAGCATAGTAGAACAGATCAAAGTCATGGGAAAGGAAAACTAAGCATAGTAGAACAGATCAAGTCATGGCAAAGCAAAACAAAACAAAGCACAGTAGAACAGAGGAATGAGTGGCAGGAGCCTTTTTGTTTTCTTTTTTGCTCAGGGCCAGCATTATGAGGTTGGGGGTCCATCTCTCTTTCTTCGCTGGTTTACCTTCCACGACCCTGATCAGAGTTATGTACCGTTTATGCTGTCATATGACATACCCTACCTGACCTTACCTGTCGTTGTGTGTGCAGGTGGTTACAGGCAAACGCTACAACTTTCCACGGCCGCTCAGCATCAGTGAAGCTGTCTGTCTGACTGCCACCCTAATGCAAGCAGTTGGTAAGGCATGCTGTTGTGTTGTGTTGTGTTGTGTGTGTTGTGATGTGTTGTGTTGTGTTGTGTTGTGTGGTGTGGTGTGGTCTTGTGTTGTGTTATGGTTGTGTTGTGTTGTGGTTTAGAAGTATTATGTTGTGTTGTGTTGTGTTGTGGTTTAGGAGTGTGGTGTGGTGTTGTGTTGTGTTGTCTTGTGTGGTGTGGTGTGGTCTTGTGTTGTGTGGTGTGGTCTTGTGTTGTGTTGTGGTTTTGAAGTATTATTTTGTGTTGTGTTGTGTTGTGTTGTGCTTGCTGTGTTGTGTTGTGTCGTGTTTGTGTTGTGTTGTGTGTTGTTGTGGTGTGTTGTGTTATGTTATGTCGTGTCTGTGTTGTGTTGTGTTGTGTCGTGTTTGTGTTGTGTCGTGTTGTGTTGTGTTGTGTGGTGTGGTGTTGTGTTGTGTTATGCTGTGTCGTGTTGTGTCGTGTTTTTGTGTTGCGTTGTGTTGTGTTGTGCTTGCTCTGTTGTTTTGTGTTGTGATTGCTGTGTCGTGTTTGTGTTGTGTTGTGTTGTGTTGCGGTGCCTTGCCTTGCGTTGCTTTGTGTTGTGTTGCGTTGTGTCGTGTTGGGTCATGTTATGCGGAGTGGATGAGGGCGGGTGTGGTGTGATACTGTGATATGCTGTGCTGTTGCGTTGCATTGTGTTGTGTTGTGTTGTGTTGTGCTGTGTAGTAATGCACTGTGTTGTATTTTGCTGCGTTTTATTGCACTGTATTGTGTTTTTGTTTTGTTTGTTTTTGTTTAGGTGCCCCATTTTCTGTACCCATCCTACGTCACTACTCTGACACAGCACATTAACTTTTTGTCTGTCCAACATAGCACCAGATTCACCGAAATTGAGGTCACCTTTGAGAGCAAGGCATGAATGGCCACATATATTATATTATATTATATTATATTATATTATATTATTTATATTATATTATATTATATTATATTATATTATATATATTATATAATATAATATATTATATTATATTATATTATATTATATTATTATATTATATTATATTATATTATATTATATTATATTATATTATATTATATTATATTATATTATATTATATTATATTATATTATATTATATTATATTATATTATATTATATTATATTATTATATTATATTATATTATATTACATCGTATCGTATCGTATCGTACCGTATCGTATCGTATCGTATCGTATCGTATCGTATCGTATCGTATCGTATCGTATCGTATCGTATCGTATCGTATCGTATCGTATCGTATTATACAGCATCATTGCCACTGAGCATTGCCAGACCCATCACTGACTTCTCAAATCAACTGGCAACCTCTCTGAGCCTTGTCAAAGCCCTGTTTGGTCAGAGAAACTTTTCAGCTTTCAAACGAGGTGCAACATGACAATGTTCTGACATATTTTGAGAAAAACGTATTATTGATGACGTCGAATTTCTAAAAATAAAATTCCGTAATACGTACATTTTTGGTATGTTGAAGCTGAACCTGTTTAAGATGTAAGGCTAAATCCGACAAAAAACAAGTAAGAATCCATAGACAAGACGTTCGCTGAGGTGCAGGTCTGTATATCCATGGCGATCAGAAAAGTTGAGAGAACCGAAAAGATGAAATATTTATATAGCCAATACGAAGAAGAAAATGGAGTGGTTTCAAATGATTTATTCTTTATTATTATCATCATTTTGTTAACATTGTTTTCATTACCATTGTTACTATTATCATTAAAATAAAAGAGAAAGACGGAAGAACAGACGGAAGGCAATAGGACTTACTTCCTTATACAGAACAGAATGTGTTTGTCATTAGGCTGAGAGCAGTTATCTGAGACAAGCTCATGTGACGCATTGTCCAAGAACCTGTACAAATGCCAAGGGAAGCAATAGCGTCTTGCTTGCTCTTGTGTTGGCTGAAACACAGTGGTTTACCTTGTCAGAACTAATCTCTAACAAGTGCGACCGCTATTTTCTCTTACTTTTACATATATATATATATATGTGTGTGTGTGTGTGTGTGTGTGTGTGTGTGTGTGTGTGTGTGTGTGTGTGTGTGTGTGTGTGTGTGTGTGTGTGTGTGTGTGTGTGTGTGTGTGTGTGTGTTATTTAATAGTACTATACCTACACTCAAGAAACTACTCTCAGCTAGGTGCGTTATAGTTTTGGCTCTACATATTCTTTAGAGTGAAACAATAATGACATGGCATGATCAGGTTTACATTGCTCAATTCATCTCATTTACCCGGAGACATCGTATGTGTCTGCCCTCTTCCCAGCTCTTACCATTATTCACAAAAACATTATGATTTATTTTCCTCTTGATTTGTGTATTTGTTGTTTGATGTTTGTTTCTTTGCAGTCTTGCTTCAGGCTTGACAAAGGCCAGATGGCCGAACATTTGTGCCTGTCTTTTTTGGTTGTATCAAATACGTGTTCTGATTCTATTTTCATGTTTGTCAGGAATCCAAAAGCAAGTGTGACTGCCCGCGTGCAGAGCATATTATTATCAAGTAATACATGACTATACATACATATCTATACATAATCTTACTTACATAAAGCCACACTCCCACACACATTGTCTGGCCTAATTTCTAGTTCTAATGACGCCCCCAGGTTTCGGAGGCTTGGCATAAGGAGGATGAGAGAACACTTGTCCTTTGTAAGCCGAAAGCTGTCCCGAAATCTTTTTTTTTTCACTGTAGCGCATTTTCTTCACAACTAATTTACTTTGTGAAATTCGAAACGCTTTCCTAAAAGAGAGAGAGAGAGAGAGAGAGAGAGAGAGAGAGAGAGAGAGAGAGAGAGAGAGAGAGAGAGAGACAGACAGACAGACAGACAGACAGAGACAGACAGACAGACAGACAGAGACAGAGAGAGACACAGAGAGAGCATCATCACAGTGCAAACCTGCCCATGTTTCTCTCTGCGTTTGTTTTTGTTTATCTAATCAAGTGTATATTAGTGTGCACGTGGGAATAGCAGCCTGCAAACGAAAATGAAAAAAATCATCATCATCATCATCATCATCATCATCATCATCATCATCATCATCATCATCATCATCAACAACAACAACAACAACAACAACAACAACAACAACAACAACAACAACAACAACAACAAGCCTGCCCCCAAATACAAAACAAAACAGAAACCCAAAACAAAACAAACAAAGCAACAAGGACAAAAATAAACATCGGACAAGAACGAAACACAAATACAACCACCACCATAAACAAGCTAAAAGAAGAAGGAACATCAGTTAACCCTTTGACGACGGCTACTTCGATTGAAGTAACAGCTGAGCTCTCACTGAGGACGGGCTACTTCGATCATAGTAACAGACGGTCTAGGGTATATAACTCCCTCTATTTTTGTTATGCTAATGATTTAGTAGTTGGCAGCTGCTTCCATTGTGGAGGGAACTTCCGTTGAATGGTTCAGCTACGTTTTGCCGGTTTCTTTGTCAAAAATCGACGGAAAATGGCTCAAAGGCGACAGTTCTCAGTGATTTCACTGTGGCAGCCCTAGGTCAGCAGGAGAGCTCAGCTGTGGCAAGTACAGTCATAATAGAGTTAAACAATGCACACAAAAAGATAACCGTGCAAGGTAGATTCTGACAGGAAATAAATTTTCTAAGATATGGAAGAATGATTTCAAAAAGTCAAAAGAAATCCATCTTCAACTGAGAAAGTTGTTGTTATATATATTTTCAGATTTGGTCATAGTGACCTTGATATTTAGACAAGCCCATTCAGACTTTTTGCAGAAATATGGTTTTTAGAACGGGCATGGACCGCAACTTGGTACATTTCGTCAACAAGGGAGCAAGAAAATTGGTTAAATATATGAGTTTATGTCAGCACACGGAAACGTAATAAAACAGACAAGCAACAAAAGATCTTCCTTAAAAATCAGTGATGGTCTTTTCACACAGACACAGACATAATCACCACGTTTGTGTAGGCACATACAACTATCTTCCTACCAGAACACACCCTTTGCTTTGTAAGATCGCAAACAAATAAATAAACAAACAAACAAACAAACAAACAAACAAACAAACAAACAAACAAACAAAAAGAAATAATAATGTGATTGTGCCTATGTCCTTTTCAGGTTTTCTGTGAAATTATGGCACAACATAGAGGCCAATCTTCCATTTCGCCTGAAAGCAACTTTCGAGTCTTTGATGATCTCGCTGAACTCAAAGAACAATGGTGAATATGGGTCAGCTACCCAGCTCCAGAGTCCTGATCACCCGTTCCCTTTTGTGGTCAGTCAGCAGTTCCAGATGAATATTACTGCAAGTGAATCGGACCGACTGAAGGTAAGTCTTCACCACTCCCACATTTCTCTCTTGGAATGCCAGGGACTCTTTTAACATAAACGGTATGCTCACCTTTTGCACATTATGTGCTGGAGGTTTTCTTCTCTTTTTCTTTTTCTTTTTTTTTTTCCTTTTCTTTTTTCTTTCTTTCTTTTTTCCCCCTTTTCTTTTGATCAGTTATCTCTCTGTCTCTCTCTGTCTCTCTCTGTTTCGCTCTGTCTCTTTCTGTCTCTCTGTCTCTGTCTCTCTCTCTCTGTTTCTGTTTCTCTCTGTCTCTGTCTCTCTCTGTCTCTCTCTGTTTCTGTCTCTCTCTTTCTCTGTCTGCCTCTATCTCTCTCTGTGTCTCTGTCTCTCTCTGTCTCACTCTCACACTCTCTCTCTCTCTTTCTCTCTCTGTCTCTGTTTGTCTCTCGCTCGCTCTCTCTGTCTCCCGTCTAAGCAGCTTCAGTCGTGTTTAATCCTGGCTTCTGGGAGTGGGTGCTTGTATTATACATGTAATCCCACTGTGCATTCTGTACTTCTCTTCTTCTTGCTTAATTCTGCTAAAAGTCATCTGGGTGTCCCACTAAAGAATTACCTACCAGACCCCACCCTCTCAATTATGCTGGCCGTGCACCAAAGCCTGAATTTCCGAAAGCTGTGTCCCCGTCCATTCCGCAATGCTGTCAGCCCATCTTTCGTTCGTCCATATGTCAGGCAGGCAGGCAGGCAGTCAGTCAGTCGGTCAGTCAGTCAGTCAGTCAGTCAGTCAGTCAGTTAGTTAGTTAGTTAGTTACTTAGTCAGTCAGTCAGTCAGTTAGTTAGTTAGTTAGTCAGTCAGTTAGTTAGTTTGTTAGCTGGTTAGTTAGTTACTTAGTCAGTTAGTTACTTAGTTAGGCAGTTAGTTTCTTTGTTTGTTTGTTTGTTTTGTTTGTTTGTTTGTTGTTTTGTTTGTCGTCCCCTCCATCTCCCTCCCTCAACAGTTCCTCAGAGGACTGACTCGGCAGAACAAACGGATTTTGTCCCATGGCCATACCAGTTTGGTTTTAATTCCTCAGCTGATGTCTGCAGATCTCCATATGTGACCTCCCAAAAAACGAAATCAGTCTTAACTAGCATTTTGGGCATTTTGAGATATACATATCACTGGAAAGTGTACATTCTGCTGATTATTTTGGTACTTGAATAAAGCTTGTACTCAAAAATGTAGAAGTTATGTATGTTTAAAGTCATTAAGTTGTATGACGGCCATTTTGAGAAAACGACCTCTAAAGTTTTTGTGTGCTCTCCTACACATTTTCCTTAAACTTCTTTATTTGGTGGCTTTGACCCACTTTGTTTCTAATTTTCGCTGTCATTATCTGAAAAGTGCACCAAAGAGTTTTCCATCAGTATATTACATGTGCGGGTACGGTACAGGTTATGGTTCATAATAAGAGACAAAAATAGGTACTTTTGGTAGGAAATTGCGTTCTTTCTGCTGCGATCGTTGCATTAAAATACCATTTTAAATTGATTAATAATATCTTTTCAAGAAAAAAAATTCTGTGGGGAATAGATTATGGACTACAGAAATCAATTTTGAGAAAAAGTCAAAACACCCCAGAGAGACCCTCAGTCACCTTTTCAGCTCCAAGTGCTGTTCAACTATCTGCGAGTTAAGACTGATTTCGTGGTGGAGGGTCACATATAGACTAATGCGCTGCATGATAGCATGGTGCCCCGTCCATTTGCGACACGATCAGTGTCTCTGACACTTAGTATCTTGCCATGATATCTGTCACTCAGTATCTTGCCATAATATTTGACAGTATCTTGCCATAATATTTGACAGTATCTTGCCATAATATTTGACAGTATCTTGCCATAATATTTGACAGTATCTTGCCATGATATTTGACACTTAGTATCTTGCCATGATATCTGACACTTAGTATCTTGCCATGATATCTGTCACTCAGTATCTTGCCATGATATCTGACACTCAGTATCTTGCCATGATATCTGTCACTCAGTATCTTGCCATAATATTTGACAGTATCTTGCCATAATATCTGACACTCAGTATCTTGCCATGATATTTGACACTCAGTATCTTGCCATGATATTTGACACTCAGTATCTTGCCATGATATCTGACACTCAGTATCTTGCCATGATATTTGACACTCAGTATCTTGCCATGATATTTGACACTTAATATCTTGCCATGATATTTGACACTCAGTATCTTGCCATGATATCTGACACTCAGTATCTTGACATGATATCTGACACTTAGTATCTTGCCATGATATCTGACACTTCGTATCTTGCCATGATATCTGACACTTAGTATCTTGCCATGATATCTGACACTTAGTATCTTGCCATAATATCTGACACTTAGTATCTTGCCATAAATCTGACACTCAGTATCTTGCCATAATATCTGACACTCAGTATCTTGCCATGATATCTGTCACTCAGTATCTTGCCATAATATCTGACACTTAGTATCTTGCCATGATATCTGACACTTAGTATCTTGCCATGATATCTGACACTTAGTATCTTGCCATGATATCTGACACTTAGTATCTTGCCATGATATCTGTCACTCAGTATCTTGCCATAATATCTGTCACTTAGTATCTTGCCATGATATCTGTCACTCAGCATCTTGCCATGATATCTGTCACTTAGTATCTTGCCATGATATCTGTCACTTAGTATCTTGCCATGATATCTGTCACTCAGTATCTTGCCATGATATTTGTCACTCAGTATCTTGCCATGATATCTGTCACTCAGTATCTTGCCATGATATCTGTCACTTAGTATCTTGCCATGATATCTGTCACTCAGTATCTTGCCATGATATTTGTCACTCAGTATCTTGCCAATATCTGTCACTTGCATCTTGCCATGATATTGTCACTCAGTATCTTGCCATGATATCTGTCACTCAGCATCTTGCCATGATATCTGCACTAGTATCTTGCATATTGACAGTATCTTGCCATGATATCTGTCACTCAGTATCTTGCCATGATATTGTCACTCAGTATCTTGCCATGATTCTGTCACTCAGATCTTGCCATGATATCTGTCACTCAGATCTTGCCATGATATCTGTCACTCAGTATCTTGCCATGATATCTGTCACTCAGCATCTTGCCATATACTGTCACTCAGTATCTTGCCATATATCTGTCACTAGTATCTTGCCATGATATCTGCACTCAGTATCTTGCCATGATATCTGTCACTCATATCTTGCCATGATATTGTCACTCAGTATCTTGCCATGATATCTGTCACTTAGTATCTTGCCATGATATCTGTCACTCAGATCTGCCATGATATTGTCACTAGTATCTTGCCATGATATCTGTCACTTAGTATCTTGCCATGATATTTGTCACTCAGATCTTGCCATGATATCTGTCACTAGTATCTTGCCATGATATCTGACACTAGTATCTTGCCATGATATCTGTCACTCAGTATCTTGCCATAATACTGTCACTCAGTATCTTGCCATATATCTGTCACTAGATCTTGCCATGATATCTGTCACTCAGTATCTTGCCATGATATCTGTCACTCAGCATCTTGCCATGATATTTGTCACTCAGATCTTGCCATGATATCTGTCACTTAGTATCTTGCCATGATATTGTCACTCAGTATCTTGCCATGATATCTGCACTTAGTATCTTGCCATGATATTGTCACTCAGTATCTTGCCATGATATCTGTCACTAGATCTTGCCATGATATTGTCACTCAGTATCTTGCCATGATATCTGTCACTCAGCATCTTGCCATGATATCTGCACTAGTATCTTGCCATGATATCTGTCACTAGTATCTTGCCATGATATCTGTCACTAGTATCTTGCCATGATATTGTCACTCAGTATCTTGCCATGATATTGTCACTCAGTATCTGCCATGATATCTGTCACTCAGATCTTGCCATGGTATCTTCACTCATATCTTGCCATGATATCTGTCACTCAGCATCTTGCCATATATCTGCACTTAGTATTTGCCATGATATCTGTCACTTAGTATCTTGCCATGATATTGTCACTTAGATCTTGCCATGATATTGTCACTTAGTATCTTGCCATGATATCTGTCACTCAGTATCTTGCCATGATATCTGTCACTAGTATCTTGCCATGATATCTGTCACTTAGTATCTTGCCATATATCTGTCACTAGTATCTTGCCATGATATTTGCACTCAGTTCTTGCCATGATATTGTCACTCAGTATCTTGCCATGATATTGTCACTCAGATCTTGCCATATATTGTCACTCTGCATCTTGCCATGATATTGTCACTCAGTATCTTGCCATGATATCTGCACTCACATCTTGCCATGATATCTGCACTTAGATCTTGCCATATATCTGTCACTCAGTATCTTGCCATGATATCTGTCACTCAGATCTTGCCATGATATTTGTCACTCAGTATTTGCCATGATTCTGTCACTCAGCATCTTGCCATGATATCTGTCACTTTTTTTTTTTTTTTTTTTTTTTTTTTTTCTTGCCATGATATCTGTCACTCAGTATCTTGCCATGATATCTGTCACTCAGTATCTTGCCATGATATTTGTCACTCAGTATCTTGCCATGATATCTGTCACTTAGTATCTTGCCATGATATCTGTCACTCAGTATCTTGCCATGATATCTGTCACTCAGTATCTTGCCATGATATCTGTCACTCAGTATCTTGCCATGATATTTGTCACTCAGTATCTTGCCATGATATCTGTCACTTAGTATCTTGCCATGATATCTGACACTTCAGTATCTTGCCATGATATCTGTCACTCAGTATCTTGCCATGATATCTGTCACTCAGTATCTTGCCATGATATCTGTCACTCAGTATCTTGCCATGATATCTGTCACTCAGTATCTTGCCATGATATCTGTCACTCAGTATCTTGCCATGATATCTGTCACTCAGTATCTTGCCATGATATCTGTCACTCAGATCTTGCCATGATATCTGTCACTTAGTATCTTGCCATGATATCTGTCACTTAGTATCTTGCCATGATATCTGTCACTTAGTATCTTGCCATGATATCTGACACTCAGTATCTTGCCATGATATCTGTCACTCAGCATCTTGCCATGATATCTGTCACTCAGTATCTTGCCATGATATTGTCACTAGTATCTTGCCATGATATCTGTCACTTAGTATCTTGCCATGATATCTGACACTCAGTATCTTGCCATGATATCTGTCACTCAGCATCTTGCCATGATATCTGTCACTCAGTATCTTGCCATGATATCTGTCACTCAGCATCTTGCCATGATATTTGTCACTCAGTATCTTGCCATGATATCTGTCACTCAGTATCTTGCCATGATATCTGTCACTCAGTATCTTGCCATGATATCTGTCACTCAGCATCTTGCCATGATATTTGTCACTCAGTATCTTGCCATGATATCTGTCACTCAGTATCTTGCCATGATATCTGTCACTCAGTATCTTGCCATGAATATCTGTCACTCAGCATCTTGCCATATATTGCACTCAGATCTTGCCATGATATCTGTCACTCAGTATCTTGCCATGATATTGTCACTCAGTATCTTGCCATGATATCTGTCACTCAGTATCTTGCCATGATATCTGTCACTCAGCATCTTGCCATGATATCTGTCACTCAGTATCTTGCCATGATATCTGTCACTCAGTATCTTGCCATGATATCTGTCACTCAGCATCTTGCCATGATATCTGTCACTCAGTATCTTGCCATGATATCTGTCACTCAGTATCTTGCCATGATATCTGTCACTCAGCATCTTGCCATGATATCTGTCACTCAGCATCTTGCCATGATATCTGTCACTTAGTATCTTGCCATGATATCTGTCACTCACATCTTGCCATGATATCTGTCACTCAGCATCTTGCCATGATATCTGTCACTTAGTATCTTGCCATGACATTTGTCACTCAATCTTGCCATGATATCTGTCACTCAGTATCTTGCCATGATATCTGTCACTCAGTATCTTGCCATGATATCTGTCACTCAGTATCTTGCCATGATATCTGTCACTCAGTATCTTGCCATAATATCTGTCACTCAGCATCTTGCCATAATATCTGACACTCAGTATCTTGCCATAATATCTGTCACTCAGTATCTTGCCATAATATCTGACACTCAGTATCTTGCCATATAATTTGATCATTATCTTGCCATAATATCTGACACTCAGTATCTTGCCAAAATTTGATTATCTTGCCTAATATCTGACACTCAGTATCTTGCCATAATATTTGACATTATCTTGCCATAATATCTGACACTCAGTATCTTGCCATAATATCTGACACTCAGTATCTTGCCATAATATTCTGACACTCAGTATCTTGCCATAATATCTGACACTCAGTATCTTGCCATAATATCTGACACTCAGTATCTTGCCATAATATCTGACACTCAGTATCTTGCCATAAATCTGACACTCAGTATCTTGCCAATCTGACACTCAGTATCTTGCCATCTGACACTCAGTATCTTGCCATCTGACACTCAGTATCTTGCCATACATGATCACTCAGTATCTTGCCAAATATCTGACACTCAGTATCTTGCCATAATATCTGTCACTCAGTATCTTGCCATAATATCTGACACTCAGTATCTTGCCATAATATCTGACACTCAGTATCTTGCCATAATATCTGACACTCAGTATCTTGCCATAATATCTGACACTCAGTATCTTACCATAATATCTGACAGTCAGTATCTTACCATAATATCTGACAGTCAGTATCTTACCATAATATCTGACAGTCAGTATCTTACCATAATATCTATCTCGTTTTCATGGCCAGAGCTCAACTTTCCGAATCTGCTGTGAGGATCCATGTTTTACATGCTCACAGGAAGATGGATACACCTCACCTGTCTCACCTGTCGGCATTACCGGGTGCGGTGTTGGCCGCTGCAGTCAATGACACCGACAGGGTTATCCTCCTCCATTTTGTTCCGGTTTTCGCTGGCCCTGCTGACTTCATGGATTCTCATGCCGCTGGATTCGGTGATGTTGCCAACGAGAGAAGCTGGTGGTCTGCCTCTTTTTCTTTTTGCCTCAGTCTTGCCTTGAAATACAGTCATCATAATGTCAGTCTCTTGGTTTCGTAGTGCATGGCTTACATATCTTAATTTTCTTTCATTTATTAACGATAGAAGTTTTCTTGCTGTTCCCAATTCGTTTAGTATGCTTTCATGTGTTCTTCTATCTGTCCAACTGACCCTGAGCAGCCTCCTAAAAAAACGCATCTCAGCTGCTTCGATTCTTCCGTCATCATCTTTTCTTTGTGTCCAGGATTCACAGCCATATAACATGCCGGGCACTGATCTTGCGTTTCATGGAGATGTTCTTGTCCTTCCGTAAGGTCTCAGCCCGCTGTTATTGTCTTTGTTGCCCTCCAGAGAATTTCTCGTTTGTATCCCTCACTGCGAATGATGGACCCCAGGCAAGTGAATTCTTGTTTCAATATTAGTTTCGGTTTCTCAAGATGACGTCTCCGCGCTCGGAACGAATTCCATAGGCACTAACGTCACATGTGCCATGTGTATGGTAAGTATAACACAAGCCTTAAATCCGCACATAAACCCATGAGCTGGCCAGCTCCTGAGGCCCTACCTAGACTATGTTTCACGTAGTCGATATTTTATACTGGTACTGTATCAGCCTATCTCTAGGTGAATACTTGGGCGGTTTCTAGCTTCGGCCCATGGTTAATTATATCAGCAGTGATGGTACCGTTGTAGTCAGTTTGGTCTTCTCGGCGCTTAATTTATACTAGTGCTGAAGTTATTCCATACTAATGCAATACTATTTCAAACCCAGTGCAAGCGAGGCTTCGGGAAGACATAAAGATAACAGAAATGCAAACAGAGAGTGAGAGAGAGACAGAGAGACAGACAGACAGACAGACAGACAGACAGAGACACAGACAGAGAGAGAGAGACAGAGACACAGAGAGAGAGACAGAGACAGAGAGACAGAGGCAGAGGCAGAGACAGACACACAGACAGACAGAGACAGATACAGACAGACAGACGGAGAGACAGAGACAGAGACAGAGAGAAATCTAAACAGTCAAACAAACATTCCTATCTTTGGACTCGTGCCTATTTTCTGTTTTGCCATATTTTGTTGGTGTAGGTGTACGTGGACGGCAGTCTGTTGGCCGAGTGGACGACATCTGTCAGCGTGGACAACATCAACAAGATATCTATCCAGCAGGACCTGAGAGTGCACTTCATGGATCTGGCTTGTGGTCATTAATGTTGTCACAGTGAATAGTTTATTGCACTGCAAGCTTGTTTGTCCTGGCTAATTCAAGCTCTTGGAACTAAAAACCTGAAAAGGAGAGGTACTGGCATGGGTTGTTTTTTTTATTTCTGTGTGATTGTGTGCATCTGATTGTGTGTGTGTGTGAGAGTGAGAGAGAGAGAGAGACAGACAGACAGACAGACAGAGAGACAGACAGAGAGACAGAGAGACAGAGAGAGACAGACAGACTGAGACAGACAGACAGAGAGGGTGTGAGAGAGAGAGAGAGAGACAGAGAGACAGAGAGACAGAGAGAAAGAGAGAGAGAGAGAGACAGAGACAGAGAGAGAGAGAGAGAGAGACAGAGACACAGAGAGAGAGAGCGTGGAGCATTTTACCCAATGTTTCATGCGGCTGTTATGACTGGATTTTGTAATTTCAAAGGTGCAGACTATGTAGGTACTGTTAGAATGACTAAACCCTGAATATTATTTTGTTATATTCATTTTTATGTGAACTCTTTAGAATGACTAAACCCTTAGTATTATTTTGTTATATTCATTTTTATATGAACTCCTTGGAATGACTAAATGCTTAATATTATTTTGTTATATTCATTTTTATATGAACTCCTTGGAATGACTAAATGCTTAATATTATTTTGTTATATTCATTTTTATATGAACTCCTTGGAATGACTAAACGCTTAATATTATTTTGTTATATTCATTTTTATATGAACTCCTTGGAATGACTAAACGCTTAATATTATTTTGTTATATTCATTTTTATGTGAACTCCTTAGTATGACTAAACGCTTAATATTATTTTGTTATATTCATTTTTATGTAAACTCCTTAGAATGACTAAACGCTTAATATTATTTTGTTATATTCATTTTTATGTGAACTCCTTAGAATGACTAAACGCTTAATATTATTTTGTTATATTCATTTTTATGTGAACTCCTTAGAATGACTAAACCCTTAATATTATTTTGTTATATTCATTTTTATGTGAACTCCTTAGAATGACTAAACGCTTAAGAGTGTTTATGATATTCGTTTTTAAGTGAACACTTTTCCTCTCATTCATGAGTCCAGTGATAATTATTATGACTGTTTTAGGTTATGATTTTTAAAGAGGCGGTTGTCAGGTGGTTTATAGAAAACGCAGTTACGTATATCTTAGCTTATGTATTTGTATTTGTGTGTATTTTAGCTTATGTATTTGTGTTTGTGTGTATTTCAGCTTATGTATTTGTGTTTGTGTGTATTTTAGCTTATGTATTTGTGTTTGTGTGTATTTTAGCTTATGTATTTGTGTTTGTGTGTATTTTAGTTTATGTATTTATATGTGTATTTTAGCTTATGCATTTGTATTTATGTGTATATTAGCTTATGTATTTGCATTTATGTGTATTTTAGCTTATGTATTTGTAGTTATGTGTATTTTAGTTTATGTATTTGTGTTTGTGTGTATTTTAGCTTATGTATTTGTGTATTTTACTGTGTATTTTAGCTTATTTTGTTGTATTTGTATTTATGTGTATTTTAGCTTATGTATTTGTGTTTGTGTGTATTTTAGCTTATGTATTTGTGTTTGTGTGTATTTTAGCTTATGTATTTGTATTTATGTGTATTTTAGCTTATGTATTTGTATTTATGTGTATTTTAGCTTATGTATTTGTATTTATGTGTATTTTAGCTTATGTATTTATATTTATGTGTATCTTAGCTTAGTATTTGTATTTATGTGTATTTAGCTTATGTATTTGTATTTATGTGTATTTTAGCTTATGTATTTGTATTTATGTGTATTTTAGCTTATGTATTTGTATTTATGTGTATCTTAGCTTAGTATTTGTATTTATGTGTATTTTAGCTTATGTATTTGTATTTATGTGTATTTAAATTTGTTTCTGTCCCAACTGTCTTTCTTGTGAAATTCAGGTTGCACTTCCGTGGGGGAGCACGTAACCGCAGGTCATTGCTAACTTATATCTATTTTCTCATGAAAGTAGATTTTTGTTAAAGAATTTTGCCATGGATAACCCCTTTGTTGCCTTGGGCTCTTTAACGAGCGCTGATTGCGTGTTACACAAGGGAGCTCGATTTATTGTCTCATCCCAGGTACTACTATGTATTTAATGTACTGAAGCTTCAGATGGTTTTGGTTTTGTGTCCAATGTGTTAAAATCAAAGGACGAAAAAAGCTTCGATGAAATTGTAGCAAATTACAAGATGTCGATATCCGTTGGAAAAGAAAATCAAGACAAAGAAATATGGGTTTGAGGTAATGTTTTTAAAGATGTATATATGTCTTGAATGTTTTGCATTAAATGTTCATTGTATGTGAGACATATCGTGCATACTCTTATGTTGTGGAAGTAAGGCAGACATTTTAACACGGACTGAACGTTAATGGAGAGAAATTGAAAGTTATTGTGTCTGATGTATAATTCGAACCATAAAGAATGGTTACTGAAGTGAATGTGTCCCTCCTCCTTTCAAATTATCTCGTTAACTGGCCAGGGAAAACACAGCAATGTTACTTAAACATTTTTGGAGCAATCACAGCAAAAAGACAAACAAAACATAAGTATGTTTAAAAGTTCCTTCTAGTGGAATTTTGAAGATCAGAATGTATCACACTCTTTTCAAAACAAAACTTATTTAATGTCAGTTGATTTTTTTTCTTCCAGGTATCAAATTTCAAAGTATAATCTTTGATTGAGCAGAATATTTTTGCTACAGACATAACAATTCATAGTCTGTGTTGGGTTCTTATGACAAATACACGACAACCAGGAATATTTTGAAATATTCGGATTCTGAAGATCTTTCAAACATTTCTGGTAAAAAATACAGTGGACAAGTACACCAGTGTCACACCACATTCCAGACAATCACCTCCCGTGCTTCCAACGCCACTCGACAGTCATTTAGTCATTTCATCGAGCAAAGGGGGCTGTCCATGCGTTGCACGATCCATTCGGAC
>CM060314.1:90790717-90828613 GCA_030674185.1 Monoplex corrugatus
TCAAGGACCTGATAATATTCATCCGAAGATTTTAAAAGAACTGAGTAAAGAACTATCTGTTCCACTCAGCATATTGTTTTAATAAATCACTGGAAAGGGAAATAGTACCTACAGAGTGGAAGAATGCATACGTCACAGCTTTGTTCAAAAAGGGTACAAAAAGTGATCCTGGTAATTATAGACCAGTTAGTCTAACTTCAGTACCATGCAAAGTATTGGAATCTGTAATAAGGGATGTTATAGTTGATCACATGACTTTAAGTAAACTTTACACAGAATGTCAGCATGGTTTCCGACAACATAGATCGTGCATTACCCAGTTATTACAAGTAATGAATTATTTTACTAATCTATTGGATAAAGGAGAGAATATAGATATTATTTACTTGGATTTTAGAAAAGCGTTTGATTCTGTTCCGCATGAAAGATTGCTTATCAAACTGCAGTATTATGGAATTACGGGTAAGTTACTAGCTTGCATTAGAGACTTTTTAAAAGACAGAAAACAGTTAGTTAGAGTTGGAAATGATTACTCTAAATATACAGATGTACTGAGTGGTATACCTCAAGGGAGTATACTTTGTCCTGTTCTTTATACTATTTTCATAAATGATTTACCTCAGAAAATTAATAGTTTTTGTAAGATCTTTGCAGATGACACTAAAATATACAATACATCTTCTAATCATAGTATATTGCAGAAGGATTTAGATACATTGGTCCATTGGTCAGAAACTTGGAATCTTTTCTTTAATGCTTCAAAATGTAAAGTCTTGTACTTAGGAAAAAGTAACCCATGTAACAACTATTCTATGATAAATGATGGTATTACCTGTGAAATAATAGAATGTTTAGAAGAAAAAGATTTAGGAGTAATATTTGATAAAAGTCTCAAATTTGATAACCACATTCAAAATGTTGTTAATAAATCAAACAAGTTGCTTGGAATCATAAAAAGAACATTCTCATACATAAACAGGGAGACATTTTATATTTGTACAAAGGCTTAGTGAGGCCTCATTTGGAGTATGGTAACATTATTTGGTTTCCACGTCTTAAAAGACAGTAAGCATTGATAGAGAAGATACAAAGAAGAGCTACTAAATTAATTCATGGTTTTCAAGATTATTCATATAGAGAAAGATTAGAATTACTCAATTTACCCAGTTTAAAAGCAAGAAGAATGAGGGGAGATCTGATCCAAAGTTTCAAGATTTTTAACAATATAGATGATGTAGATAGAACTGAATTTTTCAAACTGACAAATTATGACAAAACAAGAAATAATACTGATAAAATATTTATAGAATATTGCAAGATTAACATTAGAAAGTTTTATTTTACAAATAGAATTGCACATCTATGGAATAAATTACCAAACGAAATTAAAAGAGCACAAAACACAAACTCGTTTAAAAAACAGCTTGATCATTGGAAACATTACATTGAACTTAAATACGAATATGATGAATGAATCATCAAAAAAAAAAAAAAAAACTGGGCGTACGACAGACCTTGACTACGAGTGTAAGAAAAGAAAAGGAAAAATGATGGGACTTGAAATAGCCAAACGGCTAATGTGTTATGTCCCTATTACTAAACTAAACTAAGCAATAGTACTTTTACACAACTACTTCATCGTATGCAGTACGCAAACCCAACTATGTCCTCGTTACCATAGCACATACTCATCACTTTCTCAGGTATTTTCAGACAACTGCGTCATTGTATGCAACACGTAATAATTGCGTTTTGGTACATACAATGACGCACTTTTTTGACTTTAATGTATTTCCATTACACTGTCTGTCTGCCTATCTATCTATCTATCTATCTATCTATCTATCTATCTATCTATTCTATCTGTCTGTCTGTCTGTCTATCTATCTATCTATCTATCTGTCTATCTATCTATCCTATCTATCTATCTATCTATCGTCTATCTATCTATCTATCTATCTATCTGTCTATCTATCTATCTATCTAACTATCACATCTATCTATCTACATCTATCAATCTATATTCATTATCATCATAACATATCCCTCTATCTATCTATCATAACATATATCACATCTATCTATTCTATCTATCTATCATAACATATATACACATCTATCTATCTATCTATCATCATAACATATATCATCTATCTACTATCTATCTATCATACTATATCCATCTATCTATTCATCTAATCTATCTATCTATCATACTATATCTATCACATCTATCATCTATCTATACTATCTATCTATCATAACATATATCACATCTATCTATCTACTATCTATCTATCTATCTATTATCAATCTATCTATCTATCTCTATCTATCTATCTATCTATCTATCTATTTATCAATCTATCTTTATCTATCTTCTATCTTCTTCTTCTTCCTCTATCTTCATCTTCTCTTCTTCTTCTTCTTCTTTCTTCTTCTTTCATCTTTCTTCTTCTTCTTCTTCTTCTTCTTCTCTTCTTTCTTCTTCTTCTTCTTCTTCTTCTTCTTCTTCTTCTTCTTCTCTTCTTCTTCTTCTTCTCTTCTTCTTCTTCTTCTTCTTCTTCTTCTTCTTCTTCTTCTTCTTCTTCTTTCTTCTTCTTCTTCTTCTTCTTCTTCTTCTTCTTCTTCTTCTTCTTCTCTTCTTCTTCTTCTTCTCTTCTTCTTCTTCTTCTTTCTTCTTCTTCTCTTCTTCTTCTTCTTCTTCTTCTTCTTCTCTTCTTCTTCTTCTTCTCTTCTTCTTCTTCTTCTTCTCTTCTTCTTCGTTTCTTCTTCTTCTTCTTCTTTCTTCTTCTCTTCTCGCTTCTTCTTCTTCCTTCTTCTTCTTCTTCTTCTTCTTCTTCTTCTTTTCTTCTTCTCTTCTTCTTCTTCTTCTCTTCTTCTTCTTCTTCTTCTTCTTCTTCTTCTTCTCTCTTCTTCTTCTTCTTCTTCTTTTCTTCTTCTTCTTCTTCGCATTCTTCTTCGCATTCTTCGCATTCTTCTTCTTCTTCTTCGCAATTCTTCTTCTTCTTCGCAATTCTTCTTCTTCGCATTTCTTCTTCTTCTTCGCAATTCTTCTTCTTCTTCGCAATTCTTCTTCTTCTCCTTCTTCGCAATTTCTTCTTCTTCGCAATTCTTCTTCTTCTTCTTCTTCTTCGCAATTCTTCTTCTTCTTCGCAATTCTTCTTCTTCTTCGCAATTCTTCTTCTTCGCAATTCTTCTTCTTCTTCTTCTTCGTCTTCTTCTTCGTCTTCTTCTTCTTTCTTCTTCTTCTTCTTCTACTTCTTCAGTGTAGTCCTTTCATCGTGCTGTCACTCCAGCAGAGAGGATTATGGTGGAGACAAGTTTGCTCATGGCTTCTGTGCATGCGTGTTCCCCCTTCAAGTCCTGCAGGTTGATCGGTTCTTTTGTTAGAATCGTTGACTCAGGATCTGATATCTCGAGTTCAATCCCAGCCCGCAACGTTAAAAACTTGCCTGCTGGCTTTCCCATTTCAATGTTGCCATCGTTCTCGTGGTGTCAGCGTAGTGTTTCATGGGTTCCTCTCCCCTCGTCTCCAGTTCAAGACCTTGACAGTTCAAGTCAAGAGTTGCCAATATGGGGAGTAATTGTTCCCGAGAGGATTAATTGCTTTCGAAAAAAAACCCACTCTAAAACTCTGTTTCTTCCTCAGTTTTATTTTGGGAAGATGAGTAGAGTGAGGTCATGATGGGGAGTGACAACGGTTATTAATTTGTTGGAGTTTGAAATGAGTTAAGATAGCTTATTTTTATTGTTATAGTCATTCTTGTATAGGGATATTGTCCAGACTATTTGGACTCCTGCACATTACAGAGAATCACACGTTTTAGTGGAGCACGGATTACTTGAGCTGTTAGGTTAGCTTACCAAACTCGACAATAGCAAGGGGACACTGACATGTCTTACATGCTCACATTTGGCATTCTGCGTGCTTATACATTCTACATGCTTATGAAGCGAAGAAATTAGAGCACCTAGTCACGACAGGAAAACTGGACAGAAAACAGCACCAGGTAGACCCAGGGAGAAAATATTGAACGGATCTGCAGGGTGGCTGAGGACAGAGAGGGTGGGAGATGTACTTGCAGCGACAAGGGATAGATTCGTATGGAGGGCCATGATCGTCAACGCCATGCGGCAGGGCACATGATGATGATGATGATGATGATGATGGTGATGGTGGTGGTGGTGGTTGTGGTGGTGGTGGTGGTGGTGGTGGTGGTGATGACGACGACGATGTTGATGACGATGAGAATGAAGACGACGCTTATGTATACGAAGGGGGTTGAGGCACTGGAAGTTTTTTGCACATGTTAACCTGGGAGATTGGAGAAAATTCTCCACCCTTTGTCGACACGGCACAGGTGTTTGGGCGGATCGAACACAGGACTTCTCGATTGGAAACATGACATCTATCCACTCAACTAACACGTCCCTCGATGCTAAAATTTATTGTGGAGTGTGTGGCCTGATGAATGAAGCATCCACCTAAGATGTCACAGACTCAGGTTTGATTCCCAGTTGGACAAGGATTTTTTCCTGTGGTCTCCTAAAAACTTGCGTGATGGTTTGAATGCTAGTCCTTTAGACAAAACGATACATTTACAGCATGCTAAAGATCCCACGGCAACAAAAGAGCTGTCCCTGGCAGAATTCTGCAGAAAATCCCATTTTCACAGGCAAACAAACGCAAAAACAAAACAAAACATGAATGCACAATAAAATGACAAATGGTGCCGTCCTATAACGGGTGATTTCTTCGGTAGAGAGGCTCGCATTTCACGCCCCCAAAAATATAATATATTGTGAAAACAAAATCAATCCAATCCAATTTAATCCATGTTTCTCTCAAAGTCATCATTGCTATTCACAATGTCTCTATGTAAAACTCCAAACAGCAAAAGACCCATCAGCATAAAACACAAGAAATTAAGAACATCAGCATTACACGTGTTGTTGCTTGATAGTGGTGAAGATGATACAATACAGCAAGATATAACGATGATAATAATAATAATATTGATATCAATATCAATCATCATCATAATCGTCATAATAATCATGATAAATATTAATAACAATAACAACACTAATCGAATGATAACAAAGATGTGGTGATGGTAACGAAACCTCGATATAATGTACAGCTTATTCATTGAACAACATTCATAACATTGTTTTCTAATGAAATAAATAATAAATAGGTCAAATTTAAGATCACAGTCAATAACAAAATAAGTTCACTTTCAACTTGTCTGAAGAGTTTAAGCAGAACAAGTGTTTCTATGTAGAGTCATGTTTGAATAAACGTTATATATATATATATATCTGTTGCGGGACAATGACCACAGCAATGTGTGAACAAGCCAGTAACTGACTACTGTATAACCTACAGAGACTGACTAACATTTTCTTCAAGTTTCGAACACCGAGTCACACTGTGAGCTCTTTGATTCCCTGTCTTTCTGGTCATGCTTGTTGACGTTATCGGAATGCTGTGAGCTTCCAACCTTTTTCATATGTTCTTCTTTAACTCGACGTCTGTGTTCTAGATAAGTGTTAAAAGTGTAGAGAAAAGGGTTAATGGCAGAGTTAAGTGGCAGAGCAACAATGGCTAGTGCCACGTTCACTTCACTAGAGATGGGAAAGCCGCTTGAGGATAACAGGCCCAACAGACCTATGGGAAACCAACAGAGAAAATCACTGACAGCAACGGTGAAGAGACGCCGAGCGATTGTCAGGTCTTTGGATCGTTTGCTGGGTAAGGAAGATGACATGGAGTTGGTTCTGATGGACCAGTAGATTGATATCTGTCCCACAGCAATCACAAGGAACAGGACAAAGTTAAGAACGATCATCACGCCAAAGGAGTAACTCTGACCGGCAACTGTTGCCTGGTGATTGGAAGTGGAATACAGATGCCTGTCTGGCCATAGAAATCCCAGTGTGAGGTCAGGGGCAGCAAAGGTACCGCAGCCAATATGAATCCAATAACCCACACCACAGCACAAGCCGCATGTGCTGATTTTGTTGAGAATTGAAGGTTGTCAAAAGGAAAGCGTAACACTAGAAATCTCTCCAACGTGATGAGACAGATAATACAAGCAGACACCTCATAAGACAAGAAAGAGAAAAATCCTGCCATTTTGCATACTACACTTTTCCTCCATTCTACATCTTTCCATAAATAAATACCTCGATACATTTGATCAGCGATTCCTATTACCAAAAGGTAGATTCCCATCAGAAAATCTGACACACAAAGATGTGTAACTAATACCCCAAAGCCATGGGCTTTGCTGGGAGCGCAGCAGGTCCTCACAACAAAACTACCAAGATTTCCCAGAAATGCTAAACCAGCAAACACAAATAAGAGAATTCGGTAGAAACTGTTACGGAGCAGATCATCACAAGATGATATTTCATTCACAGGAGCATGACAGTTGAGAATGTTAAACCCCTTGGGTAGGATGGCAGTACAACACAGCTTGAAATTGTCAGGTAGACTGACTGCAGTTCATATGAACTTGATAACAAAGTACTGGGAAAGAGTGTAACAGGCGATCCTCGAAGATCAACAACATGGAGTTTTGAGAAAAACTCAAAGCCATCCATTATCTGCTGAATTCCACATTCTGAAAAATTCAACGTCTGCAAATTTGGAAACATTGACAGAATACTGATGTTTAGCTGTGTGAGTGCTGTGTGTCCTAAATCCAAAACCTGTAAAGAAATCATCTGAAAATAAAGTGGCGTGTCCTGTATAAACAATCTTGAACAAGAGCGTTGCCTGTTAGATAAAGCTCCCGTAATTTTGGTATCAGAATCAACTCACTTGATTTTATTGATGTCAGGTTGTTATATCTCACGTCAAGTATTTTAAGATTAGGCAAGTAAAGATTCTTCAAATTCTGCAGACCACAACTAGCTAGGCTAAGATAAACAAGCAGGGAGTTGTTTTGAACGTTTGATGGAGTCATCATGGAATGCCTAGCGTCAAGAAATCTAAGACCAGGATAATCATTGACGGGAAAACACTGTGAGCAATAAAAAGCCCAACCATGACAGATACACTCCACAGGACAGTTCAGGTCACACAGCAGTTCATCATCATGCTGTGGACAATGAAACACACCATCACACATGTCATGTGGATGGACACAAACCACTGATGCTCGACAGCGGTAGAAACCAGGACATGTGTACCTTTCACAGCTCTGTTCATCGGTTCTGTTGGGACAATCACTGACGCCATTGCAACGCAAGAAAACAGGTAAGCAGTAACCATCTGGGATACACCGGAAATGCGATTCTGGGCAAGCGGTGGACATTAAGGAGATGTTGAGAGCTGTGATGTTCACAGTGAGGTCAGCCGTAAAATGTACAACAGCAGGAGCAGGTGGACTCACAAAGTTGATCGTTCTATACCAGGTTGAGCACTGCTGTTCGTCATTTCCTGCCAAACACTGCCCATGTCCGTCACACACTTGGTCTTCTGGAATGCACTGCACAATACACAAGTTCAGAGTTTAAACTCTAAAGTTTAGCAGATCCTTTAATCCCCATTGGGGTGTAAAGGACAGATAACAACTTAAACACAACACTCCCCAGATTCACAACATATTGCTATTCAAAATCCAAACGAACTATTCAGTGACTTAGGTCATGGGCCAGGTATCGAAACCATTCTCTCCCCACCCAACCCCCCAAAAGTGATTTTTGCAGACCTCCTGTCTTCCCTCTCCCAGTCTGTGTGTGCCTTGTGCCCTGGAGGTTTGATTGTTGTTGGGTGATTGCTTTGATGATTGATGATAGCACGCATCTTGGTTTGACTTTTGAATCAAGACTTGGCATGACATCTAAAAATGTCAGATAAGAGCCATTCTGCAATCACATGATCGTGATAGGAGAACTGATGTACGACTGGCCATTAGTATTAGTTCTTGTGTCATGCTACTACTGCTGCACAAAGTTCAGCCCAAAAATTGTGAAGATGGGTTTTACAAATTTATCAAAACGTCGTGGACTGCTGTTTCTTGACGTTCATCTTATCATTTTGTAATTTTCAGATTGTTTCTACTTTTCTTCAGCTTAATAACAACAGTGCTGCTGTAGTCCAAAAAACAATCTTGTATTTCATGAAGGGAATTGATTCATTTGATCCTAAAATGTAACTCGTCTTTTTTGTTGTTGTTGGTTTTTTGTTTTGTTTTTGTTTTTGCGTTTCTGTCATTTTCTTACCTGGGAACCCCCACAATAAAAATCCTTGAGCCAGTCACATGCAGGAAACTGACAGAAATCTTCATCACTTTGGTCCCCACAGTCAGGTCGGTGATCACACACCAGTGTGTAAGGCACGCGTTGCACGCCATTGTTGCACGTGAAGGAAGGCGGAAGTGGCGTCAGTGGTGCAGAACAGAAACCAGTTGCAGTGTTTGTAGCCCAGCAGGCGCTGGCGTCATCACATGCCAAGAACTGATGACTGACGTGAGAATCTGGACACTCCACCACTGACACATTGGAGGACCATGTTTCTGGGGGCATCATCTGCTGCAGGAGAGGAGATTCACTTTCTTCAATTTCTGGATTGTCTATTTGACAAAGGAATTGGTAAGAGACACCTGACTCACATCTCTGGTGCAATTCAAATCTTATCCTGTTGAGGTCAACTTGAAGTACGCTACAGCCACTTTGATCCTGCAGTCCTTTCATGCGTAGATAATATGCAATCGTTCCATCAGTCCACTGGAAGAAGTTGTGGTACCTGTATATGATTATATAAGGGCAGTGACTGTCATACACATACATAAAACTTCTTTCAAAAACATAAAAAAATCAAGCTTGTCCATAAACATCGGGGAGTGAGATGGTACACAATTAATTGCTCTTAGGTCAGGTTTCATAAAGATATTGGCACACCTTTCTCTTGCAACATCGCCTTACCTGGCCCTGAAAGGATCTGGAATGAAAGTGTTCACAACTGGACCATCGATCACATACGAAGTTTTGTGAAATAGGTTTGAACCCATGTACTGAGACAGAAAATTAGAAGCTGTATCTGCACACCACCTATGTGCCATAGAAATGCTGACAATAGTAAATCACATATTACTAAGAACACATCATAAAAAACAAACTAAATGAGAAGGTTCCTAAGCACTTGCCATAACAACAACAACAAATGTTATAAAAAAAATACACCCACATAAATAAATGCTCACATTTCACAGATAACAACATATCTCACATAACATGAAATATAACATTTCACAATCATGCATTAATGATGAACATATAGATAATTGAGTGAAACCTATGAAAAATGAATAACAGGAGCATTAACTAGAAATCAAATGAGTACTTTACCTCGAGAAGTCAAAGTTTGTGTAAAATTTCCTGATGTAGTTTACAGGAACAGAGGGACAGGTGAGATATGCATGCGCCAAGAGAGCGCCATATTTCACAAGTTAGATCATCTACATAGATGATCTAATAATATGTAATCCACTTAGATACTGTCTTCAAAACAATGTCGCTCTCATAATCCAAGCTTACAACTAAAGACAAAACAACCAAGATTACACCAAAGGCCAAACTTACTTCAATTGCTATGTAATCCGAACCTTCGTATAGTTCAGCATAAAAACAGGGAGGACAGCTATCCCTCTGTTCCAGTAAACTGTATCATGGAATTTCACACAAACTTTTACTTCCCAAGGTAGGTACTAGTTAAAGTGCCCAATTCCATTTCTTGAAGTTGAACGAAACTATATGACTAGTGAGACTTCAAAGTTGGTTGTGTTGGGTTTGTCCCGGCTCCAAAGAAATCCGTCTAAATTTTTAATCTGCAAGAATTACTATACCAAGCATTCATAAAATCCATGTCCACAACACTGAAGGTGAATTTTGGCCTTCCATGGATTGACGTTTTACTCAATGAAAAAGATCATCAAACGACATTAGCAAAACCACACACAAAGAGCAAAAGAGCTTTCAAAATAAAACAGTATCAATTTCCAGGTTTTCAACAAAGAGAATCCTTGTTTTTCTGCTTTACATCAAGTACATAAGATTTCTGTAAGATGTACAAACCGTCCTTCTAAAAACTGAGGTCTGAAATAGCCCCATCAAAGATACAAAACATTTTAGTATCAGGAAATATTATCCTTTCCATCATACTTGTATTCTCCACCACATAATTTTCAAGACATTAAACAACAATCTTGACAAAATGTTAGTCTAACAATTCACCAGCAGATCTCCTTCATATAGACAGGATAAAATCAAGATCGAAAAATTCATAAATCCCATGACTGCCAATAACAATTCTTCAAACAACTATAGCTTTATGAAACAGACGGCAGCATAAAGCTAAACAGTCCTCAAAGTCAACATTCAAAGGTAAAATTCAAAACACTTTGTTGCATTTTGCTGTCTGGCAATGTCCCCAGCTTTTGTTGCACTTTATTCTCTGGTAGTGTCCCCTCTTTGCGTTCTACTGTTCTTATCCAATGTCTATCGTAACATCTAAGACAATGGCAGCATCTGTCCACCTGCTGTCTATAAATGCCCTCAAGTGATATACCACGATCTGACACAGCCGACGCTGATGTGCCTCTAAAACCGTGAACTACAAAGCCTCTGTGCCAGCTGCTTACAACACCTCTGTTAACCAACGTGAAAAAGTCTTTTGACGTTGGCGGGGGTAACACAACAAGAGTTTGTAGCTGCGCTCGGGCCGTAGAGAAGCTGTTCCCTTAATGTACTCTTCAACGCAGGCCACACGTACACAATTTCTCTTCGGTATACCTTGGTAACCGTAAACGGCTTTGAAAATGTCCTGGTCTAGTGTATTTCAATTTATCTCCAATACAATAGTAGACCCCTTTTAATGGCACCGTGTGCAGCCTAATCTAATTAATGAATAGTCTTACCCTCTGAGCTGTTGTAATCATCAAAAGAGCACAGACATCTTTTGGAGACAGTGTTCCACTGTATTCTTGTGTCTTAAAATAACTTAATATTTTTTATTGCCATGTTCGCTGATAACGTGGTTGAGGTGTTCTTAGCCCAAAACCTTCCTTCATGAATTGACTACCTTTGGATGTGCCCCTACTGTTATGTCTGACTAGTCTGCACAACTGCTGACAAAGCACTCCTAGCTATATTGATAGCATTGTAGCCTAAGTCCTGATTCACACATGTGTGTTGGGAACTGTGATAACACATTCAAAAATATTGTAAACGGATTTTTATGCCTCTTGACGCAGAAAAGTTTCCAGCGCTTGAGTTAGTTTGAGTATTGTCTTTGTATTGTCTCCCTTCCAAATGGTGCATATGATTTTGCAAGTCTGGTCATGAATTCTCTGCGCCTGGACTTGATAATCGCACGGTCAAAGATAAAGTTTCTTGAGCAATGGATGTTGGATTCTCGTGTGTCAGCTGCAAGGTTGCCTTGCCTTGGTATAGGGACAAAAATTTGGTGAATCAGGAGGTGCAGAAACTGAGGTTACCACACCAGTCGATGGCCAGTCTGGGATGACCAGGACGCCCTTCGTTTGTTCCCTTTCCAGCTTGCAAGGACTTGTTATATCATGCTGAAAGGCGTGAAAGCATTCATAAGCTTGTATTCTAACTAGTAGTGACAGCATCCACTGCATATGCTTCTGGACTGGGTTTCCAAGATCAAATGGATTCATTTGATAATTCAGTTTGAAGTAAACAAAATCGATGTCTCGCCCACCGAACAGCTTATCCAATTTTTGGAAAATCTCTGGGTTCAGCTGTCATTTTGTGTTCTTGTGGAATTTTCTTGACAAACTGTCAGCTTGAATGCTGAGTTTTGCAGGAATGTGAGCAATAGTTATCCAGACCTTATTTGAATTGCAACACTACCAAATTCTTTTCGTCACATAGTTGCATACCTTAGAGTGAGACCCCCCCATGTTTTTATGTACGAAACTACACACGTATTGTCCGTGAGCAGCTTCACATGTTTGTTTTAACTTTTCTTGAAAGCGTTTTAATGCAAATCCAATTGCCAACAGCTCCAGAACATTGATATAAGTCAATTTCTCCTTTGTCAGACCATGTCAATAAGGCTCATTAATGACAGACACTGAAAGAAAACCTCATTTCCTTAAATGTGCGTATACTGGTTTCATCAGTCAGCTTTGTGAAATATCTGGGACAAGACGACAAATTATTAGGAAGATAAACATACTGATACAGTTGATCTCTCCAGACAAATTTATAACATTTTGATTGTGTTTTGTCAGTGGAACTGAATAGCAAGCATGGCGTAGATCAACTGATGCCATGTAACATCCCTCTCTTATCATTTTTGTGGCCGAAAGTAAATTCTCGATTTTGAACTGTTCATACTCTATATTACATTCTGGCTGCATTATTTCAGGTTCAAATCATTCTATATGAGACATCAGATTTGGGCATCATGAACAGTGGTGGTATCACCTCTTTCGCTTCATGGCATGATTTCTCAATCACATTCATTTCTAAAACTTTAAAACTTTTTTTTATCCATTTCATCATACAAATATCCTTGTACCTTACTTTTTGGACATTAGTTTGTCTCTCATGATCTAAGAGAAGGATCCTGGCTCCTCCTAGTATATACTAATAGAATTATCTGATATCATAGTTTTACATTCTGGCAAAAATTGTTTGATGCCAACTGTAAATGACATTGTGTTTGTCACTGTTTCTTTTGTGGCTGTGTATCTACTCGTGCTCAGGCCTCTACTGCCAGGTACGTCGGCTCTTTTCCCTATCTTTGCCCCTTTGTTCGCCATTGGCATCCTGTTGGTTCCAGCCTCCGCCTCTTCTCTGCATGTTAACGTCACAGTTTGTCTTCGGCAATGTTCCAGGAGAAAAACTTGCAACCTTACTGGATAGTGCCTGTGTCTGTCCCCAGTTTACTGGCTAAATGATTGTAGATAGGCTGGCTTTTTCATCGTTCTCAAACAGTAATTCTGTGACGGGCCAGATTTTTATATTTCTTGTTCACATTGTAAAAATTCACAATTTTGATCCTTCGATCTACTGAAAGATCACGTGAGGTTTTCATGATCAATGCCACTGCGTCTGTTACGTTTTTCAGTTGACCTTTGCTTTGTTTTGATGAGTTTTTAACAAAGGCATCGCCACTTTGGACAAAGCAAAAGAGTCTTTCACGAGTCTTCTCTGTGCTATTTGTGTTTTCTGATCCACTGATTTCGCAGTGTGATCCACCAGTTTCCAGATCTCTGGTCTGACTTTAGTAACATTGATAGGGCAATCTTCTGGTCTTTTATATTTGTCCTTTTCTCATTTAGTTTTTCTTTCTCTCACCCATCTTAGCTCTTGTCATGATTGTAATAATATCGGCCAGTTTAACAGCCTCATCTTCGACCGTATTCCTCTTCAGTCTCTGAGTCCACTATCATCATCATCATCATAAATCTGAGGCACCTGACAATGTCTCACCACCATGTAACAGACCTTCAGTCATCAACATCGTCTTCTATCTCTATCTCTGGCTGGTCATACTGGTTGTTGTTGTTATTGTTGTTGGGATTGTTTTCGTTCTTCATTGAAGAGTTGAGCATCAGAATGTCATGAGGCATTACTTTCATCACCATGACCATGGGCTCTAGTTCCTTATCCTTGTCTTTGTCCTTCTGGCCCAACACTTTCAATGTACTCAGATTCTGCGCCTTCATTTCTTCCCAATCTTTGATAAGGATCGAAACAAGCGAGGGTCGAACTTTACATTTTTCATGTCCGTTAGACGTAGATTGATGTTTGTCTCCTGCCTGAGTCAGGAGATTTTCAACAACTGGTTCCGTCATTCTGATGTCTGAGCTAAGTTCCTCAACAACGATAAGATTAAAATCAAACTTATGGGGACATGAAGATGCCACAAGGAAGGCTACAAAGATATTCTATGAGACGAAAGTTTTTTACCATACAATTGACTTTTGTCACGATGACGTAGGTAACACTAAAATTTACTGAGCGCGGAAAACTACAATAGTAATGGCTACCGGAAACATACACGATGTGGCTATCCAGACGCATGCATATCTCATCGATCACATAGTTTAGGTGAACTACGAGAAATCGCATTAAAAAAAAACGTACATGTACGCTCACAGGAGGACAGACGGACAGAAACATACACACATTTCATCATCAGTTTTATAATCATTACTATTAACATTACTGGTTTGTAGTCGTCATTACATCAAATGCATTACAGCCCATTTTCTAAAATCTGAAAGAGAACAAGATAAATTGGTTAATACTCACACATCGGGCAAAATGAAAGAAGTCCTCATGAGTCCTACAAACACGTTGTGGAGATGTTTTGTCCGCAACACCTGAACGACTTCAGTCCACACTTCTTCACTGGTCAGGCTGGCTAATCTCCCATTCCTGGAGTAACAGTCTCTTTGAGCATCTTTCCACGTTGTTATACGCCTCAGGTTGACATACACGAAACAAACACTACCTGCTCTGAAGCTACCTGGAGCACACAGCTCATGTGTATAGACGCAATCAGTTTCATCTCTGCTGTCTGAACACTCCACTTCTAAATTGCAGTTAAAATGCTGTTGAAAATCATACCAATAAGGCACGGAACAGTTCCAGGTCCCTTCTGAAATCTTTTCTGGCAGTGCCGAACGGTTATGGAATGAAAAATGAAGTCTGAAGCCTGAAAGTGCTGACCTATACCTGTTAGTCACGCCGGACTTAAAACGAACCAAAAATCTGTCTGATGGTAGATGTTGGGATAAGGATGATTTGTCTCACAAGCTTTCCATATTTTGTTGGATTCAGACATGTTGCCAAGGAACACGCTAACCGAATCTGTAATGCACTGTCCTAAGGTGTCACCTTCTACCTCAAGACCGGCGAAACTCACATGACGAAACTGTCAACGGGAACAGTAACTTCTGTCCAGATGTCGCGATAGCCATCGTAGCGAGTGTTCTCTTGCCAGTTACTGGTTTGGACAAACCTGAAATAAACATAAAATAAACACGCACGTTCATGTGGACACAACGTGCACATAGACTAGCTACTGCCCGCACATTTTTTTCTCTTAGCCTTATACTCACGCGCGACACACACACACACACACACACACACACACACACACACACACACACACACACACACACACACATACACATACACATACACATACACATACACATTAAGTGTAAATATTTTTTTTTCAATTTCAACCTTTTATATATCCTTCAACGCAAACAGGTGCATGGATGATAACAACATTCATACGAACACTCAGCGGAATCAAATTGTAACAGTCTGACTTATGCGAGAAAGTCTTTGATAGGAAAATCAAGAGTAAAAAATATAACAGCGCAATTTTACCAGATGTGATACATTTTGATATTTCAATTTTATCATTTATTTCTTCCACATACGAAGTTGCGAAAGGAAAACACTAATTCAAGTGAAAGATATTTTACGTGATATATTCCATTTGGTTATTATTCAGTTTTGGAGACCCAAAATGAAACAAAACTGGTCACTTAATGAATTGTCATTGCAAAACATATAACCTGTTTTCTCTATCGTTTATTTTAGTCTACAGAATTTAATATCAGACATTCGACCACAAAGATAATACAGGCACAACAGTCTTGTTGTATAACACGCACAAACGCACACGCATGCTCGCATACAAACGATAAACTTTGTTGTTATTTCAAAACATGTCACTATTTGGATACATTAAACTGAAATAGAAGTGATGAACATAATATCAAGTAAATGGAAACAAAGAGTAGCAACATCAAACCTCGCTCACGCATTCACACACACACACACACACACACACACACACACACACACACACACACACACACACACACACACACACACACACAACACACATACACACACACACACATACATACAGATACACACATACACATACACTCACACACACACGCACACACACACACATACACACACGCCCACAGACACACACACACGCACTTAAACACACACACACACACGCCCACACACACATACTCACACACACACACACACACACGCATACCACACACACACACACACGCGCGCGCGCGCCACACACACACACATACATACATACTTACAAACACACACATACGAAGTATGTCCAAGAAGTATTATTATCATTATCGGTTCTTCGACGTTCTTTCTTATGATAAGCAACAAATCGAACACACACACACACACACACACACACACACACACACACACACACACACACACACACACACACACACACACACACAAATAAACAAACAACAAAACAAAACAAAACAAAGAAAACGAACAAACGCAAGAATGAACGAAGAGACAAACAAAGAAACAAACAAAGAAACAAACAAAGAAACAAACAAGCATGCAAAGAAAGGAATCAACCAAACAAATATTTATCACTTTTAAAGGGAATTCTATTGTCTTTTTTTTACTGAAACGTGAGTGATATGAATAACTATTATCTGAATAGAGTATTGTTCAGTCTAAAAGAGGACAGCCCAGATAATTTCGAAGAAGTATTGTACATCATGTTCGCACCGACGTACATGCAGCACATTTACATATTAACATATACACACGTTCGCGCACACAGAAGCGTGCATATCTCTTTGTCTTTTCTGTCTGTCTCTGCCTGTCTGTCTTTCTGTCTGATTTTTTCCTTTGTCATACTCACTACTTGTAGCTGTAAATCATTCATTTTAACTTGAAACAAAAGATCGAAATGAGAGTACTTACCAGACGTTGGAGAAGTGTAGATGACTTGAAGAGATGTACCTTCCTTGGTTTTCATGTAATGTTGTATCATTTCCCTGAACGTTGAAATCAGTGACTTTTGCAGATCGGTTGTGTTTGGAGTTACAAAAACATCTTCAACTGCACTGCTTGTGTTAGATGTAATGTGTGAATCAGATATATTTAGAAATTCAGAACTTGTAGCGTTTTGAAATATATCGCTAAAACTTGATGCAGTTGAAAATACGTTGGCTGGCATGGCCGTTGTTGTATGGGAGGAATTTTCAGGTTTAGAAAGAGATATGGTATGAACTATGTCCAGGAACAGTAGAAACAGAACGGTCAGAATCAATCGTAACATTGTAAATCAAATGTTTGTTCTACTTCAGAGTTAAAATAACTTACACTAGCAGTGATACATCGTTCGTCAAAAGACCACAAAAAGTATGCAAGTGGTATGGAGTGGTCCGTACGATATAGGAGATCAGAATTAGAGGAAGTTTTATAAGTCTGGTATGGGAGCCCATGAGGGAGTGACAATTACAGCCATCCGTTCTATTGCCATGATGTCTGCTCTTTGTTACTCCTGGCTGACTATTCATTATTCAACTACTGTACGGTATGATCTGTAAGGATAATGTCCACTTTGATCATGCCCTTCTTCAAACGAAAACATCCCCAGAGCATAGTAAGGGCCACAGAGTGTATCCAGGGGCAGTTTTTGATAACCGGATCATGGCCTGTAATGGACGTTCTACGATTGTCATGCCATTAATGTGATGTTGATGGACACTTCGGTTTTCTCTCTGATTCCTCTGGCTGTCCGCTTCCCGCCGGCAATCAGCAAAAGTACGATATAAAAAATGGATGATTCTACATACAGGTAAATTGCAAGAGGTGTTCGTGGTATCGTTTGGTTGTCAAGCTATGAGCTCTTTCTTTGCAGCGCATAGTAGATGTTAATGTTCTGTGAATATGTTATGTTGCGTGCGAATGCAACCTGTCCAAGGCCACGTGACCATGGATGTGATAATGGTTCATGTAGCCCGAGACTGATCCTAATCAAGATGTACGTGCTATGCCCATTCTTCTTCTTATCATTATTACGTTATTGCTTCCTCATAAAAATACCACCTGAAATGAGATTCATTTAAGAAATTCTTTCAACTGAATCCAGGAATGAGTGTGCTGGACCGTGCTGTTGAAATGTGTCATTATGATATTGGAGATTAAAATGATTATAATAACACTTTTTATCGTTTTTCTTACCAAACATTGGGATGATGTAAATGACAAAGCATCATGACTTCATTGTTCTGGTCATTATCCTGGGTTGTTTCGAAATGAGTTGTAGTCTCATGCATGGTATTCTCGTCAGCAATTACGTTGAATCATCAGCAGCAGAATAGTGGATGTAGCGTTTAGATATAACGTATTTTCAAAAGTAGAATATATCGTACTTGACGCTGAAGTATTACGATAGTCATTGTCACAGAAGAAGAATTATCAATTCTGGAAAGGGCTATGATATGAAATTTATCAAAAGAAAATGTTGATACGATAAGAACTGTGATGGTTAGAAAGTTTGACATTGTAGTAAAGTTTTCAGTCAGAGAGAAAGTAACAGTGCTAATGATTAAACAAAGCGGGAATCGTCATCAGAGCACACCGTGGTCTGCTCCTTAAGTGAACAGAAGCAAACAAGCAAACAAACAAACAAACAAACAAACAAACAAACAAACAAAAATCAGAGGACTTTATGTAAGCGAGACCCGGTGATAACCCCCCCGCATTGACTGCATTAGGTCTGTTATTGTTTGTTGGTTGCGCAGCAGCTGATCCATCCAGCAGCATCAATACATCTAGCATCAAATACATCTAACAGCATCAAATACATCTAACAGCATCAAATACATCTAACACATCAAATACATCTAGCATCAAATACATCTAACAGCATCAAATACATCTAACAGCATCAAATACATCTAACAGCATCAAATACATCTAACAGCATCAAATACATCTAACAGCATCAAATACATCTAACAGCATCAAATACATCTAACAGCATCAAATACATCTAACAGCATCAAATACATCTAACAGAATCAAATACATCTAACAGCATCAAATACATCTAACAACATCAAATACATCTAACAGCATCAAATACATCTAACAGCATCAAATACATCTAACAGCATCAAATACATCTAACAGCATCAAATACATCTAACAGCATCAAATACATCTAACAGCATCAAATACATCTAACAGCATCAAATACATCTAACAGCATCAAATACATCTAACAGCATCAAATACATCTAACAGCATCAAATACACCTAACAGCATCAAATACATCTAACAGCATCAAATACATCTAACAGCATCAAATACATCTAACAGCATCAAATACATCTAACAACATCAAATACATCTAACAACATCAAATACATCTAGCATCAAATACATCTAACAGCATCAAATACATCTAACAGCATCAAATACATCTAACAACATCAAATACATCTAGCATCAAATACATCTAACAGCATCAAATACATTTAACAGCATCAAATACATCTAACAGCATCAAATACATCTAACAACATCAAATACATCTAACAGCATCAAATACATCTAACAGCATCAAATACATCTAACAACATCAAATACATCTAGCATCAAATACATTTAACAGCATCAAATACATCTAACAGCATCAAATACATCTAACAGCATCAAATACATCTAACAGCATCAAATACATCTAACAGCATCAAATACATCTAACAGCATCAAATACATCTAACAGCATCAACTACATCTAACAGCATCAACTACATCTAACAGCATCAAATACATCTAACAGCATCAAATACATCTAACAGCATCAAATACATCTAACAGCATCAAATACATCGCTCTGTCTTGGTTCCAGTCCTACCTCTCCAATCGCACTCAAACAGTCTCTGTCTGTTGTTCATCCTCTGCACCTGCTACCCTCCAGTTTGGTGTGCCCCAAGGCTCTGTTTTAGGTCCCATCCTATTTGTGCTGTACACACAACCCCTCTCTGAAATTATGCGACTTCACTCTATGTCCCATCATAGCTTTTCTGATGACAACCAACTCTATACTTCTGGTTCCCTCCCACAACTGCCCTCTATAATCAGACAAACCCAAGGCTGCATTTCTGATGTTCACTCCTGGATGACTGTAAACAAACTTCAACTCAACCCCATTAAAACTGAACTTAGCCTTATCTCTCCCACCACATTGGCTAAGTGTTCTTCTCTTCCTCTGTCTGTCTCTCTGCTTGGATCTGACATTCCACTATCTTCCACTGTCCGCAATCTTGGAGTCACTCTTGATAACACCCTGTCCTTTGAAAAACACGTCCAGAATGTTTGCAGATTATGCTATCTTGAGATACGCAGAATTTCTTCTATTCGCAATACCCTCTCTGTCGAAGCCACCAAAACTCTCCTCTGTGCCTTTGTTCTCTCTCGTCTCGACTACTGCAACTCCCTCCTCTCGGGCTGTCCTTTCTCTCTCATTCAAAAGCTTCAAAAAGTTCAAAACAATGCTGCTAGGCTCATCTTCAGAAAATCTCGTTCCTCTCATGTCACTCCTCTTCTCAAATCTCTTCACTGGTTACCTGTTGAAAAGAGAATTCGCTACAAGATTGCTTTGTTATGTTTTAAGTCTCTCAACGGTCTTGCACCCCCTTACATCTCTGACCTCCTCCATCTGTACACCCCCTCTCGTCAACTTCGTTCCTCGGCTGATACTCGTACCTTCCGCATACCATCCTGTCGCACTAAAACCTATGGTCAACGCTCCTTTTCCTATCAGGCCCCTGTAATCTGGAATCAGCTCCCTGTCTCTGTTCGCCACTCTGCAACTCTCACTTCTTTCAAGTCCTCTCTGAAAACCCATCTCTTCCAGTCCCTCTCATGATACTTATAAAGACTCTACCACCTAACTTCCCCAAATCCCCCTTGTTGTCTTTTGAGCCTTGAATGTCGGCTGGTGTGTGTGTGCGTGTGTGTGTGTGTGGTGGTGGTCTTTGATTTAATGTCTATTCACTAAAGTGATTTTAGACAACAACAACAAAAAAAAAAAAAAAAAGGGGGGGGGGGGAGTGATAGAGGAGGAGTGAAGAAGATATTTGAAAATTGTCAATTTTGAATTTGAGAAAAGATGATCCAGAAAACAACTGTTTTGAAGAGGGGAAGGTAAAACTAACAAATAATGTTACCATAATTATCGATTTAAACAAACAAACTGACAAACAAAATTAGTAAATATCTGGAAGAAATGAATAAAAAGTAAAACTAATAATTGACTAACCACAACAATGAACAAGTCAAATAACATTTTAAAGGTAATTCGCTATAGGACTTTTTGACAGGCTAACAAAACATTCATACAGTAATGATGATGAGGCAAATATGTCAGAAACTGTACTCACAGATAGTGTTGGAATATGTCGTTTTACCCTAACGCAAGAAAGAATATGACTATGTGTTATCTTCTTTCCACACAGACACACTATGTTATTGGTATATTTTGTTTTGAATGCATCAAGTTTCCATCTGTACATAAGGGACTGTATAGTTCTGCTGGCATGAAGCTGCTTAAGTATTTTGCTAACTTCAAAGTTCATGTGACATTTATCATACTTTTTCTGTTTTAATTGGAACTGCTTCCAGACGTAGTTGTCCACTAAAGTGTAATTCTCGTGCAACGAGAGAGAAAGCTGGATATTGTTTGAATCTGGTGAGTTATTAGCTCCCCGTTTGGCAGCCCTGTCAACTTTATTATTATAACTAAAAGAACTATGAGAAGGTATCCAGCAGAAAGTAATATCAGTGCCTCTTAAAGATAAATTATGAATCAAGTGACTTATTTCCAGAATCATTTCTGATCTTGTTTGTAATTTTGATAATTCAAGAGCCTGAAGTACTGATTTTGAATCAACGCAAAGAAGTATCTGAAAAATTGTCCTAGGAAGACTTATCAGAAAGTTTAAAGCCATTAATATTGCAAAGAGTTTAGCTGTAAAGATAGATTTATCAAGTCCTATGTAGAAAGATTTTTCAATTTTGAGAGCAGGTATTAAAAACGCTGAGCCTGCTTTTCTTTCAATTACTGACCCATCAGTGTAAATTTTCAAATGATCAGAATATACGTCGTTTATATGACATTTAACCTGACTAGCCAGTAAGTTTATATTGTCTCCTTTTTTTAAATTAGTGTGGTGTACGTCAAATCGTGCTCTTTGGAGTTCCCAACTGGGTACTGGCGAAAAGGAAGGTCGTATAGATACAGGATCTACGTCTAGATCAATTCCTGAGCCTTTCATGACGTCAGATGTGTATGTTGCAAGTGTGACCTGTGAAGATATTGATTTAGCTCGTTTTGGAAAGTCGGTATCTGATCTCAGTTTAATTTCTGTTTCTGAGATGTTTTCTACGGTAGTGTTTCTTAACAAAAATTTAGTAGAAGCGACTTTCCTTTGCTCATCAAGTGGCAACAGTTTGATTTCATTATATGTCCGAAGACAGGAAGCATGCATTGGAAGACCCAGTGCAAGTTTGAAACCTTTACAATCTATGCTCTGCAGTTTTTTTAGTAAGTGTTTCGGTGCACTGAAGAAGATTTCTTGAGCATAGGTTAATTTAGATCTAACAAGCGATTTACAAAGATGAACAAGTGTTGATGAATCTTGACCCCATGTCTGTTTGCGAACTATTTTTATGAAATTTAAACTTTTTTGAGCTTTGGTTAATAAGTATTCAATATGCTGATTCCAAGATAATTTTGCTGTAAGGAAAACTCCTAAGAATTTAATCGACTCGTTAAACTGAAGAAGAGTATCTCCCAGTTTGAAAGTGGGAATATTTACTGGGTTAGCTCCATTATTAAATAAAACTATTTTTGTTTTTTCCAGGGATAGATGTAACCCATTTTCTACCATGTATCGCGCTATTTTATCAAGTTCTAATTGGTAGCATTTGCGTGTATAATTGATACAGCGCAAAGGAGTTTTCTTTTTCATATTTACCTGCATCCACATGCATAAATCGTCAGCATATTGAGCTAAAACTACATGCTTAGATACTTTACTGGGTAAGTCATGCATTAATATCATGAAAAGAAGGGGAGCTATAACGGATCCCTGAGGGATACCCATTTGAAGAATTCGTTTCGTGGAATATACATTTTCAATCCTCGTTTGAAATACTCTGTTTTCTAAGAAACACTTAACATAGCCAAAAATGTGACCTGTCAGCCCAATACTTTTAAATTTGAATAACAATCGGGAGTGCCACACTTGATCGTATGCTTTCGTTATATCAAAAAATGTAGCTAAAAACACATTGACGTCTTGCAAATTGTTGTTTTATATTAGTAGTTAGCTTTGTTAGGATCTCTACTGGTGACCTGCCTTTTCGAAATCCTGCTTGATTTACTGGTATTATTTTATTCTTTTCACAATAGTGCATCAGTCTCTTTAAGATTATTTTCTCCATTAGTTTACATACATGTGATGTTAATGCAATTGGCCTGTAGTTTTTCAAATCGGTATTACATTTACCTGGTTTTAATACAGGAACCACTATTGTTTCTTTCCAGTTGTTAGGCATTATCCCACTATTCCAGCATTTTTGAAATATGTCATGTAGCAAGATTATAAAATTTTCTGGTAAATTTTTCAGCATCTCATTGGAAATTGCATCTAGTCCAACTGACGTTTTTTTACTTGGAAGGGACTGAATGGCATCTTTTAATTCTTGAAGTGTGAGTGATGCATTTATGTAGTGAGTATTGTCAGAGGCAGGGTCCTTATATACATCTTTCTTTTCATCTCGTTCCCTATAATTTCTATCAGAGACAGGGAGTCCTTCTACACGACAGGCCTCAGCAAACACGTCTGCAAAAGCTTCTGCTTTTTCCAATGAGCTAGGAATAGGGTTATTTTCTAGCTTTACTGGAATTGATGGCAACTTAATCCCGTTTTTCATTAATTTTAGTTTTTCCCAAATCTTTATCGTGTCTTTGTGGTTATTTACTTCACATTTACAAAAAGATGTCCAGTGTTGTTCTTTGGCTTGCTCTATGATTCTGTTACACTTAATGTTGGCACTTTTCATCGCTGTATGATTTTCAGGTGACCTGTTTGCTAAATAAATTTTGTATTTTTCTTTCTTTTCGTTCACTGCCTTTTGACAGTCCTCATTCCACCAGACATTTCCATGATGTTTTCCTATTTGAAGATTGTCATTGTTGACGTATTCGACACTCGCTGCTTTAAGAAGTCGCACTTTTGTTAGGGCATTTAGGAGCTCTCTTTTAGCGTTTAGGTGTTTGTCCCTCACAGGAGCTACCTGACTTAAAACTACCCTGGCTTTTGGAAATTGGGTGTTGATAGTTTTCACACAGGTGTCAAGAGTTGTGCTACATTCAGTGGGCTCCTTTGTTTTTAAATCTGTGATCCCCACATGTAAAACTACACAGTCAGGTTCAGGTGTCAGCTCTTCTTTTGATTTTTCAATTGCAATCTTACAGTCCTCGATGGTATGGATCTTTCTCGTGGCCACCTGAAAACCGTATGAAGAGCCCAGTCTTTTTCCATCCACCTTATTGAGGACTGAGTCGTGAACGATAAGGACACGGGGAAGAACATTTGATTGTGGTCTGGAACGTGTTGACGATAGGCCTAGCGCAGTTTTGACGTCACGGTTAGGTTTTGTGGAGACGTCTGGTCTATGTTTGACGACATTTCTCCTGCCATTTTGTGTCCTCGCCCGATCTTCCAGTTTGGGGGGTTGAGCTGCGCATTCCGCGTAGGTGGAGAATTTGTCCATCGGTGACATGGTGGTGAAGTCACCGTGGACTGCGGAATCCGTCTGGCACGCAACGGTGGTCGTAAGTTTGGTGCACTTATTGACGTCGCGCAGCTCTTTTAACGTTGTATTGTTTTCCAATAAAAGTTTTCTGTCTGAATGTAGCATGGTTGTGAGAGTGTGGATTTGTTTAGACATTTCTTGAATGGTGTTGTTTAAAATGTCTATCTCCCTTACCGCGTCTTGACAGCGGCAGCCACATGATGACCTTGATTGTAGCTGTGCGATGTGTGGCTGACTCCTGGATGGTGAAAGGGTGCGACCGGAGGTCTGTTCTTTTTGATGTTCTTCGAGTTCTGGGGTCTCTGAAGGTGGTGATGTCTCTGCCCTGGTGTTGTCTGTCCCACAGGTGGTTTTCTTTACTTTTTCTTTGATGACACAACGTTTGGACCGTGTCATTTTCAGCCTAGACGATTCCTCTCTGAAAACTTTCTGTTAGAAAGCCGCCATCTTGGCGTAGCTTGATGTGTGTGTGTGTGTGTGTGTGTGTGTGTGTGTGTGTGTGTGTGTGTGTGTGTGTGTTTGGTTGTGTCTGCGTGATACCTGTAAGCGCTTAGGGCTCTTGTTTTCATCAGATTAGGCGCTATATAAATGCTCTTTATTATATTATTATTATTATTAAATACATCTAGCATCAAATACATCTAACAGTATCAAATACATCTAACAGCATCAAATACATCTAACAGCATCAAATACATCTAACAGCAACAAATACATTTAACAGCATCAAATACATCTAACAACATCAAATACATCTAACAGCATCAAATACATCTAACAGCATCAAATACATCTAACACATCTAACAGCATCAAATACATCTAACAGCATCAAATACATGTAACGCATCTAACAGCATCAAACACATCTAACAGCATCAAATACATCTAACAACATCAAATACATCTAACAGCATCAAATACATCTAACACATTTAACAGCATCAAATACATCTAACAGCATCAAATACATCTAACATCATCAAATACATCTAACAACATCATAGATAGATAGATAGATAGACAGACAGATAGATAGATAGATAGATAGATAGATAGATAGATAGATAGATAGATAGATAGATAGATAGATAGATACATGGCTTTATACAAAGCGAAGGCTAAATTCGCACGTAGATTTTGAAGGTAAGGCAATAAACTGACTCGTGTGGGTTCACGGGTTGTACATAAGCAAGCAGCTATGGATCATCTGTTTAAAACTAACCTATAAAAAATGGGGGCAAGATTCGGACATAATTTAGCCCCAAGTGCGTCTGTGACAGATACCATTATTGCTGAAAAACAGGCGAAATTCCGCACAAGCAGAAGTACCATAGAACGTATCTTTAACCTGAATACCCATTGCGAAAAACACCTCCAACACCAGACGGAGTATTACTACGTCTTCATAGACTTCAAGAAGGCGTTTGACAGAGTCTGACAGGAAACAGAAGGCATAATGAAGAAACTGAACAACGGGCAAAAACTAATCAAAACCATCCAGCAACTATACTCTGAAGCATCTTGTATAGTGTGAAGTCACAGAACAGTGGTTCTATACTTCGGATGGAGTTTGTTAGAGCTGTCTTCTGCCTCCTATACTTTTCAAAATATTTTTGGAATGTGTCAAGACTGATGGACTTAAAGATCATGTCAGCACAGTCAGCAGTGGAGGAAGAACCCTCATGCACCTTTGCTTTGCAGATGACGCTGACAGGCTGTGAACAGGAACTCGCCAAGTTTGTTAAAAGACTGGATAAAACTGGGTATGTAACAAAATGCAGTTTCATTTCCTTTACGATGTATTATGTTTTCAAATCCAGCAAATTGTGTCAAAATTCCACTTTTATCAAGAGCACACACACAACACACACACACATACACACACATGCGCGCGTGCGCGTGCATGCACGCAAACACGCACACACATACACACATACACATATACACACACATATACACACACAAACACGCACACATACACGCGTAGACACGCCCGTGTGCGCAAACATACACACACACACACACACACACACACACACACACACACACACACACACACCACACACACACACAGATACACACGTGCATGTACGCACACACACAGACACACAGACACACACTCACTCACACACACACACACACACACACACACACACACACACACACACACACACAGATACACACGTGCATGTACGCACACACACAGACACACAGACATACACTCGCTCACACACACACACATACGCTCATATATCGACACGCAGCTCTTTTTGCGCTTCAAGTGATGAAAACTGTGCTGAAACAACATGGCTAGATTGACGTGGTGGAGGACCAGAAGTAGAGGTATTCCCAAGATGTCATCGAACATGGTCGATTTGAAAGCAAGACAGTCAGGCCACATCGATAATTTCCTTTTTTCATAGCACATGCAAGAACGAAAAAAAAAAAAACTGAAGCAAAGAGCAAAAGTATTTTATCAAAATGCTGAAACCTTAGACGTCGAAGAAAAAAAACCCCGGAAAATTATGTTAATGTTTACAGAGAACAAGAACAAAAATTAAACAAAAAACAAACAAACAAAGAAACAAAAACCCATAACCCCCATTTCATTACACGGGAACAAGAACAAGAAGGCATTTTATTACATTGTAACGCTTTACGTATAATCGATAAAGAAAAGACAACAAAATATTTGCACGGTCTTAAACAACTAAGCTTTATTAGTAAACGGATTATAAAATTGTTAACAACATAAGACAACATAATTTGGGAAAGGCTTGAACGACGACGTTTTATTAATAAATGGATCATAAAATTGTTATCAAAATAAGACAACATAATTTGTGAAAGGCTTCAACAAGGACGTTTTTTAAAAATTTTTTTATTAATAAACGGACCATAAAATTGTTAACAACATAATCAGGGAAAGGCTTCAACAAAGCAGATTGGTAGTGGATAGGCTGAGGTAGTCAAAGGGGTTAATACACGGATCATAAAATTGTTAACAACATAAGACAAAATAATTTGTGTAAGGCTTGAAGTTTTTTTTTAATAAACAGATCATAACATTGTTAACAACATAAGACAAAATAATTTGTGTAAGGCTCGAAGTTTTATTTTAATAAACAGATCATAACATTGTTAACAACATAAGACAAAATAATTTGTGTAAGGCTCGAAGTTTTATTTTAATAAACAGATCATAAAATTGTTAACAACATAAGACAAAATAATTTGTGTAAAGCTTGAAGTTTTATTTTAATAAACAGATCATAAAATTGTTAGCATCATAAGACAAAATAATTTGGGTAAGGCTCGAAGTTTTTTTTTAATAAACAGATCATAAAATTGTTAACAACATAAGACAAAATATTCATGGAAAGAGTACCTCCAACCTGGTAGTGGGGTGACCGTCCCCAACCCAACAGGTGGTAGGTGGGGGATAATGAATGGCCTACAGATATGGAGGCTAGCCGTGTGATAAGTCAGGATTGTCTGGACGAGTAAGCTGTCTTGGACTGACTGGCAGCGGTTTCTCTCAGGACCGTGAGGAGTGGCACTGTGCAAGGCCACACCTGGAAAATAAAGTATGTCCTATGCCAAGTCCATTAAACGGATAAGGGCTGCCTAAAGCCCTTGCCACTTACGCTCACAAGGTAAGTCTTTTTGGCCATGAGCTGAAGCCAGAGTTACCAGGCCTGCAGGGCCCTTCTAACAAACCATGGTACCGTACAACATAATGCAAATGTATGCTATCATCTACATCGGTCAAGAACACTAGTCTGCGGATGTCACCTTTTTGAGATTAATATGTCTTTCTTATCAGTATGACAAGGAACACAAACATCAATGATGATAAACACAAATACTCTGCATTTCCAATGCCACTTTTATCAAGCTGTCACCCCCAGCTCCTTAACCTGCTGTTTGGAAGGTGCAACAATTCATCCCACACAACTGGTTTTATTCTTTTCAAATAAACAATCTGACAGAAGAATAAAATTTCCATCGTTTATTAACCTCTGAATATTACTATTACTAAATATTGATTTAATAACTGTAATTACTTTCTAGTTAAACAGGTATTGAGAAAAAGTTGTACAAAGTTCTTGCACAACAATCCTTTTTATGCACGCAGAAGTGTATCCATTTAAGAGGGCAGAATTCCAGACAATCTCTTGGCATCGTTAACTGGATGGACTGCAACCATTTTCCCATTTAAGAGGGCAGAATTCCAGACAATCTCTTGGCATCGTTAACTGGATGGACTGCAACCATTTTACCCGAAAAGAATATGCACTGTTCAGGAACCCAAGTCTCCCTGAGCTGGTACTATGGAGTGCAGACTGCCCCTTGGACGCTTTATGGTCCGCTGGAAGAGGCGCAATTCGCCTTGTTTGTCCAGTCAGTCAGTGGCTCTGAAGCTTATGGCTGCGTTTAGGTGTCCACATGACGTTGGTCAATAGCTGAAACAAAATCTGACAAACAAGAAGAATTCACAACCTCTTAAGTAAATATACCTCACATCACTATTTGATGTCCTGTTAAGAGATAGGGCCATGGCTTTCAATTACATCAACCCATTCACGACTTCCTTCAGTAATATTATCCCAAACCTATGTTTGATGAACTGTTGAGAGATAGGGTCGGGGCTTTCAACCACAACAAACCAGCCCTCTAGCACTGAAAGAGAAATGGAAAAATCACGTCTAGTTCGAAACACAGTCCAAAATAATACATTTGTAGGGTAACACAAAAACATTGTTCATTCGATTTTATTAATGTTCACAGTTACTGACCCTTAACATTTTATCTCATGTCAATACGTGGGCTGACAAAGCTTTTTTTTTTTTTTTGCAGCCGTGTGTAATCATTAATCGTCTTGCGATCAGACGTGCACGATGTGATGACTGTGCATCTAGCCAGTGATATTTGTATCCTGCCAGAGAAGACATGCGGGTTTCTGTCGTTAGACAAATCCTCGTACATCGAGTCCGACAGATCGTTACCTCTATGTGGGGCTATAGAATCCTGAACATTGCTTTTTTGGTGAGGCTGAGTCTTTTCAGTGGCTTTCACACCCAGCTATTGTGTCGCTGTTCAGATCGATTTTGAGAACTAGCTTTTAGTCTGGTGCTGTCGCCAACAGTCTGGAACAATGACAGACAATGGTGTATTCAGAATTGACATCGTTGAAAGTGCTCTGTATACAGAAGTCATGGCCCAATTTCAATTACATATGGACTGTGAAGAGTGTTCAAGACGGAGTTGTGCACTTGGACAGTTTCAGTTGCGCTCTGCCAGCAGTTGTGTGGCAGACTTTTTGAACTTGCACAAAATCCTGTGTGCTGGCAAGGCCTTCAAATGGGAAGGAGAACCTAAGGGCCTATGAAACACTGACACTGCCCACATTATTAGGACAGTCAATGATGGGAAGTGACCAAGCCAATTTTTATGTCGGGGGACGGGATTGAGTTCGAGACCTAAGGTCTTCAGTCTTCTTGAAGGAGAAGAGTGGCAGAATGGTTCAGACGTTCGCCTGCCAATAACTAAACTCGAGGTTCCAGGGTTCGCTCCCTGTAGAGGCCTTGACTTTTCTCCTCAGTTTGACCGGAAAATCGAACTGAATGTCTAGTCCTTCGGAAGGGGACGAAAAACGAGTAAGACCTGTGTGCATTCTGGCTGCGCATGCTTAAGATCCCACGGCAGATGAAAATCATGAAGAGCAGGGCATTGCTCGGCTGCCTTGGTATAAAACATTGGAGAGATATGTTGATTTCCCAGACCCCACCCCTTGAAGACCAATTAGCCTTCTTGCCTTTCTGAAGTCTTGGTGAGAAAAAATATGTGAATGTAGATATGAATTTGTGCGAGGGAGAGGGGATGGGCGCCGCCCTCGTGGTGCTGGCCCCAGGAAATCGTTGAGGTCTCTACCACCTCACTCCTTTACGATCCCAGGGTTATGGAACTATCTAAGTATGACTCAGGACCTGGCCAGCTGATGGGATTATGTACAGGCTTCTGATGCATGCCCATTTCAATTCATTATTCACAATACATTACTTTGTAAGAGTTGCTGTAATTCAAGCCAACAAAAAAACAGTAAAACTTCGTTAACACATTTTATTCACACGCTCACTCACAAACGCATACACACACTACACCAAACACAACGTCCCCCCCCACACACGCACGCGCACGCATGTGCTTATTTGAGCATACACAGACACACGTATGCATACAAAAGCACGCATACAGACGCACAACACGCATATATTTACACGGCGAGCGATCTTTCGTCTTGCGATCTACGATACGATCCCTTAAAAATTTTAAATGACTACAATAGATGCGAGAGAAATGACATTATCCTTTTATCAGATGCACGTCATGAGCTGTGACCACAGTGATACTTAAAAAAAATAACTATTTCAATGCAAAACAGAATGATGTTTACCAATTGTAAAGAAATCTCTGACTCTTTCTTTTTGTCTTTTTTTTTTGTTCTATCTACTCTCTCCATCTCTCTCTCTCATCATCGTCCATTCATCCATCTATTATTTATCTTTCCTATCTTCTATCATCTGATCCATCCATCCATCCATCATCCATCCATTCATCCATGCTATCATCCATCCATCCATCATCATATAGTTGTCTATCTATCTATCTATCTATCTCCTCCATCTATCTATCTATCTCTCCATCTATCTATCTATCTATCTATCTCTCCATCTATCTATCTATCTATCTATCTCTCCATCTATCTATCTATATATCTATCTATCTATCTATCTCTCCATCTATCTATCTAATTTTCTCCATCTATCTACTCTATCTCTCATCTAGCTATATATCTATCTATCTGTCTAATCTAATCTCTATCTCTTCTGTTATTCTTCTTTTTGATCTCATCTGCAGTCACACTATGCCTGAAATTGATGCCTGTTTGTTCCATGGCAATGTGCCCAGTGGCTTTTAGTTCACAAAGCAGACTGAATTTTACTGCCTTGCTGTGTCTGCAGTAATGGAAACGAATTTGTTGCAACCACACTGGCGAACACCTGCTGACCTGATGGTTCTTACTGTGAGCTGTGTAACAAGCTATTGACGTCATCGGTACAAGTGTCATTTATCTTTTCAAAACGGATTATGAAACTGCTGGTGGTGGTGGTGATGGTGGTAGTGGTGGTTGTGGTGTGTGTGTGTGTGTGTGTGTGTGTGTGTGTGTGTGTGTGTGTGTTTTTTTGCATGTGTGTGTGTTGTGTGTGCGTGTGTGTGAGTATGTGTGTGTACGTGTGTGTGCGCATGCGCCTACGTGTATGTGTGTGTGTGTGTTTGCGTGTGTGCGCATGCGCGTGTGAGCGTTTTGTGTGTGTGTGTGTGTGTGTGTGTGTGGTGTTTGTGTGTGTGTGTGTGTGTGTGTGTGTGTGTGTGTGTGTGTGTGTTTGTGTGTGTGTGCACGCGCGCATGCCCCACGTGCAAGCGCGGTAGAGAAAAGAGAAGGAAAACCTGAGTGTCCATAAAAGGCCAGACAATGGCTTGTCTATCTGGTTTGTGCTGTTGGTAAGACATGATATCAGCAGTAAAACCAGATACCAACAGCCATGTAATGACACACATTACGCAACATACAGGGTCAACCCAAAGTTGGAGTGTTGTGTTTTCGTTCCCTGCAACAGTAAATTATTAACAGGAAACAAAGTTCACTCGATCCGTATAACTTTGGAGAAAAAGATAGTAAGACATATTTATAAGATACAAGATGAATGCGTAGGACATATATGGCTAACAAAGAACTGACTTACGTTTGGTGGTGTATTGGCTAATATGCTTGCTCATTGTACAAAAAAGCAAAGAACATGTTAAACCTGAAGGATCTGTCTGGTTTGAATTGAAGATGAATGAAGCCGCAAGGCTCCGTTTCAGTTTCAGTTTCAGTTTCAGTTTTTCAAGATGACGTCTCCGCGATCGGAACGAATTCCATAAGCACTAACGTCGTAGGTGCCATGTGCATGGCACAAGCCTTAAGCCTGCACATAAACCCATGAGGTGGCCAGGTCCTGAGGCCCTCTCTAGCCTATGTTTTACCTAGTCTATAATCATGTTATACTGGTATTGTATCAGCCTATCACTGGAATAATCTTGGTTACATGTAAATGACATGCGTATCTGTGTATCTTCTCTTCATGTCTGCATGCAAGTCTCCGTCTGGTTTGGGATGATGATTTAATCCGTAACACGATGTAATCAGTAACACGATGTCATCAGTAACCCGATGTAATCAATAACACGATGTAATCAATAACACGATGTAATCAGTAACACGATGTAATCAGTAACCCGATGTAATCAGTAACACGATGTAATCAATAACCCGATGTAATCAATAACACGATGTAATCAGTAACCCGATGTAATCAGTAACCCGATGTAATCAGTAACACGATGTAATCAATAACACGATGTAATCAGTAACCCGATGTAATCAATAACACGATGTAATCATAACAAGATGTAATCAGTAACACGATGTAATCAGTAACACGATGTAATCAATAACACGATGTAATCAGTAACACGATGTAATCAGTAACACGATGTAATCAGTAACACGATGTAATAAGTAACACGATGTAATCAGTAACACGATGTAATCAATAACACGATGTAATCAATAACAGAATGTAATCAGTAACAAGTTGTAATCAGTAACATAATCAGAAACATCAGCCTTGCAACAGGTCATCTTGACATTTCATCAGAATGAAACGCATCCTGACAATACTATCAAATCCCATTTGGGTTGAAGTGATAATGGCGTCCACATTAAAACACATGTCACACAACATTCCAACGATCCCTTCATGGCTAATCTATTTAGTGAACATGAAAGTAGCTGTATAGCACACAAAGGTGTTTTACGTGTAACAGTCAAGCTGGTTTGAGCAGTAAAACATAAAAGAAAAACACGTAAATAGAATCAGAACGCGTATTCAATACAACCAGACATGAACGTAAATCATACCGACATTTTATGGTTAATCTGGTATGACGTCATTATGACAAAATGCCAAAACTCAGACAGTTACTCTTCTCATCTCTCTCCCTTGCCGGGATCGGCAGTAGGAGCCACGCTCGACGTCACAAGTCTTCTCCAGATAACACGACTGAGACATCTGTGTGCGACCTCCTGGATCCCTAGACCACAGACATGAATGATGTTGTTAAAGTAGGAGGTGTGCGGTCGTCGCTTTCTTCTCCTCGCCTCAACTTTTCTCTGCAGGACCATTGATATCAGATCTGTTTTGGTGTTTCTGATCGCATGGCCTACGTCTACAAGCCAACATGATTTTAATGCACAAAGAAGTCATAAACGAAAACGTACACAATTTTCTGAAAATAGGTATAGTCTGGTATGTACACTCCAACGTACACACAACACATTTGAATGTATACGTTGATGATAACAACAAAAAACATGCAGTGGTCAAAGACAACCACAGCACAACTTAGCAACAGTTGTGACATGATGTGTGTTTTTCTCAGAGATGGTGTGATGTACACAGAATGTATTTACAGCAAGAAACATCATCACGATAATTTGACGTTAGATACACACAAAATTATTTTAAACCACTTTGTGAAATACGTACTTCACAAACTGTGTTCAGACAAACAATAGAAAATAATTAGATAGTGGTAGGTGGAACTCTTGGTGCCTCAGTTTTTGGTGGTGTTTTGGGTTGTTGTTTTTGTTGTTGTTGTTTTTTTTTTTCTGTTGCACAAAGGTTAACAACATCATGGGATACAACACAAGTACAGAACAATATAATACAATGTAAATCGCAAGAGAAAAGCAGTAACGATGTAACGCCTTAAACACCACACATAATCATAGTAAAAAGAAAATCACTGCCGGGGAATGTTTGCCAAGTAAAGTTCATGTCAATAATTGGTTACAGCCCCAACAGAAGAAAAAGAGGATTGTCTCTCTTGCAATGTTACAAAATGACAGAAACAAGCACACAAGGTAGATCTTTAACTGAACAGAGTACTTGCCTGGTCTAAAATACGAAACGAAACAGAAACCTTTGAGAAATACAAAACTAGACAGGAAAAAAATAAAGGAAAAGAGGAAAAACTGCTGAGAAATGGAGAGCAACCCAGACGATTTTCCTGGAGCCCTCTGTCAGTATTTAGGTCATGTAGAGGAGATGTTTGGGGCAACAAGAGATAGAGACAGATGGAAGTCCATGATCGCCAACGCCATGCGGCAGGGCAGCCCAAGTAAAGGAAAGGCGTGTTGTCTTCCTTGAATGGCAGGCAGGCAAAACAGACACAAACAGACCCAATAGGTCTTTTACTCGACATAACAAACTGTCAGGTCTAAATTACAAGACGAACAGAAAGCATTAGAGGAAGACAACGTAAGAAAATAAAATAAAGAAGGGATAAAAAGAGCAAAACTTCCAGGGGCTGGGGAACAGCCTTGCAGACATTCCCAGAGAGCTTTGTCAGTTTTTTCTTATGTTTGTGTAGATTATCACAAGTGAAATGAAATTTGAACATCTGTATCTGTGTCTTTACATTTGGTTGGAAATATCTCAATACATGTATAAGATTAACCTTAGGAGACCAGCAATGGTACACATTGTTTAGAAAAGGCATCTGATTCACAGTTACATACATGTACAAAGGTGCGTTGGTTACAGGGACAATATGATCCCCAATAAAACTTAACACTATATTTACAACACAACACGCACAGAGAGAGAGAGAGAGAGAGACAGACAGACAGACAGACAGACGCAGACACACACTGACACACAGACACACACAGACACACATATACACTCACACACACACACAAACAAACAAACACACACACACACACACACACACACACACACACACACATACAAACACATACAACTACAAACACACACACACATCATACATATATTTATGTACCTTTATACACACATACATACATATATATAATGTATATATATGTACATGTATACATATATATATACATATGTATACATACATACATACATACATATATATATATATATATACATATATATACACATGTATGTGTGTATGTATATATACACACACATCCGTAGCAAGAAACTCTGGAGTGAACTGGACAGTAGAAGGTCCTTAGAGGAGAAGCGCCTCCAAGCACGTGCTTCAGCCCTAAACTCCTTATACTCTAAGGGGGCTGTGCCACATCCAGGTCATGAGTCTGAGGAAGCCTTCTTTCTGGACTGACACGCACAAGTACTCATTTTCTGTGAGACATTAAGACAGTATTGACGCCATGACAGAGAAGACGGTTTTACTCTCAACCTCTCAACCTTTAGAATTTGTATGGTCTAAACTGGTTAACGTCACTCAAATTCTGTTCTTTTGGAATCGACATTCCATCAGTTATCATCCACTGGCAGCTGATCTTCAACTTCCTGTATGCTGATTCTCATCAGTTTGTGGATCCACTCATGAACATTGAGCCATTTCTTATACTAATGCCGTTCGCTTATTCTGTTACATCCAGGTGATCATTTGCTTCTGGCTTTCTTAGTCACTTTCTTTACTTCATCCACTGTTAGTGGCTTGTCATTAAACGTTTTCCCTGGCGCTGAAGGTCACACCAGATCCTGGATTTCCAGTAATGCCTTACTCTGAGGATTGGAATATGTTTTTCTGAAACGTTGTTCAAGAGCTTCTTTGTCTAACGTGGATGTCCCAGATTTGGGCTGCTCAAATAGTTTTCTGGCGAACTAGAAGATTGCTGAAGAAGTAGTTTTGGATAACAGTTTGCTTTGTTTCGTGTGATTTGTTGAGGTACACCATCCAGGTCTTTCCATAGTTTCTCTGACCCTCGTTTCTCAAATTCCGAGGTCACTTTCATTTCCTTCGTAAGATTCTTTTTTTCTTCCCAGTGTTATCCATCTGTTGTTGGAGTCTAGAGTTCTGAGGAGGTGTTTTCACCTTTTGGCTGTTTTATTCCATTGGCTTCCCTGTAACTTGGCTTATACAGTATCTGTAAAAGTGGTTAGTTTGTGAAGCAGTGTGCTTTTTCTTATCAGCTCGTGCAGTTTGAGGACTTTCCTTCATTCAGTCTCTACAATTCCTCTTTTGCAGTTGCAGGCAGCACATTGAGTGTCTGGTGCTTAGGATCAAGAACCTGTAGGATCAAGGACCTGTACAAAATCCCTGTCTGAATCATCAGCCTGGATGTCCTTGATACTGTGGTTTGACTTCTGGTCTTGGTTTCCCCGATGTCCTATCTGTTAGGATAAAGAAGAAATCCAAACCAGAGTGACCACCCGTGTTTCAGCAAACACACACACATACACACACACACACACACACACACACACACACACACACACACACATACACACACATACACACACACACACAAACAAACAAACACATTCACACACTCACGTTAATTTAATGTAACAAAACAGGCGCACATTTTCGGCCAACAGGACTTTTGTCACGGTTAAACAAGATACAACAAAGACCAACTACACAAAATGTAAAGTTATAAACCAGCAAGACTTACCTGGCGTTCCGTCGAGCAGGAGAAGAAACTGACCATAAAGCACAGACAGAAAAATGTAGCAACATGAAAATCTGTTCAGAATAAACATACATTTTATACACCATTACTGGTCTTTGTCGTTTTTCATATAGCTCATACATAACCTTTTTTAATCATATCATTTTTCTCTTCGTTTAAGTTGACACTTTCTTACCCGAATATTACAAGTATGTTCTATAATTTACAGAAAAAGTAACTTCCTTATTTTCATACACCAGAAAAAGACAGCATTCATCCTGGTTTAACATACAACAAAATCTAAGCCCCAACATAATCTGGACCAGGGTGACTATCATCGTACAAGCAAACAGAGACCAGAAAAACACGAAAATGGAATAAAAACACTCTTTTGTTTAACGAAACAAAACAGGCACACATGCTTGGCAAGCTGGCTTTCGTCAAGCGAACACAAAACACAGCAAGGAAAACAGATTCAGGACATATACATCATATTAGCTATCTTCCCTGGTGTTTCCGTGAGCGTTTAGCTGGAGAAGAAATATGTAAAGCAATCTGTAAATCGTGGGTCGCAAAACTCAAAGCTAAAA
>CM060314.1:90828713-90870894 GCA_030674185.1 Monoplex corrugatus
GTATTGCTATGCTCTCTATAATTTTCCATTGGTTTTATTCTTGCTTTTATTGCTTTTATTCTTTCTCCCCATTTATAGCCATGCGTGTGTGTGTGTGTGTGTGTGTGTGTGTGCGTGCGTGCGTGTGCGTGCGTGCGTGCGTGCGTGCTTGCGTGTGTGTCTGCTTCAGCGCTTAGATTTGATTTTATCAAGATTTTGCGCTATATAAATATTGTAATTATTATATTATTTACTCTACGAAGTAAAGGCAAGATCAACTACACATTAATTTCTGATGACAGTAAACCAAAATGTTGCTAAAAATAGAATGGAAAAAATAATATGAGCATTGCATGGAACACAGTCTTCTTGTAAGTACGTAAGATCAAAGACTTCAAGTTCTAATGATTCCGAATTCGAATTGCACAACGGGGCAACAAACATGATTTCAAGAAATTAAAACATTGATATTAAACGATGCAGCTTTTATTGGAGGCTAAAGACACAACAAACATGATTTCGAAAGAAATTAAAACATTGATATTAAACGATGCAGCTGCTGTATTGAGACTAAAGACACAACAAACATGATTTCGAAAGAAATTAAAACATTGATATTAAACGATGCAGCTTCTGTATTGAGACCAAAGACAAAACAAACATGATTTCGAAAGAAATTAAAACATTGATATTAAACGATGCAGCTTCTGTATTGAGACCAAAGACAAAACAAACATGATTTCGAAAGAAATTAAAACCGTTGATATTAAACGATGCAGCTTCTGTATTGAGGCTAAAAACGTTACTGAACACTTTCTGTGGTAAAGCAAGTATAAAACCTTCAGTTACATTTGGAAAAATAGTTAAACGAAACGTTTCAGATGTTACGAAATGAAATTAACACAAAATGTAGTTTTGTTTGGAACAGACGCTGCAGTACACGAAGAAGCAGTTTATGACTTCATAATTATGCTACCTTAAATGTTTATGTGCAAATGTAAGATAGAAAGAACTCTTCCTCATGCCATGAGAATGATAAACATGACGTTAAGGAGTTACATCTAGGATTGTGACTACGTGACAGGGTGTGTGCTATTTGCTACGCTTATTATCAGTATGTATCCTGCCGTCTACCAGGCCCGGGAGATGAAGACACCTGCGGTGTTGGTCAGACAATTTGAGCAATACCTTCAATAACGCATCTGTCAAGTGGATGAAACTCAGTCTTCCCAATGAGTCCATAACATGCTCAACTCAAGATAGAAGCCAGTTAGAGCCGAAAAATCCTACAACTAATTTTGAAAAGACTAATGGGGCCGTTGGGGTAACCATGGTTTTGTTGTACAAGGCGTAAAAAGGGAGAGTGTAGGTAGGATACTTACACATCTGGCAGCGTGAAGGATGTCACCTTGAAGCCGACAAAGATCTCATTAACCCTTTTCAGCTTCAAGACATAGATAACCTCAGTCCACACCTCATAGGTGGGCAGACTAGCCAGTCTTCCTCCTCTGTCATAACATTCTCGTTGTGCATGTTTGTAAGTTATCTTACGCCTTGGGTTGATGTACATGAAGCACACATTTCCTACCCTGAAAAGACCTGGTCCACATAGTGCATCAGTATAAGGGCAGTCAGCTTCATCTCTGTTGTCCGAACACTCCACTTCCAAATTACAAAGAAAATGTTGTTTAAAATCAGGCCAGTAAGGCACGGAGCAGTTCCATGTGCCATCTGAACGCTTTTCTGGCAGTGCAGAATGATTGTGGAATGAAAAATGTAGTCTGAAGCCAGTTACATTTAAATAGTGTGGATAATGTCCGTTCCAAAAGTTAGTCACGAATTGAATCAGGAATCGGTCTGTTTGGTACAGGTTGGGATAAGGATACGAAATCTGACAAGCTCTCCAGATTTGGTTCGATTCAGATTTGTTGCCGAGGTACAAGATCACATAGTCAGTATAACAGTTGACTGTGTAGCTTCCCTCAACATGGAGATCAGTGAAGCTCAGCATGACGACATGATCTTCAGGAACAATAACTTCAGCCCACGTGTCCAGATAGGACTCATAAACAGATTGCCCATCCCAGTTTTTCATTTGGACGAAACCTTAAAAGACACACAAAGACAAAAGACACACAGACACACAGACACAGACACACGACACAACACACAGACAGAGACACACAGACACACAGAAACACACACGACACAACACACAGACACAGACACACATACACACACACATACGCGTGTGCGCGCACACACACGCATACACATACACACACACACATACGAACATGCATACACACACACACACACACACACACACACACACACACACACACACACACACACACACACACACAATTTCTGACATATTTGCCTCATCATCCTTAACATATGAATTTTTTGTTTAAATTGAGAACCAATTGGCTAGCTAAATAACTCACGCACAGACTAATGTCACAACAAATCAGCTAACTAATTAAACTCACCCACTCATTCTCTCACTAATGATAACTAGTGGTACTGGATAAATTGCATTAACACGAGATTACATAACAATTTTTTTACCAGACATTGGTGTGATGTATATGACACCAAGTGATCTGGAGTCATCGCTGTGAGTGTTCTCCGGCGTCGTGTCCAAAGGCAGTCTGGTCTCATAGATGGTGCTTCTGTCATCAGTTGAGTTAGAATCATAACCAACGGTATGGCTGGACATGGCTTCAAGATGTGACACGTTTTGAAAAGTATAACGTGTTTCATTTGGCACCGGAGTGAAGCCATCTGTAACAGTAGATAAGTAAGGTGCTGTCACTGTCATGAACATGCCAGACGAATTTTCAGTTCTGGAACACGAGATGTTACGAAATCTGTCTAAAGTTAATAGTATTAGAATGGATAGATTCAGTAAGAATGCCATGTTAGATAAAAACTAATAACAGAGCCATTAATTTCACATGGTCAAAACTGTCATTTGATCTCAGCGAGGTCCATTTTGGAAAGAGCAGGGAAACAAAGGACAGAGGACTTTATATAAGCAAGGCCTAGTCAGACAGCTTTCCGGTAATTATTGCAAATGTTGTTCTTGTTTACTGGTTGGGCCAGCGTAGCGGCCACCTCCGATTTTCTAATGGGCCACTCCCATTTCAAGGAACAGAATCAAAAAAGAAATAGCAGAAGAACATTGTAGATTTGTCAAGGGAAAGGAAATATTAATGCCATATACATTCTAAGAACTATCATAGAAAGGTCATTCGAGTTGGCTAAGGATTTATATTTGTGCTTAATTGATAACATCGAGGGTTTTGATCAGGTAAGACACAAAGAATTGATCAACGAATTAGAAAGGCTCAATGCTGATGGAAAAGATTTAAGAGCAGTCAGAAATATGTATTGGGAATAATAAACAGCAGGAATTAGAATAGAAAACAATATACGCTCTTTTCAAAAAATAAAAAAAGGGGGTAGGCAGGGTTGGTTTTGTCACCATATTTGTTTTCACTTAACAGCGAAATCATCATGAGAAATCTAGAAGAATACCACGGGATAAAGGTTGGAGGAAAAAGATAAACAGTCTCTGCTACGCAGATGACACCGTTCTAGTCACCGTGCTAACTGCAGAAAATGAAAGGGACTTAGACGCATTAATTCTATTAGACACTACCTTACATTAGACGCAACCAAGACGTTAGTTACTGCATGCATTCTGTCTAGGTTAGATTATTGCAATTCACTCCTTGCGGGTTGCCCTCAGAAACATCTCAAACATTTGCAACAAGTTCAGAACTCTGCAGCTAAACTCATCTTCAAGGCACGTAGGTCACAGCACTGCACACCCCTGTTTCAGACACTGCACTGGCTCCCGGTTGAACAAAGAATAAAATACAAGATTTGCTGCCTTTGTTATCACATCATTTCTGGAACTGCTCCTGACTATCTCTCTGAACTCTTGACTGTCTACGTACCTTCTCGATCACTCCGCTCTTCTGTGGATGACAAGAAGTTTCGTGTGCCAAAATATAACAGAGAAACTCACGGTGGTAGAGCCTTTGCAGTTTTTGCTGTTCAGACATGGAACTTGTTGCCTCAGTCCGTCCGCCACTCTAAAACTCTACCATCTTTCAAAACAAGTTTAAAAACTTACTTCTTTAAACAGTGTTTTTCCTGATTTTGGCTAGTGGGTTGATCCTGCTTGACATTCTGGATGAAATTGTGCACAATAGGGTGTATGCCAGTGTGTGTGTGTGTGTGTGTGTGTGTGTGTGTGTGTGTGTGTGTGTGTGTGTGTGTGTGTGTGTGGGGTGTGATGTGTGGCTGTGTGTGTGTGGGTGTTGTGTGTGTGTGTTTGAAAATGGGGGGAGAGGGGGGGGCGGGGGGGGGGGGGGTGAGAGGGAGAGAGATTATTTGGTGTGTCTGTGTGGTTGTTGATTTCCTGTGGATAGTTTTTGATGAGTTTGTTTGTATTGTAGCCTGTTATTTGGTTTATATATGTATGGTTTACTGATGTAAAGCGCTTTGAGGTTTCGGAAAGCGCTCTATAAATGCACTATTATTATTATTATTATTACAAAACCTTGTGAATAAAATAGAAATACACAGCAAAAATATACGGATGGAGCTAAATAGCAAGAAGATTGAAGTCATAGTAATCGGTAAAAACCATGAAATTCTCTCACGCAAAATGACAGCAAATGGCACAACATTGAGGCACATTGATACGTTTAAATATCTGGAAACGGTCATCTCATCAGACGGCAGATGCACATCAGATCAGAAATAGCCAGCAGTATCGGCCAAGCCAAAGCAGCATTCAAGAAGATGAAAAGCGTCCTTACCGAAAAATGCCTATCAGTTAACACCAGGAAGAGAGTTCTTGAATGTTACATAGAACAAAGGTGAGGTGTAGACAGTTAACACGCGAAGCCAGAACAAGATTGAGGCAGCCAAAATGTGGTTTTTAAGAATGTTGAGAGTTCCATGGAGAGCAAAGAAAACAAACGAGACGGTCTTGAAGGAGACAGATACAAGTAGATCATTGATAAAGACGATTAGGAAAAGACAAGCAACATTTATAGGCCGGTTTGTGAGGAAAGTGGAATTAGAGCACCTGGTCACAACAGGAAAGCTGGAGGGAAAGAGAACACCACGTAGACCCAGGGAGAAAATATTGGACGGACTTGCAGGGTGGCTGAGAACAGGGACGGTAGAAGATGTACTTGCAGTGACAAGGGCTAGATGCATATGGAGGGCCATGATCGCCAACGCCATGTGGCAGGGCGCATGATGATGATGATGATGATGATGAAAGTTGGCAGACGTAAACACTTTAAGATTTCAGAGGACTGCCGTCAAGAATTTTGCTCATCATCATACACTTTCCAAATTATCGTGTTTCATAAAAAAAGACTTGCACTATTTTTAGAATTTGATAGCCTAGGGACCAATTGTGAACATTAGATTGGAACAGGAAATATATGTAAGTTTAATACAGTTCTCGTGCAAATTACTAGAACTGACAACAATATTTCAGTACGATTTACCCAACATATTTAACTTCTCACATACTTTTTGGCTTTGCATTGATTAGGTGGATCGAAGTGACCATTGCTAACTTAGAAACATGTGACACACACACACGCACACACACACACACTTGTGCACATACACACTCGCATACACATATTCACATACACACGCATACACACCCCTATACAATGGTTTTGCTTTTACTTGTCCTTACTGTATGTCAAGCAATTCAGGGTGAGAAGTGAGCCATTTGACGAAGGCTTCTTCCTTAAGTTTTCTTCGTTTCTCAAGGAAGGTGCTCATAGTATAGAGAAAGGGATTAAGAGCAGAGTTTAAGGGAAGCACATAGATAGCCAAGGCAACACCAATCTCTCCAGGAATGGGGATACCAGCCAGTGCCAACAACCCACAACAGCCAATGGGAAACCAGCACATGAAGTCTGTTAGAGCCACGCTGATCAACCTCCGGGATAAGGTGATGTCACGTGAAAGCTTAGTCGTGCTGGTTTTCAAGGCATTCTTCTGAACTGAATAATATATGAAAACCTGGCCTATGGAGATTAGAAGAAACAGGATAAAATTGAACAAAATCATTACTCCAAAGGAATACATGTGTCCATCAAACTTTTGCTGAGTTACAGAAAGTGGAATGCAAATGCCTGTCTGACTGTAAAAGTTCCAGTGTGACGTCACAGGCAGTAACGGCAAGCCAGCAAGACAGAAACCAACCAACCATGTGACTAGACTAGCCACTGTTGCCGACACCTTGCCGAATCGCACATTGTTGAATGGAAAATGAAGGACAATGAAACGATCTAGTGTGATAAGACAAATCATTACACTTGATACTTCACTGACAACAGAGACAGAAATCCTGCTATCCCACATGTGACACTGTTTTTCCATACGTCGTCATTGTGGAGATATTTCCCACGATACACCTCGTCAGCCACTCCTACAATGGCAGTGTAAATGCCCATCAAGAAGTCAGCTAAAGCAAGACTGGTGACAAATACACCAAAACTGCTGAGAGAGGCCTTCATTGGCTGCTTGAGCAGACGCATACTTAAGCAAAACAAATTACCTACAACAGATAAAAAGCTGATGAACCAAAGACTTATTCTGTAAATTACTGATTTCAATAGGTCATCACGCGATGACATTTCATTTCAGGGGCAGTGCAAAAGATGAGTTGAGAGTGATCTGGTAATATTTCATTGCAGCATAATTTGTAGTTGTCAGAAGATACGTGTCGTAGTTTAAGTAGTTGTCTGCCAACAATCTCCTCAATCCTTTCCAGTCAGCCTACCGCCAGTGCCATAGCACTGAAACTGCCCTACTACACATTTTCAACAATCTCCTCCTTGCAACTGATACTGGCAAAGTCTCTCTCTTCACACTCCTTGATCTGTCTGCAGCCTTTGATACCATTGATCATGGTATTCTCCTTTCTAGACTTCATCATACTTTCGGCATCTCTGACATTGCTCTGTCCTGGTTCACTTAATACCTATCAAACAGAGAACAAACTGTTCTCATCAATGGCACTTACTCTCAACCTGCATACCTGACCTGTGGTGTTCCACAAGGATCTGTCCTTGGCCCTGTTCTTTTCACTCTTTACACCTCCCCCCCCCTGTCCACCATCATCAGCTCCCACTCTATAAAACACCACTTCTATGCTGATGACACCCAACTTCAAGACAGTGACTCACCTGATAATATACAGCGCCTGTTGACTCGCACCACTGAGTGTTACTCGGACATTAAGAACTGGATGACGTTCAACAAACTTCAGCTTTAATGACGACAAGACAGAAGCTATCCTCATTGGCATCCGTCAGAAACTTTCTCAGCTGCCTCCTCTTTCTCTCCCATTATGTAACACATCAGTCCCAATTTCTGATTCAGCTAAAAACCTTGGTGTCTGCATTGACTCTACCCTCTCCATGAACAACTTTGTTTCTCAAACTACCCGATCTTGCTACTATCATCTCCATCGTATAAGGCTGATCAGGAAGTATCTCTCTGTCGAAACAACTGCAAAACTCGTTGTCTCCTTCATAATGTCTCGCATTGACTATTGCAATTCACTCCTGTCTGGTCTTCCTGCCTCCACCATTCACATCCTACAGCGCATTCAAAACAATGCTGTACGCCTTGTACTCAAAAAGAAAAAAGCTGACCACATATCTCCTCTCCTGGCACAACTTCACTGGCTCCCTGTATCAAAGCGCATACAGTACAAACTAGACACTATGTGCTACAAAAGCCTCAATAACGCAGCCCCCGATTACCTGTCAAGCCTACTTGAGATCTATCTTCCCTCACGTACCCTCCGCTCTGCCTCCGATCCTCTGACTTTTCGCTTTCCACGCACTAAGCTCAATACCTATGGTCCACGAGCCTTCTCTGTTTCTGGTCCACTCTCCTGGAACAAACTTCCTCTCTCAGTCCGTCAGCAACCTACTTTTGTCTCCTTCAAGTCCGCTCTCAAAACTCACCTTTTCTCCTCCGCATAAAATCCTAACCTCACTCAACCCCCCCCCCCCACCCCCTCTGCAGCCTGTCTCCGCTCTGAGGGGAATCACATGGTTATAATATATAATTGTATATGCTATGCTCTCTATAATTTTCCATTGGTTTTATTCTTGCTTTTATTGCTTTTATTCTTGCTTTTATTGCTTTTATTCTTTCTCCCCATTTATAGCCATGCGCGCGCGCGCGGTGTGTGTGTGTGTGTGTGTGTGTGTGTACGCGTGCGTGCGTGCGTGTGTGTGCGTGCGTGCGTGCGTGCGTGCGTGCGTGTGTGTCTGCTTCAGCGCTTAGATTTGATTTTATCAAGATTTTGCGCTATATAAATATTGTAATTATTATTATTAGATGTTTGAATATATTGTCTGGAAACGTTCTCACGGGACTGCCATCCAGATTAAGCTTGACTAATTGTGGAAAGGATCGAAACCCTGCGTCACTGATGGTATGAATGGCAGTAAAGGATAAATTTAAGGTCTCTAAATACACAAAACTTGATAACACTTTGCTATCAAATGTCTTTAGTTTGGTTTGTGACAGGTCCAATAATCGGAGTGACTTATGTTCCAAACCAGATTGTTGGTTATTGTGCAGCAGATTTATTGGATTTCTCGTCAAAATCAGAGTTTTTAGATTTTTGAAAAAATGAAATATTTTTACTTCAATATGGTGCAGTTTGTTGCAAGATAAATCAAGAAATTGTAGATTTGACAATTTAATTTTAGAGAGCATTATTATAGAACATCTGGAGAGTGTGAGACGAATAAGGTATGTGTTATTAATGAGGCCCAGACAGTGTCATGCCTGACCTTGTGGCGTCCAAGTTACGAAGCTGAGAGAAGAGATGAGCAGAGAAAGACTTAGAACACAGAAAAGCGTGACCATGACCTTGACAGTGGTCAGGACAAGTCATGCCACAGAGCAATTCATCATCATGCATGGACAGTGAGGCCAACCATCACACATATCATCACCATGGACACACACGCTGGAAGAACGGCATCGAAAGAATCCTGGACACATCATTTCGTCACAGCCATCTTCATCTTCATGGTGGATGCAGTCGAACATTCCATTGCATCGTGTGTAGACAGGAAGACAGTCGTTCACATCATTAGGACAACGATAATGAGTATCAGGACAGGATTCGTTAGAAATCATTTTTGTTGTTTGTATGGTCACGCCATCAAAGTTGATGAGCACTGGAGATGGTACATATGTTTTCAATGTTTCACGCTCTCCATGCATGGATATCACACAGTCTTTTTCATCTGAACCATCCACGCAGTGTGCCACAATATCGCATACTCTTTCATAGGACACACATTGACCATTGCCACAGGTAAAGCTGGCTTCACAAACAGGATGTTCACAAAATGATTCATCTGTCTGGTCCAGGCAGTCAGGCCTGAAATCACACACCAAACTGTAGGACATCACCCTGACGTTACTGTCACATGTGAACATGACGACTGTAGTGGTGTGTCTGTCTACTAAACCAGTGCTACTGTGTCTGTTTTCTGAGTTACTGGAGAAAGTACATGGGGCTGCATGTACAAGGCCACACATACTCTCTGCACCACAAGTTAAAAATGTATATGTTACATGACCATTGTCACATTTGCTCAGATGCTTTTCTGTCAGTGGAATTGATACACTGGGTAAGATTATATATTCTGCAGGCCTTTTATTTCGCATGGTAAACTCGCATAATAATCTGAATGCAGAATAAATATTGTATTTCAAATCCGAACAAAAAGTGCGGTCAACAAATGTGAAACCGTACCGATTAAAAATTGCGCAAGTTTTTGGTTGATCTTCTTCGTAGTATCTATGACACAATCTAAATGGTAAATAATCGTTTTGTCATCAGAGACTACACTTCGTTTATACATGTCAGGCAAAGACAGATCACCAAAATACATTATCACAATAATAACAGGAACATTATATGAAAGACCGTAGCAACTCTCGCGAACATATGAAAATATTTTTTTCTGGGTCTTTCAGTTTATACGGCGCTATCAACGTGCCACCCAAAGCAACACATTGTTGTCTTGAGTTTTCATGACAATTTGAACTAGAACCGTCATTCTTCAATCTTTGTTCAACAAAACATCTGTAACCCATTGGAACTAATCTTTCTTCATATGTGAAATGGTTACATGTTCTTTCATCATTCCCCATTTCACAGTCTTTTTTATTATTACATTTTACGTGCATACGGAACTTAAAATAATAATCCACAGAACAGTCCAAGAGACCGCTTGGTAGCCATTGTGGTAACTCGTTTTCAAAATGAAAAGTAAAGCGCAATGTAAAGCAGTCTGACCTCTCACAAGGAGAATAGCCTTTACTGGCTTCAAACGTTATTTTTGCCGCTTTGTACACTTTGAATGAATCAACGTCACATCCACAGACACATTCTTTTTTAATGGCAGAATCATTAAGAGAATCGTATATAAACACAGTGATGGGACACTCCATTGGTAAACGTAAATCACAGCTTACAATAATAGCTCCATGTTTGACTAATATAGTCTTCTGGAAGTTAGGGCCTGTATAAACTGTTGACCTGCTTTCCTTCAACTAAATCCTTCCTACTGAATTCCGTTTGTAAGGCATTTCAATCGGCAATTCCCTCCAATTTTCACTTGGCAAGATATCTTTGTGACGATAAATACATACGATTGTACATACACGCACAAATACACATGCACGTGTACACACACACACACACACACACACACACACCACACACACACACACACACACACACACACACACACACACACTGCTATGTGATAGGAAAATACAAAGCAGGTAGACAAATTTATACATCTTAGAAGCATGCTCATCTCAGATGCCAGAGATATCACTACGACAAAGAATCACATAGCAGAAGCTAAAGCAACCTCCAGATAACTAAAGAATGTACCAATGAACTCCACATTATCCATATGCACCAAGGTGTCTCTAGTAAACATGTTTGTTTACTCTATCCTATTGTTTGACTGTGAAGCTTGGACATCATAAATAAACAGTTTCTATATAAATCAGAGGACAAGTTGAAAGCTACGGTAATGTGGATATGCAGAAGACTGCTTAAAATTCTGTGGACGCCAAGATGTCAAATGAAGATGTACTTAGGGAAACTGGGAAAAAAAAGAAACCTTTTAAGGGCGATAAGAAAAAGACAAATATGAAATGTTTTGCTCACATCTATATCCATAACGCTCTTGGAAAGCTTGCAGTCAGTGGAACAATAGGAGGCCCTAAAGACTGAGGGAGACAGAGAACTACATATGTCTCCAATCTACGTGCAGGGACAAGCAGTGATTCCAGCAACAACGCCTGTGTCAGAAGAGTGGAGACAGAAATAAATGGCGGCACATGACTGACTACGTCCTGAATGGGGCACACCACGCATATAAAGAAGAAGAACTTACGCAATAATTGCTGGTGTTTTGTTTGCTGATCTCAAATCCGTGTTTAGGTAATTAATCAAGAGCTTCTCCTTCAAATGTTAACTGTTACAAACCAATTGACACACACAAATTTCTGTTCATATCCTTCCTAGCGTTCAAGTAAAAAGAACTAAAAAACACAAAAAATAGAACCAGAATATGTATTCAATATACAAGACAAACTGGCACGAAGTTTTGGCCCACTGACTTTTGTCAAGCATACACAAGGGCAACACAGAACCAAACAATACAGAACATTGAGGGAAAAAAAACGTAAATTTTCCAGATGTTTAGTTGAGCGGCAGAAAATGATGTAAAGTACAGCCTCATGGTTTCAGTTTGAAGTTTTCTCAAGACAGCATTTCAGCGCTTGGAATAAACTCAATGTGCACCAGTGCTGCAGATGCCCTCTGATGGAAAAAAGATCTTAATTGTAATGGCATAAGCCATAAGCTGAGCACACATCCAATGCGCTGAGAAGGAAAGAGTGCTATCAAAACTGTCCATAGTCCCTTTGGCAAAATTCCTTCACTCCTGGGCTCTGGGAACTGTGTCACTTTCGTAGATAACAATAACAATAATAATAATTGCTAGCAGAGCGCTTCATTACCAAAACTCCTGAGCTCCCCCAAAATACTTGACAATTGAAACATACAGAAGCAAATTAGAATCAGTTGCACGACTGATCAGACAATTTTGTTGCAAATAGATGACTTGATGACACACAAGGCTATTTCAGATTTGCTCAGTTATTTGGATATAAGAAATACCTAGACTTTTACTTTGCTAAGATTTTGAGAAAGTTTTGATTCATAGACTGGCAATTTTTGTTTAATGGTTTAATAACATATGGGTTTGGAGAAAATGTATAAATTTATAGAAATTTTCTACAAAAACAAAGTCATCAGTTACCGTCTATGGTCAAGCATCAGACTGGTTCCATATAGAAATAAGCTGTAGGCAAGGTGGCCCACTTTCTCCATATTTCATTTATATTATGTATAGAAATTTGGCATTATGATCAGAGATGATAAAGATATCAAAGGCATTACGGTTAATAGCAAAAAGTACAAAATCTGTCACCCAAAAAAGTCCAAACTGAATGACCTGTGGCATATGACCTCGTTCAGAATCAGTTTCATCTTCAGATCTGTATATGACCTCCTGCCTTCAAATGCTAGCTATGAAAAGGGGAAATCAGAAGACCCTGTGTGCTTGCTATGCCAGGGCAAACAGACAGTAGAACATTGCCAGGGCAAACAGACAGTAGAACATTGCCAGGGCAAACAGACAGTAGAACATGTCCTGAGCTCGTGCAAGGTAACACAAACCCAAGGAAGGTACACATGGAGGAACAATCAAGTGCTTCAAGAGATCGCACAAGCGATCAGTACTACCAGGGCAAAACCCTGGCACGAAAGTTCTGAAACTATTATGTCTTGACTGTATTGAAAGATGGTCAAGCATGTATGGCATAGTCTTCGTGTGTGTATCTTTCGTGATTCTGAAGTTCACATTCTTGCTTCATTCAGTATTTTATCTATTTTCAACACATTTACCTGCAAACGTTAGGCAAGTCCATGTCGTAACACTCGGTATAATAGCTTCACGTAGCTGAAAGAAAACCACGTCATTCCCAAAACCTTTATCTGCCATTGCTTTAAATATTGAAAAGACCTTTTTACATTTGAGTGAATGATTTCCACATGTTTTCTGAAGATTAGCAAAAATGTATCAAAATCAAACATTCATTTCGTATGTCGATCCATCGTGAAAAAAAGTCAACACACACACACACACACATCACACACACACACACACACCGTGCCGTGCCGCGTGCATACACACAGAGCATAGGCACAGCACGCATGCAACATTACACAACAACACACACACACAGACACAACACAACACACACACACACACACACACACACACACACACACACACACACACACACACACACACACACAACACACAATTACACAAAAATACACGCGCTCGCGCACACACGCACACATCATAAGAAAATAGCATGTAAATGCAGTCATTCACGTATCTAAACATGCACAAACATATACAATCACGCACAAACAAACACAACACGCACACATGATACCCACACATGCACAAACATTGAAAACAACACCACAAACACACACACACACACATTAAACACGAACACATACAGGACATAGATTCACTTACTATACACAAACATTCACTCACATAAACACATATTACATTTGAAAAAGATGAGTCTTCAGAGCAAATACGAATAACGCTATTAAAAGCAGAATTGGACTGGGAGTTCGTTACATACTGTTGGATTTTGTAAGGTAATCTACGTTGACGTTTTTGTTTGAAAGACAGATCAACAAACAACTAGAGTGGGAAGGGGCACGCAAGTTTTCTGCGTGGTGTGTAGATTATTAAGAAGATCAGACAGGTACTGAGGGCTTGTCCCAGAGACAGATGTGTATAATACGGAGTTTGTACTTGATTCTAGATTGAATAGGAATCAGTGCAATGATTTGAGAATAGGGACATTTGCTCATATTTGGACATTTGAAAAGGAAACGAACAACATATTTCACACTTTCTGAGGCCTGTGGATAGGCATTTTGAAAAACAGCCAAAGTGTACCGGAATAATCAAGTCGAAATAGAAGAAACGAAAAAAAAAAAAAAAAAAAAAGAAAAAGCAAACAAAAAACAAAAGAAAAGAAAGAAAGACCCCCCCCTCCCCCTATTCCAAGAAAATACCTTGAAACTTGAAAGCACGTTACTTCTCAAGGATAATGGTATAAATTCTAGTGGATCTGTCCTGCAGTAGTCCTTGCTATTCTACACATAAATCATACAAAGATGAACACGAAACGCATTAATAGAAATGAAATGAAAATAAATGATGAAAAGAATTACGAATGCACAAACAAAGAAAAAACGTGAAAGGAAAGCAATCATAGGGGAAGAGTTTAGAGTTTGAAGTTAGAGATGGTTTAAGAGTGATTCATAGAACTTGGACAGTCGCAAATGCCCTCCACCCAACTTTCTGATGAAAGACTTTCTGCCACATCATATAGGTAGTTGTTTCTGACACATTCAGACATGGACCTACTTTTAATGTCATCGTCTCTATCAAAATATTGTGCAGCATCAGTGGAAAGGTAATGGCAAATGGCACTGAAATTCTTGACTTCTGGACAGGCCACTTTGCAAATATTTAAATGTGTTGTTTTAAGGAAAGTGTCTGCTTGAATGTGGCATCAAGATTATGTAGAAATGGCAGATGGAAGAGCAGGGTACCTTGGGTAGTAGTGGAATGATCAGCATTGCTTCTGTTTCATCATCCCTTACGTAACGAGGAATGACGAGCAGGGATTTAACACCGTCATTATTCCATCGAAGCCTTTTTTCTATAACTGCAAATATCATAGTTTCATTTTTTTGATGATTGAAGCTGTGCTTTCAGGACATGCATTAATCGTCCCTCTTTCTTTTTCCTTCTTTTGTCCTCAATTACCGCCAAACAATACAGCACTGGGTAAAACGCCGAGTTGAATGGTAACACAAAGACAGCCATAGCCATGTTGATCTGATCTGAAACAGAGACTCCAGCTAGAGTCAACAAACCAGTGACAGTAACCATGACACGGCAAGCCATTTCCACCACAGCTATTTGTCTTGAAAGAGCCACTGATGGATCAGAAGACACATTAATAGGGTCAGCTGTACGTCGGGATTCGGATGTAGTTTTTAATACGATGATTTGGCCAGTAACGACTGATAGGCACAGAATAAAATTAATTACTGCCGTAATTTCAAAAAACGTTCTTTGGGTTGAGTATTATGAGCGGATAGTTTGCGTAAATCGACATGTGGAGCTTTGGCTGTATAATCCCAAATGTAAAATCCCATCAAGGAATGGTAATAATGCCCAAACAAATCCAAAAAACCATGTTACAATACAAGCTATAGCAACAGAACTATTTTTGAATTGCCACGTGCTTGAAGGGTAACAAAGAATTACTATGTGATCCATTGTCATGAACCATATAATTAGAAATGATGCTTCAGTGGACATAAGCGATAGAAAGCCAGAGACCTTGCAAACTGTACTCCTTTTCCATGTGGTTTCGTGAAAAATGTAATTTCCATGGAACACTTCATTAGCTATTGAAATAAAACTGGTAGATATGCCCATGAAAAGATAAGTACATTGTAAGTTGGAATTAAACATTCTAAAGCAGCTTCTGAATCCTGTATATTTTGATATGATCTTGCAATTTAAACAGAATAAGTTTCCACAAACGGCAAACACACATATTGACCAGCTTGTAAATCTAAAAATCTCCAACAAAAGATGTCACATGATGACAATTGCGATTCTGGTGTGAAGCAGCTTAGTTTGTCAGAATCAGTATAAAATAATCTCTGACAACATAGCCTATAATTGGTAGAAAAGACAGTGGTTAACTGATTTAATCCAAGGTATACATCTAAAGGAAAACTGACGACTGGGCTTCCTCGTATATCCAGTTCCAATAATGCTGGTACATATCTAAATCCAACATGTCCTATAGTGTGTACATCAGAAAATGATATGTTGATGTGTTTTACATTAGGGAAGAGGGCAAGGGTTCCACTGTCAAATGCATGAAGATGAGTTCTAGATAAATCCACTTTCCTTAAATGTGTCTGTGTCTGATTGGATGGTTCACTGATGAGTGATGTGAGAGGATTACCTGCCAGTTGAATAATACCCATGTTTTTAAGTGCAAGAAAGCTGTTCGTTTTAATCGTTTTCAAATTGTTATTGCTTAGGTCAATGAAATGCACGTTTATAAAATTGACATCGGATAGGTTATTAAGGGAACACTCTGACAGACCTAGATAAATGATGTATTTATTATTTTGAATCATGGATGGAGTCATACCCGAACTTCTGGCCTCTAAGTAACGAAGCTGTGGAAACAAATGTGCTGGAAAAGGCTTGGGACAATAAAACTCATAACCTTGACAAAAACAGTTCGGGGACAGGTCATGTCACACAGAAGTTCGTCATCACGTTGTGGGCACTGAGCCCAACCATCACACAAGTGATCAAAATGAACACAAACACTGGAAGCCCTGCACCGGTAGAAACCAGGACATGCTACTGTCTCACAGTCGTATTCATCCTCATGGTTTATGCAGTCATAGACTCCGTTACACCGAGTATAAATAGGCAGACAGTTGTTCCACCCATTTGTAACAGCGATAATGCGTATCAGGACAGGGTTCATCATCTTCTATCTTTTGCCAAATAAAGTAACCTGTGCCATCCAGATTGATGACAACTGGATGCATCATTTCTGATCCTGTAAATCGGTTATATAGGGTCCTACAATCAAATTTCAATTCATCTGATTCATCCCAACAATCAGGGTACCCATTGCAAGCTTTATGGATCGACATGCATTGACCATTGTTGCATGAAAACTGACCACCATCCTCAGAATAGAAGCTGACACAAGAAGAATGCTGACAAAATGATTCATCACTTCCATCTGAACAGTCATTTTTATAGTCACACACCAGAGTGTAAGGAATGGTTGAAAGCTCATCATCACATTTAAACATGGCAACCGTGTAAACAACATTGTTTGCGTGACGGAGTGTTGTCATGGTGCTAGAGTTAAGTGTTTCAAAGGCACACTGTGACAAATGAATAGTCTGTCCACAAAAGCTCTGTAAGTCGCATGGCAAGAATGAGTGTGTTATTTGACCATTTGAACAATTGATCAATGTCTGCTGTGTACGCATGGAGACTGAAATTAATTCCTGAATGACTGGAAGCACAACTGGTTGTACTGATACATCTTTTTTAATCTCTGTTGTTGATTCACATACGACATGTCTAGCATGAGTGTTATTTGGAAAATAGGGAAGTATCCGTAAAGAATTAAACTGAATACAGCACCACATCTTTCAGAGCCTTGAAGGCAATTCTTTATTGTTTCCATAATGTGGCTGGCATTATATATAATCATATCATTTGACCACTTGCAAAAATGTCTGTACATAAATAGCACTGAATCCCAACTGCAAGCAAGTCCTATAACTGCTTGAACGTTGTATAAATACAATTGAAACGCACTTTGAAAATCGTCTAGTTCTTTTCGAGTTGTAGGCGAAGACAGTGTTAATCCACGTGTTTGACACTCTTGTTTTGCATGTTTGACTGATGTAATCACTCCGTATTTTGTTTTGACCATTGTCCAACATTTTGTACCCGAGGCAGTCAAACTATGACGGTCATGGCTACAAAGGTGGCAGATTTCATGTTCATCTTGTCCGTCTTCACATTCTTTCTTCTGGTTGCAATGAAGGTGAACCCGAAAACTGGGGTAGTAATCCACAGAGCAGTTGAATAAACCGTTAGTGACAGTGTGAGGTTTTTCAGAGGCATGATGAAACTAAATGGCATTCTGAGCTGGTTGAATGCAATATATGGGCTATCCTTTGTAACGAACTGTAGACATGTTTGGTTAAATATGACTGGCGGTGTTTGAGACAAGCATGTCCCGTTTGTTGGAGATACCTCAATGCCACGCATACGCAATTCGTGATGGCTGACTTCGTTACTACATGTTAACATAATCTTAGTTTCACAATCATATGAGTTATATCTACAGTGATGACAGGCCCTTGGTAACAGAAAATCATCATATGAAATATCTCTACAATCATGACAGGGACTTAGTAACTGAAAACTAATCATAATGAAATAGTCAGGATATGATGGGAACTCCGTCCATGTAACTAAGGGACGCAAGTAAATTCCTGTTAAAGGAAGGTGTGTTACATAACCAGAATAATTTGAAAAATACATAAAAGAGAACAGATTCTGATTTACTGTATGAATCTGTAGCTTCACCTCAGGAATGTTGTAATGGGAAAGAAACGTGTCACGTGTTTTTCGTCCCCAATCCGGTGTAGGGCATTTGATATAATACATGGGATATTTCCCCAAATGTGGTGATTCGTCATATATGTACGTTGACCAACGATAACGATAGCATAAATTGTATATCCTCACAACAATTCGAATTATCATATCTGTAGGAGCTACGATATGCATGTGACAGAATGTACTCTCACCACCACACACTCCATAAACCACATCCTGCTGTTTTGGAAAGTCCACCGGGATACGTTTACAGTCTGTTATGTTGTCGTAAATGAGTGCACGTTTTGGGACGTTTTGACCTTTGAAAAACTCTATTCCTGGACAGATTTCGTTAATTTTGAAAGAGGGCATCCGTTTCCAGTCATCTGACTCACGTACACTGTTATCATCATATTCCTCTTCAAAAGGCCAATCTGCATTATTGTTATGGTTATCATCGTCTTCATAAAGCCTAGCAAAGGAAATTGCTAGGAGCAGAAATAGCAGTGAACAACAAGCACACGCATCTCGCGTTCCACATCGACTCTTTGAGGACCCCAAAACTTGCTGATAAGTCATGATGTTCAGTATTTTTGCTGCTGGGCTCAGTAATATAGCCGATAGCTAAAGGTAGAAAATTTGTTGACTTCTGTTTTACTCCAAGCCCAATACGCAGCATATGTTACTGTGTTATCCTTTTGCAAATTTTGCATAGAATTTACTACGCAGATCTAAGCACATCATTTCACAAGAACGTAATTTAGCAGTTTTTTCCCACTAGATTCACGCCTACAAAATATCATAAAAGTACTTGTCATCATTGTTGTAGACGTTGTACCCTATTACATTGTATCAATGCAAGTCTGTTTGAAAACGTGGACACATGTTTAAGCATTCTTAGTTTGGATGAACGTACGTATGTCTGTAATGTATGTATGTATGTATGTGCGTATGTTTGTCTGTCTGTCTGTCTGTCTGTCTGTATGTATGTATGTATGTATGTATGTATGTATGTGTGTATGTATGTATGTAAGTATGTATGTATGTATGTATGCATGTATGCATGTATGTATGTATGTTTGTATGTAGGTAGGTAGGTAGGTAGGAAGGTAGGTAGGGGCGTAGGTAGGTAGGTAGGTAAGTGGGTAGGTATGTAAGTATTTATGTATCTGTCTGTCTGTCTGTCTCTGAATTAAACTAGAGACAGTCAGACAGACACCCAGGCAGACAGACAGACAAACCGGGGAATTCTATTGTACAATCATCAGCCTATGCACACAAGGCATACTTGTCAAGAAAAAAATGAACGAAATTATCAACGTCAAAACATAAATAAGACAATATCAAATTGGACAATAACATCACAATATGACGTGTCTTTTTAACATAAATGAATAAATAAATACGGTTGTTGAAAACATGAGTTATTGCCAGAGAAATATGCCTCCGGTATAATTGTGGGTTTCTGATGCAAACTTTACATATTCAGATCTCCAAATGGCAAAAATGCTTTCTTGTTGATGCATGTATAAAAAGCATTTGCATCTAATATATATTTTTCTCTGAGAATTTAATATTCTGAACAATCGTACAACAAGAAAAAGGTGACTTTTCCGCAAAATGGAAAAAAAAAAAAGATGTTTCGTGAAAACTTTTGTTCACACGTAGTATCAATATCCCTGACCAGAATTAATAAGAACACGCTACAACACGTAAATCTTAAATGACAACAGTGAGGTACTTTTGAGGGTTAAATATTGTGTCAAATTATCTATGTTACTGATTATCACTTACTGATATTTCGACTGTGGTGTTGACAAAAATAATACGTCATGGCCTGTTTGAGTTTCCATGTGACGAATAATCGTTGACATTTTATGTCTAAATTGTTGGCTTCTCAGAGACCCCTACTATGATAAAGAGAGAAATGAGCTTATTGAAAAAATCATGCAATAGATGCAACAATTCAATATGCAAGAGAAAACTTACCGAACATCCCAGCTGAAGATATAGATTTTATAATTATTGATCAGATCTTTTTGGACGTATTATTCATGGAATTTGCAGGAAAAGAATTGCATATTTTAGTATGAAAAAACAAACAAAACAAAACCAGGAATGTGAACACACTAGAAAATGACATAAAGCATCTGGAAACTAAGCTACCAAGAAACAAAGATTACGTCATCAGTTTACACAGCAAAAAATGAACAGCTGATTTAACTGAAGTAGAAGAAATGGAAGTTGTTTTACAACGTTCCCAAGCTACAAGGATAGGTGAAAGGGAAAATATTACAAGGTATTTCTGTGGAATGGAAGGAAAGAAAGCATGTTAGTAAACAAATGACAAAAATAGTGAGGGGAAAATGGACTTAGTATAAATATAACTTGTAATGTTTTACACGAAACAAACGTTTCTATGAAACATCACATGATAAAAAAGAGAAACAGACGATTGTAACACCAACGATATGGTTGACAACTTAGCAACATTATCTGCAGAAAAGCTGCTGACCTTGAAGGAAAAATGTCTGGCGAGGAAGGGACGTTATGTTCTAAATAAGATGAAAAATGATAAAAGTCAAGATCTGATGGCTTTACAGCTGAGTTTTAAAACGTTTTCTCGAAGAATCACATAAGAAGGCGAACTGTAGAGCTTTAAATGGTGGTTTTTATAAAAGCAGAAATGTCCTTCACTCAGAAAGAAGGTGTTATTCTTTGTAAACCCAAGAGCGATAAACCAAACCAATACATGAGAAACTGGAGAGCCATTTCTTTATTAAACGTAATGTACAAAATTGCCGCGTGTATTTCTGAAAGAATTAAAAGGGTACTACCAAAATCAATAAATCAAGATGAGTCAGGATTTATGCCTAAAGGATACTTTGGGAACGATATCAGACTTATCTATGATTTGATTTACTGTTATAATTTTTTTTTAAATTTCGGATTGTTAATATGTATCAATTTTGAAGAAAAAACACTTTTTGTTCTCTTGACTGGACTTTTATGCACAAAGTTTTGTCTACATATGGTTTTAGTGATGACATCAAGGAATGGATTGAGTGTTTTTACAACAATGTTAAGTCTCCTGTTCTAGGTAGTGGTAATATATCACCATGGTTTGAAATAAAACGAGGTTGCAGCCTGGGAGAACCTCTATCCCCCTATTTGCTCAATCTCAACGCTGAAATTGAGCACTGACAATCAGAGAAAAAAAAAACATTTAAAGGAATCACCGTTGGGGAAATGGTATATATAAAATAGCACACTTTATAGATGACACTGAACTATTTCAAACTAGAAACAAACATTTAAACACACTATAACCGTTACAGACATTTTAGGAGAAAAATCAGATTGAAAATCATCTTGAGAAATCTATTGTGGTAAGATAAGAAATATGCTTTCTAAGGAGGTAAGATTCATGCCAAATCTCAAATTTGTATGGAATCCTGATAGTTTCAATGACTTAAAGGGCTGTGAAAAGTTGAATTTCGATTAAAAAATGCAAATATATAAAGACTTTCTTTGTGAGATGGCTAAGACGGTTAAACACTTTCCTGGGCAGAGTTATTGTTTTGAAATCATTAGTGTTATCATAACCAGTTAAATTTATTTATGTCTCTTGCTGTCTAATCCACCTGCATGATTGATTGATTGCTGAAAATGGCTTACAGTTTTATCTGGAACAAGAAACGCAATAGAATAAAGGGAACTACTATAGTTAAGCAGGTTAAAGATGGAGGCGGGTGTCACAAATACCAGAAACTTTATGAATGGATTGAAGTTAACATGGCGTAACAAACTTCACGAAGCAGAATATTAATGGAAAAATATTCTTTATCGTCTCGATCAAAAATGTACAAATTGACCATTATGGTCTAAGTATATACACAGGATATCATACGAATGAATTTTGGAAAGATTTTTTGAAATATATGAAGTATTTTGATACAGAATACAACCCGAACGTTCAGATGTTCTTTCAAAACTTTAGTTTTCAGTAATAACATCAGATTTACGATGAATAGGTTAAAACATACTGATTGGGTTGACAAAGGAATTTATTAAATAGGACACTTCTTCGATGATACTGGTCGTTTCCATTTACACAAAGAATTAATTGAAAAATGCAACATAAACGTGATTTTTTTTAAATTACAAAAGTTGCGCAAATTCATTTTAAGATTGTTAAAATAAACTTAGTGTACCAATTACTAATAAAAAACGCAGCTGATTCCATCTTTTGTTAAAGCAGTTAATTCACAATTAGAAGGACTGAAACTATTCTATGAAATATCAACAAACGATGAAAAGCGTCCAAATTGTCCAAATAAAAGGGAATTTACATTTGGAGAAGTTAATTGGACACGATGCTTTGCAAGCAACAGAATATAAAAGAATTTAAGATTCAAATAGTTTCAGATACATGCAATACTGGCTACTGAAGTATTTATGATTTATTTCTTTATTTCATCTTTTCTTACTCTTTACAAGAAATAATACACATACACACATACACACGCACACACACACACACACACACACGTACACACACACACACGCACGCACGCACGCACGCACGCACACCACACACACACACACACACACACACACGCACAAACTTATTAATTAAAGAATATACAGGCGTCAATTTTGTCAAAACAGTGCCATGCAAATTTATAAAGTTTACCGCAAATACATTAAATATGTATTTCAAACAGATGATCTGCGCAAGATAATGGTACTGTAATCAAGTCAGGAGTTCCAAGGCCACCATTCTCAACACATTTAACGCTTGTTTTTCTGCTGATTTGTCTCTTTTGTTAATCCACACAAATTCAGACACTGATTTTTGTCTGCTGAATTTGGAAGCAAAGTCCACAAGTGAATAATTTTGGATGAAATGAGGGATTTTAGAGCAGCATCCCTACAAGTAGGGTCATTAGTCTTTTTAACCATGTTCTGTATAACGGCTTGATTTCTTCAAACTTTTCATGAAAACTCAGTTTTTCAAATCATTTGTGAGCCATATCCCTAATATTTTAAACTTAAATGGATTCCATTCCATATGTAAATGATCCATGTATTTTAACGGTGAGTTACGTCTACTATCAAGCCACACAACATTAGTTTTACTGTGTTTAAGAGAAGTCCAGATTTTCTGTCAAAGCAGTCAATAGTTTTTCTTACTTCCTCAAATAATCTTCTGTCCCGTGTGGAATAACTTCAGTATCGTCGGCATATTGTGAAGGTTATGCTCAATTTGTTGTATCAAAATGACTAATGGTTTTGCTTTTTGCCCAATCGTTAATGGCAGAATTTCTACACTTAAAATGCTAATATACGTAGATAATGGGTCACCTTGTCTACATCCTCTCTGGACAGGGAACCAATCAGACATTTTACCCTTAACTGCTACCATGATTTTATGATTTTATGAAATATGGAAATTCGTTGGCAAACTTTTGGTCCAAAACTAAAAGCATTCAACACTTTAAGCATGAACTTCCAATCTATTGAATCAAGTGCTTTCTCAGGGTAATCCAGATAGACTACTAACGAGGTACTCAAAGAAATGGGCTTAGTACAAAGACATTTAATAATAATAATAATTACAATATTTATATAGCGCAAAATCTTGATAAAATCAAATCTAAGCGCTGAAGCAGACACACACGCAGGCACGCACGCCCGCACACACACGCACGCACACATACAGACACACACACACACACACACACACACACACACACACCCACACACACGCATGGCTATAAATGGGGAGAAAGAATAAAAGCAATAAAAGCAAGAATAAAAGCAATGGAAAATTATAGAGAGCATAGCATACAATTATATATTATAACCATGTGATTCCCTCCGAGCGGAGACAGGCTGCAGAGGGGAGGGTTGAGTGAAGTTAGGATTTTATGCAGGAGAGAAAAGGTGAGTTTTGAGAGCGGACTTGAAGGAGACAAAAGTAGGTTGCTGACGGACTGAGAGAGGAAGTTTGTTCCAGGAGAGTGGACCAGAAACAGAGAAGGCTCGTGGACCATAGGTATTGAGCTTAGTGCGTGGAAAGCGAAGAGTCAGAGGATCAGAGGCAGAGCGGAGGGTACGTGAGGGAACATAGATCTCAAGTAGGCTTGACAGGTAATCGGGGGCTGCGTTATTGAGGCTTTTGTAGCACATGGTGTCTAGTTTGTACTGTATGCGCTTTGATACAGGGAGCCAGTGAAGTTGTGCCAGGAGAGGAGATATGTGGTCAGCTTTTTTCTTTTTGAGTACAAGGCGTGCAGCATTGTTTTGAATGCGCTGTAGGATGTGAATGGTGGAGGCAGGAAGACCAGACATTTGTGTTTCTACAAGAGACAGTATACAACACTGTCTTTGGGACTGACAATATGCCGTTATTTTGGAATCAATTTGAAGCATTACAGACAAATTGCATGACACAGATGTTAACAATTTAAAACTGTCAAAACAAACAATTATTTTCTGATTCGATAAAACTTTTAAAGTTGATACTTATTATTTCATTTGATTTTGCATTTCGCAAAATATTTCATTTGCTAATGCTAATGTGGAAAAACTGATGCCAAGTCTACACATCTTTAGGATAAAAACTTAAACGGAAATATGACACTGAACAAAATGTGAGAATGACCACACAAAATGTATGAAATGGATTGGACGTAATACCATCAAGTTATTAGTTTTAAAGATGATCATTTTTTTCCGTCTATTATGCACAGCTAGATAAGTTTCCATTAGAATAGCATTCTACAAAATATAACCTGACATACTGCAGTATTACATTTACAACAAATAAGATGTCATACAAATATGACAACATTGCAAACGACCAATGGAGATGTTTTGCTTTTTCTACGGCGTGTGTTTGTTTCTTTTCTTAAGACGCGTTTGGTACACTCATGTCTTTTTGCCTTATTTCATTGTTTGAGTTTTTATAAAGATATAGATATTCAAATGTTAGCTGATAGTGCATATACATATAATTATATATATGTGTGCAATCTCTGTATATGTGTATATGTGTATGGATGTATGTATGCATGTATGTATGTATGTATGTATGTATGTTTGTATGTATGTACGTATGTATGCATGTATGTCTGTATGGATGTATGTGTCTTTATGTGTGTGTGTGTATGTGTGGTGGTCTTTGATTTAATATCTATTCACTAAAGTGATTTTAGAAGAAAACAAAAGAAAAAAAAAGAAAACAAAGGGCCGTGGGACAGAGGAGGAATGAAGAGGATATATGAAAAGAGTCAATTTTGATCTTGAGAAAAGATGATCCAGAAAACAACTGTTTCGAGGAGGGGAAGGTAAAACTAACTAATAACGTTACCATAATTGGTGATTTAAACAAACTGACAAAACAAAATTTACAAATGTATAGACTAAATGAGAAGAAATGAAACCTAATTAAAAATTGGCTAACCATAACACTGAAGAAGTGACATAACATTTTACAGATAATTCGCTATAGGACTTTTCCACGCAGACACAAAAGTTTCCATCTATACATAAGGGATTGGATACTTCTGCTGGCAGGAAACTGCTTAGGGATATTGCTAACTTCAAAGTTCATGTGACATTTATCATACTTTTTCTGTTTTTCTTGGAACTGGTTTCAGACGTAGGTGTCCACTAAGGCGTAATACTCGTGCAACGAGAGAGAAAGTTGTATATTATATGAATCTGGTGAGCTTTTTGCCCCGTTTGGCAGCCCTGTCAACCTTATGAGAAGGTATCCAGCAGAAAGTAATATCAGTGCCTCTTAAGGATAAACTATGAATCAAGTAACTAATTTCCAGAATCATTTCAGACCTTGTTTGCAATTTTGATGATTCAAGAGCCTGAACTACTGATTTTGAATCAACGCAAAAAAGTATCTGAAAAATTGTCCTAGGAAGACTTATAAAGTTTAAAGCCATTAATATTGCAAAGAGTTCAGCTGTAAAGACAGATTTATCAAATCCTATACAGAAAGATTTCTCAATTTTGAGTGCAGGTATTAAAAACGCTGAGCCTGCTTTTCTTTCAATTATTGATCCATCAGTTTAAATTTTCAAGTGATTGGAATAAAAATGTTCTATATGACATTTAACCAGACTTGCCAGTAAATTTATATTATTTTTTATTTGTGTGATGTATGTCAAATCAAGCTCTTTGGAGTTCCGAACTGGGTACTGGTGAAAAGGAAGGTCTTATAGATACAGGATCTACTTCTAGATGAATTCCTGAGCCTTTTATGACACCAATGTGTATGTTGCAAGTGCGACTTGTGAAGATATTGATTTAGCTCTTTTTGGAAAGTCGGTATCTGATCTCAGTTTAGTTTCTGTTTCTGAGATGTTTTCGACGGTGGTATTTCTTAACAAAAATTTAGCAGAAGCGACTTTCCTTTGCTCATCAAGTGGCAACATTTTGATTTCATAATATGTGCGAAGACAGGAAGCATGCATTGGAAGACCCTGCGCAAGTTTGAAACTTTTACAATCTATGCTCTGCAGTTTTTTTAGTAAGTGTTTCGGTGCACTGAAGAAGATTTCTTGGGCATAGGTTAATTTAGATCTAATAAGCGATTTACAAAGATGAACAAGTGTTGATGAATCTTGACCCCATGTCTGTTTGCGAACTATTTTCAAGAAATTTAAACTTTTTTGAGCTTTTGTAAAGAGGTATTCAATATGCTGATTCCAAGATAATTTTGCTGTAAGGAAAACTCAAGAATTTAATCGACTCGTTATACTGAAGAAGAGTACCTCCAAGTTTGAAAGTGAGAATATTTGCTGGATTAGCTCCACTATTAAACAAAACTATTTTTGTTTTTTCCAGGGATAGATGCAATCCATTTTCTACCATATATCGTGCTATTTTATCAAGCTCTAATTGATAACATTTACGCATATAATTAATACAGCGCAAAGGAGTTTTCCTTTTCATATTTACTTGCATCCACATGCATAAATCGTCAGCATACTGAGCTAAAACGACATGCTTAGATTTTTTGTTGTTGTAAATCATGCATTAATATCATGAAAAGAAGGGGAGCTATAACAGATCCCTGAGGTATACCCATTTGTAGAATTCGTTTTGTGGAATATACATTTTCAATCCTCGTTTGAATTACTGTTTTCTAAGAAACATTTAACATCATCATCATCATCAGGTGCCCTGCTGCATGGCGTTGGCGACCATGGACTTCCCACCATCTCTATCTCTCGTTGCCCTCAGCATCTCCCCCACCCTCCTCATCCCCAGCCACTCTGCAAGTCCGTCCAGCATTCTCTCCCTGGCTCTACCTGGTGCTCTCTTTCCCTCCAGCTTTCCCGTTGTGACCAGGTACTCCAAAATCCCCCTTCCTCATAAAATGGCCTATAAATGTTGCCTGTCTTTTCCTAATCTTCCTTTTGAGTGATCTACTTGTGTCTGCCTCCATCAAGAATGTCTCGTTTGTTTTCTTTGCTGTCCATGGAATTCTCAACATTCTTCTGAGAAACCACATCTCGGCTGCCTCGATCCTGCTCTGGCTTTGCTTGCTGACTGTCCACGCCTCGTATCCGTACAACAGTATTGGTTCTACATGTATATAACATTCAAGGACTCTTTCTGATGTTAATTGATAGGCATTTGTTGGTAAGAATGCTTGTCATCTTCTTGAATGCTGTTTTGGCTTGGCCGAATTTGCCGGCTATTTCCGATGTGCATCTGCAGTCTGATGAAATGACCGTTCCCAGGTATTGAACTTATTAACTTGTGTCAAGGTTGTGCCATTTGCTGTTATTTTGCAGGAGGGGATTTCATGTTTTTTACTGATCACCATGACTTCAGTCTTCCTGCTGTTTAGTTCCAACCCCTTACCTTTGCTTTCTATTTCTAGTATATTCACAAGGTTTTGTAGGTCCCTTTCATTTTCTGCAGTTAGCATGGTGTCATCTGCGTACCGAATGTTGTTTATCATTTTCCCTCCAACCTTTAATCCAGGGTCTTCTTCTAGGTTTCTCATGATGTTTTCGCTATATAGTGAAAACAGATCTGGGGACAAAACACAACCCTGTCTGACTCCTCTTTCGATGTTTTGAAAAGAGCTTATATTGTTTTCTATTCTCATTGCAGCTGTTTGTTCCCAGAACATATTCCTGATTAATCGTAGATCTTTTCCATCAACATTGAGTCTCCCCAGTTGATTGATCAATTCTTCATATCGTACCCGATTGAAAGCCTTGGTATAGTCAACAAAGCATAAATACAAATCCTTATTCATCTCAATTGACCTCTCTATGATAGTTCTTAGGATGTATATGGCATTAATAGTTCCTTTCCCTTCCACAAATCCACACTGTTCTTCTGCTATTTCTCTTTTGATTCTATTCCTTGTCCTCATCCTGATTATCCTTAACAGGATTTTTGTTACATGACTCATCAAACTGATTGTGCGATGGAGTTCGCATTCTATAGCCCCTGTCTTCTTTGGAAGTGCAATGAAAATTGATTTTGACATATCTTTGGGGATTTTTCCAGTGTCATAAATTTCATTTAGGAGGACTGTTATTTTTTCTATGCCAAATTCCTCCAGGGCTTCAATCATCTCTGTAGTAATGTTGTTTGGTCCTGAGGTTTTTCCTGGTTTCATCTTTTTCAGTGCTGCTCTAACTTCATCTTTCATTATGGGTGGTCCTTCAAAGTTCTTTTTTATAATGTGTTCTTCGTTTCTGTCATCCTCAAAAAGGTCTTTAATGTACTCTCCCCATCTGTCTAATATTTTGTCTTTTTCCATGATAAGCGTGCCATCTTTCGATTTTAAGCAACCAGCTGATGTGTATGTATTTTTCCTGTGGACAATTTCTTCAATTCGTCTGTACATACCCTGAGGATCCATTTTGTGTCGTTCTTCTATCTCTTTGCATTTTGTGTTCAGCCAAGCTTCCTTAGCTTCATTGCACCTATACCTGATTTCTTTGTCTATCTTTCTGTACATCTCCTCGTTTCTCTTTGCCTTCCTCCGTCAGGCCCCAAATTTCATTAGTCATCCAGCTCTTTTTTGCTTTTCTATTTGCCTGTTATGTATCAGAGCTTCTTCGACTGTCTTTGGTTTTTTAGTCTTGCGCATGTGAGGAGGGGGAGTGAATGTAAGAGAATAATTTTTACCTTATGTTGTTTAAGTCCCGTGTGCGTGTGTGCGTGTGTGTGTGTGGGGGGGGGGCTGTATATGTGTGTGTGCATGAGTGCGTGTGTGTGTGGGGTGGGGGAGGGCGTATGTGTGTGTGCTTGAGTGCGTGTGTGGGTGTGGGTGTACGGCTGCATTTTCCCAGCCATTCTGACAGCCTCCAGTTACTACCTTTCTGCCAGCCGGCATCGCCTGCGAGTACTATTTTTAGCCAGGCAGGTTTGACCAGAGTTCTTCACTCTACAGCAGTGCTTTGTAACTGCTGTGATCTTTCGGGAGGGTCTGAGTGTAGGAAGTGACTAATACTGGCACAGAGTAGGCCTATCGAATCTACGTCAATTTGTAGGCCTATACTCCACAGGATATGGGCGAGGGTGGCGTGGAGAGTGGAAGGAGAAGGACAGATGCGCGCTGTTAATTAGCTGGCAGGGCAGAACCAACGATTAGTGGATATGGGCGCCTTGGCGTGAGAGTGTGTGTGTGTGTGTGTGTTGTGTGCGTGTGTTTCTTCGATTCCGTGGATGACCCACGTATTTGTCTTTTATGATGTTGAATATTGTAATTGTTGTGAGGCGTGAGTGTGATTGTATGTATAGCCAAAATATTTTCCTTGTGTCTATGCACTGGGCTGAAATAAAATCTTGTTATCATGTTATCTTGTTATCTTGTTATCTTAGGGATTTCTTCACAAGCTTCATTTATCGAACTTCTCAACTTTGTCCATTGTTCCTCCCTGTCATCAACGTCTTCCAGAGCACTGAATTTGTTTTGAACATGTACATTTTTGACGTATCATTTCATCTGTCTTTAAGAGTTCAAGGTTTAGTTTGATGTTGCTTTTGGTCTGTTTCCTTTTCCTCAATTTCAGCCTAAACCTTCCCACTATAGGATTCTGGTCACTGTTGCAGTCTGCTCCTGGTAGTGATTTTGCTGACAGTAAAGAATTTCTAAATCTTTTGTTGATCAGGATGTAGTCAGTTTGATTGTTGGTATTATCTCCTGGACTCATCCAAGTCCATTTTCTTCTGTTAGGCTGCTCAAACCAGGTGTTTCCTACTATGAACTTATTCATCTGTGCCCATTCTACAAGTTCTCCCCTCCCCTTTCATTTGTGTACCAAGGCCATGAGGTCCAACTATATCCTCCACTCTATCCTGTCCCACTTTAGCATTACAATCTCCCATTATGACTGTAACTTCTTGTGATTTACATTGGACCTTGGCCATCTCTAAAACTTCATAGAAGTTGTCGATGTCTTCCTGAGTACTTGCGGATGTTGGTGCATACCCCTGTATGATGTTGATATCAAATGGTTTGCCTCCGAATTTGACCAGTAAAACTCTGTCAGACACAGCCCAGTATCCCTTAACTGCTTTTGATTTATCTTTGTCCATTATGATGCCTACTCCTCTTTCATGTGAATTACCACCAGAGTATATCACTGTATATTCTCCTGATGTTATCATGCCTGCCCTCTTCCGTCTCACTTCCCCTAGTCTGATGTTAAGCCTTTCCATCTCCATTTTGATGTTGTCTAATTTACCTTTCTGCAACATTGTTCTGATGTTCCATGTTGCTATTTTGGTGTTTCTAGGTTTGAATTTAATTTTTGTCGCAGTAGCTGGTTGATGGTCTGGTGTCACCTGTGCCACATGACAGTCCCTTCCAGACGAAGGTGCTCCACAGGAGCACCTATTGACATCGTTAACTTTCTTCTTTCTCTTTTCTCATGTCCATGGTTTTCCTGGGGAAAACTAAGATGGTGGTTTCCCCTTGCCTTCCATCGGTTTTTTTTTCAGGGTTAACTCCCTTAGCCTTACTCTCTCCCGAGATGTCCACAAGGCAGTGGAGCTATTTACTCATAGCTTGGGGATCTGGTTCGTGGGCACCAGGGCGTATCCACACGCTGGTGGGCCTGCATGCCTCACTCTGGGGGGCCAGACCTCCTCCGAGTCCTATGAAATTCAGCCTGAAACCGCGAGGCGCTCAGTTACCGCCTGTCGCCACGAGGAGGCACAGCGTAGGGCTTGCTGATGGAGAGGCTATGTACTGACAGGAAGAGACTTACGCCTTCTGCTCTTCTTTTCGCACAGCAGTGCTAGCCAGCGGTGCATGCCGAAGCTGACACACTAGACGCATCACATCTGCCAATATGACAAACACATTTAACATAGTCAATTTTTGACTATGTTTTTGACTATGTTTTTGACTATGTTTTTGACATTTAACATAGTCAAAAATATTACCTGTCAGCCCAATACTTTGAAATTTAAGTAACAATCGGGAGTGCCACTCTTGGTCGTATGCTTTAATTATATAAACAAAATGTAGCTAAAACACATTGACGTCTTGCAAATTGTTGTTAAATGTTAGTAGTTAGCTTTGTTAGGATTTCGACTGGTGACATGCCTTTACGAAATCCTGCCTGATTCGCTGGTATTATTTTATTCTTTTCACAATAGTGCATCAATCTCTTTACAATTATTTTCTCCATTAATTTACATACGTGTGATGTCAAAGCAATTAACCTGTAGTTTTTCAAATCGGTATTACATTTACCTGGTTTTACTACAGGAACTACTATTGTTTGCTTCCAAAAGTTAGGCATTTTCCCACTGTTCCAGCATTTTTAAAATATGTTATGTAGCAAGATAACAAAATTTTCTGGTAAATTTTTCAGCATCTCATTTGAAATGGCATCAAGTCCTACTGATGTCTTTTTAGTTGGAATTGACTGAATGGCATCTTTTAATTCTTGAAGTGTGATTGAAGCATTTATGTTGTGTGTATTGTCATAGGCAGGATCCTTATATACATCTTTCTCTTCGCTCTCGTTCCCTATCGTCTCTGCTAGAGACAGGAAGTCCTTCTACACGACTGGTCTCAGCAAACACGTCTGCAAAAGCTTCTGCTTTTTCCAGTGAGCTAGGAAATGGGTTGTTTTCTAGCTTTACTGGAATTGATGGCAACTTGATCCCGTGTTTCATTAATTTTAGTTTTACCCAAATCTTTTGCATGTCTTTATGGTCATTTACTTCACATTTACAAAAACAAATGTCCAGTATTGTTCTTTGGCTTGTTCTATGATTCTGTTACTCTTTATGTTGGCACTTTTCATCGCTGTATGATTTTCAGGTGACCTGTGTGCTAAATAGGTTATGTATTTTTCTTTCTTTTCGTTCACTGCCTTTTGACAATCCTTATTCCACCAGACATGTCCATGATGTTTTCCTATTTTTGACACTGTAAGTTTTGGAACTGAAGTGCTAGCAGTCCTTAAGAGAGAGTTACAAAAAATTGTGTGTGTGTGTGTGTGTGTGTGTGTGTGTGTGTGTGTGTGTGTGTGTGTGTGTGTGTGTGTGTGTGTGTGTGTGTGTGTGTGTGTGTGTGTGTTGATCATAAATGAGCATACGCACCATTTGTAGATTTTGATTGTTACATATGATATCTGTTTATGTATGTGTTCTATAAAAATTCAGTTTAATATTGTATTAATTCGCGCCTAAACTTGCAAAAAGTAACACTAGTAATTGGACTCCCACCAAGCTTAGGAGTCGTATTAAGAAACTACAGTATCATAATGCTTTGGATCTCACAGACAAGCATAAATTGCCAACTGTAAATATAAGAAAATCAATGACCTGTTACACCCAATTGTTTGAGTTCTCGCGATTGCCCTTTAATAAACACTTAAAAGTAAGAAAGTAGACATTTGTAAATGCATTTGCAATTCGTAAATTTCTAGATTTCAAAGACATATGCAAAAATTTGTTTAACAAGGAATAAAAATACTTGAGGTCAAAAATCTGTATTTTTACCTAAAGACCACATGGTTTTCATACTTTAGCAAGTCCGCATGTAGTCATCTGATATATGCTTTTGTTTCAAAGTATGTTTTGACTGTCAGCAAAATTCCATGAATCGAAGAAAGAAGCGTAGATCTGATGAGTTCATTGCAGACTGACTTGGCCGAAATTTGCTTCAAAAACGTTGTGCCGTTTGTTGTTATTTTGCATGAGAGGATCTCTTGTTGTTGTTTTTTCCTGATTATCATGACTTCATTCTTCTTGCTACTTAGTCCCAGCCCTTTTTTCTGCTTTCTGTTTCTGTTATATTCACAGATTTTGTAGTTTTTTTTTCATTTTCTTCAATCAGAACGGTGTCATCTGCGTAACAAAGATTTTTTTAACAATGTTTCTTCTAGTCTTCATCCCAGGGCATTCTTCTAGGTTTCTCATGATGGTTTCATTGCAATGTGAAAATAAATCTGGTGACAGAACACATCCTGCCTAACCCCTCTTTTGATATTTAGGAAATACATATCATTTTCTACTCTCGTTGCTACTGTTTATTCCCAGTACATATTCTTTGTTTTTCTTAGATCGTTTCCGTCAACATTGAGTCTTTGCTGCTGGTGATCAATTCTTCGTGTCTTAACCGATCAAAAGCCTTGGTATAATCAACAAAACATAAAAATATATCTTAAGTCAACTCAACTGATCTTTCTATGAGAGTTCTTAGGATGTATATGGCATTAATAATTCCTTTCCTTTCAACAAAGCTACATTGGTCTTCTGATATTTCTGTTTTGATTCTGTTCCTTACTCTCATCTTGATTAATCGTAATATAATCTTTGTCACATAGCTTATCAAGCTGATTGCATGATGGAGCTCGCATTCTATGTAGCCCCTGCTTTCTTTGGAAGTGCAGTGAAAATTGATTTTGACATATCATTAGGATTTTGTCGGGAGTCATAAATATCATTTAAGAGAACTATTACTTTTTTCAGTACCAAATTCATCTAGAGCCTTAATTATTTTTGTAGTATTGTCTGGTCCTGGTTTCGCTTTTTTCAACGCTGCCCTAACTTCATCTTTCATTATTGGTGGTCCTGTGATGTTCTTTCTTGTGCCATGTTCCTCTTTTCTGTCATCGCCAAAAAGGTCTTCAAAGTACCCCCCACCCCCTATCTAATAATGTATCTTTTTTTTATAATCTACCTTTTTTAGATTTTAAGCAACCAGCTGACATACACATGTTTTTGCCTGTGGGCAACTTCTTCATTGTCTGTGTACATAAACTTAGGGTCTATTTTGTGTTGATCTTCTATTTCTTTGCATTTTGTTTCTAGCCAAGCTTCCCTAGTTTTTATAGCACCTATTCCCGATTTTCTTAAGTATCCTTTCGTGTTCTTCCTCATTTCCCTTTACCCTCCTCTGTTCATCCATCAAGACTAAAATTTCATTTGTCGTCCAGTTCTTCTTAGCTTTTCTTTCAACTGTAGGGATTTCTTCACAAGCTTCATTTATTGAGTTTCTCATATTTATCCATTGTTTCTCACTGTCACTGACGTCCTCCAGAGCACTGAATTTGTTTTGAACGATAGATAGGCGTCCTTCAGTCTCGGAAGACTATGGAGTTGCGCTCTGGGTGTTTATTCTGGTGCAGCGTCGGGTGTGGCTGGCCAGTCCGACGCGGGAATGACAGTCCCTGTGGCAGAGGGCACAGATGAAGTCTGACGCTGGTCTGTCTGCCTGGGCTGCAACCTTTCTTCTCGTTCTCTTTTCCTCGTGCTGCTGAGCAAGTGTCTCTTCGAACTTGGAGAGACCTTTCTGCACAGTCTGTCTCCAGGCTGACCGTTCGAGGGCTGTTGCTTCCCAGTTGTCCTTGTCGATGTTCAAGGCTTTTAGGTCCCTCTTGCACACGTCTTTGAATCGCAGCTGTGGTCTGCCTGTGGGACGTTTTCCCTGCACCAGTTCTCCGTAAAGGAGGTCTTTAGGGATCCGTCCGTCGTCTATGCGCACGGCATGGCCAAGCCAGCGCATACGTCTCTGTTTCAGCAGCGTGTACATGCTGGTGCATCCAGCTCTTTCCAGGACAGTGTTGTTTGGGACCTTGTCCTGCCAGGTGATGTTTAGAATGCGTCTGAGGCTACGCATATGAAAAACATTGAGCTTTTGCTCTTGTCGGGCACGCAAAGTCCAGGACTCGCTGCCATACAGGAGGGTGCTCACGACGTAGGCTCTGTAGATCTGGATTTTTGTGTGCTCAGTCAGCTTCCTGTTGTTCCATGCTTTCTTTGTCAGTCTGGTCATGGTGGTAGCTGCTTTGCCGATGCGCCTGTTGAGCTCTGTGTCAAGTGAGAGGGTGTCTGAGATTGTTGAGCCCAGATAAACAAAGTCATGGACGACATCCAGTTCATGGTCATTGATGCTAATGGCTGGGGGAGAGTCAACACCCTGTCCCATGACCTGTGTTTTCTTCAAGCTTATGGTAAGCCCGAAGTCTTGGCAGGCATCGCTGAAGCGAGTCATGAGCTGCTGTAGGGCCTCAGCTGAGTGGGAGGTTACTGCTGCGTCGTCTGCAAAGATGAAGTCACGCAGGTACCTCAGCTGGACTTTAGTCTTGGCTCTTAGTCTGGAGAGGTTGAAGAGCTTACCGTCTGTCCTGGTTCGGAGGTAGATACCTTCAACTGCAGGACCGAATGCGTGTTTCAGCATCACAGCAAAGAAGATTCCAAACAGGGTGGGAGCCAGGACGCAACCCTGTTTCACTCCGCTCCATATGCTGAAGGCAGTTGATGTTGAACCGTCAAAGACGACGGTGCCTTTCATGTCTTCGTGGAAGGATCTGATGATGCTGAGGAGTTTGGGTGGACATCCAATCTTGGGAAGGATTTTGAAGAGGCCATCCCTACTGACCAGATCGAAGGCCTTTGTGAGGTCTATGAAGGCAACGAAGAGTGGCTGCCTTTGCTCCCTACATTTGTCCTGAAGTTATTTGAGGGAGAAGATCATGTCTATAGTGGATCTGTTGGCACGGAACCCGCACTGCGATTCAGGGTAGACTTGCTCTGCGAGTACCTGGAGCCTCTTCAGTACTACTCGTGCAAAGACTTTCCCAACGATACTGAGGAGGGATATGCCGCGATAATTATTGCAATCGCTTCTGTCACCTTTGTTTTGTACAGTGTGGCGACGTTAGCATCCCTCATGTCTTGTGGTACTTCGCCTTCACTCCAACAGAGGCAGAGGATTTCATGCAACTCGGTGATGAGTGTCTCTTTGCAGCACTTCAGTACTTCGGCGGGAATACCGTCTTTCCCTGGTGCCTTGCCAGAGGCAAGAGAGTCCGGGGCTTCGCTGAGCTCATCTATGGTTGGTTCTCTGTCAAGCTCTTCCAGCTCTGTTAGGCACTCTATGGTATTCAGGGCGTCTTCTGTGACTACATTTTCCCTTGCATATAGCTCAGTGTAGTGTTCTACCCAGCGTTCCATCTGTTGTTCTCTGTCTTGAATCACCTCCCCTGTAGCTGATTTCAAAGGGGCAGTTTTCTTTTGCGTTGGGCCCAATGCCTGCTTGATGCCGTCATACATCGCCTTGATGTTGCCTGTGCCAGTCTGAATCTGGGAGCAGAGCTGAAGCCAATAGTCATTGGCGTATTGTCTGGCACATGCTGGACTTTGCTGCGAGCAGCACGGAGAACCTGGAGGTTCTGCTCACTGGGATTGGTTTTGTATGCTGTCAAGGCGTTTCTCTTGGCCTCGATGACTGGTGTCATTTCTTCTGATTGGGCTTCGAACCAATCAGCTGACTTGCTGGTCTTTTTGCCAAATGTAGACATGGCGGCATTGTAGACAGCATCTCTGAAGTGTTCCCATCGGTCTTGGGCATTTGCAGTGGGTGGGCCAGGGAGAGAATCCTCCAACACACGCGCAAACTCCTCCACTTTTCTTTGATCACGTGTTTTGCTGGTGTCGATGCGAGGTTTTGTTTTGAACATATATGTTGAAATTTGAACAAAATGATTCATCTGCCTTTAACTTTGAGAGTTGCAATTTTTACATTTTTTCATTTGGTCGCAGCAGCTTGATGGCAGTCGGGTGTCACCTGCACAGCATAACATCCCCTTCCTGACGAAGGTGCTGTATTGGAGCGCCTAGTAACGTTGTTTATGTGTTTTTATATTTGGCTGACCATCAACTTCAAGGAATGATACGGTGGTGGTTCCAATTTACTTTCCATCAGTTTTTGTACGAACTGTCAACTAGCCTTTGTCGTTCCCACGACTACCCAAAGGGCATGCGGCTGATTTTCTGACAGAGTTTACTCCCTTAATATTTATCTCTTCCTGGACACCCATAAGGTAGTGATGCTATTTACCCACAGCTGGGGGCCTGGCTCGATGGCACCAGGACATGTACATATACAAAGAAGATTCATTCAAATTCGTTCTGTCCTAAAGTAGTGATACATTTTAAATGTGGAATAAGTAAAATGAATTTGTTTTCCGTGATGCCTATAAGAAATGCAACTCACGAGTTTTGTAAATATGCGAGAACCACTGTGCTTTAAAACATTTACACATACAATCACATTTACAGGTACATCAAATATAAGACTCACATGTATCAGCAGACTACATCTGATCAAATTTATCTGAAAATTGAAAAACGAACACAAAAGTAGGCTCATGTCCATAACAAATCTGACAGGCAGTGCATCCATTAGGAAAGTCACACTCGCGTATATGTGTGTATGTGCGTGTGTGTGCGTGTGTGTGCGTGAGATATTTTTGAATACATAACACCTATTTCTGGTAAAAAAAAAAGTAAATCTTTTCCTGTGCACATTACGAGATGATAGAGATATGATAAAAATGAGACGTCAACAGTTAGCGTAACAAGTTGTCTGTCTTGTTCTGGGCACACAGTACATGTCACTGGTGGAGACAAGACTTCCAACATCGTTGAGAACACTGTTACCACACCGTAAGGACAGTACACCTCCATGTGACAGATCTATGAAACGACTCCATCAGTGAGCTCAAATCTTTAGTCATATCACTTACTAATAAAATGATAGCATCAGAACAAACTGTGACTGACATGTGTAACAGATGGAGAGTAAGACAAATAAACTTGGCAGGACACTGTTGGCTCACGTCGTACGTGTTGGTTGGAACTAAGCTTATAGTTAACTAATGGATCCACACCAGAATCTACTGTCAGAAATAAAGAACCATTTACCTCTTGTTTACTCTATATTCTGTTCCAGGATCTATCTAAGAGGAAAGAAGACCTACAGAGTTGTCATGTGCGTGATCGCCTGGTCAGTGTTGATGTATAGTCAGTCGGGACTGGAATCTCAAACATTACGTTAGAACATGTGAGGTAACTGGTTTGTCATTCCGATGGTTCACCACAAGATCTCGATCACAATGGTTCAACAATGGGTAACTGACGTATGCAAGTTCCTGGCAGACGTCATTTGGGACCAGAAGAAGCGCTGAAAACCAAGGAGTAGACAGTTCTTTGCAAGATACCGTTTTACGCTGTCAGGTGGATGTAATGAGATCTAGATACTTCTTACTTTCTTTTAATAAGCAAATACCAATCTAAATGCTCACTCCTGCCTGACCTCTCCTTTCTGCTTCTGATACTACTTGTAAGCAAATTCGTCAGTACAGAAGCTCCATAATCGGTCGCTCTTCATTTTTGGTGTGTGGTCTGTACAGCTATAATGAGCTTCCCCTATCTCTCCAGCAGTAACAAACTCTGTCTTCCTTCAAATCCCTAGGGCTTTGAAGACTTCAAAGGCTTCGAAGGCTCTCCCAACTGAAATTTGTTTTGCTCAGTAAGACTGTGCAAGGGCTGGACTAAGCCTGCAAACATAAAGACAAACATTTGAAGGTAGTTGAAGAAACTGAAAGATTTCTCATCCTTTGAACAGACGGTAATTTACCTGCCAGCTTCTGTCTTGGCGTCATGTCTGACATTGCTAACTTGTTGTTGACCACTCTGTCCCAAAAATTTAACTTCAGTCTGGAAAAGCTTGCATTTCGTCGGCTTCAGTTTCGCCCCATATTGCCACAAACTTTGAAGCACGATTGTCAAATTATGTCGGTGATACTGGAGGCTCCCACCTATGATCAAAATATCATCCAGGAGTGCGCAGAAATCTTTCATATCGGATCCCTCAGGATGCGATTGACCACGTAAACAAAAGACGCAGGAGCGTTGGTGAGTCTAAAATTCATTTGTCATGTTCACAAAGCCCGTATTTTATTAGAAACACCTCCTTTTCGTGTTCAGACGCGGATTTTTATTTGCCAGTATGCATTGTTCGCATCTAGCTTTAAAAGTCAAACGCTGCCTGACAGTGTGTCCATGCAGTTTTCAACCAACGGTAATGGAAACATATCATTTATGGTCACACTATTTATTTATTTATTTTTTTTTTTACATCAGACCCAGTTTTCTTCTGGATCAGTGAGAGAGCTGGATCAGAACGGGAGTGAACGCCCACTCCAAAACGATTTTATTGATTATGCCAACATCTTTTTCAAACGTGATTTATCCTGCCATGCCAACACCACTGGACTACCACATGTGCTGATTGATGGTCCTGGCATCTCCAGCATCAATGGCATTCTCTTGCCCCGAAGTTGCCATTATTCAAATCATCACTGACAGAAAGTCTTCTTAGCTGGGCATGACTCGTTCCACTTGCCACTTCTGTTTATTTTTAAGGTGCTTGTCCACCCAAGATCGCAATTATTTATTTAGTTTTCGAAGATGTTTCGGCACTTCTCTTGGACTTGAAGATTTTGTAAACCCTAGGTTGACCTGACTGTCTGATGACCTGACCATGTTGCATAGTGGTCCTTTTTCAGTTTGGCAGTGTGGCTTTCTGTTCTCTTGTATGCATATGCTGAGTGTAGAACCTCTTTCTCAATATCTATTATATTGCGCTTACTAGGCATTTGGCATGTACTGGATTTTTTTGATACTCTGAAATCTATCACAATAGTTAAGTAAGTATATGTTTGGATTTTTCTTTGCCCTTACAGCGTTCTTGGTATAAGAAGGTCTGCATTGTTGCTGGATTCAGTGTAATAATCCTGCAGCACTTTACTCATCTTGCCTTTCATGCTGATGCTGTATTCGGGTAAACTACAGTTTCCTGGTAGTAGTCACAGTGGCCATTGTTGGGTTATTTTTTAATTTTAAGTTCACTGACGTTTTTTCTTCCCTAATCAGAAGGCACTTTTCCTCATGTCATATATCGCACCCCAGTGGTATAGCAGATTACGTCCCAGCAACTTCTTGTGGCCACGTATGCATATTCATGAAATAAGGATGGCCAGTTTTGATTCAGACTTGAGTAATGATGAAACCTTGCAGTGTGCACATCTGGACAACCATATGCATAACGCCCTAAGCTTGTTTGTCTATTGGTCAATTACACTAGCAGTTATTTCTGCAGTGTAGTCCAATTTTGCCACTGCTGGCAGTCCACCAACTGTTACTGGGGACCCACAGAACCAGCAAATCTCTGTTGAAGCGCAGTACTGCATATGGGCTGTCATTTGTCGTCGTCTTCTTCAGATTAGCATTTGAGACGACCTCCTGAGTGTCCTGATGTTTCTGAGTGAAGCGCTTTCTGCCTCCTACCCTGACAGCCCTGACCTGGTCCCCAGAGCAGCACACAGTTGGGAATTCTCAACCAGTTCAACTTTGTAGATGATATTAAATCTTATCTGCTCAGATTCTGTCCTGGTATGCCCCAGGAATTTCCACTTATTCTTACCCACATATATTCAAGTGCACAGAATCCTGCGCATTTAGTAATAGAAAAAAAAGGTACATATTTCTGAAATGCATGCGCCCTCGACAAATGGTGCCACCCAACAATGTTGGAGAAAAAGTTAACAACAACAATATCACCACCACCACCACCACCAACAACAACAACAACAACGACGACGACGTGCAAAATGTGGACATAGACCTTCTTTGCACGCAACATCAATCTGTTTTCACTCGATTCCCTCCAACAATGCCTTCATCTTTCTCTCTTCATGAAAATGTGTATTTGTAAACGCAGGTTCAATCTTCTTGTCTGCTTGGCTTCTTGTATAGTGACTGTGTGCGAGGTCTGGATACCAAAGTGGACAGGTAAATGTAACTAAATAGTTTGGAACCAGTTTGATGTAAACAATTTGTAGACCAGCCTGGCTCAAACTCACTCTGTTTCAATGTTGAAGTTGATGATTTCTGTTGTCATGTTAATGGTGATAGTGGCCTATGTGCTGTGTTATTTGTATTTTGTATGTGTATTGAATGGATACACACGCTAATGGTTGACTGTTTTGTTTCCTGTCATGGAAATAGGAACATTAAACATGTTGATATTTTGTTGTTGTGTTTTCTGTCATGGAAATAGGAACATTAAAAATGTTGATAGTTTGTTGTTTTGCTTTCTGTCATGGAAATAGGAACATTAAACATGTTGATAGTTTGTTGTTTTGTTTTCTGTCGTGGAAATAGGAACAATAAAAATGTTGATAGTTTTTGTTGTTGTGTTTCCTGTCATGGAAACAGGAACATTAAAAAAAATCTTGTCGTTTTGTGTTCTATCGTGGAAACAGGAACATTTTTAAAACAATTGGTTGTTTTGTTCCCTATAGTGAAAACAAAAACATTTAAAGAACAAAGCTTAAACTATATGTAAGCATGCACAGCAGCCA
>CM060314.1:90870994-90883494 GCA_030674185.1 Monoplex corrugatus
TAATGTGTCTTCTGATCCATCAGTGGCTCTTTCAAGACAAATAGCTGTGGTGGAAATGGCTTGCCGTGTCATGGTCACTGTCACTGGTTTGTTGACTCTAGCTGGTGTCTCTGTTTCAGATCAGATCAACATGGCTATGGCTGTCTTTGTGTTATCATTCAACTCGGCGTTTTACCCAGTGCTGTATTGTTTGGCAGTACTTGAGGACAAAAGAAGGAAAAAGAAAGAGGGACGATTAATGCATGTCCTGAAAGCACAGCTTCAATCATCAAAAAAATGAAACTATGATACTTGCAGTAATAAAAAGAAAAGGCTTCGATGGAATAATGACGGTGTTAAATCGCCTGTTCGTCATTCCACGTTACGTACGGGATGATGAGACAGATGCATGCTCATCATTCCACCAATACTCCAAGGTGTCCTGCTCTTCCATCTGCCATTTCTATATAATCTTGATGCCACATTCAAGCAGACACTTTCCTTGAAACAACACATTTCAATATTTGCAAAGTGGCCTATCTAGAAGTCAAGAATATCAGTGCCATTTGCCATTATCTTTCCACTAATGCCACTCAAAATTTTGATAGAGACGATGACATTACAAGTGGGTCCATGTCTGAATGTGTCAGAAACAACTACCTATATGATGTGGCAGAAAGTCTTTCATCAGATAGTTGGATGGAGAGCATTTGCGACTGTCCAAGTTCTATGAATCACTCTTAAACCATCTCTGACTTCAAACTCTAAACTCTCCCCCTAGTATTTTCTAATGATTGCTTTCCTTTCACTTTTTCCCTTTGTACATTCGTAATTCTTTTCATCATTTATTTTCATTTTATTTCTAATAATGCATTTCGTGTTCATCTTTGTATGATTTAGCAAGGACTGCTGTAGGACAGATCCACTAAGAATTTATACAACTATCCTTGAGAAGTAACGTGCTTTCAAGTTTCAAGGTATTTTTCCTGAAAGGGGAGTGGGGGTCTTTTTTCACTTTTTTTCTTCTTTTTTATTTCTTCTGTTTCGACTTGATTATTCCGGTACACTGTTGGCTGGTTTTTCAATGTCTTCTCCACAGGCTACAGAAAGTGTGAAATATGTTGTTCGTTTCCTTTTCAAATGTCCAAATATGAACATATCTTCCCTATTCTCAAATCATTGCGCTGACTTCCTATCCAATCTAGAATCAAGTACGAACTCCGTATTATACACATCTGTCTCTGGGACAAGCCCTTAGTATCTCTCTGATATTTATAATATCTACACACCACGCAGAAAACTTTGCGTGCCCCTTCCCATTCCAGGTTGTTTGTTGATCTGTCTTTCAAACAAAACGTCAACGTAGATTTGCTTACCAAAGTCCAACAGTATGTAACGAACTCCCAGTCCACATTCTGCTTTTAATAGCGTTATTCATATCTGCTCTGAAGACTCATCTTTTTCAAATGTAATATGTGTTTATGTGAGTGGATGTTTGTGTACGTAAATGAATCTGTGTACCCGCATATGTTCGTGTGTGTGTGTGTGTGTGTGTGTGTGTGTGTGTGTGTGTGTGTGTGTGTGTGTGTGTGTGTGGTGTGTGTGTGTGTGTGTGTGTACATGTATGTGTGTGTATGTGTGTGCATGTTTGTTTGTGTGTGTGTGTGTGTGTGTGTGTGTGTGTGTGTGTGTGTGTGTGTGTGTGTGTGTGGTGGTGTATATTTTCAATGTTTGTGCCTGTGTGGGTATGCATGTGTGCGTGTATGTGTCTGTGTGTGCGTGATTGTGTATGTGTTTGTGCATGTTTAGCGAGGTGAATCGCTCTTTGATTTAACGTCTTTTCACTACAAGTGCTATTAGAGAGAGGTGAATGACTTCGTTTACATGCCTATGTTCTGTGAGTGTGTGTGTGTGTGTGTGTGTGTGTGTGTGTGTGTGTGTGTGTGTGTGTGTGTGTGTGTGTGTGTGTGTGTGTGTGTGTGGTCATGTGTGTGTTCATGTGTGGTGCCTATGTCATTGCATCGCGCGCGTGTGTGTGTGTGTGTGTGTGTGTGTGTGGCCTGACTTTCTTTTCATGATCGACCAATATATGAAATGGATGTTTGATTTTGATTCACTTTTGCTAATCTTCTGAAAACATGTGGAAATCATTATACTCAAATGGAAAAAGGTATGTTCAGTAGTTAAAGCAAAGGCAGCCATGTGAAGTTATAATACCGAGTGTAATCGACTATGGACTTGGCAACACAACGTTATTGCAGGCAAATGTATTGAAAATAGACATAGTACTGGATGAAGCATGAATGTGATGTTCAGAATCACAAAAGATACACACACGAAAACTATGTGCTACCTGCTTGACCTTCTTTCAATGCAGTCAAGACAAGATTGTAAGAGCTTTGGGTGCCAGGTTTTTCCCTGGTAGTACTGATCACTTGTGCGATCTCTTGAAGCACTTGATTGTTCCTCCATGTGTACCTTCCTTGAGTTAGCGCTATCTTGCATGAGCGCAGGACATGTTCTATTGTCTATTTGTCCTGGCACAACAGGCGCACAGGGTCATTTCATTTCACCCACTTCAATAGATTAGCATTCGAGGACAGGAGGTCATATACAGATCTGAAGATGAAACTGATTCTGAACGAGGCCACAGGTCATTCCAGCTTGGACTTTTTTGGAGTGCATAGACTTTGTACTCTTTGCTATTAACCGTAATGCCTTTAATGTTTTTATCATCTCTGAATATAATTGCCAAGATTTCTATACGTAATACAAATAATTATGGAGAAAGTGGGTCACCTTGTCTACAGCCTCTTTCATTATGGAACCAGTCTGACGTTTACCGTTGACTGTAACTGATGACTTTGTTTTTGTAAAAACATTTCTATCAGTTTATATGAATTTTCTCCGGACCCGTATGTTTTGAAACATTAAACAATAATTGCCAGTCTAATGAATCAAAAGCTTTCTCAAAGTCTAAGCAAAGTAAAAGACTAGGTATTTCTTATATCCAAATAACTGAGCAAATCATGAAATAGCCTTGTGTTGTCACTAAGCCATCTATTTGCAACATAACCTGTCTGATCAGTCGTGCAACTGATTCTAATCTGCTGTCTGTTTCAATTGTCAAAAACTTTTTGAAGAGCTCAGGAGTTTTGGTAATGAGGCGCTCTGCCAGCAATTATTATGATTGTTATTGTTATGTGCGAAGTGACACAGTTCCCAGAGCCCAGGAGTGAAGGAATTTTGCCAAAGGGACCATGGACAGTTTTATAGCACTCTTTCCTTCTCAGCACATTGGATGTGTGTTCAGACTTATGGCATTACAATTAAGATCTTTTTTTCCATCAGAGGGCATCTGCAGCACTGGTGCACATTGAGTTTATTCCAAGCGCTGAAATGCTGTCTTGAGAAAACTTCAAACTGAAACCGTGAGGCTGTACTTAAAGTCATTTTCTGCCACTCAACTAAACATCTGGAAAAAAAAACCTTCAATATTCTGTACTGTTTGGTTCTGTGTCGCCTCTGTGTATGCTTGACAAAAGTTAGTGGGCCGAAACTTCGTGCCAGTTTGTCTTTTGTATTGAATACACATTCTAATTCTAATTTTGTGTGTGTGTGTGTGTGTGTAGTGTGTGTGTGTGTGTGTGAGTGTGTGTGTGTGTGTGTGTGTGTGTGTGTGTGTGTGTGTGTGTGTGTGTGTGTGTGTGTGTGTGTGTGTGTGTGTGTGTGTGTGTGTGTGTGTATTTTAGTTCCTGTTTACTAGAACACAAGCGGAAGGATGTGAGCAGATTAGTGCGTATCTATTGGTTTGTAACAGTTAACATTTGAAGGAGAAGCTCTTGATTAATTACATCAAACACACGGTTTTTGAAATCAACAAAAAGTACACCAGCAATTATTGCGTAAGTTCTTCTTCTTTATATGCGTGGTGTGCCCCATTCAGGACGTAGTCAGTCATGTGCCGCCATTTATTTTTGTCCTCCACTCTTCTGACACAGGCATTGTTGCTGGAATCACTGCTTGTCCCTGCACGTAGATTGGAGACATATGTAGTTCTCTGTCTCCCTCAGTCTTTAGGGCCTCCTATTGTTCCACTGACTGCAAGCTTTCCAAGAGCGTTATGGATATATATGTGAACAAAACATTTCATATTTGTCTTTTTCTTTTCGCCCTTAAAAGGTTTCTTTTCTCCCAATTTTCCTAAGTACATCTTCATTTGGCATCTTGGCGTCCACAGAATTTTAAGCAGTCTTCTGTATATCCACATTCCCATAGCTTTCAACTTGTCCTCTGATTTATATAGAAACTGTTTATTTATGATGTCCATGTTTCACAGTCAAACAATAGGATAGAGTAAACAAACATGTTTACTAGAGACACCTTGGTGCATATGGACAATGTGGAGTTCATTGGTACATTCTTTAGTGATCTGGAGGTTGCTTTTGCTTCTGCTATGTGATTCTTTATTGTAGTGATACCACTAGCATCTGAGATGATCATGCTTCCAAAATATATGAATTTGTCTACCTGCTTTGTATTTTCCTATTACAAGTAAGGTTTAGAGATGTGCGTAAGTTATAAAATCGTAAATCAACAATTTCTGTTGGTCTTCAGACATGAGTGCATTTTCTTGATTTCAGATTGATTGGGGTCAATCAGATCATTTTCACTTAAATAAAGGTGATGTGCTTGTATATGTATTTTTCAGGAAGATTTTCCCAGCAGTGTGTGTGTGTGTGTGCGCGCGCGCGCGCGCGCGTGTGTGTGTGTGTGTGTGTGTGTACAGGAACATGTGTATTTGTGCGTGTGTGTACAGTCGTGTGTATTTATTGTCACAAAGATATCTTGCCAAGTGAAAATTGGAGAGAATTGCCGATTGTTATGCCTGACAAAGGGGATTCAGTAGGAAGGATTCAGTTGAAGGAAAGCAGGTCAACAGTTTATACAGGCCCTAACTACCAGAAGACTATATTAGTCAAACATAGAGCTATTATTGTAAGCTGTGAGTTCCTTGTACCAATGGATTGTCCCATCACTGTGTTTATATACGATTCTCTTAATGATTCTGCCATTAAAAAAGAATGTGTTTGTGAATGTGACGTTGACTCATTCAAAGTGTACAAAGCGGCAAAAATAACGTTTGAAGCCAGTAAAGGCTATTCTCCTTGTGAGACATCAGACTGCTTGACATTGCGCTTTTCTTTTCATTTTGAAAACGAGTTACCACGATGGCTACCAAGCGGTCTCTTAGACTGTTCTGTGCATTATTACTCAAAATTCCGTATGCATGTAAGATGTAACAGTAAAAAAGACTGTGAAAACTCAAAGGATGAAAACAGGTGTTTCAATTCCCATGATACAACATTAATTCCAGCAGGTAACAGGTGTTATGTTGAACAGAGGTTTCACTTGAATAATGACGGTTACACTTCAAATTGTCATGAAAACTCAAGACAACAATGTATTGCTTTGGGTGGCACGTTGATAGCGCCGTATAAACTGAAAGACTTAGGAAAAGTATTTTCATATATTTACAACAGATACGAGGGTGCATATATTCTTCCTTCACTTATTATGGGAATATATTTTGGTGACATGTCTTTACCTGACATATATAAACGAAGTGTAGTTTCTGATGATAAGACGATTATTTACCATTTAGATAGTTTCATAGATATTGCGAAGAACATCCACGTAAAACTTTGCGGAATTGTTTCTGAAAGTGATTTCATATTTGTTGACTGCACTCTTTGTTTGGAATCCATGTACAATAATGTTGCTTCATTCGCATCGATATGCGAGTTTACCAAGCGAAATATAAGACCTGTAGAATATGTAATCTTACCCCATGTATCAATTCCACTGACAGGAAAGCATCTGAGCAAATGTGACAATGGTCATGTAACATATACAGTTTTAACTTGTGGTGCAGAGAGTGTGTGTGGCCTTGTACATGCAGCCCCATGTACTTTCTCCAGTAACTCAGAAAACAAACATAGTAGCACTGGTTTAGCAGACAGACACACCACTCCAGTCGTCATGTTCACATGTGACAGTAACGTCAGGGTGATGTCCTACAGTTTGGTGTGTGATTTCAGGCCTGACTGTCAGGACCAGACAGATGAATCATTTTGTGAACATCCTGTTTGTGAAGCCAGCTTTACCTGTGGCAATGGTCAATGTGTGTCCTATGATAGAGTATGCGATATTGTTGCACAGTGCCTGGATGGTTCAGATGAAAAAGACTGTGTGATATCCATGCATGGACAGCGTGAAAAATTGACAACTAATGTACCATCTCCTGTGCTCATCAACTTTGATGGCATGACCATACAAACAACAAAAATGATTTCTAACGAATCCTGTCCTGATACTCATTATCGTTGTCCTAATGATATGAACGACTGTCTTCCTGTCTACACACGATGCAATGGAATGTTCGACTGCATCCACCATGAAGATGAAGATGGCTGTGACGAAATGATGTGTCCAGGATTCTTTCGATGCCGTTCTTCCAGCGTGTGTGTGCATGGTGATCATATGTGTGATGGTTGGCCTCACTGTCCATTGCGTGATGATGAATTGTTCTGTGACATGACTTGTCCTGACGTCTGTCAATGTCATGGTCACGCTTTTCTGTGTTCTAAGTCTTTCTCTGCTCATCTCTTCCCTCAGCTTCGTAACTTGGATGCCACAAGGTCAGGCATGACACTGTCTGATCTCATTAATAACACATACCTTATTCGTCTCACACTCTCCAGATGTTCTATAGTAATGCTCTCTAAAATCAAATTGTCAAATCTACAGTTTCTTGATTTATCTTGCAACAAACTTCACCATATTGACGTAAAAGTATTTCATTTTTTCAAAAATCTAAAAACTCTGATTTTGACGGGAAATCCAATAAATCTGCTGCACAATAACCAACAATCTGGTTTGGAACATAAGTCACTCCGATTACTGGACCTGTCACAAACCAAACTAAAGACATTTGATAGCAAAATGTTATCAAGTTTTGTGTATTTAGAGACCTTAAATTTATCTTTTACTGCCATTCATACCAGCAGTGACGCAGGGTTTCGATCCTTTCCACAATTAGTCAAGCTTAATCTGGATGGCAGTCCTGTGAAAACGTTTCCAGACAATACATTCAAACATCTACTTAAACTACGACACGTATCTTCTGACAACTACAAATTATGCTGCAATGAAATATTACCAGATCACTCTCAACTCATCTTTTGCACAGCCCCTGAAGATGAAATGTCATCGTGTGATGACCTATTGAAATCAGTAATTTACAGAATAAGTCTTTGGTTCATCAGCTTTTTATCTGTTGTAGGTAATTTGTTTTGCTTAAGTACGCGTCTGCTCAAGCAGCCAATGAAGGCCTCTCTCAGCAGTTTTGGTGTATTTGTCACCAGTCTTGCTTTAGCTGACTTCTTGATGGGCATTTACACTGCCATTGTAGGAGTGGCTGACGAGGTGTATCGTGGGAAATATCTCCACAATGACGATATATGGAAAAACAGTGTCACTTGTGGGATAGCAGGGTTTCTGTCTCTGTTGTCCAGTGAAGTATCAAGTGTAATGATTTGTCTTATCACACTAGATCGTTTCATTGTCCTTCATTTTCCATTCAGGAATGTGCGATTCGGCAAGGTGTCAGCAACAGTGGCTAGTCTAGCCACATGGTTGGTTGGTTTCTGTCTTGCTGGCTTGCCGTTACTGCCTGTGACGTCACACTGGAACTTTTACAGTCAGACAGGCATTTGCATTCCACTTTCTGTAACTCAGCAGAAGTTTGATGGACACATGTATTCCTTTGGAGTAATGATTGTGTTCAATTTTATCCTGTTTCTTCTAATCTCTATAGGCCAGGTTTTCATATATTATTCAGTTCAGAAGAATGCCTTGAAAACCAGCACAACTAAGCTTTCACGTGACATCACCTTAGCCCGGAGGTTGATCAGTGTGGCTCTAACAGACTTCATGTGCTGGTTTCCCATTGGCTGTTGTGGAGTGTTGGCACTGGCTGGTATCCCCATTCCTGGAGAGATTGGTGTTGCCTTGGCTATCTATGTGCTTCCCTTAAACTCTGCTCTTAATCCCTTTCTCTATACTATGAACACCTTCCTTGAGAAACGAAGAAAACTTAAGGAAGAAGCCCTCATCAAATGGCTCACTTCTCACCCTGAATTGCTTGACATACAGTAAGGACACGTAAAAACAAAACCATATGTACAGACACATATACACTTTCAACACGCACACACTAACACACGCATGTACAGATGCACGCACTTGCACGCGCACACACACGCACGCACGCACCCTCAGAGTCAGATGTGGGAGGGACAGGTGCACTTCACACAGTGACTTAAGACTCAAGTTTACAACTTAATCTGTGTGTATGTCAGGGTGTGTGTATGCGTGTGTATGTAAATATGTGTATGCGAGTGCGTATGTGCGCGCGCGTGTGTGCGTGCGTGTGTGTGTCACGTGTTTCTAAGTTAGCATGGTCACTTCGATCCACCTCATCAATGCAAAGCCAAAAAGTATGTGAGAAGTTAAATATGTTGGGTAAATCATACTGAAATATTGTCGTCAGTTCTAGTAATTTGCACGAGAACTGTATTAAACTTACATATATTTCCTGTTCCAATCTAATGTTCACAATTGGTCCCTAAGCTATCAAATTCTAGAAAATAGTGCAAGTTTGACTCAAATGTTTTTTTGTTTTTTTTATGAAACACGATAATTTGGAAAGTATGCGATGATGTGCAAAAATCTTGACGGCAGTCCTCTGAAATCTTGAAGTGTTTACGTCTGCCAACTTTCATCATCATCATCATCATCATCATCATCATCATCATCATGCGCCCTGCCACTTGGCATTGGCGATCATGGCTCTCCATATGCATCTAGCCCTTGTCACTGCAAGTACATCTTCCACCCTCTCTGTCCCCAGCCACCCCGCAAGTCCGTCCAATATTTTCACCCTGGGTCTACCGGGTGTTCTCTTTCCCTCCAGCTTTCCTGTTGTGACCAGGTGCTCTTATTCCCCTTTCTTCATAAAACGGCCGATAAATGTTGCTTGTCTTTTCCTAATCGTCTTTATCAATGATCGTCTTGTATCTGCCTCCTTCAAGACTGTCTCGTTTGTTTTCTTTGCTGTCCATGGAACCCTCAACAATCTTAAAAACCACATTTCGGCTGCCTCAATCTTGTTCTGGCTTTGCGTGTGAACTGTCCACACCTCACAACCGTACAATAGTTTTAGTTCTATGTAACATTCAAGAACTCTCTTCCTGGTGTTAACTGATAGGCATTTGTTGGTAAGAACGCTTTTCATCTTCTTGAATGCTGCTTTGGCTTGGCCGATACTGCTGGCTATTTCTGATGTGCATCTGCCGTCTGATGAGATGACCGTTTCCAGATATTTAAACGTATCAATGTGCCTCAATGTTGTGCCATTTGCTGTCATTTTGCATGAGAGAATTTCATGTTTTTTATCGATTACTATGACTTCAATCTTCTTGCTATTTAGCTCCAACGTATATTTTGGCTGTGTATTTCTATTTTATTCACAAGGTTTTGTAAGTCCCTTTCATTTTCTGCAGTTAGCACGGTGATTAGAACGGTGTCATCTACGTAGCGGAGACTGTTTATCTTTTTCCTCCAACCTTTATCCCATGGTATTCTTCTAGGTTTCTCATGATGATTTTGCTGTTAAGTGAAAACAAATATGGTGACAAAACCAACCCTGCCTAACCCCTTTTTCATATTTTGAAAATAGTGTATATTATTTTCTATTCTAATTCCTGCTGTTTATTATTCCCAATACATATTTCTGACTGCTCTTAAATCTTTTCCATCAACATTGAGCCTTTTTAATTCGTTGATCAATTCTTTGTGTCTTACCTGATCAAAAGTATCTCTCTGTCGAAACAACTGCAAAACTCGTTCTCTCCTTCATAATGTCTCGCATTGACTATTGCCATTCACTCCTGTCTGGTCTTCCTGCCTCCATCATTCACATCCTACAGCGCATTCAAAACAATGCTGCACGCCTTGTACTCAAAAAGAAAAAAGCTGACCACATATCTCCTCTCCTGGCACAACTTCACTGGCTCCCTGTATCAAAGCGCATACAGTACAAACTAGACACCATGTGCTACAAAAGTCTCAATAATGCAGCCCCTGATTACCTGTCAAGCCTACTTGAGATCTATGTTCCCTCACGTACCCTCCGCTCTGCCTCCGATCCTCTGACTTTTCGCTTTCCACGCACTAAGCTCAATACCTATGGTCCACGAGCCTTCTCTGTTTCTGGTCCACTCTCCTGGAACAAACTTCCTCTCTCAGTCCGTCAGCAACCTACTTTTGTCTCCTTCAAGTCCGCTCTCAAAACTCACCTTTTCTCCTCTGCATAAAATCCTGACCTCACTCAAACTCCTCTGCAGCCTGTCTCCACTCGGAGGGGAATCACATTGTTACATATAATTGTATATAATATGCTCTCTATAATTTTCCATTGCTTTTATTCTTTCTCCCCATTTATAGTCATGCGTGTGTGTGTGTGTGTATGGTGTGTGTGTGTGTGTGTGTGTGTGTGTGTGTGTGTGTGTGTGTGTGTGTGTGTGTGCGTGCGTGTGTGTGTGTGCGTGCGTATGTGTCTGTTCAGCGCTTAGATTTGATTTTATCAAGATTTTGCGCTATATAAAGATTGTAATTATTATTATTATTATTAAAAACTTCGATGTTATCAATTAAGCATAAATACAAATCCTTAGTCAACTCGAATGACCTTTCTATGAGAATTCTTAGAATGTATATGGCATTAATATTTCCTTTCCCTTTGACAAATCCACATTGTTCTTCTGCTGTTTCTTTTTTGATTCTGTTCCTTGTTCTCATCATGATTATTTTTCATAGAATTTTTCTCACATGACTCACCAAGCTGATTGAACGATGGAGTTCGCATTCTGTAGCCCTTGCTTTCTTTGGAAGTGCAATGAAAATCGATTTTTACATCTCTTTAGGGATTTTTTTCAGTGTCATATATTTCCTTTAGGAGGACTATTAATTTTTTCAATACCAATTTTTTTCTAGATCCTCAAACATTTCTGTAGTAATATTGTCTGGTCATGAGGCTTTTCCCAGTTTCATCCTATTCAACGCTGCTCCAACTTCATCTTTCATTATGGGTGGTCCTTCAACGTTCTTTCTTGTAATGTGTTCTTCGTTTCTGTCGTTGTCAAAAAGGTATTTAATGTACTCTCCCCATTATCTAATATTTTGTCTTTTCCGTAATAATCGTACCATCTTTTGATTTTAAGAAACCAATTCATGTGCACGTTTTTTTCCTGTGGGTAATTTCTGTACATAAACTTAAGATTTGGTTGGTGTTTGTCTTCTATTTCTTTGCACTTTGTCTCCAGCCAAGCTTCCCTAGCTTCATTGCACCTATTTCTGATTTCCTTGTGTATCTTTTTGTATTCTTCCTCCTTTCCTTTTGCCTTCCACGGTTCTTCCAGCAAGCCTAAAATATCTTTTGTCATCGAGTTCTTCTTTGCTTTTCTTTCAATTCTAGGGATTTCTTCACAAGCTTCATGTATTGAGTTTCTCAACTTCGTCCATTTTTCCTTACTGTCACCAACATCCTCCGGATCACTGCATTTGTTTTGAACACGTATGTTGAATTTTTCACGAGTCGATTCATCTGTCTTTAAGAGTCCAAGACGTAGTTTGGTATTGTTTTTGGTCAGTTTTTCATTTTCTTTAGCGTAAGCCCAAATATTGCCATTACAGGATTGTGGTCACTGTTGTAGTCTGCGCCTTGTAATGTTTTTGCTATCAGTAAAGAATTGCTAAATCTTTTGTTCATGAGGATGTAATCAATCTGATTTCATGTACTGTCTTGTGGATTCATCCCTGTCCGTTTTCTTCCATTAGGTTGCTCAAACCAAGTGTTTCCTGTTATTAATTCATATATTTGTGCCTGCTCGACAAGTTTCTGTCCCCTTTCATTTTGTGTGCTGAGGCCATAAGGTCCAACTGTCATCCACTATTTCTTGTCTCTTTTAAGCAAAAGATAATTAATTACACGAATAGCGTAGTCAACTTCAATCATGACAGAAAAATCATAGAAGGATAAAGATGATAGTTACAGTCTACGTGTTTAATTGTTCTTTGATCCATATCGTTTTGAAATACATTTGACACAGCGGATGGAAATTGGACATTCCTCCTGAACGTACGTGTTCCTGGAGCAGTCCAGAAATTGTTGACGTGCAAAATATCATCTCACAGGACATCGGTCCTTCTGTTCCAAATGGTGTATTAAATTTAAACCTCACGATGACAAGTGATAGATAGCCAAAAGCCCTGTTTTTTTTCTGAATGTTTCCAGTAACTGCCCATTTTGTTGAAATGGACCAGTCAATGAAAATCGCTTCACTCTGTTCGAGATTAGCTGGTCAGAGTGAAATTAACATTCTGTTTCTCGCTGTTTA
>CM060314.1:90888494-90900548 GCA_030674185.1 Monoplex corrugatus
CATCGATAATGTAAAAGAAAAATCGTCATAAAAAACAAAACGAAACAAAAAAATAATAATGATTGAAATAGCAGCCTTAAAGTAACGCATTAACAGGACTGCGAATCAATGATTCTGAAATTTTAACTAGCAGAACTTGATCTGATATTCCTTCTTTAAAATGCGTTTCAAGATAGTTTCCTTGTGTAAACATCTTTGGTAAAAAGTAACGAAGCTTTCTGAAGTAAAACACACAGTGATACAATGTGAGTTGTTCACCGCAAATACAGAAAACGTTTTTACAATATTTTGTTTTCAAAGCGTTCAGTTGAATACGAAAATACGTGGTAACAATTAATCTCAAATGATATAACGAGGAATACTGCAATTTGTTTGAGATATTTTGAACTGAAAGTTTGACTCTTTCTTGAGACACAAATTTTTCATTTAAATGTTCATGAAATCGAATCCATGATGCTAATTCTAGTGAGTTGTAAGCTTCTTTTACCGAGGTGTTAACATGTAATTTCATGGAATTATCAGAATGGAGTGACCGGATTTAGCTGCTCTGTCAACTACGTTGTTACCGTGAAGACCAACGTGAGAAGGCACCCAGCACAAACTGATTTCCGAGCCATTTATCTTTAAACAGTGTATTAGATGATTTGCCTCAATAATCAAATCAGGTCTTGTGTCTGTATTAAAAGACTGTAAGGCAGATAATACAGATTTTGAATCAACAAAGAGAACTACTTTGAAAGACACAGGCCGAAGGCTTATTAAATAATGCAACGCTTGAACAACAGCAACCAATTCTGCTGTATATATAGATACATTTGCCCCAATGAAAAATGACTTTTTAATGTTAAATTTTGGAACATAAAAAGCTGCTCCAGCGCTCTGATTTGCTAAGACTGACCCATCGGTAAAAATGTGGAGTTGGGTAAGGTACTTTTCATTGATGTGTTCACAAGCTGTGGATAGCGTAATGTTGACATTATTATCTTTTTTAACGTCTGCATAATCGAGATCAAATGTGGCCTTTAGCATTTCCCATGTTGGGATAGGCGTTATCGTTGGTTTCTTGGCTAGTTCATCCATAGTTATGCTGGACTGTTTGATCAGGTCAGTTGTGTAAGTTGCGGTTGTAATTTGTGATGAAATGTTTTTTGCTCGTTTAAAGTCAATATCCGACCTGATTTTACTTTCTTTGTTTACAAAATTATTCGCTTGTGAAGTAGTTCTAATTGCAAACTTTGCTGTAGCTAGCTCACGATGGCTGTTTAGAGGTAGAATTTCAGCAACTTTGTACGTTACCAGAATAGAAGCATGAGTTGGTACACCAAGTGCAATTTTAAGACTTTTGCAGTCCAAGCTCTGAATCTTTTTTAGTAAATATTTAGGTGCATTGAAAAAAAAACTTCTTGCGCAAGGGATAATTTAAACCTGACCAGCGCTGTTGACAGATGAATAAGTATATTTGTATCCATTTCCCTGGGTAATTTGCTTATCATCTTTAGATATTTTTAGTTTTTTGGCGCTTTTATTAAAATATAATCAAAATGGACATTCTAGCTTAATTTTGACGTGATGTAAACTCCCAGAAATTTTACGACCTGTTTGTAATTTAACACTTCACCGAGCAATTTGAAAGTAGGCAAGTTATTTGAGTTACCACCAGGATCAAACAGCATCATGTTAATTTTTTCTGCCGACAACGACTGACCATTTTCTAACATATAGTTTCCAAAATTATCAAGATCAATTTGATACAACTTCCTGATGTAATTCCGCGTTCTCTGTGGAGTTGTTTTTTTAAAATAATATTCATCCAAGCGCATATATCATCAGCATACTGTACTAAAACAACCTTCCCTTCCTTCCTTCCTTTCCTTTGGTGCCACGATCTTGAGGATGATCATTCCGGCACATAAGGGGGAGGGGGGGATGTTGTAGACATTTGTAAGCTCCGATCATTTCACTATTCTCATTATCCGTAGACATAGATGAAATCCGTCACCGTAAGGGCCACGTGGTGTCCAGAAACTCACTGTTGGGTGGAGGCTCGCGACACAAAAGCGTCGACTGTTGCTGCCTCTACTGTTTCACTGGGAAGATGGTTCCAGTCCCTAACAGTCCTGGGTAGAAATGAGCCACCTCTGTACCGAGTTCTGGTGTTGATGAGGCAGAACTGCTGGTTGTGGGTACGGCCCTGTCGTGGTGGGGGTGGGGGTGGGACTATCTTGCTCCGGATAACTGGGCACTGGATTAGTCCATGGTGGATTTTATAAATGAACCCCAGGCGTGTGGTTCTTCTTCGCTGCTCAAGAGATGGCCAGCCCAGTTGGTCGATCAATCGGCTGACACTTGACGTGTTGTGATATCGGTTGAGCACAAAACGGGCGGCACGTCTCTGAACGGCTTCCAACTTGTCTATGCTCTTCTGTGTGTATGGATCCCATATGATGATGCATATTCAAGAAGGGGTCTCACGAACGCCTTGTGCGACTTCTCCTTGATGGAACTGGAGCTGATCTTTAAATTGCGCCTGACGAAACCCAGCATTCGGTTAGCTTTGTTTACCGTCTCGTTGGTGTGGGTGTCCCATGTCATTTCTCCATGTAGTGTGACGCCCAGGTATTTGGCTGTGTGGATGGAGTCCAGGTTGTGGCCGTGTAGGACGTAGGAGTGGTCCAGTGGGCTCCTGCTCCTGGTGACTGGCATAGACACGCACTTTGCAGGGTGGAACAGCATGTCCCAGCTCTTCTCCCATTCTGATAGGCGCTGGAGGTCTTGCTGTGGCTGGTCTTGTTGTTCGCTGTTGACTACAACCCTGTACACCGCTCTGTCATCCGCAAATAGTCTTATCAGTGCGTCAGCTTGTCCGGAAGGTCGTTGATATAGGCCAGGAATAAACAAGGTCCCAACACGGAACCCTGAGGGACTCCTGACCTAACGCTGACATAAGAGGAGTGGTGACCGTCAACTACGACTGCTTGGCGTCGATTCTGAGGAAGCTGTTGATCTATCTTAACACACTGCCTAGATACTTTGCTCCCTCACTTCACAACTGTCATCAACAATTCCCTGTCATCTGGTATCTTTCCCACTTCCTTCAAATCTGCCCTGGTCAGACCTCTTTTAAAGAAACCTAGTCTTGACCCCAATAACCTCAAAAACTATCGACCTGTTTCCAACCTACCTTTCTTATCCAAAGTCCTTGAAAAAATTGTTCTCGCACAGATCTCTGATCATATCACCGCCAACAACCTCTCTTACCCTTATCAGTCGGCTTATCGCACTGGACACAGCCCTGAAACTGCTCTTGTAAAAATTGCAAATGATATTCTGACTGCTCTTGATCAAAATCAAATCTCTCTTCTATCTCTCCTTGATCTCTCGGCTGCATTCGACACCATCGACCACTCTATCATGCTCACACGTCTCCATAAAGTGTTCGGTATCTCTGACATCGCTCTGTCTTGGTTCCAGTCCTACCTCTCCAATCGCACTCAAACAGTCTCTGTCTGTTGTTCATCCTCTGCACCCGCTACCCTCCAGTTTGGTGTGCCCCAAGGCTCTGTTTTAGGTCCCATCCTATTTGTGCTGTACACACAACCCCTCTCTGAAATTATGCGACTTCACTCTATGTCCCATCATAGCTTTTCTGATGACAACCAACTCTATACTTCTGGTTCCCTCCCACAACTGCCCTCTGTAATCAGACAAACCCAAGGCTGCATTTCTGATGTTCACTCCTGGATGACTGTAAACAAACTTCAACTCAACCCCATTAAAACTGAACTTAGCCTTATCTCTCCCACCACATTGGCTAAGTGTTCTTCCCTTCCTCTGTCTGTCTCTCTGCTTGGATCTGACATTCCACTATCTTCCACTGTCCGCAATCTTGGAGTCACTCTTGATAACACCCTGTCCTTTGAAAAACACGTCCAGAATGTTTGCAGATTATGCTATCTTGAGATACGCAGAATTTCTTCTATTCGCAATATCCTCTCTGTCGAATCCACCAAAACTCTCCTCTGTGCCTTTGTTCTCTCTCGTCTCGACTACTGCAACTCCCTCCTCTCGGGCTGTCCTTTCTCTCTCATTCAAAAGCTTCAAAAAGTTCAAAACAATGCTGCTAGGCTCATCTTCAGAAAATCTCGTTCCTCTCATGTCACTCCTCTTCTCAAATCTCTTCACTGGTTACCTGTTGAAAAGAGAATTCGCTACAAGATTGCTTTGTTATGTTTTAAGTCTCTCAACGGTCTTGCACCCCCTTACATCTCTGACCTCCTCCATCTGTACACCCCCTCTCGTCAACTTCGTTCCTCGGCTGATACTCGTACCTTCCGCATACCATCCTGTCGCACTAAAACCTATGGTCAAACGCTCCTTTTCCTATCAGGCCCCTGTAATCTGGAATCAGCTCCCTGTCTCTGTTCGCCAGTCTGCAACTCTCACTTCTTTCAAGTCCTCTCTGAAAACCCATCTCTTCCAGTCCCTCTCATGATACTTATAAAGACTCTACCACCTAACTTCCCCAAATCCCCCCTTGTTGTCTTTTGAGCCTTGAATGTCGGCTGGTGTGTGTGTGCGTGTGTGTGTGTGTGTGTGTGTGTGTGTGTGTGTGTGTGTGTGTGTTGTGTGTGTGTGTGTGTGTGTGTGTGTGTGTGTGTGTGTGTGTGTGTGTGTTTGGTGTGTCTGCGTGATACCTGTAAGCGCTTAGGGCTCTTGTTTTCATCAGATTAGGCGCTATATAAATGCCCTTTATATTATTATTATTATTATTAACCATGTGAGAGTGGAGCCTTGTATACCATAGCGTAGGAGTTTGTGGATCAGCAGACTGTGGTTAACACGGTCGAAGGCCTTTGCGAAGTCCATAATTAGGATGTTTGTCTGTTTCCGATTCTCCAAATTGGTGGTTAGCTCCTCTACAAACTCCAGGAGTTGGCTCTCACATGATCGCCCCCTTCGAAAACCATGTTGGTTGTCGTTGAGAATGGCGAGAGCCTCGAAGTGCTGCATCACAAAGCTGACGACTATGTGCTCCATGAGCTTACATACGATGCACGTCAGGGAAACTGGCCTCTGTGTGTGTGTGTGTGTGTGAGTGTGTGGTGTGTGTGTGTGTGTGTGTGTGTGTGTGTGTGTGTGTGTGTGTGTGTGTGTGTGTGTGTGTTGAGTCTCTGCGTGTATGTGTGTGTGTGTGTGTGTGTGTGTGTGTGTTGAGTGTGTGTGTGTGTGTGTGTGTGTGTGTGTGTGTGTGTGTGTTGTGTGTGTGTGTGTGTTGAGTCAGTCTCTCTCTCTCTCTCTGTAGTGTGGGTTTGTGGGTGTGTGTGTGTGTGTGTGTGTGTGTGTGTGTGTGTGTGTGTGTGTGTGTGTGTGTGTGAACTGAAACGAAAGTGGGTATAACTCTTTGGTCACTATCACCCAGACTGCGCAAAAACGTATCAACAAAAGTTTCTGGGCTGTTTATGGGTGAAGGTGGTGCAATATTATTATGTAGACAGATAGAATGAACCAGGAAACCTGACATTTCACGGTTTAAACGCATAGGCCACAGACTGCGATCAATTAGAGTTCAGATTTATACGAAAGGAGTTTGTTTATTTATTCATTTATTTATTTATTTATTTATTCATTCATTGATTAATTTATTTATTCATTCATTCGTTTATTTATTTGTTTGTTTGATTGTTTGTTTGTTTACTTGTTTATTTATTTATCTGTGTATCTATTTTATCTATCTATCTAGCTAGTTAGTTAGCGAGCTAGCTCCGCCTGTCTGCCTGTCTGTCTGTCTGTTTGTCTATCTGTCTGCCTATTTGCCTATCTATCTATCTATCTATCTATCTATCTATCTATCTACTATATATCTATCTCTATCAACCTATCTATCTATCTATCTATCTATCTTATTATCTATCTATCTATCTATCTATCTGTCTGTCTGTCTGTCTGTCTGCCTGCCTGCCTGCCTTTCTGTCTATCTCATTTATCTATCTATCTGTCTTATCTATCTATTATCTATCTATTTTTACTATCTATCTATCTATCTATCTATCTATCTATCTACCTATCTATCTTCTATCTATCTATCTATCTATCTACCTACTATCTATCTATCTATCTACCTATCTATCTATCTATCTATCTATCTATTACCTATCTATCTATCTACCTATCTATCTATCTATCTATCTATCTATCTATCTATCTATCTATCTATCTATCTACCTATCTATCTATCTATCTACTACCTATCTATCTATCTATTATCTATCTATCTACCTATCTATCTATCTACCTATCTATCTAATCTATCTATCTACTATCTAATCTATCTATCTATCTACCTATCTATCTATTCTATCTATCTATCTATCTACCTATCTATCTATCTATCTATCTATCTATCTATTTATCTATCTACCTATCTATCTACTCTATCTATCTATCATCTATATATCTATCTACCTATCTATCTATCTATCTATCTACCTACCTATCTATCTATCTACCTACCTATCCTATCTATCTATCTATCTATCTATCTACTATCTATCTACCTATCTATCTATCTACCTATCTATCCTATCTATATCTATCTATCTATCTACTACCTATCTATCTATCTATATCTATCTACTATCTATCCTATCTATCTTATCTATCTACCTATCTATCATTAACTATCTATCTATCTATCACTATCTACCTATCTATATCTATCTACTATCTACTACTATCTATCTATCTATATTATTATCTACCTACTATCTACTATCTATCTATCTACCTATTATCTATCTATCTATCTACTACTACTATCTATCTATCTCTACTTCTATACTATCTATCTATCTATCTACTATCTACTATCTACTATCTATCTATCTATCTATCTATCTACTATCTACCTATCTACTACTATCTACTACCTATCTATCTATCTATCTACCTATCTACTATCTATCTATCTACTAACTATCTATCTATCTATCTACCTATCTATCTACACTATATCTATCTATCTACTATCTACCTAACTACTATCTATCTATCTACTATCTATCTATACTACCTACTACTACACTATCTATCATCTACTACTACCTATCTACTATCTTCTACCTACTACTATCTATCTACCTACCTATCTACTATCTACCTACCTACCTACTACTCTACTACTATCTATTATCTATCTATCTATCTACCTACCTACCTATCTATCTTTACCTATCTACCTATCTATCTACACTCCTATCATCTATCTACTATCTTCTACTACTATCTACCTACTATCTATCTACTACTACTTCTACCTATCTATCTCTACTATCTACTTCACCTACTACCTATCTCTCTATCTAATCTATCTCATCATCTATCTACTACCTACTACTACTACTACCTATTACTATCTACTACTACCTATCTACTTCTACCTATCTTACTTTATCTACTATCTACTATCTACTACCTATCTACTATCTACTATCTACTACCTACTATCTACCTATCTATCCCATCTACTACTACTACTCTATCTACCTCTACCTACTATCTACTCATCTACTACTCTATCTACCTACTACCTACTATCTACCTATCTATCTACCTACCTATCTACCTATCTACTACCTACTATCTATATCTATCTATCTACTATACCTATCTACCTACTACTACTACTATCTACTATCTATCTATCTACTATCTATCTATCTATCTACCTACTACTATCTATCTACTATCTACTATCTATTACTACCTACCTACCTACCTATCTACTATCTATCTACCTACTATCTACCTATCTACTACCTACATCTACTATCTATCTATCTACTCCTATCTACCTATCTACCTATCTATCTATCTACTATCTATCTATCTACTATCTACCTACCTACTATCTATCTATCTACTACCTACTATCTATTCTATCTACTACCTATCTACTATCTATACTACTATCTACCTACTATCTATTCTACCTATCTACCTACTATCTATCATATCTATCTATCTATCTATCTATCTATCTATACTACCTACTACTATTACTATCTATCTATTATCTATCTACTATCTACTACCTACACTATACTATCTACTACTACTATCTACCTATCTACTACTACCTATACTATCTATCTATCTACTATTACTATCTACTATCTCTATTACCTACTCTCTATCTATACCTATCTACTACTACTTCTATACCTATACTATCTATCTATCTATTATCTATCTACTATCTACTATCTATATCTATATCTACACTATCTACTATCTATCTACACTATCTATCTACCTCTACACTACTACTATCTATCTATCTACTTATCTATCTATCTTCTATCTATCTACTCTATCTATCTACCTATCTACTATCTACTATCTATCTACTACTATCATTATCCTATCTACTACTCCTATTATATCTATCAATTGTTTGCTAGTCATTTTATTACAATTCAGAGATGTATTGAGTGATTGTGATGTTTTTTCTCAACACCATCAGGAGCGCAAGCAGACGGGGAGATAGGGTAAGTGGATTCAAGGCCATGGTGAGAGTTGATTGGGTTTAGGTGCTAGCAAAGGAGAGAAGACTATCGTGTTGAATAAAGACTGGTTGACAGCAATTGCTATAGAAGTGTTAGGACAAATATCACATAAATGCAAGCATATAGCAATTCGACTTTGTGTCATAATGTAGAGATTCCATAAAACATTTTTGTGAGCTGGCGTATATCCAAAGAGATATGGAACTCTTGTGAAGAAGTTTCTGGAACGTTATGAAAATGTCAATACATCATGCGAAACAATACGTTTTGATGTGATGAAGCATAAAGCAATTGGTTTTATAAATACTTGCAAAACCTACACTTCTGAATGCAGTACCAACACATATTCTTTTTTTTTTTTGATGACTGTTAAAATGTGCTTTAAAATGAAACATTTTAATGTCAAAATAAATTTGGAGAATGCACTTCGTCTGTCGGTTCGTAACCTATTAAACAAAAACTGGAAGATCAGCATTATAATTGCTCTTTTGAGGATTGAAATGCCTATAATTCACTTTCCAACAGTCTGTTCATTGTTTCTCTTTTTCTATCCGAACATTCACGATGCCACTGTGATTGTGCTTTGTTTATTCAGGCTTTTCGTCTCACTACTTCATTAAGTCGAAGTCTTTGCGCGAAGAAACCAGAGATGCCACGTGGACCCTGCACTAATGCTAGAGTGATGCTAGTAATGTTAGAGTTCAACAGTGCTTGTTCTGGCCCAGATCTCTAAGGACACCACTGCCTTATAAGATTCCTACTTACGACAGTGACTGCTCTGTCAGAGAGCCAGACTAAGTGAAAAACTCCCCCATACGGAGATCACTACCACGGACTTTCAACATTTCCCATGGGCAGCTGGCACCCTAGACTCCTTCCTGAAGATAACCCGCCCTGAAAGCCGTTGGGAAAACTGAACAACCTTCCGTGAAAGCTGTACAGAAAAGTGAATAACCCGCCATGAAAGCTTTGAGAAAACTGAGTTCCTCCATCCACTGAACCAGAGTCCCTCCATTCAATGAACTGACATTTCTTCCATCCACTCGATAAGAATGACCTCTGTCCACTTATCCAGGATTTCTTCCATCCACTCGATAAGAATACCTCTGTCCACTTATCCAGGATTTCTTCCATCCACTCGATAAGAATTACTTCTGTCCACTTATACAGGATTGCTTCCATCCACTCGATAAGAATGACCTCTGTCCACTTATCCAGGATTTCTTCCATCCACTCGATAAGAATTACCTCTGTCCACTTATCCAGGATTTCTTCCATCCACTCGATAAGAATGACCTCTGTCCACTTATCCAGGATTTCTTCCATCCACTCGATAAGAATTACCTCTGTCCACTTATCCAGGATTTCTTCCATCCACTCGATAAGAATTACCTCTGTCCACTTATCCAGGATTTCTTCCATCCACTCGATAAGAATTACCTCTGTCCACTTATCCAGGATTGCTTCCATCCACTCGATAAGAATGACCTCTGTCCACTTATCCAGGATTGCTTAGATCCACTCAATAAGAATTACCTCTGTCCACTTATCCAGGATTGCTTAGATCCACTCAATAACAATTACCTCTGTCCACTTATCCAGGATTGCTTAGATCCACTCGATAAGAATGACCTCTGTCCACTTATCCAGGATTGCTTCCATCCACTCGATAAGAATTACCTCTGTCCACTTATCCAGGATTTCTTCCATCCACTCGATAAGAATTACCTCTGTCCACTTATCCAGGATTGCTTCCATCCACTCGATAAGAATTACCTCTGTCCACTTATCCAGGATTACTTCCATCCACTCGATAAGAATTTCTTCTGTCCACTTATCCAGGATTTCTTCCATCCACTCGATAAGAATTACCTCTGTCCACTTATCCAGGATTGCTTCCATCCACTCGATAAGAATTACCTCTGTCCTCTTATCCAGGATTTCTTCCATCCACTCATTAAGAATTACCTCTGTCCACTTATCCAGGATTGCTTCCATCCACTCAATAAGAATTACCTCTGTCCATTTATACAGGATTGCTTCCATCCACTCGATAAGAATTACCTCTGTCCACTTATCCAGGATTGCTTCCATCCACTCAATAAGAATTACCTCTGTCCACTAATGCAGGATTGCTTCCATCCACTCAATAAGAATTACCTCTGTCCACTTATCCAGGATTTCTTCCATCCACTCGATAAGAATTACCTCTGTCCACTTATCCAGGATTGCTTCCATCCACTCAATAAGAATTACTCTGTCCACTTATCCAGGATTGCTTCCATCCACTCAATAAGAATACCTCTGTCCACTATCCAGGATGCTTCCATCCACTCGATAAGATTACCTCTGTCCACTTATCAATTTCTTCCATCCACTGAACAGAACTTATCCACTGAACACTACTCTCTGCACTGAACCATGATTCTTCCTTTCACTGAACATTATTACTTCTGTCACTGAACCATGATTACTTCCATCCACTGAACACGGATTACTTCTCTGTCCGCACTGAACCATGATTGCTTCCATCACTGAACCATATACTTCGTCCCCTAACCAGATTCTTCCTCCACTGAACCAGTGATACTTCCATCCACTGAACCATGATTACTTCCATCCACTGAACCATGATAACTTCCATCCACTGAACCAATACCTCTTGTAACCATGATTACTTCCATCCACTGAACCATGATTAACTTCCATCCACTGAACCATGATAACTTCCATCCACTGAACCATGATAACTTCCATCCACTGAACCATGATTACCTCCATCTGCTGAACCATGATAACTTCCATCCACTGAACATGATTACTTCCATCCACTGAACCATGATAACTTCCATCCACTGAACCATGATAACTTCCACCACTGAACCATGATAACTTCCATCCACTGAACCATGATAACTTCCATCCACTGAACCATGATAACTTCCATCCACTGAACATGATAACTTCCATCCACTGAACCATGATAACCTCCATCCACTGAACCATGATAACTTCCATCCACTGAACCATGATTACTTCCATCCACTGAACCATGATTACTTCCATCCACTGAACCATGATACTTCCATCCACTGAACCATGATAACTTCCATCCACTGAACCATGATAACTTCCATCCACTGAACCATGATAACTCCATCCACTGAACCATGATTACTTCCATCCACTGAACCATGATAACTTCCATCCACTGAACCATGATTACTTCCATCACTGAACCATGATAACTTCCATCCACTGAACCATGATTACTTCCATCCACTGAACCATGATTACTTCCATCCACTGAACCATGATAACTTCCATCCACTGAACCATGATAACTCCATCCATGAACCATGATAACTTCCATCCACTGAACCATGATTACTTCCATCACTGAACCATGATTATCTCCATCCACTGAACCATGATTACTTCTTGCACTGAATCATGATAACTTCCATCCACTGAACCAGGGCTACTCCAT
>CM060314.1:90900648-90903148 GCA_030674185.1 Monoplex corrugatus
CAGAACAAAATTGAGGCAGCTGAAATGCTGTTTCTAAGAAGAATATTAAAAGTTCCATGGACAGCAAAGAAAAGAAACAAGACAGTTTTGAAAGAAGCAAACAGAAAACAGTATTAACGAAGAAGTTTAGAGAAAAAAGACAAGCGATAATCATAGACAGCTTTATCAGGCAAGAACAAGTGGAGGACCTAGCCACAACAGGAAAGCTGGAGGGGAAAAAAAAGCACAGGCAAACCCAGGAAGAAAATAGTTTTACAAAGTGGATTAGGACAGAAGGGATACGAGCTATACTTGCAACGATACAAGATGGATTCATATGGAGAGTCACGGCTGAAAGCACCATGTGGCATGGTGTATGATGATGATGATAGTGATGAGCATCAAGAGTCTGTACAAAGCACCATGTGGCATGGTGTATGATGATGATGATGGTGATGAGCATCAAGAGTCTGTACAAAGCACCATGTGGCATGGTGTATGATGATGATGATAGTGATGAGCATCAAGAGTCTGTACAAAGCACCATGTGGCATGGTGTATGATGATGATGATAGTGATGAGCATCAAGAGTCTGTACAAAGCATCATGTGGCATGGTGTATGATGATGATGATAGTGATGAGCATCAAGAGTCTGTACAAAGCACCATGTGGCATGGTGTATGATGATGATGATAGTGATGAGCATCAAGAGTCTGTACAAAGCATCATGTGGCATGGTGTATGATGATGATGATGGTGATGAGCATCAAGAGTCTGTACAAAGCATCATGTGGCATGGTGTATGATGATGATGGTGATGAGCATCAAGAGTCTGTACAAAGCATCATGTGGCATGGTGTATGATGATGATGATAGTGATGAGCATCAAGAGTCTGTACAAAGCATCATGTGGCATGGTGTATGATGATGATGATGGTGATGAGCATCAAGAGTCTGTACAAAGCACCATGTGGCATGGTGTATGATGATGATGATGGTGATGAGCATCAAGAGTCTGTACAAAGCATCATGTGGCATGGTGTATGATGATGATGATGGTGATGAGCATCAAGAGTCTGTACAAAGCACCATGTGGCATGGTGTATGATGATGATGATAGTGATGAGCATCAAGAGTCTGTACAAAGCATCATGTGGCATGGTGTATGATGATGATGATGGTGATGAGCATCAAGAGTCTGTACAAAGCACCATGTGGCATGGTGTATGATGATGATGATGGTGATGAGCATCAAGAGTCTGTACAAAGCACCATGTGGCATGGTGTATGATGATGATGATGGTGATGAGCATCAAGAGTCTGTACAAAGCACCATGTGGCATGGTGTATGATGATGATGATGGTGATGAGCATCAAGAGTCTGTACAAATTCCTCATCTGAACTGTCCATGTGGATGTCCATGGCACTGTGGTGGATTCTTGGCTCTGGTTTTCCGACTTCTTATCTGCCGACGCAATGCACTGCTGTTCACAAAGTCTTCACACGGCCCTTTTTCGTCTTGTGGATCTTTATATGTAGTCCGCTGGGAATTGTACCAACAGCCAGCTGGATTCCATTAAAACAACGTGTCCTGATCTCCGACTTCTCAAGCGGGGTAGAAGAAGTGGGGTTAGGCTGAGAGCTTGACAGAAACGGTTTAAATTACCCCTCCCTGCTGTTGTGTTTGGGAATGTGCAGTCTGTAAGAAAGTGTGAGTGATGAAATGCATATATGTTCAAAGTACATGCACGAATACAGGGAGCCAATACGATATTCTTCTCAGAATCCTGGCTTTCAAATAATGATCCTGATCCAGACATTCCATACTTCTCGTTTTATCGTCTTGACCAGATGAGACAGACAAGAAGAGCGGTGGTAGTGTTTGTGTAGGTGTGAACACATGGTGATGTACTCAGGTGACAGTGAAAGAGACATTCTGCGATAATAACATTGAACTGATCAGTGTTGCTCTCCGGCCGAAAAAAATTTATTTACCTTGACAGTTTAACCAGATTTGTATTACTGTAGTTTACATTCAACCAAAGGCTGATGTCACAAGCTGGTCAAAAGATCAGTGACTTTGGTCCATGAACTGTCATCTCATTCCCCAGACTCCTCTTCCTTTGTACCGAATGACTTTAACAAGTGCCGCTTACACCAGGGATGTGTGCTATCTCCATAGCTGTTCACTCTGTACACCGCTGACTGTTGGAACAGATACGAATCGAATCTGTTTATTAAATCTGCAGACGACACTTCCTTAACAGGGATGATCAGCTTGTCTAGTGGTGTGATAACAACTTTCTGGAGTTCAATGTGACAAAAACAAAAGAGCTGATCACTTACTTTCAAAAGACAAGGAACAACGTTGATCCAATCATCATCAAGGGACGACAAGTGGAAGTCGTCAGCATCTATGAATATCCAGAAACTGCCGTTGACGATAAGCTGAACTGGTCAGCAAATATTGATGCCGTCTGCAAGAAAGCCAGTCAATGGCTGCACTTCCTTCGGAAGCT
>CM060314.1:90905648-90953148 GCA_030674185.1 Monoplex corrugatus
GCTTTGAACTGACTGGACGAATGTTAACTGTAGAATTCTAGACCTCGAGTAGTCGGCCAACTTTATCTGCTCATGTTAAAGATCCCACTGCAGTTGAAAATCGTAAAGATCAGGGCATTGACCAGCTGCCTTGGTAAAAATCATTGGAGATATAGGTTTGATTTCCAAGGTCCCACTCCATGAAGACCAATTAGCTTTCTTGATTTAAAAAAAGTGAATATGAATTTGAAGTGAGGGAGAGGGGATGGGTGCCGCCCTCGTGGTGCTAGCCTCGGGAAAACTTGAGGTCTCTGGCGCCTCACTCCCCTACGACCCCAGGATTATGGAACTATCTAGGAAGGACCTCAGGACCTGGCCAGCTCATGGGTTTCTCTGCGGACTTAAGGCTTCTGCCATAATCATTCTGGATCTTGTCCATCACATGGCACATGTGACGTAAATTCCTATGGAATTCATTCTGAGCGCAGAGACGTCATCTTCAGAAATTGAAATTGAAATTGAAATTATTCCTAAAATATTGATATTCAACCTTTCCATTTCTGTCTTGATATTTTCTAGTTTTCACTTCTGATTTGCTGACTAATCGAAGACAATTCTGGTCTCCAAAGTCAAGTCTGTGAGGGAACTGCTTCATAATTATAGCCTGGCTCAAATGTATCTGTAAGATTAACGAGCATCCATGGAAAAGTATCAAAACTTTAACAGGCCCTCAGAAACCACTTTTTGCCACAGTGAAATAATGCAGACTTACTTGGTTTGATCACATCATCATAATTGTATTAAGTCCTAAAATGACAATAGCAGGGATCAGCAAAAGAAAAAAGAAAGAAGATGGACCAGTTCTAGTAGTTGGCCTGATCCACTCGTTGCCGCAACGCAGACACAGAGATGAAGAATCCTGCCTGCTACTGCATATCATGAGTCTCACCAGCGACAACCCTGGTGACGAGATTAGAAACAGAAGAAATAAGTATGGCCTGTTTTCGGAGTTATTGTACTGAAACGGTGTTTGACTATTGTTTTATTACTAATATTAAAGGGTAGAGTGGAAAAGAAGTCATGCAATGGACAAATAGCAACAGTATAAACAACAGGAATGATCACAATCATCATATCATATTTCAGCAATCGAAAGTCCGTTGTTAGACATAGGCCTTTCCCAGCTGCTTCAATTCACCTCATTCCTGCGCTTTTCCTCTCCAGTTCTTGTCAAATCCATCTAAATCTTCTCTCTGTCTAGCTTTCTGTCTTCCTCTATTGCGAGTGCCGTGTCTTGGTATCCAGAACATGGTTTTTGTTATGATCACAATAGGTAGCAATTATAACAAAAAGCTACAGGGCAAAATGAACAGTGTCAGTACTTAATTTCACAGGTAGGCGTGTTATGCCATAGCAGACTGTAACCTTCCCAATTTCTCTCCCTTCTCTCCATCTCTACATTGCTGTGGTAATTTCCTGTCTCTAAGGCCTCCTTTGTTCGGGCAAATGTGTACGTGTAGTTGGACGTGCGTGTGCCTGTACATATGTGATGATGTGCTCAAGGGAATTTTGCTGGTTCTGTGAGAAACTCTCTGATAATTTAACCAGTGACATGGTCCATTTTGATCAGTCCACAAGCGAAATTCCATTTTGATCAGTTCACAAGCGAAATTAATTGACTTTTACATGAAAGAAATCGGTTATATAATGATTTGACTTCTGTTCTGACTACTTTTACGTTTTATGAATTGTTTCCTGACAGAAAGATTTTAATGTCTAGATCCTAGATCAAAACTGCATTGACAAGATGCGATGGTATCACAATACTTTATATTGATTGGATTTCCCTGGTCTGTGCCAGGGCTCAGTCGACCTTAAATGTCAACCTGTCGTGACTTCACTATCTGTTAATGAAGTCACGCTTTGTTGTCTGCAAAACGATTCATCTATTCACAAACGCATTGTAGTTATTGTGCAACAGTGCCTGGTAAAGCCCGCACAATATGGTGGCCAGTCATCTTTCACTTCTAAAGCTATGTTTGGTAAAGCCCAGACATTATGGTGGCCAGTCATCTTTCACTTCTAAAGCTATGTTTGGTAAAGCCCGGACAATATGGTGGCCAGTCATCTTTCACTTCTAAAGCTATATTTAAATACATTTTTAATGGTCTATGTTTCTAGATTTTGTCTGTGAAGATGTGAATTTGTAAGAAACGTGGAGTTTCAGCAGCCTGTTGCGAAGAGTTTGATGGTGTTAATGTGTGGTTGTCACGCAAAACACTCGTATGGGGATTAGAAAATGTAGTGTGGGAAGCCCATGCATGTTTTTGTCTTTCTCACGCCATATTCCACTCACACTGGGATGACAGCACGACTGTAGGATTTGGCCATGACGTTCCTTTGTCATACTCACTACTTGTAGCTGTAAATCATTCATTTTAACTTGAAACAAAAGATCGAAATGAGAGTACTTACCAGACGTTGTAGAAGTGTAGATGACATCAAGAGATGTAGCTTCCTTGGTTTTCACGTAATGTATCATTTCCCTGAACGTTGAAATCAGTGACTTTTGCACATCGGTTGTGTTTGGAGTTACAAAAACATCTTTAACTGCACTGCTTGTGTTAGATGTAATGTGTGAATCAGATATATTTGGAAATTCAGAACTTGTAGCGTTTTGAAATATATCGCTAAAACTTGATGCAGTTGAAAATACGTTGGCTGGCATGGCCGTTGTTGTATGGGAGGAATTTTCAGGTTTAGAAAGAGATATGGTATGAACTATGTCCAGGAACAGTAGAAACAGAACAGTCAGAATCAATCGTAACATTGTAAGTCAAATGTTTGTTCTACTTCAGAGTTAAAATAACTTACACTAACAGTGATAAATTGTTCATCAAAAGACCACAAAAAGTATGCAAGTGGTATGGAGTCGTCCGTACGATATAGGAGATCAGAATTTCGGAAGTTTTATAAGTCTGTTATGGGAGCCCGTGAGGGAGTGACCATTACAGCCATCCGTTCTATTGCCATGATGTCTGCTCTTTGTTACTCGTGGCTGACTATTCATTATTCAACTACTGTACGGTATGATCTGTAAGGATAATGTCCACTTTGATCATGCCCTTCTTCACACGAAAACATTCCCAGAGCATAGTAAGGGCCACAGAGTGTATCCCAGGGGCAGTTTTTGATAACCGGATCAAGGCCTGTAATGGACGTTCTACGAATGTCATGCCATTAATGTGATGTTGATGGACACTTCGGTTTTCTCTCTGATTCCTCTGGCTGTCCGCTTCCCGCCGGCAATCAGCAAAAGTACGATATAAAAAATGGTTGATTCTACATACAGGTAAATGCAAGAGGTGTTCGTGGTATCGTTTGGTTGTCAAATAATGAGCTCTTTCTTTGCAGCGCATCGTAATCTTTGTGTGTTATTGTTCTGTGAATATGATGTCTTGCGTGCTAATGCAACCTGTCCAAAGCCACGTGACCATGGATGTGATAATGGTTCATGTAGCCCAAGACTGATCCTAATCAAGATGTACGTGCTATGCCCATTCTTCTTCTTATCATCATCACGTTATTGCTTCCTCATAAAAATACCACCTGAAATGAGATTCATTTAAGAAATTCTTTCAACTGAATCCAGGAATAAGTGTGCTGTTGAAATGTGTCATTTTGATATTGGAGATTAAAATGATTATAACACTTTTTATCGTTTTTCTTACCAAACATTGGGATGATGTAAATGACAAAGCATCATATCCTCATTGTTCTGTCCATTATCCTGGGTCGTTTCGAAATGAGTTGTAGTCTCATGCATGGTATTCTCGTCAGCAATTACGTTGAAGGCAACAGCAACAGAATAGTGGATGTAGCGTTTAGATATAACGTATTTTCAAAAGTAGAATATATCGTACTTGACGCTGAAGTATTACGATAGTCATTGTCACAGAAGAAGAATTATCAATTCTGGAAAGGGCTATGATATGAAATTTATCAAAAGAAAATGTTGATACGATAAGAACTGTGATGGTTAGAAAGTTTGACATTGTAGTAAAGTTGTGTGTGTGTGTGTGTGTGTGTGTGTGTGTGTGTGTGTGTGTGTGTGTGTGTTTGTGTGTGTGTGTGTGTGTGTGTGTGTTGTTTGTGTGTGTGTGTGTTGTGTGTGTGTGTTGTTTGTGTGTGTGTGTGTGTGTGTGTGTGTGTGTGTGTGTGTGTGTGTGTGTGTGTGTGTGTGTGTGTGTTGTGTATGTTTGTGTATGTGCGTGTGTGTGTGCGTGTGAGTGAATGTGTGTGTGTGTGCATGTGTGTGAGTGCCCTTGCGCGTACGTGTGTGTGTGTGTGTGTGTATGTGTGTGTGTGTGTGTGTGTATGTGTGTGTGTACTTGTGTGCTTGTGTGTGTGCTTGTGTGTGTGTATATATGTGTGTGTTTTCGAGTGCGCGCACGCGCGCGCGGATGTATACGTCTGTGTACTAATGTGCCAGTGTGTGTGTATGTGTGTGTGTGTGTGTGTGTGTGTGTGCACGCGCGCATGCCCCGCGTGCAAGCGCGGTAGAGAAAAGAGAAGGAAAACCTGAGTGTCCATAAAAGGTCAGACAATGGCTTGTCTATCTGGTTTGTGCTGTTGGCAAAACATGATATCAGCAGTAAAACCAGATACCAACAGCCATGTAATGACACACATTACGCAACATACAGGGTCAACTCAAAGTTGTGTGATGTGTTTTTGGTTCCCTGCAACAGTAAATTATTAACAGGAAATAAAGTTCACTCGATCCGTATAACTTTGGAGAAAAAGATAGTAAGATATATTTATAAGATACAAGATGAATGCGTAGGACATATATGGCTAACAAAGAACTGACTTACGTTTGGTGGTGTATTAGCTAATATGCTTGCTCATTGCACAAAAAAGCAAAGAACATGTTAAACCTGAAGGGTCTGTCTGGTTTGAATTGAAGATGAATGAAGCCGCAAGGCTCCCTTTCAGTTTCAGTTTCAGTTTCAGTTTTTCAAGATGACGTCTCCGCGATCGGAACGAATTCCATAAGCACTAACGTCGTAGGTGCCATGTGTATGGCACAAGCCTTAAGCCTGCACATAAACCCATGAGGTGGCCAGGTCCTGATGCCCTCTCTAGCCTATGTTTTCTCACCTGTCGGCGTCACCGGGAACAGTGTTGGCCGCTGCACATGCTGTCCTCACAAGTTGCCTCCAGCACTCTCGATCTTGGCTAAGTCTGACCACCTCCTGGAGTTTCTTGCCACTGATGTTTGTGATGTTTCTAGCAAGTGATGCAGGTGGCCTTCCTCTGTTTCTCTTTCCTTCCACTTTACCTTGGAGGACAGTGGACATCAAGTTTGTTCTCTCATTACGGATTGCGTGTCCAACATATTTCAGTTTCCTCCGTTGTATGAGTACTAGGAGCTTGCGTGTAGTACCCAACTCATTCAGTATGCTTTCATTTGAGCGCCTATCCGTCCATTTGACCCTCAGCAGTCTTCGGTAAAACCACAGCTCTGCTGCTTCCACTCGTCTTTCATCCTCTTTCTTCATTGTCCATGCCTCGCAGCCGTACAACATCACTGGCCAGACAAGACATTTTAAGAGTTTTATCTTAAGGTCTGCTGTTATGCTGTGGTCTTTCCAAATATTGTTCAATTGAACCATACTGTTCTTGGCCATTCCAATTCTCATCTTTATGTCTTTTGAGCATGTTCCATCGTGTGTCTTGACTGAACCTAAATACTTAAAGTCCTTGACATTTTCTAGAGGGACTTGGTTTAGCATGATCTGGTCCTGTCTAGTGTTATATTTGCCTGCAACATGCATAACCTTTGTCTTCTTTGAATTTAAGTCCAGCCCAGCTGCCTTTCCAACCCGGTCTACCCTGTTCAGGATCCTCCTAGAGCCTGTAATGTTGTCTGCCAGTAATCCTGTGTCATCTGCGTAGCGTAAATTTGACAGGTTTCTACCACCAATATTTACTCCCATGTCTTCTATGTCTGCCTCTCTCATGATATGTTCAGTGTATATGCTGAAGAGATGTGGAGACAGGATGCAACCTTGCCTTACCCCTTTAGTGATGTTAAAAAATTTGCAGTTTTGATTATTCCATCTGATTGTTGCTTTTTGATCATTATATAATGAAGCTATGAGGGAAACCAGATGTCTTGGAAAACCCATTTTGATCATGAAGTGGAAAAGACTTTGGTGAATCACGCTATCAAACGCTTTGCTGTAGTCAATGAAAACGATGAACATCTCTTGGTCTGTGTTTCTAATCTTTTCTATCAATATCTGGAGTACAAACAGCATATCTATTGTTCCCCTGTTTTTCCTATAGCCTGCCTGACAGTCGGATAGCTCTTCCTCTACTTTTGGCTTTAACCTGTTTAAAATTATTATCAGCAGTATTTTACTGGCATGACTGATCAGTGCAATTGTTCTATAATTGTTGCAGTCTTTGACATTTCCACTCTTATGTAACATGACAAATTCTTGGAGCTTCCAGTCTGTAGGCCATTGACAAGTCTTCCATATCTTGCAGCATAAGTGATGCATTACTTTGAGTCCACCATCACCTGAGTGTTTCAACAACTCTCCAGGAATATTGTCAAGACCAGGAGACTTTCTGCATTTTAGATCTTTAATGGCAGATTCAACTTCGCTGAGCAGAGGTTCAGGTTCCATATCTCCAGGGGTCAATTCCAAATTTGGCTCTAAATTATTTTCATGGTATGTTTTACCTAGTCTATAATCATGTTATACTGGTATTGTATCAGCCAATCACTGGAATAATCTTGGTTACATGTAAATGACATGCGTATCCGTGTATCTTCTCTTCATGTCTGCATGCAAGTCTCCGTCTGGTTTGGGATGATGATTTAATCCGTAACACGATGTAATCAGTAACACGATGTCATCAGTAACCTGATGTAATCAATAACACGATGTAAACAGTAACATGATGTAATCAATAACACGATGTAATCAATAACACGATGTAATCAGTAACACGATGTAATCAATAACACGATGTAATCAGTAACATGATGTAATCAATAACACGATGTAATCAGTAACACGATGTAATCAATAACACGATGTAATCAATAACACGATGTAATCAGTAACACGATGTAATCAATAACATGATGTAATCAATAACACGATGTAATCAGTAACACGATGTAATCAATAACACGATGTAATCAGTAACACGTTGTAATCAATAACACGATGTAATCAGTAACACGATGTAACCAGTAACACGATGTAATCAGTAACACGATGTAATCAGTAACACGATGTAATCAATAACACGATGTAATCAGTAACACGATGTAATCAGTAACACGATGTAATCAGTAACACGATGTAATCAGTAACACGATGTAATCAATAACACGATGTAATCAGTAACACGATGTAAACAGTAACACGATGTAAACAGTAACACGATGTAATCAATAACACGATGTAATCAGTAACACGATGTAATCAATAACACGTTGTAATCAATAACACGATGTAACCAGTAACACGATGTAATCAGTAACACGATGTAATCAGTAACACGATGTACTCAATAACACGATGTAATCAGTAACACGATGTAATCAGTAACACGATGTAATCAGTAACACGATGTAATCAGTAACACGATGTAATCAGTAACACGATGTAATCAGTAACACGATGTAATCAGTAACACGATGTAATCAGTAACACGATATAATCAGTAACACGATGTAATCAGTAACACGATGTAATCAGTAACACGATGTAATCAGTAACACGATGTAATCAGTAACACGATGTAATCAATAACACGATGTAATCAGTAACACGATGTGATCAATAACACGATGTAATCAATAATGCGATGTAATCAATAATATAATCAGAAACATCTGCCTTGCAACAGGTCATCTTGACATTTCATTAGAATGAAACGCATCCTGACAGTTCTATCAAATCCCATTTGGGATGAAGTGATAATGGCGTCCACATTAAAACACATATCACACAACACAACATTCCAACGATCCCTTCATGGCTAATCTATTTAGTGAACATGAAAATAGCTGTATAGCACACAAAAGCCCTTTACGTGTAACAGTCAGGATGGTTTGAGCAGTAAAACATAAAAGAACCGGAAAAACACGTAAATAGAATCAGAACGCGTATTCAATACAACCAGACATGAACGTAAATCTTACCGACATTTTATGGTTAATCTGGTTTGACGTCATTATGACTAAATGCCAAAACTCAGACCGTCTACTCTTCTCATCTCTCTCCCTTGCCGGGATCGGCAGTAGGAACTACGCTCGACGTCACAAGTCTTCTCCAGGTAACACGATTGAGACATCTGTGTACGACCTCTCGGATCTCCAGGCCACAGACATCAGCGATGTTATTGAAGTAGGAGGTGTGCCGTCGTCTCTGTCTTCTCCTCGCCTCAACTTTTCCCTGCAGGACCGTTGACATCAGATCTGTTTTGCTGTTTGTGATCGCATGGCCTATGTCTACAAGCCAACATGATTTTAATGCGCAAAGAAGTCATAAACGAAAACGTACACAATTTTCTGAAAATATGTATAGTCTGGTATGTACACTCCAACGTACACACAACACATTTGAATTGATACCATGATGATAACAACAAAAAATATGCAGTGGTCAAAGACAACCACAGCACAACTTAACAACAGTTGTGATATGATGTGTGTTTTTCTCTGAGATGGTGTGATATACACAGAATGTATTTACAGCAAGAAACATCATCACGATAAATTGACATTAGATATACACAAAAAAATTTTTTTAAGATATTGTGAAATATGTACTTCACAAACTGTGTTCAGACAAACAATAGGACATAATTAGATAGTGTAGTGGTGGAACTCTTGGCGCCTTAGGTTTTGGTGGTGTTTGTGGGTGTTTTTTTGTTTTGTTTAGTTTTGTTTTGTTTTGCTTTTTTTTCTTTTTTTTTTTCTTTTTTCGTCGCACAAAGGTTAACAACATCATGGGATACAATTGAAGTACAGAACAATATAATACAATGTAAATCACAAGAGAAAAAACAGTAACGATATATCGCCTTAAACACCACACATAATCATAGTAAAAAGAAAATCACTGCTGGGGAATGTCTGCCAAGTAAAGGATATGTAAATAATTTATTACAGCACCAACACAAGAAAGAGAGGATTGTCTCTCTTGCAATGTTACAAAACGACAGAAGCAAGCACACAAGATAGACCTTTAACTGAACAGAATGTTTGCCTGGTCTTAAATACAAAACGGAACAGAAACCTTTGAGAAATACAAAGCTAGAGAATGAAATGAAAAGAAACGGAAAAGAAGAAAGACTGCTGAGACATGGAGAGCAGCTCAGCACATCCTCCCGGAACCCTGTGTCAGTACTTAGGTCATGTAGGTATATTGTTGTAGCCTAAGGGAGGGGAAGGGGGGTTGTCTCCCTTAAATGGCAGGCAGAAAGACAGAAAGATGAAAATCTGTATTTTGTGTCTTTACATTTGGTTGGAAATATCTCAATACATGTATAGGATTAACCTTATATACATGTATGTGTGTATGTATGTATATATCCGTAGCAAGAAACTCTGGAGTGAACTGAACAGTAGAAGGTCCTTAGAGGAGAAGCGCCTCCAAGCACGTGCTTCAGCCCTAAACTCCTTATACTCTAAGGGGGCTGTGCCACATCCAGGTCATGAGTCTGAGGATGCCTTCTTTCTGGACTGACACGCACAAGTACTCATTTTCTGTGAGACATTAAGACAGTATTGACGGTTTTACTCTCAACCTCTCAACCTTTAGAATTTGTATGATCTAAACTGGTTAACGTCACTCAAAATCTGTTCTTTTGGAATCGACATTCCATCAGTTATCATCCACTGGCAGCTGATCTTCAACTTCCTGTATGCTGATTCTTATGAGTTTGTGAATCCACTCAAGGACATTGAGCCATTTTTTACACTAATGCCGTTCGCTTCTGTTACTTCCAGGTGATCATTTGCTTCTGGCTTCCTGAACCACTTTTTTTACTTCATCCACTGTTAGTGGCTTGTCATTAAACGTTTTCCCTGGCGCTGAAGGTCACACCAGATCGTGGATTTCCAGTAATGCCTTACTCTGAGGATTGGAATATGTTTTTTCTGAAACGTTGTTCAAGAGCTTCTTTGTCTAATGTGGATGTCCCAGGCTGCTCAAATAGTTTTCTGGCGATCTGGAGGATAGCTGAAGAAGCAGTCTTGGATCTTTCCCTTTTTGCTTCGTTTCGTCTGATTTGTTGAGGTACTGTGTTTTGCTTCCAGATCTTTCCATAGTTTCTCGGACCCTCGCTTCTCAAATTCCGAGGTAACTTTCATTTCATTCATAAGATTCTTTTTTCTTCCCAGTGTCATCCATCTTTTGTTGGTGTCTAAATTTCTGAGGAGGTGTTTTCACCTTTTGGCTGTTTTATTCCATTGGCTTCCCTGTAAATTGGCTTATACAGTATCTGTAAAAGTGGTTAGTTTGTGTTGCAGTGTGCTTTTTCCTATCAGCTCGTGCAGTTTGAGGATTTTCCTTCATTCAGTCTCTCCAGTTCCTCTTTTGGAGTTGCGGGCGGCACGTTGAGTTACAGGTGCTTAGGATCAAGGACCTGTACAAAATCCCTGTCTGAATCATCAGCCTGGATGTCCTTGATATTGTGGTTTGACTTCTGGTCTTGGTTTCCCCGATGTCCTATCTGTTAGGATAAAGAAGAAATCCAAACCAGAGCGACCATCCGTGTTTGATCATACACACACACACACACACACACACACACACACACACACACACACACACACACACACACACACACACACACACACACACACACACACACACACACACACACACACACACACACACACACACACACACACATTCACTCACGCTAATTTAATGTAACAAAACAAGACAGGCGCACATTTTCGGCCAACAGGACTTTTGTCACGGTTAAACAAGAAACAACAAAGAACAACTACATAAAATGTAAAGTTAAAAACCAGCAAGACTTCCCTGGCGTTCCGTCGAGCAGGAAAAGAAACCGACAATAAAGAACAGAACGAAAAATATAGCAACATGATAAATTATTCAGAACGAAAATATATTTTAAACACCATTACTGGTCTTCCTCATTTTTTCATATAGCCATTACATATCCCTTTATATCATACCATTTTTCTCTTCAAACAAATTGACACTTTCTTACCCGAATATTACAAGTATGTTCTCTAATTTACAGAACAAAATAACTTCCCCATTTTCATACACCAGAAAAAGACAGCATACTTCCTGCCTTCACATACTACAAAATCCAAGCCCCAACATAATCTGGAGCAAGGTGACTATTATCGTACAAGCAAACAGAGACCAGAAACACATGAAAATGGAATAAGAACACTCTTTTGTTTAGCGAAACAAAACAGGCACACATGCTTGGCAAGCTGGCTTTCGTCAAGCGAACACAAAACACAGCAAAGAAAACAGATTCAGGACAAATACATCAGATTAGCTATCTTCCCTGGTGTTTCGTGAGCGTTGAGCTGGAGAAGAAATATGTAAAGCAATCTGTAAATCGTGGGTCGTAAAACTCAAAGCTAAAATGTCCAGGGTTGTAAACTTCAAAGCTAAAATATCCAGCGTTGTAAAACGTAAAGCTAAAATATCCAGGGTTGTAAACTTCAAAGCTATAATGTCCAGCGTTGTAAAGCGTAAAGCTAAGATGTCCAGGGTTGTAAAACTCAAAACTAAAATGTCCAGGGTTGTAAAACTCAAAGCTAAAATGTCCAGGTTTCTAAAAGCTAAAGCTAAGATGTCCAGGGTTGTAAACTTCAAAGCTAAAATGTCCAGCGTTGTAAAACGTAAAGCTAAAATGTCCAGGGTTGTAAAAACTCTAAGCTAAAATTACCAGGATTGTAAACTCAAAGCTAAAAGGTCCAGGTTTGTAAAACTCAAAGCTGAAAGGTCCAGGGTTCTAAAAGTCAAAGTTAAAATGTCCAGGGTTGTAAACTTCAAAGCTAAAATGTCCAGCGTTGTAAAACGTAAAGCTAAAATGTCCAGGGTTGTAAAACTCAAAGCTAAAATGTCCAGGGTTGTAAAACTCAAGCTAAAATGTCCAGGTTTCTAAATGCCAAAGCTATAATGTCCAGGGTTGTAAACTTCAAAGCTAAAATGTCCAGCGTTTTAAAACGTAAAGCTAAAATGTTCAGGGTTGTAAAACTCAAAGCTAATATGTCCAAGGTTGTAAACGTCAAAGCTAAAATGTCCAGCGTTGTAAAACGTAAAGCTAAAATGTCCACGGTTGTAAAAACTCTAAGCTAATATTACCAGGGTTGTAAAACTCAAAGCTAAAAGGTCCAGGTTTGTAAAACTCAAAGCTGAAAGGTCCAGGGTTCTAAAAGTCAAAGTTAAAATGTCCAGGGTTGTAAACTTCAAAGCTAAAATGTCCAGCGTTGTAAAACGTAAAGCTAAAATGTCCAGGGTTGTAAAACTCAAAGCTAAAATGTCCAGGGTTGTAAAACTCAAGCTAAAATGTCCAGGTTTCTAAATGCCAAAGCTAAAATGTCCAGGGTTGTAAACTTCAAAGCTAAACTGTCCAGCGTTTTAAAACGTAAAGCTAAAATGTTCAGGGTTGTAAAACTCTAAGCTAATATGTCCAAGGTTGTAAACATCAAAGCTAAAATGTCCAGGGTTGTAAACTTCAAAGCTAAAATGTCCAGCGTTGTAAAACGTAAAGCTAAAATGTCCAGGGTTGTAAAACTCAAAGCTAAAATGTCCAGGGTTGTAAAACTCAAGCTAAAATGTCCAGGTTTCTAAATGCCAAAGCTATAATGTCCAGGGTTGTAAACTTCAAAGCTAAAATGTCCATCGTTTTAAAACGTAAAGCTAAAATGTTCAGGGTTGTAAAACTCAAAGCTAATATGTCCAAGGTTGTAAACGTCAAAGCTAAAATGTCCAGCGTTGTAAAACGTAAAGCTAAAATGTCCACGGTTGTAAAAACTCTAAGCTAATATTACCAGGGTTGTAAAACTCAAAGCTAAAAGGTCCAGGTTTGTAAAACTCAAAGCTGAAAGGTCCAGGGTTCTAAAAGTCAAAGTTAAAATGTCCAGGGTTGTAAACTTCAAAGCTAAAATGTCCAGCGTTGTAAAACGTAAAGCTAAAATGTCCAGGGTTGTAAAACTCAAAGCTAAAATGTCCAGGGTTGTAAACTCAAGCTAAAATGTCCAGGTTTCTAAATGCCAAAGCTAAAATGTCCAGGGTTGTAAACTTCAAAGCTAAACTGTCCAGCGTTTTAAAACGTAAAGCTAAAATGTTCAGGGTTGTAAAACTCTAAGCTAATATGTCCAAGGTTGTAAACATCAAAGCTAAAATGTCCAGGGTTGTAAATTTCAAAGCTAAAATGTCCAGGGTTGTAAAACTCAAAGCTAAAATTACCAGGGTAGTAAAACTCAAAGCTAAAATGTCCAGGGTTGTAAACTCAAAGCTAAAATGCACAGGGTTCTAAAAGTCAAAGCTAAAATGTCCAGGGTTGTAAACTTCAAAGCTAAAATGTCCAGCGTTGTAAAACGTAAAGCTAAAATGTCCAGGGTTGTAAAACTCAAAGCTAAAATGTCTAGCGTTGTAAAACTCAAAGCTAAAATATCCAGTGTTGTAAAACGTAAAGCTAAGATGTCCAGGGCTGTAAAACTCAAAGCTAAAATACTCAGGGCTGTAAAAGTCAAAGCTAAAATGTCCATCGTTTTAAAACGTAAAGCTAAAATGTTCAGGGTTGTAAAACTCAAAGCTAATATGTCCAAGGTTGTAAACGTCAAAGCTAAAATGTCCAGCGTTGTAAAACGTAAAGCTAAAATGTCCACGGTTGTAAAAACTCTAAGCTAATATTACCAGGGTTGTAAAACTCAAAGCTAAAAGGTCCAGGTTTGTAAAACTCAAAGCTGAAAGGTCCAGGGTTCTAAAGTCAAAGTTAAAATGTCCAGGGTTGTAAACTTCAAAGCTAAAATGTCCAGCGTTGTAAAACGTAAAGCTAAAATGTCCAGGGTTGTAAAACTCAAAGCTAAAATGTCCAGGGTTGTAAAACTCAAGCTAAAATGTCCAGGTTTCTAAATGCCAAAGCTAAAATGTCCAGGGTTGTAAACTTCAAAGCTAAACTGTCCAGCGTTTTAAAACGTAAAGCTAAAATGTTCAGGGTTGTAAAACTCTAAGCTAATATGTCCAAGGTTGTAAACATCAAAGCTAAAATGTCCAGGGTTGTAAATTTCAAAGCTAAAATGTCCAGGGTTGTAAAACTCAAAGCTAAAATTACCAGGGTAGTAAAACTCAAAGCTAAAATGTCCAGGGTTGTAAACTCAAAGCTAAAATGCACAGGGTTCTAAAAGTCAAAGCTAAAATGTCCAGGGTTGTAAACTTCAAAGCTAAAATGTCCAGCGTTGTAAAACGTAAAGCTAAAATGTCCAGGGTTGTAAAACTCAAAGCTAAAATGTCTAGCGTTGTAAAACTCAAAGCTAAAATATCCAGTGTTGTAAAACGTAAAGCTAAGATGTCCAGGGCTGTAAAACTCAAAGCTAAAATACTCAGGGCTGTAAAAGTCAAAGCTAAAATGTCCATCGTTTTAAAACTCAAAGCTAAAATGTCCAGGGGCGTAAAACTCAAAGCTAAATTGTCCAGGTTGTATATGTGTGATACCATAACAAGGTTATATCCAGTTCAACACTCAATGAAATATCAGGGGATGATGTGTTATTTTTGTCTTGAATCAAGTGACTTTGCTGTCTTCATGTCTCTTTGTTTTGTGCCTTGTTTTGTCATTCAAATGAAAGTCATTTTGTTTTTGTTTTTTGTTTTTTGTTTCTGGATTAACTCCCACATACCTTGGAAATTACGATTCCAAGAGAAAAGCCTAAAGCAGGTTTTCACTACAAAGGAAGCTGACTGAGCGATTCAAGTTGTCCCTTTGCCGTTTACTTTCCCAGCACCTTGCCATTCTACAGGGCTTATGTGCAGCCTTATGGGCTGTGTCATGATCATTCTGAACCTTCTCCATCACATGGCATCAGTGGCGTCAGTACATATGGAATTTCCTTCCATCCACGAGACACCAGCTTAAGACACCGAAGCTGAAATGTGTCCACCTGGCTGAGATCTACATGTATTCACTCATGTGTTTCAAAACACACCTTGAGCACGTGTAACATTATCTATGGGATGCACTGTACACACGGTCTAAAACTGTGGTATTGCTGTAAAACAGAATCCAAAATGCCCCACTGCACACGTGGGTCATCACCACAGTGTTATACTCCACAAACACATACACTTTGTATGTGGCATTAACTTTGAACAAACATAGCACAGGAATATTCATGTTGTACACGTATGATACCATTACAGTGATTACTGAGGAACATTCGTGATGATTACCTCACAAGGCTCTGACAGTACATTTTGTTACGGAAATCCCAAGAATGAAAACTAGCCACTGAAGAAATCAGAAACTTTTGACTCATAATGTGCATTCTTCTTAACAATAATTCATAATCTGCAACGTAGCATAACTTGTCTTGGATGCCCAGTTTCTAAAATATGTTGCAGAAATGCAGTAGTATAGCAGTTGTTTTCTTCTGATGGTCACAGTCCTTGTTTTTTATCTTTCTTTCCATTTATCGTTACATCAACGGTATCAGATGTTTTATCAGAGTACTTGTACAAACAAGCAACAAAAAAGAAAGAAAGAAACAAAAATTCAAACAAACTTGTACGGCAATTTCCCCACACTTAGAAAAATGTTGCCTGCAAATGTAACATTTTATCCTCACGTAAATTTCTATTTAAAGTTTCTAAGCTTGGAGTTGGCCATGACTAAGAAGAATGCTGAGAGTTCTACGGACAACAAGAAGATCATCAATAAAGAAGATTAGAAAAAGACAATCAATATTTATAGGACATTTCATGAGGAGAGAGAAATTAGAGCACCAGGTCACATCAAGAAAGCTTATGCAAAGAGGACACCAGGTAGAATCAGGCAGAAAATATTGGACAGACTTGCAGGGTGGCTGAGGACGGAGAGGGTGGGAGATGTATTTGCGGCGACAAGGGATAGATTCGTATGGAGGGCCATGATCGCCGAAGCCATGCGTCAGGGCACATCATGATGATGATGATGATGATGATGATGATGATGATGATGATGATGATGATGATGATGATGGTGATAGCTTGGAGCGCTACATACACTTTCTTTTTTTATTGAAATGTATATAATAAAAACAGACCAATGTATGTTTTGTCCATTAACAAACTATCCGTTGTCATTCTAATTGTAAACCTACTATCGAAAACTAAGTATCATCCAGTTCCACCAACTAGTTTTGGTCGTAAAGTCAGATTGCAAACTGGTGTCTATCCTTTAGAAATAACTCACGTTTCTTCCTTACTCGTGTTTGATATCGTCGTGTTTTTTGTATCTTTTGTTAAACTGGTGGTACGTGTGACTTGCATACTTATGATTTTCCTCATGCGTGCTTCCTTAGCTTGACGTCTGCGTTCTAGAAAGGTGTTAAGTGTGTAGAGAAAAGGGTTGATGGCAGAGTTAAGTGGCAGAGCAACAATGGCTAGTGCCACGTTCACTTCACCAGAGATGGGAAAGCCGCTGGAAGAAAGCAGGCCCAGCAGACCTATGGGAAACCAGCAAAGAAAATCACTGACAGCAATGGTGATGAGACGACGGGCGATAGTCAGGTCTTTGGTTGACTTAGTGGACGAGGACGAGGACATGGCATTTCTTCTGATGGACAAGTAGATACAGATTTGCCCAATCCCAATCACAATGAACAATACAAAGTTCAGAACTATCATAACACCGAAGGAGTAGTTGTGGCCTGGAAACTGTTGCCTGGTGATTGGAAGTGGAATACAGATGCCTGTCTGGCTGTAGAAATCCCAGTGTGAGGTCAGGGGCAGCAAAGGAACCGCAGCCAGTAAGAGTCCTATACTCCACACCACAGCACAAGCTGCATGTGCTGATTTTCTTGAGAAATGAAGCCTACTGAAGGGAAATTGCAATACCACAAATCGGTCAAAAGTGATTAGACAGATAATGAAAGCAGACACCTCACTGGACAACAATGACACAAATCCTGCAGATCTGCACGCTGCACTCTCCCTCCACTTTAAATCTTCCCAAAGATAAGTACCTCTATAAATCTGATCAGCAATTCCTATTATCAAAAGGTAGATTCCCATCAGAAAGTCTGACACACAAAGGTGTGTGACCAATACTCCGAATCCGAGTGCTTTACTTGGAGCAAAACAGGTCCTGAGAATAAAGCTACCAAGGTTGCCCACAATTGCCAAACCAGACAACACAAATAATAGTATTCGATAGAAGTTGGAACGTAGAAGGTCATCACAAGATGATATTTCATCTGAAGGAGCATGGCAGCTGCGAATGTTAAAGCCTGTGGGTAGTACAGCTGGACAGCACAGCTTGAAGTTGTCGGCGTAGACTGAATAAAGGTCTGACAAACCTGAAAACACATCTTCGGGGAAAACAGTAACAGCTGAGCCTCGAAGATCAATGACATTCAATTTGGAAAGCAATTCAAATCCTTCTTCATCGATAGTATGAATGTTGCAATCTGACAAATTCAGTGTTCGCAGATGTGGAAATAATGATAGAACACTGACGTTTAGTGTTGGGAGTGCTATTCCTCCCAGATTCAAAACTTGTAAGCTGAACATTTTAAATTGCTTAGATAAATCCCGTAAAAATAATTCTTGCGCAAGAGGGTTTTCGGACAAACGAAGCTCCTGTAAATTAGGTATAGAAACCAACTCACTCGTTTTCACTGCTCTCAGATGATTACTTCTTACGTCTAATATTCTTAGATTAGGCAGTGTAAGGCCTTTCAAATCTGTAAGATTACAATCAGCCAAATTTACGTAGATAAGCAGCGAATTGTTCTGAATGTCTGAGGGTTTCAACATGGATCCTTTGGCGTCAAGATATCTTAAATGAGGATATTCACTGACTGGAAAAGGCTGGAGGCAATAAAAAGCCCAGCCATAACAAGTACAGTATTCAGGACAGTTCAGATCACATAGCAGTTCATCATCATGCTGTGGACAGTGGAATTCTCCATCACATATATAGTCTGGATGCACACAAACCCTTGAACCACGACAACGATACAAACCAGGACAGGTATATTCTTCACAGCCCAATTCATCAGTTTTGTTTGGACAGTCGTAGACTTCATTACACCGAAAGAATATAGGCATGCAGTATCCGTTTGGAATACATTGGAAATGAGTGTTAGGACAGCTGGTAACGTTTGTGGAATCGTTGAGAGCTGTGAAATGTAATTTAAGATTTTTGTCAAAATTTACAATTCCAGTTGTGGGTGGACTGTAGAACGTACTGTCAGTCATCCATCGAGCACACAGTGCTTCGTCCATTCCGTTGACACACTGTTTACGTCCATCACACATTTGGACATCTGAAATGCACTGTTGAACCCACACACATACACACATGCGTATGCACGCATGCACACACACACCCACACACACACACACACACACACACACACACGCGCACACACACACACACACACACACACACACACACACACACACACACACACACACACACACACACACACACACACACTCAACAATTTTAACCGATAGAAACTGAATGAGTGAATATCATGAAAATTACGACGATACATCTCCAGAAGTCAATTAACACAAAATGGTGGGCTTTGAGTGAAACAGCAGTGACACGTCATACAATAGATGTACACTGTTCAGTTATTAACACGAAACCCATACACGCACAGACAAATATACACGTGCACGCACACAACTGTACTGGTACTCGCGCATGCTTGTGTGTATACAAGGAAATATATAAAACACACATACTCACTCAAGCATGCTTGTCACCACACAAGCACTGACGTACACATTTTAGAGACATATACACACTTGCATACACACACCCCACTACCATCAATATCAGAACCACATACACAAAGCGAATAAGGACGATGTGATCTGTCATTAATATCATCCAATCAAACGTGCATTTCGTTCCATTCCCATTTCTGCCACACTTGAAATGAGTGAATAATGGCTGTGATGCTGAAATATTTGCCTAATTGTTTAACATATTTCTGACTACGCAACACTGCTGAGTTTCCTGACCTATGTTCAAGTAATTTTTATTTACAATCAACGCAACAAGATCTTTTTACATGCTACGTTTTCTACAGATTTGCTTTAGATTTTGAGAACTTGTGTAAACATTATTGTTTGATATATTGTGTGAATGTGTATTGCAAAACAATGGGATAGGCTCATTTGAAAATTCTGTTCGACCATGCCTACTTACAGGACCCTACTGGCACCACGAGCATTTTGATTGTTGTGTGTCGTGGTACTCACAAACGGTGAACGATCATCACCATTACCGCCATTCAACACATCACTGTCACTACTTTCGTTGGAATTGTCAGCAAAATCACTGTCAAAACCATCACTCAAATATTTATTCTGCAGCGTTAAATTCGTCTGTGAAGATTTCATAAAGCGCTTGTTCAGCAGTGTAAAAGTTCTTGCTTTGCTATAATTTCGAATGAAAAAAAAGCGTTTCCTTTACAAGAAGTTCAGAGTTGCTTCCCTCTGAAAGTCTTGTGTGGCGAAGTCCTGCTTGTTCTATTTCCCGGCAACAGTCAAACCTTACAGCGATAGTCATGGCCGGCAAATTGTCTGTTGTGGTTAACAGGCGGAATTTCGTATATCGCGTCGCTCAAATTAATTTTTGATGTTTCGAAACTGCCTTGTGAACAATCGTCCCCTCTACTTTCTTTCCTCACGTCAGAGTCCATTTTACAGAAATGACAATAGTCCTCTATACTATCTGTCTTTCAAGTAAAATAGTATTCTTGCTTGCTAAAATGTTGCCTGCTGCAGTTTTTAAAAAAGTCAAAAACTGGTTATTCGAAGCAATTTTTTAACCATGATATATGAAAACAAAACAAAACAAAACAAAACAAAACAAACATTCTGAGATCTTTCAGATTTTGTTTTATGGTCTCAGCTGAAGACACATGGTAGAAAAGATGATTCTAGATCCTGAAAACGTTAAACGCTCGAACTCAAAACATGCTGTGCGATTTTTCACCCCCTTGTCATTGTTGGACTTGCGGATGGATGAAGACAGTGAGAGTGGGCGATGTACTTGCAGCGACAAAAGATAGATTCGTATGGAGGCCGTGACAAGCAACACTATGCGACAGGGCACATGATGATAATGATGATGATAGTGATGTCACTGTTGGTCATGAATATCTTTACATCTTCAGAAATAGTTCAACAATGAAGTCTGACGTATAATGGTAGCCAGAGCAATTTTTGTGAGTATCTGTGAAATATACAGTCTCAATAGGAGTTTTATTTGTTGTTTGGTTGGTTGGTTGGTTGGTTGGCTGTTTGGATGGTTGGTTGGTTGGTTGGTTGGTTGGTTGGTTGGTTGATTGGTTGGTTGGTTGGATGGGTTTGGTTCGGTTTGTTTGTTTGTTTGTTTGTTTGTTTGTTTTGCATAGGATGTTTGAAATTAAACTATTTATTTCGAAATTGTATTTTATATTAATTCTATTTTCTTACCTGTGAGCCTCCACAGGGAAAACTCCAGCCACATTCAGGAAACTGACAGAAGTCTTCATCACTCTGGTCCCCACAGTCAGGTCGGTGATCACACACCAGTGTGTAAGGCACACGCTGCACGCCATCGTTGCACTTAAAGGAAGGCGGAAATGGCGTCAGTGGGGCAGAACAAACATGACCAGAGAACGTCTTTTTATCCCAACATGCGCTCTTGTCATCACAGGCTAAGAACTGATGAGTGTAGTGCAGGTCTGGGCATTCCACCATCGACATATTGGATGGCCACGTTGTCATGGACAGCACAGGAATTTGTGATCTTTCAGGCTCGCTTTCTTCATCTTTCTTTACGTCCAGCTGACACAGTAATGGATAAGGCAAACCAAAATCACAGTGCTTACTACTAAATAGTTCTACTCTGTTTAAGTCAGCTAGGAAAACACCACAGCCATTCAAATCCTGCCAGAAGTACATCCGGATGTAATATGCAATAGTGCCATCACTCCACTGGAAGAGATTCCGATACCTGCAGATGTAGAAAGAACATGGAGGATGGTTTATTTTATTCAATTATTTGATTAAATTTTCTCACATTATCGCACAAACACAACACAACACAACACAACACACACACACACACACACACACACACACACACACACACACACACACACACACACACACACACACACACACACACACACACACACACACACACATGACCATGCGCTAATGGTCACCATTACTTTTTGTTATAAATGCAACATACCATAACAATTTATGCTGTACAAATCTTTACTCCATACACGTATGAACCGAAAAACAATTGTGCACCTGTAAGACGTCTCCAGAAATATGTGTGGTTGACGTTTGTTTCAGATAATTGCTCAATGTCTCAAACTGATTAACAACAGCCGCTCAGAATATTAAATCCCGGTTGTTCAGACTTCACACTTCATGATTGTCCCTGTGGGGATGCTGTGAGCTCTTTCAGTATAAATATATCCCACCTTCTGGAAATTCCGCTCTAGAAATTTCCTCTTTTCAGCCACTTTCTTAGTTTCTGCCTTGTTCCTTTGCTTTCTGTCATTTCTTCCTATCGATTTCTGCCTTGCTGATCCATTCAACTGTATGTGTTTGATAAAGTCTTACGTACTTTTTCTTAGGACTGATAACTGGATACATTATTAAGTGCATTTTTGATCCGAGGGAAATGAGATACGTGGAAACAATTTAGGGTAATTTCATCATCATCATCATCAGGTGCCCTGCCGCATGGCGTTGGCGACCATGGACTTCCAACCATCTCTATCTCTCGTTGCCCCAAGCATCTCCCCCACCCTCCACATCCCCAGCCACTCTGCAAGTCCGTCCAGCATTCTCTCTCTGGGTCTACCTGGTGCTCTCTTTCCCTCCAACTTTCCCGTTGTGATCAGGTGCTCCAAATCCCCTTCCTCATAAAATGGCCTATAAATGTTGCCTGTCTTTTCCTAATCTTCCTTATGAGTGATCTACTTGTGTCTGCCTCCATCAAGAATGTCTCGTTTTGTTTTCTTTGCTGTCCGTGGAACTCTCAACATTCTTCTGAGAAACCATATCTCGGCTGCCTCAATCTTGCTCCGGCTTTGCTTGCTGACTGTCCACACCTCGCATTCGTACAACAGTATTGGTTCTATATAACATTCAAGGACTCTCTTTCTGATTTTAATTGATAGGCATTTGTTGGTAAGAATGCTTGTCATCTTCTTGAATGCTGTTTTGGCTTGGCCGATTCTGCCAGCTATTTCCTATGTGCATCTGCCGTCTGATGAAACGACAGTTCCCAGGTATTGAACTTATTAACCTGTGTCAAGGTTGTGCCATTTGCTGTTATTTTGCATGAGGGGATTTCATGTTTTTTACTGATCACCATGACTTCAGTCTTCCTGCTGTTTAGTTCCAACCCCTTACCTTTGCTTTCTATTTCTAGTATATTCAAATATAGGGTAATTTAGACCTGTTTTATAATCCTTAGTTGTGTTTAAATTTGTATTCAGGTATGCTATTCATACACCCTGTGCGATAAATTGGACGGAGTTGTCAACGCCAGGGGCATGTCCTTAGATTATGTGCGCAAATGCATTGATATGTGTACTTAATTTTTCTTTTCCTTTTTTCTTTCTTGTTGAAGTATTGTGTGTGTTTTGAGACGGTTATAGCCCTGATATGGCTCTACGCAGTCGGCTGGGCTTTAAGCAAAAATAACAATAACAGTAACACTTCATGATTGTGCATAGCACTGGCTGTAAAATCCCAGTTCGTTAAAATCTGACAATGAACGACCAAAATATCCAGGCTAAAACTCGCAAACAATAATGACTAATTATACCTCAAGGTCACTTGTTTAGTGCCGCTGAAACATTTGTGACAGCATTTAAGGTAAATTTCTAATTCCTTTTTACTTATATGTATATATATCAAGGGATGGGTCAACATCAGATGCACGATATTAAATCGAGCTGTGTTGTGACGTGGCGAGGCTATGCCGCGTCGATGTTTTTGTCGAGTTGTATCCGCGTTTTGAAGTCACGAAGTTCATCTACGGGAAACGACTGTGTCTGAAAAAACGAACCCTTAGATTTTCTAGAGGTTGCTTCCCATAGACCGGGCGTCGCCGATTATTTATTTATTTATTTATTTATTTATTTATTTATTTATTTATTTATTATTTATTATTTATTTATTTATTATTTATTTATTTATTTATTTATTTATCTTTTTTTTTTTTTTTAATTATTATTTTTTTTATATGCATATAGTTTTCGCGAGCTTTCTAAACAATGTAGACCAATGAGTTTTGAGTTTCAAAATTACTTCGAGAAAGTCGATACGTGTTTTCAAGTGTCCTTATACGCTACGAGAAGGATTAAAATTGATAGTGAATGCTTGGAACAAGGATGCTTTAAACGTGATATATTTTTTATCTATGTTTACGTAATAATCCCTAAAAAAACAAATCGTGATTTAGACGTGACGTTTTTACTCCTTCAGTGTTTGGATATAGACATGGGGATCCGCTGCCCAGGGGATATTTTTATGGTGATGGAGTGTGAGTGAATATGTGTATATAGTTTTTCTTTTTTGTGAGAGGTACAGGAAGGTGCTGTCTATGTGGATTTTGGAGAAGATGGCTGAGGTTTTTGGTGTTTGTTGCGGTTCATGGAAATTGTACTGACCCTAGAGTGGGAAAAAATGCATCAAGTTTTAGGTATTCCTAGACAGGAATCTCTGCTAGATTGGTGACACGCTTTGGTGGCCAGACAGACCCAAGTCTAGGTCCACTTTAAGTTTCCATATCTGTATGTTCCACATCTCTACGTTCCCACGTCTCTATGTTCCCACATCTCTATGTTCCCACATCTCTATGTTCCCACGTCTCTGTGTTCCCACGTCTCTATGTTCCCACGTCTCTAAGTTCCGACATCTCTATGTTCCCACGTCTCTAAGTTCCGACATCTCTGTGTTCCCACGTCTCTATGTTCCCACGTCTCTAAGTTCCGACATCTCTATGTTCCCACGTCTCTAAGTTCCGACCATCCTCTCTATGATTCTTCCACGTCTCTAAGTTCCGACATCTCTATGTTCCCACGTCTCTTCTCTGTTCCCACGTCTCTATGTTCCCACGTCTCTAAGTTCCGACATCTCTATGTTCCCAGTCTCTATGTTCCCACGTCTCTGTGTTCCCTCGTCTCTATGTTCCCACATCTCTATGTTCCCACATCTCTAGTTCCCACGTCTCTATTTCCCACGTCTCTATGTTCCCACATCTCTAAGTTCCGACATCTATATGTTCCCACGTCTCTATTGTTCCTATGTCTGTATGTTCCCACATCTGAATGTTCCCGCAGATACACAAACATAGAGGTATGGAAATATAGAGATATGGAAGCATAGATATATGGAAACATAGATTTGGAAATATAGAGATATGGAAATATAGAGACGTGGAAACATAGAGGTATGGAAATATAGAGATATGGAAATATAGAGATATGGAAATATAGAGATATGGAAATATAGAGATATGGAAACATAGAGATATGGAAATATAGAGATATGGAAATATAGAGATACAGAAATATAGAGATACAGATATATAGAGATATGGAAATATAAAGATATGGAAATATAGAGATATGGAAATATAGAGATATGGAAATATAGAGATATGGAAATATAGAGATATGGAAATATAGAGACGTGGAAACATAGAGATGTGGAAACATAGAGACATGGAAACATAGAGATATGGAAACATAGAGATATGGAAACATAGAGATGTGGAAACATAGAGACATGGAAACATACAGATATGGAAACATAGAGATATGGAAATGTAGAGATATGGAAACATAGAGATATGGAAACATAGAGATATGGAAATGTAGAGATATGGAAACATAGAGACATGGAAACATACAGATATGGAAACATAGAGATATGGAAATATAGAGACATGGAAATATAGAGATATGGTAGAAAGAAACTCTAGGGAGAGCTAGACAACAGAAGGTCTTCAGAGAAGTAACCCCCTTTAGACAAGTGTTTCGGCCCTGAATTCCTTACACTCTCGGGGGGCTGGGCCACATCCAGGTCATGACTCCTGGATGCCCTTCTGCTGTTGTCTATTTTTTTTTTCCCACGCCGGGGATCGAACCTGGGCGATTCTGCGCTTCAGAACTGCGGTACGCGGTTTTACCAATGTGCTAACGGGGCACACATCATCTGTAGGGAATTTAATCCTTATGAAGTTCACTTTTTTCGTTCCTCCTTGCCCAGATCCAGCTTGAGCTCCTTTCTGCTGCCTCTGCCATCGCTTTAAGGGCTCTAGTCCTCTTCTTCCCAGAAATGGCGAGTTGTTTCATGAGATCATAAGCGGAGGTGCCCACAAACCCTCTTGCCCCGACCTCTATGGCGAAGATTTTGACCCGCAGACCTGCTTTCTTCAGGGTGCTGGCAAGACCGGCGTATTTTTCGGTCTTGTAGATATGTGCTTCTTCCATTCTGCTTTCGTATGGCACAGTGAGTTCTATCAGAATCACTTGTTTCGAGGAGTCAGAGTGGAGAGCGATGTCTGGTCTCATGCCTGTCTTGCTGATGACATCTGGGTAATTTCTCCACTCTGGGAGGTCTGCTGTACACTCCCAGTCGACTGCTCCATCCAGAAGACCCTTTGGCAATGTGCTGGTTGTCATAGCCCTTTCGGGCCAGACCTGTTTCCCTCCTGCTTTGTAGAACGTTGTCATAGCAATTGGTGCGTTTGGGGTCATGGTTTTTTCGCTAACCACATCTGTGATCACTTTCAGAACTTGGTTGTGCCTCCATGTATACCTTCCTTGGGCTAGCGCTACTTTGCAAGAGCTTAGGACATGTTCCACTGTTTGTTTCTTCTGACAGAGCGGACATGCTGGGTCGTCTGCTTTCCCCCATTTCACTAAGTTTGCATTCGAGGGGAGCAGGTCATATACAGATCTGAGGAGGAAGCTTATCCTTAAAGGAGCCATGTGCCACATATCGTTCCAGCTGAGACTTCTTTGGAGTGCACTGTCCCATGTTGTCCATTGCCCCTGTTGACCTTGCTGGACTGCCTTCTGCACTCTTTTGACATCTTCTTCTTCCTTCAACTCCTGTATGATCATGTCTCTTTTTTCCTTCCCTTTGGCTTTGGACCACCACTGCATTTTTGTTGCTCCCAGTCCCTGTCTGTTGGTTTGCGTGTGTCCAATTATTTCTTTGATGCTGAGGTTTCTCTTGGCATTGTTTACAGCCTCTTGGACTTTCCACTTTCTGCCAGTTCTCAGCTTTGGATGAACTGCTCTCACGATATTGTCCTCCGATTCCTCCAGCATGCTCAACAGTCTTGCTTTTCCAACTTTGTATTCCTCCACTATGGATTTCAGAGGTAGCTTCAGCATTGCTTGACGACAGTAGAATGCAACATCAGTGAGACCAGGTGGGACACCGAGCCATTTTCTTGTGTATTTGTTGATTTTGGCTTCCATTGCTTCGACTGTGCTGGTGCAAATGTCATAGATTAGCAGTGGCCACGGCAGCTTTGGTATCAGCATGAACTGTAGACACCAGACTTTGTATTTGCCTGGCAGTCCGCAGTTATCTATTTTCTTCAGGCCTTCTTCTGCTGTTTGCTTGGTTTCACATCCCCTTTGTGTGTCTTTCAGGGAGTCATCATACCATCTTCCGAGACTTTTTACTGGCTCTTCTGTGACAGTGGGGATGGCTTGGTTGGCTACCATGAATTTGACTGAATCTGCCACTTTTCCTTTTCGCAGTGAGAGACTTCGGGATTTCTTTGGTTTGAACCTCATTCTTGAAGAGGCCACCAGCTCATCCAGCTGCTTTAAGATTTGGTGTGTCTCTTCCTCATCCGTGGACAAGACTGTTGTGTCATCCATGAAAGCTTTCAGAGGAGGCATCTGGTATCCATCTCCCAGATTCACTGGACCTGAACTCTTCATTGCAGCTTTCAAGATGACTTCCATTGCCAACACGAACAGTATGGGAGAGATTGCACAGCCCATTGCAATGCCCACCTCTAGGTCTATCCAGTCCGTGGTGTATTCTTTGGTAGAGAACCGCATTGAGAACCCTTGGAAATACTTCCTCAGCATTGTTCGGATGTTTTCTGGGATGTGATACATTTCAAGAGCCAGCTGGATCATATCGTGTGGAACTGATCCATATGCATTCGCCAGATCAAGCCAAACTACGTCAATGTCTCTCTTCTCTGTTCTTGCTTTTTGGATGGCATCCCAAATCAACGTGGCATGTTCCAAGCATCCAGGCATTCCTGGTATGCCTCCCTTTTGGACTGACATATCCAGATACTTGTTTTCAGTCAGGTATTTTGTCAATCTTGCAGCCATAACAGAGAAGAAGATTTTCCCCTCGACGTTCAGAAGTGATATTGGCCTGAACTGATTGATGCTGCTGGAGTTTTGCTCCTTCGGAATGTACACTCCTTCAGCTCTCATCCATTGGTCGCTGATCTTCTGGTTCCTCCATGCTGATCGAATCATCTTGTGGAGCCACTCGAGCACTTTTGGGCATTTCTTGTAGAGCAGGTATGGTATTCCGTTTGGTCCAGGTGCTGACTTGGCTCTGGCTTTCTTTACTACGTTCTTCACTTCATCCAGTGTTGGTGGTTTGTTATTGAATTTTCCTTCTGGCGCTGCAGGCCAAACCAGATTTTGGATTTCAAGTGGTGCCTCGCGCTGAGAATCGGAATATGTTTCCCTGAGATGCTGCTCTAGGGTTTCCTTGCCCACTGTGAGAGTCCCTGATTTGGGTTGTTCAAACAGCTTTCTTGCAAAGTCAAAGGGATCTTTGAAGAAACGATCTGAGTCTTCTTCTTTTTGCTCTTTCTTCGCCTTGCTGATTCCACTTTGCTGAGAGCATTGTGTTTGGCCTTCAGATCTTTCCAGAGTTCCAGGAGCCCTTGCTTCTCGAATTCTGAGGCAGTTTTCATTCGCTTTTTAAGCTTCCTTTTCTCCCTCCGGATGCTCTCCATCTGTTGCTGTCTTCTGGATTTCTGGGGAGGCGTTTTTGTCTTTGGCTGCTTCACTCCATAAGTGTCCCTGCAGATAGAGTATATGATGTCTCCGTATGTGTCAAGTTTGTGTTCCAGCGTACTGTTCCCTATTAGCGCATTCAGCTTAAGGACAAGTTCCTCATCTAATTTCTCCCATTGTTCTTTTGCACCGGCAGGCGGCAAATTGAGTTTTCCACGTTTGGCGTTAAGAGCTTGTGCAAAATCCGCATCAGAACCATCAGCGTGGATGTCCTTGGCACTATGGTTTAATTCCTGGCCTTGGTCATCCAACGTCTCACCTGCTATCGCAGTGCGCTGCTGCTGGTTCGTATGTGTCTTCAAACAGCCCGTTTTTGTCCTGTGGATCTTCATGCCGCGTTTGGTGGTGAATCTCCTTCCACACGCACACGGAAATTCCAACTGGTCATTAATCATGGTCCGTTGTGCGTTTCCAGTCGTGATGGAGTCAGTGCCGATGGATTCATCATTCTCTCCCCCTTTCGGTGAATCCTGGGAGCATCTTTCATTTGGAAAACTCGTGGCATGTTATCAAAGGCAAGGTGGGAAGCCAACCCACAAAGCCCGCAGATCTAGTCTTTCCCAGTGTCCTTCGGTCTTTCCCGAATGTCCTCCGAACTATTCCCGGAAGTCAATGGACTGACCATGTGCAGGTAGAAAGAAACTCTAGGGAGAGCTAGACAACAGAAGGTCTTCAGAGAAGTAACCCCCTTTAGACAAGTGTTTCGGCCCTGAATTCCTTACACTCTCGGGGGGCCGGGCCACATCCAGGTCATGACTCCTGGATGCCCTTCTGCTGTTGTCTATTTTTTTTTTTTCCCACGCCGGGGATCGAACCTGGGCGATTCTGCGCTTCAGAACTGCGGTACGCGGTTTTACCAATGTGCTAACGGGGCACACATCATCTGTAGGGAATTTAATCCTTATGAAGTTCACTTTTTTGGTTCCTCCTTGCCCAGATCCAGCTTGAGCTCCTTTCTGCTGCCTCTGCCATCGCTTTAAGGGCTCTAGTCCTCTTCTTCCCAGAAATGGCGAGTTGTTTCATGAGATCATAAGCGGAGGTGCCCACAAACCCTCTTGCCCCGACCTCTATGGCGAAGATTTTGACCCGCAGACCTGCTTTCTTCAGGGTGCTGGCAAGACCGGCGTATTTTTCGGTCTTGTAGATATGTGCTTCTTCCATTCTGCTTTCGTATGGCACAGTGAGTTCTATCAGAATCACTTGTTTCGAGGAGTCAGAGTGGAGAGCGATGTCTGGTCTCATGCCTGTCTTGCTGATGGAAACATAGAGACATGGAAACATACAGATATGGAAATATAGAGATATGGAAATATAGAGATATGGAAATATAGAGATATGGAAACATAGAGACATGGAAACATACAGATATGGAAACATAGAGATATGGAAATATAGAGATATGGAAATATAGAGACATGGAAACATAGAGACATGGAAACATAGAGACATGGAAATATAGAGATATGGAAATATAGAGACATGGAAACATACAGATATGGAAACATACAGATATGGAAACATAGAGATATGGAAATATAGAGACATGGAAACATACAGATATGGAAACATAGAGATATGGAAACATAGAGATATGGAAACATAGAGACATGGAAACATAGAGACATGGAAACATACAGATATGGAAACATACAGATATGGAAACATAGAGACATGGAAACATACAGATATGGAAACATAGAGATATGGAAACATAGAGATATGGAAACATAGAGATATGGAAATATAGAGACATGGAAACATAGAGACATGGAAACATAGAGACATGGAAATATAGAGACATGGAAACATAGAGACATGGAAACATAGAGACATGGAAATATAGAGACATGGAAACATAGAGACATGGAAACATAGAGACATGGAAACATAGAGACATGGAAACATACAGATATGGTAGAAAGAAACTCTAGGGAGAGCTAGACAACAGAAGGTCTTCAGAGAAGTAACCCCCTTTAGACAAGTGTTTCGGCCCTGAATTCCTTACACTCTCGGGGGGCTGGGCCACATCCAGGTCATGACTCCTGGATGCCCTTCTGCTGTTGTCTATTTTTTTTTTCCCACGCCGGGGATCGAACCTGGGCGATTCTGCGCTTCAGAACTGCGGTACGCGGTTTTACCAATGTGCTAACGGGGCACACATCATCTGTAGGGAATTTAATCCTTATGAAGTTCACTTTTTTCGTTCCTCCTTGCCCAGATCCAGCTTGAGCTCCTTTCTGCTGCCTCTGCCATCGCTTTAAGGGCTCTAGTCCTCTTCTTCCCAGAAATGGCGAGTTGTTTCATGAGATCATAAGCGGAGGTGCCCACAAACCCTCTTGCCCCGACCTCTATGGCGAAGATTTTGACCCGCAGACCTGCTTTCTTCAGGGTGCTGGCAAGACCGGCGTATTTTTCGGTCTTGTAGATATGTGCTTCTTCCATTCTGCTTTCGTATGGCACAGTGAGTTCTATCAGAATCACTTGTTTCGAGGAGTCAGAGTGGAGAGCGATGTCTGGTCTCATGCCTGTCTTGCTGATGACATCTGGGTAATTTCTCCACTCTGGGAGGTCTGCTGTACACTCCCAGTCGACTGCTCCATCCAGAAGACCCTTTGGCAATGTGCTGGTTGTCATAGCCCTTTCGGGCCAGACCTGTTTCCCTCCTGCTTTGTAGAACGTTGTCATAGCAATTGGTGCGTTTGGGGTCATGGTTTTTTCGCTAACCACATCTGTGATCACTTTCAGAACTTGGTTGTGCCTCCATGTATACCTTCCTTGGGCTAGCGCTACTTTGCAAGAGCTTAGGACATGTTCCACTGTTTGTTTCTTCTGACAGAGCGGACATGCTGGGTCGTCTGCTTTCCCCCATTTCACTAAGTTTGCATTCGAGGGGAGCAGGTCATATACAGATCTGAGGAGGAAGCTTATCCTTAAAGGAGCCATGTGCCACATATCGTTCCAGCTGAGACTTCTTTGGAGTGCACTGTCCCATGTTGTCCATTGCCCCTGTTGACCTTGCTGGACTGCCTTCTGCACTCTTTTGACATCTTCTTCTTCCTTCAACTCCTGTATGATCATGTCTCTTTTTTCCTTCCCTTTGGCTTTGGACCACCACTGCATTTTTGTTGCTCCCAGTCCCTGTCTGTTGGTTTGCGTGTGTCCAATTATTTCTTTGATGCTGAGGTTTCTCTTGGCATTGTTTACAGCCTCTTGGACTTTCCACTTTCTGCCAGTTCTCAGCTTTGGATGAACTGCTCTCACGATATTGTCCTCCGATTCCTCCAGCATGCTCAACAGTCTTGCTTTTCCAACTTTGTATTCCTCCACTATGGATTTCAGAGGTAGCTTCAGCATTGCTTGACGACAGTAGAATGCAACATCAGTGAGACCAGGTGGGACACCGAGCCATTTTCTTGTGTATTTGTTGATTTTGGCTTCCATTGCTTCGACTGTGCTGGTGCAAATGTCATAGATTAGCAGTGGCCACAGCAGCTTTGGTATCAGCATGAACTGTAGACACCAGACTTTGTATTTGCCTGGCAGTCCGCAGTTATCTATTTTCTTCAGGCCTTCTTCTGCTGTTTGCTTGGTTTCACATCCCCTTTGTGTGTCTTTCAGGGAGTCATCATACCATCTTCCGAGACTTTTTACTGGCTCTTCTGTGACAGTGGGGATGGCTTGGTTGGCTACCATGAATTTGACTGAATCTGCCACTTTTCCTTTTCGCAGTGAGAGACTTCGGGATTTCTTTGGTTTGAACCTCATTCTTGAAGAGGCCACCAGCTCATCCAGCTGCTTTAAGATTTGGTGTGTCTCTTCCTCATCCGTGGACAAGACTGTTGTGTCATCCATGAAAGCTTTCAGAGGAGGCATCTGGTATCCATCTCCCAGATTCACTGGACCTGAACTCTTCATTGCAGCTTTCAAGATGACTTCCATTGCCAACACGAACAGTATGGGAGAGATTGCACAGCCCATTGCAATGCCCACCTCTAGGTCTATCCAGTCCGTGGTGTATTCTTTGGTAGAGAACCGCATTGAGAACCCTTGGAAATACTTCCTCAGCATTGTTCGGATGTTTTCTGGGATGTGATACATTTCAAGAGCCAGCTGGATCATATCGTGTGGAACTGATCCATATGCATTCGCCAGATCAAGCCAAACTACGTCAATGTCTCTCTTCTCTGTTCTTGCTTTTTGGATGGCATCCCAAATCAACGTGGCATGTTCCAAGCATCCAGGCATTCCTGGTATGCCTCCCTTTTGGACTGACATATCCAGATACTTGTTTTCAGTCAGGTATTTTGTCAATCTTGCAGCCATAACAGAGAAGAAGATTTTCCCCTCGACGTTCAGAAGTGATATTGGCCTGAACTGATTGATGCTGCTGGAGTTTTGCTCCTTCGGAATGTACACTCCTTCAGCTCTCATCCATTGGTCGCTGATCTTCTGGTTCCTCCATGCTGATCGAATCATCTTGTGGAGCCACTCGAGCACTTTTGGGCATTTCTTGTAGAGCAGGTATGGTATTCCGTTTGGTCCAGGTGCTGACTTGGCTCTGGCTTTCTTTACTACGTTCTTCACTTCATCCAGTGTTGGTGGTTTGTTATTGAATTTTCCTTCTGGCGCTGCAGGCCAAACCAGATTTTGGATTTCAAGTGGTGCCTCGCGCTGAGAATCGGAATATGTTTCCCTGAGATGCTGCTCTAGGGTTTCCTTGCCCACTGTGAGAGTCCCTGATTTGGGTTGTTCAAACAGCTTTCTTGCAAAGTCAAAGGGATCTTTGAAGAAACGATCTTGAGTCTTCTTCTTTTTGCTCTTTCTTCGCCTTGCTGATTCCACTTTGCTGAGAGCATTGTGTTTGGCCTTCAGATCTTTCCAGAGTTCCAGGAGCCGTTGCTTCTCGAATTCTGAGGCAGTTTTCATTCGCTTTTTAAGCTTCCTTTTCTCCCTCCGGATGCTCTCCATCTGTTGCTGTCTTCTGGATTTCTGGGGAGGCGTTTTTGTCTTTGGCTGCTTCACTCCATAAGTGTCCCTGCAGATAGAGTATATGATGTCTCCGTATGTGTCAAGTTTGTGTTCCAGCGTACTGTTCCCTATTAGCGCATTCAGCTTAAGGACAAGTTCCTCATCTAATTTCTCCCATTGTTCTTTTGCACCGGCAGGCGGCAAATTGAGTTTTCCACGTTTGGCGTTAAGAGCTTGTGCAAAATCCGCATCAGAACCGTCAGCGTGGATGTCCTTGGCACTATGGTTTAATTCCTGGCCTTGGTCATCCAACGTCTCACCTGCTATCGCAGTGCGCTGCTGCTGGTTCGTATGTGTCTTCAAACAGCCCATTTTTGTCCTGTGGATCTTCATGCCGCGTTTGGTGGTGAATCTCCTTCCACACGCACACGGAAATTCCAACTGGTCATTAATCATGGTCCGTTGTGCGTTTCCAGTCGTGATGGAGTCAGTGCCGATGGATTCATCATTCTCTCCCCCTTTCGGTGAATCCTGGGAGCATCTTTCATTTGGAAAACTCGTGGCATGTTATCAAAGGCAAGGTGGGAAGCCAACCCACAAAGCCCGCAGATCTAGTCTTTCCCAGTGTCCTTCGGTCTTTCCCGAATGTCCTCCGAACTATTCCCGGAAGTCAATGGACTGACCATGTGCAGGTAGAAAGAAACTCTAGGGAGAGCTAGACAACAGAAGGTCTTCAGAGAAGTAACCCCCTTTAGACAAGTGTTTCGGCCCTGAATTCCTTACACTCTCGGGGGGCCGGGCCACATCCAGGTCATGACTCCTGGATGCCCTTCTGCTGTTGTCTATTTTTTTTTTTTCCCACGCCGGGGATCGAACCTGGGCGATTCTGCGCTTCAGAACTGCGGTACGCGGTTTTACCAATGTGCTAACGGGGCACACATCATCTGTAGGGAATTTAATCCTTATGAAGTTCACTTTTTTGGTTCCTCCTTGCCCAGATCCAGCTTGAGCTCCTTTCTGCTGCCTCTGCCATCGCTTTAAGGGCTCTAGTCCTCTTCTTCCCAGAAATGGCGAGTTGTTTCATGAGATCATAAGCGGAGGTGCCCACAAACCCTCTTGCCCCGACCTCTATGGCGAAGATTTTGACCCGCAGACCTGCTTTCTTCAGGGTGCTGGCAAGACCGGCGTATTTTTCGGTCTTGTAGATATGTGCTTCTTCCATTCTGCTTTCGTATGGCACAGTGAGTTCTATCAGAATCACTTGTTTCGAGGAGTCAGAGTGGAGAGCGATGTCTGGTCTCATGCCTGTCTTGCTGATGGAAACATAGAGACATGGAAACATACAGATATGGAAACATAGAGATATGGAAATATAGAGATATGGAAACATAGAGACATGGAAACATAGAGATATGGAAACATAGAGATATGGAAACATAGAGATATGGAAATATAGAGACATGGAAACATACAGATATGGAAACATAGAGATATGGAAACATAGAGATATGGAAATATAGAGACATGGAAACATAGAGATGTGGAAACATAGAGATATGGAAACATAGAGACATGGAAATATAGAGATATGGAAACATAGAGATATGGAAACATAGAGATATGGAAACATAGAGATATGGAAATATAGAGACGTGGGAATTGTTTGCCCACAGTAATCGATTCTTGTCACGCGTTTTGTTGCACCACGCTGTAATGTAAAACATAAACATATCATATAATGAGGGTCACAACGACCATATTGAAATTTACGTTTGCTGTTAGGGCCTATCTCCTGAAACAGCTCTGGCATTTGATTTCGTTTCACACACATAACAACAGCTTTAGTTTCAGTTTCAGTTTCTCAAAATGACGTCTCCGCGCTCGGAATGAATTCCATATGCACTGACGTCACAGGTGCCACGTGTATGGTGACCGTGGCACATGCCTTAATTAAGTCTGCACATAAACCCATGAGCTGGTCAGATCCTGAGGTCATACCTAGACTGTGCTTTACCTAGTCTATATTTTATACTGGTATTTTATCAGCCTACCACTGGAATAATCTTGGTTACATGTAAATGACATGTGTATGTGTGTATCTTACTTTCAAAAAAGGAACATACATATAAAGTAAATAAATAAACGATTAAAGATTTGAATCCCAATACAACAAGCAATTCTGTATAAAGTCGTCTCACATGGCTCAGCTGTCTATCAACTAGGTAAAGACAATATTTTCTTAATCATAGATAGGTATGTAAGTGAGTAAGTAAGTAAGCATGCAAGTAAGTTAGCAAGCAAGTAAGCAAGCAAGTAAGCAAGCAAGCAAGCAAGCAAGCAAATGAGTAAGTAAGTGAATACGAAGTAAGTAAGTAGGTGAATAAATATGAAAAAAACATAACAACAGTCACACCGATAATACGGGGAAGTACCAATGGTGTGCTCTTCTGGCTTAGTGATGCTTCATCTCTCACCTAGTACCTATCCCTGAACCTCTCAGATGGTTGGGGCACCACTGGCCACCTTACACCTGTTCTTTCTGTGTGCAGTTAGCATAGCCCGTCCCTCTCCAGGCTGGTCGACCACACCCATGTCCATGGATCGTGACATGGATCGCCTTGGTCCACAACACGTTATCTGTAATTCTTTGACTCCCGCACACTATCCACCAACTGCAAAAACTTAACCCTTTGACTCCTCACCCTATCCACCAGCTTCCCACAGGAAAGTGGTGGATATGATGAGGGAGTCAAAGGGTTAAGTTTTTTGCTTTGCTGGCATAGTTCACGATGCATGATGCAGGGGGGAGGGTGCGGGAGTCTATGGGTTAAGTTTTTGCTTTGCTAGCATGGTTCACGATGCATGATGCAGGGGACAGGGTGCGGGAGTCAAAGGGTTAAGTTTTGCTTTGCTAGCATGGTTCACGATGCATGACGCAAGGGGGGGGGGGGGCGGGGTGAGTCAAAGGGCTAAATTTATCAGGGAGTTCTTCCGCCCTGGTCAATAACGTCATTGAGAAAGATTTCCATCTTATAGTAGTAGGCCTCCCTCGGTCATGGCTGACCATGGACAAAGAACATCCGTTCTAATGTCTAGATGGGCTGTCTGCTTGGTCCAAGCAGCGTCGCCTGTGACTGTAGAGACCAATGCGAGAGAGGCAGTCTCTGTTGCAGCGGTCGCATGTGTATGCTGATGCTGGTCTATTGGCTGTCATCCCTTTTCTGCGAAATCGCTTTTCTGCTGCAGCAACTGACAGTTTGTCCTCACCAATCCGCAGCTGTTTCTTGAGAGTGGTTCTCCAGCTGTTGCGTTCGTCTGCGAGGTCCTCCCAGGACTCAATGTTGATCTCAAGCGCCTTCATGTCACGTTTGCAAACGTCTTTGTATCTCAGCTGTTGGCGGCCAATGTTTCTCTGCCCTGTGGCAAGCTCACCATAAAGGATGTCTTTTGGGATGCGACCATCTTCCATGCGGTGAACGTGGCCCAACCAGCGCAGCCGACGCTGTCTCAGCATGGTATGCATGGTTGGGAGGCCAGCGCGGGTCAGGACTTCGGTGTTGGTCACCTTGTCTTGCTAGGAAATGCCGAGTGTGCGCCATAGGCTTCTCAGGTGGAAGGTATTGAGCCTTTTCTCCTGATGAGCATGCGTGGTCCACGCCTCGCTGCTATACAGCAAGGTGCTGAGGACACAGGCGTGTTATACAGCCATCTTTGTCTTCGTGGTCAGCTTGGGATTTGTCCACACCCTTTGTGTGAGGGGCTAGTGTTGTGGCTGCCTTCCCGATCCTCTTGTCGATCTCTGTGTCAAGGGAGAGGTTATCGGTGATGGTGGACCCAAGATATGTGAATTGATGGATGGCTTCAAGCTCGTAGTCATCAATGGTGATGGCTGGTCGAGATGGCGTGTCTTGGCCCAGGACGTTTGCCTTCTTAAGACTGATGGTCAGACCAAAATCTTTGCAGGCTTGGGAGAAGCGATCCATTAGTGACTGCAAGTCTCGCTGAGTGTGGGTCACAACTGCGGCATCGTCGGCAATTAGCATGTCTCTGATGAGGGCTTCACGGACCTTTGTCCTTGCTCTGAGGCAGGCGAGGTTGAAGAGCCTGCCTTCTGATCTGATCCGCAGGTGGATCCCTTCTTGCGCTGTGCTGAATGCATGCCTCAGGAGGAGAGCGAAGAAGATTCCAAAGAGGGTTGGGGCCAGCATGCAGCCTTGTTTCACACCGCTGCGTACGTCGAAGGGCTTGGAGAGGTTTTCCGTTGAACTGCACCATCCCTTTCATGTTGGAGTGGAAGGACTCAATTAAGCTGTGCGGTTTGGGGGGAACAGCCGATTTTTTTGGAGAGTCCTGAAAAGGCCATCTCTGCTGACTAGGTCAAAGGCCTTGGTGAGGTCAATGAATGCCACATACAGGGGCATCCGCTGCTCTCTGCACTTCTCCTGGATTTGGCGAAGGGAAAAGACCATGTCTACCGATGGATCTCTCTGCTCGAAAACCACACTGTGATTCCGGGTAGACGTGTTCAGTCAGTTTCTGCAGGCGGATTAGGAGGACCCGAGCGTAGACTTTGCCAACAATGCTGAGGAGCGAGATGCCTCTGTAGTTGTTGCAGTCGCTCCTTTCGCCCTTGATTTTGTACAGGGTGATGATCATGTCCTGCGGTACAGCTCCCTCATTCCAACACTGACAGAGGACTGTGTGCAAAGGGTGCAGAAGAGAAGTCTTGCAGTGCTTGATGAGGTCTGGGGGAATTTCGTCGTTGCCAGGTGCCTTGCCTGATGCAGGCTATCAATGGCCTTGCTGAGTTCGTCCGCAGTTGGCTCTGAGTCAAGTTCTTCCATTACCGGCATGCACTTGATGGCATCGAGGGCTGAGGAGGACACCATGTTCTGTGTGGAGTAGAGATCGGAGTAGTGTTCCGCCCATCTTTCCATCTGTTGGCTAGGATCGCTGATTACTTCCCCAGTGGAGGATTTGAGGGGGGCGATCTTGTTCTGTTTTGGTCCCAGTGCCTTCTTGATACCATCATACATTCCTCGGATGCTGCCTCTTTCAGCAGCACTCTGTATCTCTTCGCTGAGCTCTGTCCAGTACTCGTTTGCGCAGCGCCTGGCGTTAAGCTGAACCTTACTCCTGGCAGCCCTGAGGATTTGCAGGTTCTTCTCACTGGGTGACCGCTTATACTCGGTGAATGCGACGCGCTTGGCCTCAGCAGTGGGAGTCATCTCTGATTATTTGGCCTCAGACCAGTCATGGGACTTCACAGTTTTCTTCCCAAGGTGGCCATAGCAATGCGGTGCATGGTGTCTCGTAGCGTGTCCGCTCTCTCTGTGGCAGAGTCTCTGGGCTGCAATGCATCGTATTCTCTCTCAAAGGCCTCTGCGAACTGTTCTACAAGATCTGGCTGAGACATCTTGCCGACGTCAATGCGAGGGTTCCCTTGTTTCTTTGAGCAGCGGAACTTCTTTGGTTGCAGCCTGATCTTGCAACATACCAGAGAGTGGTCTGTGTCGCAGTCTGCGCTGTGATAAGAGCGAGTGTGGAGAACGTTTTTGATAGCGGCACGTCTTATAGAATCAAATCCAGTTGGTGCCAATGTTTTGAGCGCGGGTGCCTCCAGGAGACTTTGTGTTGAGGCTTCGTCTTGAAGAAGGAGTTCGCGAAGCACAGTTCAGGGCAGGCGCAAAACTCAAGCAGTCGCTGTCCATTCTCATTCATTTTCCCCACTCCAAAGGAACCGAGGCAGGAGGGCCATGAGTCATTGTCTGCACCCACTCTGGTGTTGAAGTCGCCCAGGAAAACAAGTTGTTGTGTCCTGGGGATGTTCCTTATGGTTGATGCAAGATTTTCGTAGAACTCATCCTTGGCGTCTGGAGAGGCAGATAGAGTAGGGGCATAAACGCTGATGAGAGTGACATAGCCTTCGGTGGTGTTGAGGCGGAGAGTCAAGAGTCGCTCTGAACCGCCGCTGCCTGGTTCAATCATGTTCAGCAGGCTGTTCCTTACTGCAAAGCCTACTCCGTACTCTCTTGGGGCATCAGAACTCTTTCCTTGCCAGAAGAAGGTGTAGTCTCTTTCCTTTAGTGTTCCTGAGCCATGTTATCGTCAGCTACTAGTTTACCCCAAACTGCAGGAGTCGTGGGTAACGGGGCACCTGTGACATCAGTACATAACATTGCACCTATGACGTTAGTGTATATGGAATTCATTCCGAGCGCGGAGACGTCATCTTGAGAAACTGAAACCAAATGGGAACGTCCATTATCTCGTGTAGGTCCATGAGTTGTCTTTTGCTTCACCTCTTTTTCATTTATGGCAAAGATTGTAGCAGTTGTTGTTTTGTTGTTGTTTTGTTGTTGTTGTTGTTTTTTTTCAGTCAGATTCAACCACAGCTATTAGAACGGGTTTTTAAAAAAAAATTTTTATATATATATTACCGATAGTGATTTCAGCAATGTTTGAGGCTACAGATGTTAATACTTTTATTACAGCCAGTGGCTTCAGCAGTTTTGAAGTGAGAAATCACAGCCTGAAGATGTCTGGGCCAATAGGGGCTGACTCAACAGGATGGTTATGGCCCACATTCTGACCTCCCAAAATTCTGATGTTCCGGCGGGGTCGTCTGCTTCACAAATAGCACCGCCATGCTTTGCTGGGCAATTTGTTTTCCAGCATCGCCAGTGGATAATTGCTCGCGTTTCGGGTCGATGATATCCAAATCCATTATAAATCAGTAAGTTTACTCTCCCTCCGTGATTACCTGGCACTAGTCCGGCCGCCATACATACAAGTTAGACTGATTATAAACGCAAATGGATGTTGCAAAAAGTCTCTGTGCGTGCGTGACTTTAGGATCCAAGCACACGAGAAAAGTAACTGTTCTAAAACGCAACTGACAGACAGCAGCAGATGTAGATGTTATATTTACGTTTTGTTTGTCTTTGCAAGGTTCACTACAGCTACACTTGTTTGGAGTGGATCGTTTGTATGTGTGTGGGTTTGTTTTTGTTTTTTGTTGTTGTTCTTTTTTCAGGAAAAGAAAACTTAGAAAAATGCAGTTCACTGGAATTCGTTATCGACCTCTGAAAAAAAATCAAGACAGAAAAAGAATAACTTTCATTACTCCCAAAGGTACACAGCTTCAAGCCGACCCTACCGATTCATCTAGCACACAAGACGCGTGTAGGAAGAGACAAATTGTGGAAACAGAAATGTGGGACATAGAGCCATTGACACAGAGTGGAACATGAGCATTGGAAACAGATGTGGGAACATAGAGCTTTAGACACAAATGTGGGAACAAGCATTGGAACACGAATGTGGGAACATAGAGCCATTGGAACACAGAAATGTGGGAACATAGAGCGTTAGACACTAGATGTGGAACTGAGCCATTGGAACACAGAATGTGGGAACATAGAGCCATTGAACACAGAGATGTGGGAACATAGAGCCATTGGAACACAGAGATGTGGGAACATAGAGCCGTTGGAACACGAGATGTGGAACATAGAGCCGTTGGAACACAGAGATGTGGGAACATAGAGCCATGGAACACAGAATGTGGAACATAGAGCCATTGGAACACAGAGATGTGGGAACATACAGCCATTGGAACACAGAGATGTGGGAACATAGAGCCGTTGGAACACAGAGATGTGGAACATAGAGCATTGGAACACAGAGATGTGGGAACATAGAGCCATTGGAACACAGATGTGGGAACATAGAGCCATTGGAACACAGAGATGTGGGAACATAGAGCCATTAGAACACAGAGATGTGGGAACATAGAGCCATTGGAACACAGAGATGAGGAACATAGAGCCGTTGGAACACTGAGATGTGGAACATAGAGCCATTGGAACACAGAGAGAGGGAACATAGAGCCATTGGAACACAGAGATGGGGAACATAGAGCATGGAACACAGAATGTGGGAAATAGAGCCATTGGAACACTGAGATGTGGGAACATAGAGCCATTGGAACACAGAGATGGGGAACATAGAGCCATTGGAACACAGAAATGTGGGAACATAGAGCCATTGGAACACTGAGATGTGGGAACATAGAGCCATTGGAACACAGAAATGTGGGAACATAGAGCCATTGGAACACAGAAATGTGGGAACATAGAGCCATTGGAACCTGAGATGTGGGAACATAGAGCATGGAACACAGAAATGTGGGAACATAGAGCCATTGGAACACAGAGATGTGGGAACATAGAGCCATTGGACAAGAGATGTGGACATAGAGCATTGAACAGTGATGTGGGAACATAGAGCCATGGAACACAAGATGTGGGACATAGAGCCGTTGGAACACAGAGATGTGGGAACATAGAGCCATTGGAACAGGTGAGGAACATGAGCTTGAAACATAGAGTGGGAACATAGAGCCATTGTAACACAGAATGTGGAACATAGAGCCATGGGAACACAGATGTGGGAACATAGAGCCATTGGAACACAGAGAGGGACTAAGCCATTAGACACGAGATGTGGAACATAGAGCATGGACAAGAGATGGGAACTAAGCATTGGAACACAGAGATGTGGGAACATAGAGCTAGAACAAGAGATGAGACATAGAACGTGGGAACACAGATGAGGAAATAGACCGTGGAACCAGAGATTGGAACTAGGCATTGGAACACATGGTTAGTTACATGGTTTTTTTTAGAAATTATGGTAAATATGTTTGCCATTTACAGTTTGAATACAATTTCGCTGTGTATCTTCTATTTAGAGCAGTGTACATAAAAGTAACATACAGATTAAGACTATAATATATATGCACTTGAAACAAATCTGCATTGAAATACATTTACTCTACGAAGTAAAGGCAAGATCAACTGCACATTAATTTCTGATGACAGTAAACCAAAATGTTGCTAAAAATAGAATGGAAAAAATAATACGAGCATTGCATGGAACACAGTCTTCTTGTAAGTACATAAGATAGAAGACTTCAAGTCCTAATGATTCCGAATTCGAATTGCACAACGGGGGCAACAAACATGATTTCGAAAGAAATTAAAATCGTTGATATTAAACGGTGCAGCTTCTGTTTTGAGGCTAAAAAACGTGAGTGAACACTTTCTGTGGTAAAGCAAGTATAAAACCTTCAGTTACATTTGGAAAAATAGTTAACGAAAAGTTTCAGATGTTACGAAATGAAATTAACACAAAATGTAGTTTTGTTTGGAACAGACGCTGCAGTACACGAAGAAGCAGTTTATGACTTCATAATTATGCTAGCTAAATGTTTATGTGCAAATGTAAGATAGAAAGAACTCTTCTTCATGTCATGAGAATGATAAACGTGACGCTAAGGAGTTCCACCTTGGATTGCGACTACGTGACAAGGTGTGTGCTATTTGCTACGCTTATTATCAGTATGTATCCTGCCGTCTACCAGGCCCGAGAGATGAAGACACCTGCGGTGTTGGTCAGACAATTTGAGCAATACCTTCAATAACGCATCTGTCAAGTGGATGAAACTCAGTCTTCCCAATGAGTCCATAGCATGCTCAACTCAAGATAGAAGCCGGTTACAGCCGAAAAATCCTACAACTAATTTTGAAAAGACTAATGGGGCCGTTGGGGTAACCATGGTTGTGTTGTACAAGGCGGAAAAGGGAGAGTGTTGGTAGGATACTTACATATCGGGCAGCGTGAAGGATGTCACCTTGAAGCCGACAAGGATCTGATTGACCCTTTTCAGCTTCAAGACTTTGATGACCTCAGTCCACACCTCATAGGTTGGCAGACTAGCCAGTCTTCCTCCTCTGTCATAACATTCTCGTTGTGCATGTTTGTAAGTTACCTTACGCCTTAGGTTGATGTACATGAAGCACACATTTCCTACCCTGAAAAGACCTGGTCCACATAGTGCATCAGTGTAAGGGCAGTCAGCTTCATCTCTGTTGTCCGAACACTCCACTTCCAAATTACAAAGAAAATGCTGTTTGAAATCAGGCCAGTAAGGCACGGAGCAGTTCCATGTGCCATCTGAACGCTTTTCTGGCAGTGCGGAATGATTGTGGAATGAAAAATGTAGTCTGAAGCCAGTTACATTTAAAAAATGTGGATATTGTCCGTTCATAATGTCAGTCACGAAATGAATCAGGAATCGGTCTGTTTGGTACAGGTTGGGATAGGGATACGAAGTCTGACAAGCTCTCCAGATTTGGTTCGATTCAGATTTGTTGCCGAGGTACAAGATCACATAGTCAGAATAACAGTTGCCTGTGTAGCCTCCTCAACATGGAGATCAGTGAAGCTCAGCATGACGATATGATCTTCAGGAACTTTAACTTCAGCCCACGTGTCCAGATAGGGCTCATAAACAGATTGCCCATCCCAGTTTTTCATTTGGACGAAACCTGAAAAGACACACAAAGACAAAAGACACACAAAGACAAAAGACACAAAGACAAAAGACACACAGACACACAGACACACACACACGACACAAGACACAGACAGAGACACACAGACACACCGAAACACACACGACACAACACACAGACACAGACACAGACACACAGAAACACACACATACGCGTGCGCACGCGCGCACACACACACACATACACACACACACAAACGAACATGCATACACACACACACACACACACACACACGCACACTGTCATAAAACAAATCTGAAACACAACTTATAAAACAAATCTGAAACACAACTTTCGATTTGAATTAATAATTTCAAAATGGACGAGTGCTGTACTCCTTTCTAGTTCAGCTTTTAACACTTTTTTCCCAGAAAGTCTAAGTGTCTTTGGAGTGTTCCTCGTGTTTCATGACGAAATTATGTAAATACACACATCCTGCATGCTAGAGACAGTTCTGTGTGTTCCATTCTGATCTACATCCTTCTGTCAGATCTTAGAATCATGTTAATACACCTTGTCCACGTGTTTTAGTCGTTCAGTACGTTCTGTTCTGAGCGATGTTGTTCTAGAAGATTCTACAACGAACTGATTTCCCATTCTAAGTAGTCTTCCTCTGCAAGATTCTAGAATGAAATGATGGAAATACAGGCTGTTCACGTGTTAAAGTTAGTTCAGTACGCTGCGTTCTGAGCTCCGTTGTTCTGTAAGATCCTAAGAATAAATTAAAGAAGTTCCATGAAAATAATATCTGAAATGAAGCCTGATGGAGAAAATGCACTGCAGCAGATAACCTTGCAAATGGGTTGATGAGAGCGATGACGAAATCAGAAAGCTCTCTTACAAACTTCACACTACGCACAAGACCACCTCGACAAAAACAGAAGTCTTGAGAAAAGAGAGCAAAACACCGGCAAACAAAGCTGCTTGACCAACAAAGAAATGTCGGTCGAAGAAGAACCTATTGTGGGAGACGAAAGCTGCAAAATTACAGGCTGTAGCTGGTGCCAATGACATGAAACAATTGCATGATGACCCACACAAAGAGTATGACCCGAAGGCTTCTGGCTCTACATCCATCCCTATATCCGACTACTCCGTACTGCTGACAGAGAAAGGTGATATCTTATCACGTTGACTTGAGCACTTCAACACCCAGCCAAACATGGAATGTTCAATATCTGAGGATACCATTGGAACACTCTCCCAATTGCCAGAAAAGAAATCTCTGACAGAATTACTTTCTATTGCCAATAATTATTAATCAAAACCATGGAGCACACCAGACTTGGGAAGGTACCAGAAACTATAGTTTTTCCCACAGACATTTACAGAAACGGAGTTGAGATGCTTTTGGAGAAGCTGACAAAAATGTACAAACACCAATCTTTGTGACAGAAAGAACAGGTTCCTCTTGACTTTAAAGATGCTCTAATTATCCACAATTAAAGGAAAAGGGAAATAAGACCCTATTCGATAATGATAGTGGAGTATCTCGCCATTGCACTGCGGGGAAGTGCCTTCCCAGAGTCCTCCTTAACAGAGTCATCACCAACGTAGCCAAACCAATCATTCCTGAATCTCAGTGTGACTTTCGTGGTGAAAGAGGCACGAGTGATATTCTGTTTGTTATACACTAGCTGCAAGAGAGGATAGTTGAGAACAAAGCCAAAAACTCCGAATGGTGTTTGAAGATGTGACTGACGTATTTGACACCGTTAACCGGAGGGGGCCTGTTGGAGGTACAATGAAACTTTGTTAGCGCTCTGAGTCGTGTCTCGCTTATTTCTTCTCTCTACTACGTGCATTTTGGCCAGGGCATAAAAGAAAGGAGAAGTGCCCTAACCCTTGTCAGTTCCTAATGGAGTGAAATGGGGATGCGTTATAACGCCCACACTCTTCTCTATCCACTGAGACGATGTTAACAGATGTGTTCATAGACTTTTGACAGGGATGTGTACATCAAGTTCCGATCAGTTGGATAATTCGTCAACGTGCGGAAACTCCAAACCGAAACCAAAGTGCTCAAAGCAGTCATGCGGAAATTCTCTTTGTAGATGAATGTGTGCTGCCTAGAGATTCGCATGGAGACATCCAGCGTATCACTGACCAAGTTGTTGATGCAGCTTGCAAACGCTTCAGCCTGACAGCAAACCTCAGTAAGACAGAGGCTAAGTTTCAGCCAACATCGCCCCAAATATCTGGTGTTTCATACTTTTCGATAGCCATCTGCAAACAGGAGATCAAGACTGTAGCCAGATTCTACTAGTTGAGTATCAAGGTGAGCAGTAATGGATCTCCTCATGCAGAGATGGCGTGTCTCATCTGTAAAGCTAATTCTGCCGCTGGAAGGTTGACCAAGTGGTGGTGGCAAGATTATGACATCAGGCTCATAGCAAAGATTGTTGTTGTGCTCAGAGTAGTAGTGTAGAGTGCCCTGTTGTACTGCTAAGAGATCTGGACTAACTACCGACGGCACACCGAACAGCTGGAATGGTTCCACCAGAGATGTCTGCGTAAGCCTGGCAACATCACGTGACAAGATCGAGTGTCCAGCCTTTAAAGTGTGGTGGAATCAGCTATATTGGACCCAATAAGTTGTCTGTATGATACAAGAAGAGCTGAAACATGGATAACATGACTATGGAAGATCACTAAATGTATACAAGGAGAATCTGAAGAACAACCTCATGAGCTGTGACATCAACACCATCAACTGGTAAAGCACTGCACGCAACAGAGGAAGCTGGCCACAGCAATGCTCACAGGGTATGTATTATCTTATCAGAACAGCACAGAACAGCTGTTATTTAACAGAAGAGGCCTGCACTCTCTCTATATATTTTCATGGGATGAAGTCTGCTAGCAAACTTCAGTTCAGAAGTAAACTATGTCAAACAGTATTTCCATAACCATTCGAAGATTTCATCAAAATCATTTTCGAAATGAAAGCTCAGGGTTCAGTAGTGCGATAGGAAGCATATAAACACGTGAACACATGTGCAACCATAATCAACAGGCGTTGATAGTCATGCCAGATCGCTCAGTTTGTATACGTACAGCTAGCAGATTATCTGTAAAACGACTGTAAAAGCAGGGCATCAATGAAGAACAAAATACTAAACTTATTACCTGAGCAAATGATTAAATTGAGAACCAATTGGCTAGCTAAATAACTCATGCACAAACTAATGTCATAAAAAATCAGCTAACTAATTAAACTCACCCACTCATTCTCTCACTAATGATAACTAGTGGTACTGGATAAATCGCATTAACACGAGATTACATAACAATTTTTTTTACCAGACATTGGTGTGATGTATATGACACCAAGTGATCTGGAGTCATTGCTGTGAGTGTTCTCCGGCGTCGTGTCCAAAGGCAGTCTGGTCTCATAGATGGTGCTTCTGTCATCAGTTGAGTTAGAATCATAACCAACGGTATGGCTGGACATGGCTTCAAGATGTGACACGTTTTGAAAAGTATAACGTGTTTCATTTGGCACCGGAGTGAAGCCATCTGTCGCAGTAGATAAGTAAGGTGCTGTCACTGTCATGAACATGCCAGACGAATTTTCAGTTCTGGAACACGAGATGTTACGAAATCTGTCCAAAGTTAATAGTATTAGAATGGATAGATTCAGTAAGAATGCCATGTTAGATAAAAATTCTATACTCCGTTACATGGAAAAAGAAAAAATAATAATAGAGTCGCCAATTTCACATGGTCAAAACTGTCATTTGATCTCAGCGAGGTCCATTTTGGAAAG
>CM060314.1:90955648-91008148 GCA_030674185.1 Monoplex corrugatus
GTGTGTGTGTGTGCTTGTATCTGTGTCTGTGTTTGTATGTGAGTCTCTGTGTGTGTGTGTGTGTGTGTGTGTGTGTGTGTGTGTGTGTGTGTGTGGCCTACATGTGTGTGTGTGTTTGTGTGTGCGTGTGTCTGTGCGTATGTGTGTGTGTTTGCGTGTGTGTGTGCGCGCGTGTGTGTGCACGTGTGTGCCTACATATGTGTGTGTGCGTGTGTGTGTGAATACATGTGTGTGCATGTGTGTGCGTGTGTGTGTGTGTGTATGTGTGTGTGTGTGTGTGTTCGTGTGTGCGTGTGTGTGTGGTGTGTGTGTGTGTGTGTGTTGTGTGTGTGTGTGTGTTTATAAGGTAATTATCCTTGTACAATTGTCCTGAATGCACCAAGCTACACTTTTCCCCCCATTCCTTCCCTCATCCTACTTACCCCCTCTCTCCGTCGTTAGTGAAATATATTTGTCATTTTCGTGCGATAATTGCTGCAACAAATTGATCGCACCCAAGTCGGTTAATCTATATATATATGTGTGTGTATTCTGTTAACACACGTCTTCACAGCTCATTAAGCAGGGTTACAGTTTGCCATCTTGTTTTGGATTCAGTGGAAACTTGTAATGGGCATGAGGTGGTGCTTTCTCTGTCTCTCTCTGTCTCTGTTTGTCGGTCTCTGTCGCTTTGTCTGTCTGTCTGTCTGTTTCTGTCTGTCTCTGTCGCTCTGTCGCTCTGTCGCTCTGTCTGTCTGCCTGCCTGTCTCTCTCTTTCTCTTTCTCTGTCTGTCTCTCTCCCTCCCTCTTGCTCCCTCTCTCTCTCTGTCAGTCTCTCTCTCTCTCTCTCTCTCTCCACACACACACACACACTCACACACACACACACTCACTCTCTCTCTCTTTTTGTTCTGTCTCTCTGTGGACCTGTTGTCTCTCTCTCTCTCTCTGTGCGTATGTGTGTGTGTGTGTGTGTGTGTGGTGTGTGTGTGTGTGTGTTGTTGTGTGTGTGTGTGTGTGTGTGTGTGTGTGTGTCGTGTGTGTGTGTGTGTGTGTGGTGTGTATGTGTGTGTGAGTGATCCGACGTGCATGCGTATTCAAAACAATCGAATCTGCTAAGATAGACTGGTACTTGATTCTGCCGTAAAAAGAATAGAAAACGAAACTAATGCCTTGCACACAACCTGCTGATCGGTTAACCTGTCGATCGCTTTTGAAATGGGAGGTTAAGGTGAAGAAAGAACGTGATAAATAACGGAGAACGTTTTCGCCATTGGAAAATCATACCTCAAAGAGAAAAACTAGGACGCCCACAGAATCATGGAATGTGATCATCACTCAGTATTAGCAACAGATTGTGCCCCCAAGCTACAGGCACTAGTAGTAGGCCTCCTTCGGTCATGACTGACCATGGACAAAGTACATCCGTTCTAATGTCTAGATGGGCTGTCTGCTAACAGGCACTGTTGACTAAACTTTTACTGCAGACCAATGCGGTCTGACCGTTCGAGGGCTGTTGCTTCCCAGTTGTCCTTGTTGATGTTCAAGGCTTTTAGGTTCCTCTTGCACACGTCTTTGAATCGCAGCTGTGGTCTGCCTGTGGGACGTTTTCCCTGCACCAGTTCTCCGTAGAGGAGGTCTTTAGGGATCCGTCCGTCGTCCATGCGCACGGCATGGCCAAGCCAGCGCATACGTCTCTGTTTCAGCAGCGTGTACATGCTGGTGCATCCAGCTCTTTCCAGGACAGTGTTGTTTCGGACCTTGTCCTGCCAGGTGATGTTTAGAATGCGTCGGAGGCTACGCATGTGAAAAGCATTGAGCTTTTGCTCTTGTCAGCACGCAAAGTCCAGGACTCGCTACCATACAGGAGGGTGCTCACGACGCAGGCTCTGTAGATCTGGATTTTTGTGTGCTCAGTCAGCTTCCTGTTGTTCCATGCTGTCTTTGTCAGTCTAGTCATGGTGGTAGCTGCCTTGCCGATGCGCCTGTTGAGTTCTGTGTCAAGTGAGAGGGTGTCAGAGATTGTTGAGCCCAGATAAACAAAGTCATGGACGACATCCAGTTCATGGTCATTGATGCTGATGGCTGGGGGAGAGTCAACATCTTGTCCCATATGACCTGTGTTTTCTTCAAGCTTATGGTAAGCCCGAAGTCTTGGCAGGCATCGCTGAAGCGAGTCATGGGCTGCTGTAGGTCCTCAGCTGAGTGGGTGGTTACTGCTGCGTCGTCTGCAAAGATGAAGTCACGCAGGCACCTCAGCTGGACTTTAGTCTTGGCTCTTAGTCTGGAGAGGTTGAAGAGCTTACCGTCTGTCCTGGTTCGGAGGTAGATACCTTCAACTGCAGGACCGAATGCATGTTTCAGCATCACAGCAAAGAAGATTCCAAACAGGGTGGGAGCCAGGACGCAACCCTGTTTCACTCCGCTCCGTATGTTGAAGGCAGCTGATGTTCAGCCATCAAAGACAACGGTGCCTTTCATGTCTTCGTGGAAGGATCTGATGACACTGAGAAGTTTGAGTGGACATCCAATCTTGGGAAGGATTTTGAAGAGGCCATCCCTACTGACCAGATCGAAGGCCTTTGTGAGGTCTATGAAGGCAACGAAGAGTGGCTGCCTTTGCTCCCTACATTTCTCCTGAAGTTGTTTGAGGGAGAAGATCATGTCTATAGTGGATCTGTTGGCACGGAACCCGCACTGCGATTCAGGGTAGACTTGCTCTGCGAGTACCTGGAGCCTCTTCAGTACTACTCGTGCAAAGACTTTCCCAACGATACTGAGGAGGGATATGCCGCGATAATTATTGCAATCGCTTCTGTCACCTTTGTTTTTGTACAGTGTGACGAAGTTAGCATCCCTCATGTCTTGTGGTACTTCGCCTTCATTCCAACAGAGGTAGAGGATTTCATGCAACTCGGTGATGAGTGTCTCTTTGCAGCACTTCAGTATATATATACACACACACACACACACACACACACACACACACACACACACACACACACACACACACTCACACACACACATATATATATACATATGTGTGTGTGTGTGTGTGTGTGTGTGTGTGTGTGTGTGTGTGTGTGTGGTGTGTGTGTGTTTGCGCGTGTGTGTGTCTGTGTGTATTTGTGTATGTGTGTGCGTGTGGGTATAAGTGTCAGTGGGGTGCGGTTATACCAATCCCAGGATATGCCATAGTACACCATCCTGGGGTTGGTATAGTTGTAGTTTCCTTGACACATCAACTGCAAGTGTAAAGCCAAACTAGAATCCACACACACTATTCTCTTTTTTTTCTAGTGCGTTTTTAGACAAAATAAAGAATAAATCAAACGACCGCGTTTCTAGATTAAAAGAATAACCGACAACCAGCTAAACAAACAAACAAACAAACAAACAAAAAATTTGAGCACGCATTGAAAACTCACTGAATAGTACATGTGAAACATTTTCCCTGGTGTAGTGCCATTACGGAGCGATGACTGTCTGCTTTCGTCAATGTGAACACTTCTGTCGTTTTTTGGATTAATCATCAAAGGTCATTTTGTTTGTTTTTTTCCTGACAAGTAAAATAAAAATGAAAACAATTTCCCTAGTCTCCATTAAAAGCATTTGATTCTCCAACTACAGTTGAGAATTTTTTTTATCAATTTGTTTAATGTGTTAATATTTTAGTCTAAAATGCAGGATGGCAAATCGAACGTTTGAGATAAACATCAACTTGATCAAACAATCCAGTGCTAATGGATTGCGTATATTTCGTTCCCAAATGATTTCTTTTATCCGATTTATCTAAAATTCTGGTTATAGCAAACACAGTTTTAAAAGATTTGCTTAACACTTAGAACATTATCGTTTTATGAACAGAACGTGGAGTCCTGTGTGTTTAAAATAACTTTCCGCTCACTGTAATGCTTGCTCGGAACCGACTGGACGAATGTTAACTGTAGAATTCTAGACTTCGAGTAGTCGGCCAACTTTATCAGTTGAAGTGCACTTTAATCAGCATTTAAGTAAACTTTACATCATATATGTATGCCCGAACTATCATGACCCAGCTTTAGAAGAGTTACAGCATCGCAAAGATAAATAAAAGCATCGCCTCTTGTTTGACAAGCATGTGGGAGACGTACTTTCAGCGACAAGGAATAGATTCGTATAGAGGGCCATGTTTGCCAATGCCAGTCGGCAGGGCACATGATGATGATGTGTTCATAATCCATCATGTTGTGCCAGTCAATACACATTTCTTGTGAGTATTCGCTAACAGAGACACAACACAGACAGACAGACAGCTAGACAGACAGACCGACAGACAGAGAGAGAGATAGACAAAGAGACAGACAGATAGAAAGTGAAAGACAGAGAGGAAGAGAGACAAACAGACAGACAGACAGAGACAGAGATAAAGAAAGAAAGAAATAAAGAAAGAATAAATGAAGGAATGAATGAAAGAGTGACAGAGAGACAGAGAGACAGAGACAGAGAGACAGAGACAGAGAGACAGAGAGGCAGAGACAGAGACAGAGAGACAGAGACAGAGACAGAAACAGAGAGACAGAGACAGAGAGACAGAGACAGAGACAAAGAGACAGAGACAGAGAGACAGAGAGACAGAGAGACAGAGACAGAGAGACAGAGAGGCAGAGACAGAGACAGAGAGACAGAGACAGAGACAAAGAGACAGAGACAGAGACAAAGAGACAAAGAGACAGAGACAGAGAGACAAAGAGACAGAGACAGAGAGACAGAGACAGAGACAGAGTCATCAACCCCTACTAAAGAGGTGCTTAAAATACGTTACAAAAGAATAATCAACCATGTCAGACAAAAAGATCAACAACTGACAAGAAAATAACAAAGCGCATATCAGGACATCGCAATTTTCCATATTTCTTATCTTATAGTTTGACAGTGGTTTGGCAGAGTCAGAACGATCTAAGCTGAATGATAAACACAGCTTAACCGTGTTTGGATTTACATCATACTTTAACGGATAAACCTTGATCGAAAATAATCATCAACAACAACAATAACAAAAAACAACAACTGGACAGCAGACGAAATGTGTACCTCGTCTCCTTTTGCATGCATGTATAAAAGACACCTTTAATCAGTGTCTATCTTGCTTGTACCTCAGTGATGAAACTTCAGAATTGTTTACTCTTAAGTCTAAAGACAGAGATAGACAATGAGCCATAGAGAAAATGAGACTGACAGACAGACAGAGACAGAGACAGCGGCAGAGAAAGACAGAAAAAGAAAGCAAGAACGAAAGAAAAGGAGAGAGAAATACAGAGAGAGACAAGACAGAGTGAGACAGAGACAAAGGGAAAGAAAGAGGCAGACAGGCAGACAAACAGACAGAGGGACACACTGAGAGACAGAGAGAAAGAGAGAGAGACAGAGACACAGAGACAGAGAGAGAGACAGAGAGAGAGAGACTTCAGACTTCAAACCTCAGACTTCAGACGTCAGACTTCAGATTTCAGAACAGTTTATTAGTCAATGGTAGTCAAGGATAGTAGCATTTGGTCCCATTGTACATGTCTCACGTACCCTCCGCTCTGCCTCCGATCCTCTGACTTTTCGCTTTCCACGCACTAAGCTCAATACCTATGGTCCACGAGCCTTCTCTGTTTCTGGTCCACTCTCCTGGAACAAACTTCCTCTCTCAGTCCGTCAGCAACCTACTTTTGTCTCCTTCAAGTCCGCTCTCAAAACTCACCTTTTCTCCTCTGCATAAAATCCTGACCTCACTCAATCCCCTCTGCAGCCTGTCTCCACTCGGAGGGGAATCACATTGCAATATAATTGTATATAATATGCTCTCTATAATTTTCCATTGTTTTTATTCTTTCTCCCCATTTATAGCCGTGTGTGTGTGTGTGTGTGTGTGTGTGTGTGTGTGTGTGCGTGGGTGCGTGTGTGTGCGTGCGTGCGTGTGTGTGCGTGCGTGCGTGTGTGTGTGTGTTTCAGCGCTTAGATTTGATTTTATCAAGATTTTGCGCTATATAAATATTGTAATTATTATTATTATTATTATTAATTGTTGCCCTCCAACTACAAACTATAAGCATATCTGTTTAAATAAAAAAAATCTGTCGAAACAAGTTATGAGTTATGATAAGATATTAACTGTACATATATGCTAATGGGTCATGCACTGTACATATATGTTAATGGGTCATGCACTGTACATATATGCTAATGGGTCATGCACTGTACATATATGCTAATGGGTATGCACTGTACATATATGTTAATGGGTCATGCACTGTATATATATGTTAATGGGTCATGCACTGTATATATATGTTAATGGGTCATGCACTGTACATATATGTTAATGGGTCATGCACTGTACATATATGTTAATGGGTCATGCACTGTACATATATGTTAATGGGTCATGCACTGTACATATATGTTAATGGGTCATGCACTGTACATATATGTTAATGGGTCATGCACTGTACATATATGTTAATGGGTCATGCACTGTATATATATGTTAATGGGTCATGCACTGTACATATATGTTAATGGGTCATGCACTGTACATATATGTTAATGGGTCATGCACTGTATATATATGTTAATGGGTCATGCACTGTATATATATGTTAATGGGTCATGCACTGTACATATATGCTAATGGGTCATGCACTGTACATATATGTTAATGGGTCATGCACTGTATATATGTGTTAATGGGTCATGCAGTTTACATATATGCTAATGGGTCATGCACTCTACATATATGTTAATGGGTCATGTACTTTACATATATGTTAATGGGTCATGCACTGTACATATATGTTAATGGGTCATGCAGTTTACATATATGCTAATGGGTCATGCACTGTACATATATGCTAATGGGTCATGCACTTTACAAAAGCATGAGAGACAAAAATATATATGTGAGCCCTTAGCAATAACAACAACAACAATAAAAAAAAACCTGCTGCTGGTAGTTGTATTAAACTGGATTTAAAAAAGTAAACTACAGACATACAATCAAAGAGAAATGAGGAAGCAGTGACAAGAATAAACAAGTGGGAGAGGGGGGTGGACACGTCAACTAACGCAATGTTGATAATAGACTAACTATAACATATTCCATGTCATAGAAGTTATATAAATTTCAAATGAAAAAAATCTGCTTCCATATGTATCTGTCACTCGATAAGATGATTTATTCACGTCATAGGCCACAGCCCCTCCTGAAGGAATTTGCAAAGACACGTCAACATAAATATAAATAACATAACAAACTGCAAACAGTACACTATGAGTGAAGTGATTACATACATATATATATATATACATATATATATATATATATATATATATATATATATATACACATATATATATATATCATCATCATCATCATCATCATCATCAGGTGCCCTGCCGCATGGTGCTGGCGACCATGGACTTCCAACCATCTCTATCTCTCGTTGCCCCCAGCATCTCCCCCACCCTCCTCATCCCCAGCCACTCTGCAAGTCCGTCCAGCATTCTCTCCCTGGGTCTACCTGGTGCTCTCTTTCCCTCCAGCTTTCCCGTTGTGACCAGGTGCTCCAAATCCCCTTTCCTCATAAAATGGCCTATAAATGTTGCTTGTCTTTTCCTAATCTTCCTTATGAGTGATCTACTTGTGTCTGCCTCCATCAAGACTGTCTCGTTTGTTTTCTTTGCTGTCCATGGAACTCTCAACATTCTTCTGAGAAACCACATCTCGGCTGCCTCGATCCTGCTCTGGCTTTGTTTGCTGACTGTCCACGCCTCGCATCCGTACAACAGTATTGATTCTATATAACATTCAAGGACTCTCTTTCTGATGTTAATTGATAGGCATTTGTTGGTAAGAATGCTTGTCATCTTCTTGAATGCTGTTTTGGCTTGGCCGATTCTGCCAGCTATTTCCGAAGTGCATCTGCCCACTGATGAAATGACCGTTCCCAGGTATTTGAACTTATTAACCTGTGTCAAGGTTGTGCCATTTGCTGTTATTTTGCAGGAGGGGATTTCATGTTTTTTACTCATCACCATGACTTCAGTCTTCCTGCTGTTTAGTTCCAACCCCTTACCTTTGCTTTCTGTTTCTAGTATATTCACAAGGTTTTGTAGGTCCTTTTCATTTTCTGCAATTAGCACGGTGTCATCTGCGTACCGAATGTTGTTTATCATTTTCCCTCCAACCTTTAATCCAGGGTCTTCTTCTAGGTTTCTCATGGTGTTTTCGCTATATAGTGAAAACAGATCTGGTGACAAAACACAACCCTGTCTGACTCCTCTTTTGATGTTTTGAAAAGAGCTTATATTGTTTTCTATTCTCATTGCAGCTGTTTGTTCCCAGTACATATTCCTGATTATTCGTAGATCTTTTCCATCGACATTGAGTCTCTCCAGTTGGTTGATCAATTCTTCATGTCGTACCCGATCGAAAGCCTTGGTATAGTCAACAAAGCATAAATACAAATCCTTATTCATCTCAATTGACCTCTCTATGATAGTTCTTAGTATATATATGGCATTAATAGTTCCTTTCCCCTCCACAAATCCACACTGTTCTTCTGCTATTTCTCTTTTGATTCTATTCCTTGTCCTCATCATGATTATTCTTAACAGGATTTTTGTTACATGACTCATCAAACTGATTGTGCGATGGAGTTCGCATTCTATAGCCCCTGTCTTCTTCGGAAGTGCAATGAAAATTGATTTTGACATATCTTTTGGGGATATATATATACATATTTATACATATATGTATATACATATAAAGAGAGATATATATATAGGCAGACAGACAGGCAGGCAGAGAGACAGACAGGGAGACAGATAGACAGACAGACAGACAGACAGGCAGATAGACAGACAGGTACATAGATAGATAGATAGGTAGGTAGATAGGTAGATAGATAAAGAGATAGATAAATAGATAGATAGATAGATAGATAGATAGATAGATAGATAGATGCAGATACATACAGATATTTATATATATATACATATTATATATATATATATATATATGTGTGTGGGGGGGGGGGGGGTGGGGGGTGTGTGTGTGTGCGTGTGATATCGATTCATTTCGCTATGAAAAAAGTCATTAGGTGTTCATATACCCACTCTCAAAAACCATTTGAGAGCAAAGAACCGACCCTATTCACAGTCCTTGGCAAACATACTTATCTCATCCCCCAAATTCTGAGCCATGTTGCGGAATTAGCTGAACTTAGGTGTCAAACAATTTAACATGTGGTTGTTCTGATGAATTATTACTGAAACAATACAGCTTTTGTTTAACACATAACAATGCTTTTTTTTGCGTTACTGACAATGTCGCTGCATGCAGCAACAAATCTCAAATGTGTCATGAAGACGATACCAAAGTATTTATGCACATTGACAATAAGGAATCATGACACCATCATATAACTATTAATCTCTCCAAACTGAAAATCGTCCACCCTTTCAAAATACAATTCCGCTATTTTTGCTCATGTTACCTTTGTAGGAGTGAAACATCAGGACGTTGTAAACTATTCAAGTGGAATTGTACTGGAACAATTGTTCCTGTTAACATAAAAACATCACCAGCTAGCAAAACAATGTATAATTCAGATGCATCACGGGATTTGATAGCAGCGTGCTTTCTGTTGTCAATAACTTCTATCGTTAATTCATTTATGAACAGAGGAAACAGGAGACATTCTCCTCTCTTTGGCAATCCAGCCGTACATTTTTTCAGTCAGTTTAGCTCAATAAATTACCCTAGTTTTACAATATCGTACATGCTTTTAACACGTTTGCGTATTTCCCCTTGTAACAATGTCTCAATAAAATGGACCAAAGTAAATTCCTGCTACAAAACTCGGATGCTTTTTGAAAATGTATGAAGGCTGTTTAAAGTTTGCGAGTGTTCGAAAACTGCTTCTGCACAAAAGCTAGTAAACGTATATCTACTTTTGAATGTCCTTTTTTACACCATGTTTGATGATCGCTAGTCATGTCATTTTCTGCTATCCATTCTTGTAACTTTTTCTTAAGAATAGTGCCACAAAGTTTGCAATTTACGTCACTAAGAGAAATACCCCTATAATTATTTGGATTGTTAATATGTCCCTTCAAAAAACAAAAGGTGAAATTATCGATTTTGATGAAAGTCACCATTATCCAAAAGCTCGTGATATAACTTCAAAAAGAACTGCACTACCTGTCACTTGAGTTCTTAAGTAGCTCATCGACCATATCATCAGAACCAGATGCTTTCATGGTTTTGAATATCCTGAAGCCAAATAACACCTCCAGGTGGACGGACTTGCAGAATGGCTGAAGACAGAGGAGGTGTAAGATATGCTTCCGGGAACAAGGGACAGATCCATATGGAGGGCCATGATCGCCATCGTCATGTGGCAAGGCACTTGATGATGATGATGATGAAATAACACCTCGTATTTCAAACTGGCCGGTTTATATAGTCATCAGATGACTGGTTATGATCAGTATCATTTACATCCTTTTAAGTGAGGTTTTGAAGTGTTGGAACAATGATTCTGTTGAGATATTGCTTCCTGGCTGTTTTCTTTTGAATTAGAATTTTCGTACCATAGTCCAAAAATTCGTTTGACTTTTTTTTGACATTATAAGTGTATTAAATGATAGATTGTTAAATAGCTTTTCTTCTTTCTTCCTTATATGTATAAGATATTATATATATGGTATATATATGTGAGTGTGGTGTGTGTGTGTGTGTGTGTGTGTGTGTGTGTGTGTGTGTGTGTGTGTGTGTGTGTGTGTGTGTGTGTGTGTGTGTGTGTGTGTGTGTGTGTGTGTGTGTGTTGTGTGTGTGTGTGTGTGTACATTCTCACGTCTGGCAATTGAGCATTCATGCCGAGCTTCTGAATTTTATGACTGTCGACTTCTTTCAAGCAATCTGTTGACTTCATTTTGTCTAAGTCCGTCTCCTGATCAAAGAAATCACTTTGTGCCCTACTTTTATTAGCAAATATAAATTTCTTAGTATACTAAGCACATTCCTTTGTGCATTCATTAAACGTATTTGATATATTATTTACATCCACAGGTAACAAATCCATTACCGTAGTAATTCTTGTAAGTAGTTCAACTTACACAAATGTATTCATTGTTCCACACAATTTTATTTTCTTGACCTTTATCACCATCTACTGTGTTATCAGAAATCATGCTGTTTTCATTTCGGAAGATAACCCGAAATGTGATAGGCGTGTGATCAGATTCAGTCATTTTATTAAAATATCTATAAAAAAAATAATAAAAAAAGATTCACAGACAAGGAAGACAAATACTTTAATAAATAAAAAAAATTGGTCACTGACTATACTTTCAAATCAGATATATGTGCACAGCGACCCTCAAAGTCACGTTTAATACTTCTTTCAAAACGCACAGACCTAAAGCACTGCACACAATTCAGAATTAGTTTTCCATTCTTATTCACAGTAAACATACAAGAAGGTCTTGATGGAGGCAGGCACAAGAAGATCATTGATAAAGAAGATTAGGAAAAGACAAGCAACATTTATAGGCCATTTTATGAGGAAAGGGGAAATTAGAGCACCTGATCACAACAGGAATGCTTGAGGAAAAGAGAACACCAGGTAGACCCAGGGAGAAAATATTGGACGGACTCGCAGGATGGCTGAGGACAGAGAGGGTGGAAGATGTACTAGCAGCGACAAGGGATAGATGCATACTGAGGGCCATGATCGCCAGCTCCATGCAGCAGGGCACATAATGAAGATTCACAGTAGAAGCCTCAGAGCAGCTGCTGACATAATACGATTGACTTCTATGTTGCAATTCAAACTTCTTTTTCAGAAATATCTTGGGAAAAATTAGTGAAAAAGTAATATATACATCTGCTCTCATTGCTGCTGTCCCCAATATCTATTCCTTATCATTGTTAGATTTTTTTCCACCAATAATGAGCTTTTCCAGTTGTTTGATCAATTCTTTGTGTCTTACCCGATCGAAAGCTTGGTATAATAAACGCATCATAATAAATAGAGCCTTATTCAGTTCAATTAAACTTTCTATGAGAGTTCTCAGGATACATACATACATGCATGCATACACACATACACACATACCATACATGCATAATTATGTATATATATACATATACACACATATATATAAAATATATGTATATACATATATATATATAAGAGTTCTTCCTTATAATAGATATTCTTTGTTTTTCGTTGATCATACTTGTCTTATATATTATTGCTCAGTAGAATCATAGTCACCTTGAGGAGCGGGTGTACCGCCGAAAATTTGGGAAAATTTTACGTCGGCTTGTTGTCTTTTTCTTCACATGCTGCTTCATCTATATATATATATATATATATATATATATACATATATATATATATATATATATATATATATATATATATATATATATATATATATATATATATATATATATGAGTTCCTTTCCCTTCACAAATCCACGATATTCTTCTGCTATTTCTCCTTTGACTCTATTTCTTGTCTTGATTATGATTATTCTTAGTAGAATCTTTGTCACATGATCTTCAGGCTGATTGTACGATGGAGTTTGCATTCTATAGTTTTTGATTTCTTTGAAATGCAAAGGAAATTCACTTAGATATATCTGTGGGGATTTTTCCAGTGTCATAAAATTCATTTAGGAGGGACAGTTATATTTTCAATACCAAATTTATCAAGAGCCTTAATCATTTCTATAGTAATATTGTCTGGTCCTGGGGCTTATCCATGTTTTATCGTTTTCATCGTTGCTCTAACTTCATCTTTCGTTATTGGTGTCCTTAAAGTTCTTTCTAATGATGTGTTTCTCCTTTCTGTCCTTGTCAAATAGGTCTTGAATGTACTGTCCCCATCTTGAATGCGCGCTCCCCATCTATGTAATATTTTATCTTTTTCCATAATAATCGTACCATCTTTTATTTTTAGCAACCAGTTTGAATGTATATCTTTTTTTCTGTGAGCAGCTTTTTCAGTGTCTCTGTACATAAACTTAGGCTCTGATTTCTGTCAGTACTTTATTTCTTTGCAGCTTGTTTCTAGGCAAGTTTCTTTAGCTTCATTGTACTTATTCTTGATTTCCGTTTTCTATGTTTTTGTATCCTTGCCCTTTTCCATTTACCTTCCTTACCTTTTTCACTTTGACCATTGTTTCTTACTGTCACTAACATTTTCCGAAGCACTGTTTTGAAAGATACACTAAATTTTGCACGAGTTGATTCAATGGTTTTTAAGAGTGCATGATTTACTTTGATGCTATTTTTGGTTTGTTTTCTTCTCTTAGTTTTAGCCTGAAGTTTCCCATTACAGGATTATGATCACTATTGTAGTCTGCCCTGGTAATGTTTTTATTATCAGTAAAGAATTTATAACTCTCTTATTTATCAGGATGCAGTTAAATAGATTTCTTGTGCTTCTCCTAGATTCATCCATGTCTGTTTCTTCTATTAGGTTGCTCAAACCAGGTGTTTCCCATTGTGAATTCATTTACTTGTGCCCAATCAACTATACTATTTTTCTCCCCTTTCATTTTGCGTGCCCAGGCACAAGGTCCAGCTATGTTATCTACATTTCCTGGCTCACTTTAGTATTAAAATCTCCCATTACAACTGTAACTTCTTGTGATTTACATTGAGCTTTGGTTGTTTCTAATTCTGCTTAATAAGAGTTGTCAATTTCTACCTCAGCACTTGCGGATGTTGGTGCATGTACTTGGAGGATGTTGATATCAGATGGCTTGCCTTGGAATCTAACTAGTAAAATGCTGTCTGATATGGCTGATGATCCGTTGATAGACTTTGACTTGTCGTCGTCCATTATGATACCATTATGTGTCTCCTCCAGAAAGTGTAATTTCATGCTTGCTCGATGTCATCATGCCTGCTCTCTTCCATTTCACCTCCCCTATTCCTAAGAGTGGCAGAATGGTTCAGACGTTCACCTGCCAATAACTAAACTCGAGGTTCCAGGGTTCGCTCCCCATAGAGGCTTTGACTTTTATCCTCAGTTTGACCAAGAAAATCGAACTGAACGTCTAGTCCTTCCGAAGGGGACGAAAAACGTGTCGGACCCGTGTACCTTTTGGCTGCGCACGGTAAAGATCCCACAGCAGTTAAAAATCGTAAAGAGCAGGGCATTGCCGGCTGTCTTGGTAAAAACTTTGGAGATATAGGTTTGATATCCCAGGTCCCACCCCTTGAAGACCAATTAGCTTTCTTGGTTTAAAAAAATTAATATGAATTTGAAGCGAGGGAGAGGGGATGGGCGCCGCCCTCGTGGTGCTGGCCTCGGGAAAAGTTGAGGTCTCTGCCACCTCACTCCCCTACGACCACAGGGCTATGGAACTATCTAGGTAGGACCTCAGGACCTGGCCAGCTCATGGGTGTGTGTGCAGAGTTGAGGCTTGTGCCGTGATCATTCTGGATCTTATCCATCACATGGCACATGTGACGTAAATTCCTATGGAATTCATTCTGAGCGCAGAGACGTCATCTTCAGAAATTGAAATTGAAATTGAAATTATTCCTAACATATTGATATTCAACCTTTCCATTTCTGTCTTGATATTTTCTAGTTTTCACTTCTGACTTGCTGACTTATCGAAGACAATTCTGGCCTCCAAAGTCAAGTCTGTATATGTAAGATTAACGAGTATCCATGGAAAATTATCAAAACTTTAACAGGCCCTCAGAAACCACTTTTTGCCACAGTGAAATAATGCAGACTTAATTGGTTTGATCACATCATCATAATTGTATTAAGTCCATCTGACAGGGTATCCTAAAATGACAATAGCAGGGATCAGCAAAAGAAAAAAGAAAGAAGATGGACCAGTTCTAGTTGGCCTGATCCACTCGTTGCCGCAACGCAGACACAGAGATGAAGAATCCTGCCTGCTACTGCATATCGTGAGTCTCACCAGCGACAACCCTGGTGACGAGATTAGAAACAGAAGAAATTGGTATGGCCTGTTTTCGGAGTCATTGTACTGAAACGGTGTTTGACTATTGTTTTTTATTAATATTTAAGGGTAGAGTGGAAAAGAAGTCATGCAATGGACAAATAACAACAGTAAAAACAACAGGAATGATCACAATCATCATATCATCTTTCAGCCATCGAAAGTCGTTTGCTGGACATAGGCCTTTCCCAGCTGCTTCAATTCACTCATTCCAGCGCTTTTCCTCTCCATCTAAATCTTCTCTCTGTCTAGTTTTCTGTCTTCCTCTATTGCGAGTGCCGTGTCTTGGTATCCAGAACATGGTTTTTGTTATGATCACAATAGGTAGCAATTATATAACAAAAAGCCACAGGGCGAAATGAACAGTGTCAGTACTTAATTTCACAGGTAGGCGTGTTATGCCATAGCAGACTGTAACCTTCCCAATTTCTCTCCCTTTTCTCCATCTCTGCATTGCTGTGGTAATTTCCTGTCTCTAAGGCCTCCTTTGTTTGCGCAAATGTGTACGTGTAGTTGGACATGCGTGTGCCTGTACATATGTGATGATGTGCTCAAGGGAATTTTGCTGGTTCTGTGAGAAACTCCCTGATAATTTAACCAGTGACATGGTCCATTTTGATCAGTCCACAAGAGAAATTCCGTTTTAATCAGTTCACAAGCGAAATTAACTGACTTTTACATGAAAGAAATCGGTTATAAAATGATTTGACTTCTGTTCTGACTACTTTTACGTTTTATGAATTGTTTCCTGAGAGAAAGATTTTTATGTCTAGATCCTAGATCAAAACTGCATCGACAAGATGCGATGGTATCACGATACTTTATATTGATTGGATTTCCCTGGTCTGCGCCAGGGCTCAGTCGACCTTAAATGTCAACCTGTCGTGACTTCACTATCTGTTAATGAAGTCACGCTTTGATGTCTGCAAAACGATTCATCTAATCACAAACGATTGTTTATTTGCAACAGTCCTGGTAAGCTCGCACATATGGTGGCCGTCATCTTTCACTTCTAAAGCTATGTTGGTAAAGCCCGCACAATAGTGGCCAGTCATCTTCACTTCTAAAGCTATGTTTGGTAAAGCCCGCACAATATGGTGGCCAGTCATCTTTCACTTCTAAAGCTATGTTTGGTAAAGCCCGCACAATATGGTGGCCAGTCATCTTTCACTTCTAAAGCTATGTTTGGTAAAGCCCGTACAATATGGTGGCCAGTCATCTTTCACTTCTAAAGCTATGTTTGGTAAAGCCCGCACATATGGTGCCAGTCATCTTTCACTTCTAAAGCTATGTTTGGTAAGCCGCACATATGGTGCCAGTCATCTTTCACTTCTAAAGCTATGTTTAAATACAGTTTTAATGGTCTACGTTTCTTTTTTGTTTTGTTTTGTTGTTGTTGTTGTTGTCTGTTAAGATGTGAATTTGTGAGAAACATGAAGTTTCAGCAGCATGTCGCGAAGGGTTTGATGGTGTTAATGTGTGGTTGTCACGCAAAACACTCGTATGGGGATTAGAAAATGCAGTGTGGGAAGCCCATGCATGTTTTTGTCTTTCTCATGCCATATCCCACTCACACTGGGATGACAGCACGACTGCAGGATTTGGCCCTAACGTTCAAAACATTCATTTAGAAATATAATGAAACCACAATCCCACAGTTGTTTAAATTAGACAATGTCTCTAAGACAACTCATGCATCACACATTCAGTAAGGAATATGTTATTATTATTATCATTCTTAAGACTCTAAAACATATTGAGGCAAACTATTGTCACAGTGAGTCAACACACAGAATCAACAAACTATGCGATGATAATGGAGAGCCGACAAACGATTAAAGCCTGCGGCACGTAGTTGTTACAATAATTCCCACAAAGACTAAACCAACGATGTAGCGACGACGAAGAAGCAAAAACGTTCGTAGTCTCTGTCACTCTGAAGAACTTAACACGAAACGAACATTGTATACCAACAAATTATCAAACGGACTGAACCGTCGATATTGACGTCATCAGACAGCAGAAGACACAGTTTTTGGAGACAGCCATCTTGGAGGCTGGGACTTCACTGTGTCATTCTGCCTCTTTGCAAGCACTGCTGTCACTTTGGCAGACACGACTTCATTTTTCAGTGTCGGCACAGGATATTCGAACACCCGGCCAAACGATACCTTAGATCAACACTTAGTTCTTAGTTCTGCTACTTTTCAAAGAAACTGTACAAAAGACGTTCATGAATATTCCGTACCTTCAAGGAGAGCCAGACAAATCCTTTCTTCCACAAAAATTCTACAAGGATTGTTCCTCTTTCTGTTAGATATCAATATTCGTATTCCATGCCATCCACACGAAAGTCGATGGCAAATGTCTTCACAATACACAGTATGCCAGAACCTGGTAATAAAAAATGTTTTCTTTAACCAAACGTGAGAAAACGTTTTCTCGTTACCTCCAGAGAAATCGTTTATTTCTTCCATTACATCTTAATTTTAATCTCAGTTCCAAGCATCCAAACTACTCTACACACACACACACACACACACACACACACACACACACACACACACACACACACACACACACACATATATATATATATAAAATATATATATATATATATATATATATGTGCGTGTATGTATGTGTGTATATATATATGTGTGTGTGTGTGTGTGCGTGCGTGCGTGCGTGCGTGCGTGCGTGCGTGCGTGCGTGTGTGTGTATGTGTGTGTGTGTGTGTGTATGTATATGTATGTGTAGCGTTGACTTCATTTTTTTCGAATCATCATACTTAGGGAGATTTCCTTCATGCTTACTTTTCAGTCCCATTTTCTAAGCCATCTTAACGGCCACAGAAGCGAGTATATGTTTTACAACGCGACGATGATGGTGACAACGATGACGATGATGAAATGATGCTATGAAATTCTATCTAGGATTGAGAGTGCGTGACAGGGCTGTACTCTATGCTGAATACATTATATCCTGGCGTCTACGAGACCTGAGAGACGCACACACCTGCATCGTTGGTCAGAAGATTTGAGTCACACCTCAAAGACGCACCCGTGAAGTGGATGGAGCTCGACTTTGTGGTCCCAGTCTTCAAAACGAGCTTATAGCATGCTCATTCTGGCTGGGTAGAAGCCCTTTGGAAAAAAAAAAAGACCGTAATAATTTTTGAAGGGACTTGATGGGGATTCAAACCCACCACCTTCCTCTCAGTAGTCATTTGCACTATCCACTGTGCCATGGCGACTAGTTGTTTATCTGATGAAGAGTGGCTGTCAGGGACGTGTATATGCAGGTTCCATTTGTAAACTTCTGGTTTCACCATCAGTCTTGGCTGGAATGAGGAGAGGATTTCTACTGAGCTGTTCATCAGGTGGCATGTATGCAAATTGCACTGAGTGGATGAGCCACCCCTTTTTCTGTCTGTGTTTTTCCTGTTGTTGTTGTCATGTATTTGTGGGTCATATATGTCAAGTGCTCAGGTGTTGTATTTGGCTGAGCTAAGTTCAGCTAAAAAAATATAACTCTTTGCTTGCTTTGTTGTATCATCACTTTATCGTAAGCCCTGTAGGTGTGCAGTCAAGCTCCAAGAGTGGGTAGATAGCTAGACTATCAAGATTATCTGACGGAGCCAGATTGTAAGCCGACATCTGCACTAGGGCTTGGAAGAAGTCGGTGTTTTCTTATTAGCATAGGCCTTTGTTAGAGTCTTTGGATGTAGGTAGAAGGCTTTTGTTGTGATGTGGTATCTTGGTGTTGTCTGGAACCCGAGTTTTGCAAGGATGTGATCGCCTGTGAGGTCTGCTGCCTGACGCGCCAGTGTCAGTTGTTGTGATACAGTGGTTAGTGTAATATACCACTACTGAAAGGAGGTGGGTTTGAACACTTGGGTCCCATGTGATCGTCGTGGGATATTTCAGCCCCTAACGGATTCTACTCAGAACTGTGTGCGTCTGGTAGAACAGTGTGCTCACCGATTCATAAAAATGTGAAGTTTGAAACTGTGAATTTTAGAATTGTGAATCTTAAAATTGTATGTGGAACTGCGAGTTGTAAAACTTCAATTGTGGGACTGTCAATTGTAGAACTGTCAATTGTAAAACTTGAATTGTGGGACTGTCAATTGTAGAACTGTGAATTGTGGGACTGTCAATTGTGGAACTGTGAATTGTAAAACTTGAATTGTGGGACTGTCAATTGAGGAACTGTGAATTGTAAAACTTGAATCGTGGTACTGTCAATTGTGGAACTGTGAATTGTAAAACTTGAAATGTTGGACTGTCAATTGTGGAACTGTGAACTGTGGGACTGTCAATTGTGGAACTGTGAATTGTAAAGCTTTGAGTTGTAAAACAGACCTTGCCATGGCCCACAGCTGCATATAACTTTTTAGTCAATGCCACAGCAGTTTGTGCATGGTGACTAAATGGGATATACTGAATATTTTTGTACAAAAGTATGCACTTGTAACTCAAGCGGGTGCTTCAGATAATCTATATATTTTATATGAGTATACCAGAATATACTATTACCACAACGCTTAAAATCTTATTGATTTGTGGCTTGAAATTAGTTACTTGAATGCGCCTACTGTATTCTGTTGTCTATTATGTCTATATGTTCTGTGCATGTGCATGTGAAAAGGAGAGAAAGAGGTGAATTAAACTCTCTTATTTTGTCAACTGTCGACATGGTGTGTTGCTTGTGGTTGTGAAATTTCTTGATGGGGTTATCTCTTTGATGTTGTTGTTACTGTTGTTGTCGTTGTTGTTATTGGTGGTGGTGGTGGTGGTGGTGGTGGTGGTGGGTTCTCAGACCTTAGAACGGTTTGACAGTGGCTGCCAGCTGCATCAGAACAGATCAAGCTAGCCAGGTCAGTTTCAAAACTCATCAGACCAGCGCTCATTCCTGCAATGTTAGATAACCATCTACATGAAGCACACATGTCCCCTGCGAAAGTTTACATGAAACACCCGATGGCGTGGATGGGACCCAAAGCACCAAAACCTCGTTACTCTTTGGACAATCACTTCCCAAGCTCTCGACGCCACTCGAAAGCCATTTCATCAAGCAAGGGGGGAAGGGGAGGGCTGTCCATGCATTACATGACCCATTCGGATCCAGTCATCAGTTACCTTGTTTACAAACCGAATTGCAAGGTGAGGAGATGACAAACCCCGGGACATAGCCACACAACGCGCACCAACCAGGTCCAGCCCAGCCACCGGACCAAGACATAATGGAAGACCCCTCTCTCGCCCCACTCTGATCCTTATCTCTCTTTCGGGCAGACCGCCTCGCCACCAGTTCACATAACTGTCAGCACCTTTCCCCTTACTATAGTCTGGACATGGATAGCAAAGAAAACAAACGAGACAGTCTTGATGGACGCAGACACAAGAAGATTATTCATAAGGAAGATTAGGAAAAGACAGGCAACATTTATAGGCCATTTTATGAGGAAAGGGAATTGGAGCACCTGATCACAACAGGTAAGCTGGGGGGAGAGAGAGCACCAGGTAGACCCAGGGGAAAAAATTTGGACGGACTTGCAGAGTGGCTGAAGACAGAGAGGATGGAAGATGTGTTTGCGGCAACAAAGGATAGAAACATATGGAGGGCCATGATCGCCAACGCCATGTGGCAAGGCACTTGATTATGATAATGATAGTCTCGACAGTTAGCAGTCGGAAGCTCCCAATGTTGCCTTACTTCACACCGCAGGAGTTGTTTGAACGGCCGCAAAAGTGGCCAGAATGGTGTTCCAGACACAGCCCAGTTTGCTGCTCAGCTAGGTCCGACACAAAAGGCAGAGCACAAATAGAAGCCATCGCAAAATTGATATCAGCCTTGCGTCTGTGACGATGGTATAACTTGGAAGGTTAGTGTTTGAAAGCGGTATTGTGGTTGTGGGATAGGTGAGGGAGGTATGGGTTGCCTGTTATAGCTACTGTAGCTAGTGGACCTGGTGATCCCTGCTGTGATTCTTGTTTGGTCTGTGAGAATGTTGAATGTTTGCTGTGAGTATGAGGTCTGTAAGGATGAAATGCTGAGGCATTCGGTCAATGGCATGTGTGAGAAAGCTACGCCGTGTGCGTTGTTGGCATTGGTTCTGAGAGCCGCGCCGTCTGAATGGGGTGGGGTAGTTTTTTTTTTTGTTTTTTTTTTTGGGGGGGGGGTACTTTTTTTCTTACAGCGCACAATTGTTGATTTTGGTATCAAGTGTTGCAAGTGAAATATCAAAAATCATAATCTAAATTTCAAGTCTTGGTAGAGGGGAAAGGAAACATTCAGTCAAGTTGGTCATAGCAATAATGTAATTGTTCACGGAAAACAATAATGCCTAACGTTGGGTTGAACTAATGACTGGGAGATGTCTTAAGATAGATACATAGTTTCAGAAGAAGTAGATATTACCTCTGTCCATATTTCAATCACCAAATTCCACATTCACGTAAATATAAGAGAGCGATAATGAACAGAGAATAAGGTCAATTTTTGTTTCCATGGGTAAAGGTAATCCAGCCCTTGTCCCATAGCAGACTCAAACATCTAATCTAAGAGAAAGAGAGAGAAGGAGAGAGAGAGAGAGAGAGAGAGAGAGAGAGAGAGAGAGACAATGACAATGACAATGACAATGACAATGGCAATGATGCTTTATTTTCCAACGGCAAAAGTTATTGACTAGAAGCTATTTTTCAAACTTGCCGTTGCTAAATCTACATGTATACACATGACGTTTGTTTACAGCAATAAGTACAGCTTAAGGAAGATACATGCTGAATACTAAAATGTAAGGTATCATTACAATGAAATCAAGAAAAGTACATAGTTAGCACTTAAAAAAAACAGAGGCCATTGCAAAAGAGGTGAGTGAGAGAGAGAGAGAGAGAGAGAGAGAGAGAGAGAGAGAGAGAGAGAGAGAGAGAAACAGAGGCCATTGCAAAAGAGAGAGTGAGAGAGAGAGAGAGAGAGAGAGAGAGAGAGAGAACAACGGCACCATCATCACCACCTTCAACAACTGAACATTAGATACAACATTTACAGGACATTTTATGAGGCAAGAGACATTAGAGGGAAAGAGAACACCAGGTAGACCCAGGGAGAAAGTACTGAACGGACTTGCAGGGTGGCTGAGGACAGAGAGGGTGGGAGATGTACTTGCAGCGACAAGGGACAGATTCGTGTGGAGGGCCATGAATGCCAACGCCATACGGCAGGGCACATGATGATGATGATTTTGTTGATGTGTCATCCAATCTTTTAACAAGCTTGACAAGTTCTCGCACACTGCCTGCCAGGCCATCAGTTTCATCTGCCACGTGAAGTCTGGTGACGGTTCATCCTCTAGTGTTGACTGTGCTGACATAAATGATATTCAAGCCTAAAACCCTTGGAAATCTTTAAACCTAAATAGGAAATTATTTTGAGAGTTTGTGTACGTGTGTGGCAAAGAATTTTACAGATTTTTTTTCTTTTGTGACAAGAGTGGAGCAAGCTTATTCCATAAGGTTTCTGCAAAATGTTGGCTAGGATACACCTTTTCCACCGTTCATTCTGGTGTGGACAGCAAATGCCGAAATGTACTAAATTTCCGATGAAATCTCTGCCGAATGGTCAAACCAGATGTGTATCTGTATGTAGTTTGTACCGTACAGAACGTTCAGCAGCATCCTTTTATACTTGATCTCAATTTGATAAAAGCACCTTTTATGAATCTTTTAATGTCTACACACATGTAGTCTTCCCAAAAACTGCAAAACTTTGTGAATATACTAGAAATAGAAAGCAAAGGTAAGGGGTTGGAACTAAACAGCAGGAAGACTGAAGTCATGGTGATCAGTGAAAAACATGAAATCCCCTCATGCAAAATAACAGCAAATGGCACAACCTTGAGACAGATTGATAAGTTTAAATACCTGGGAACGATCATTACACCAGACGGCAGATGCACATCAGAAATAGCCAGCAGAATCGGCCAAGCCAAAACAGCACTAAAGAAGATGAAAAGCATTCTTACCAACAAATGCCTATCAAATAACATCAGGAAGAGAGTTCTTGAATGTTATTTAGAACCAATACTGCTGTACAGTTGCGAGGTGAGGACAGTTAACAAGCAAAGCCAGAACAAGATTGAGGCAGCCGAAATGTGGTTTCTGAGAAGAATGTTGAGAGTTCCATGGCCAGCAAAGAAAACAAACGAGACAGTCTTGATGGAGGCAGACACAAGTAGATCATTCATAAGGAAGATTAGGAAAAGACAGGCAACATTTATAGGCCATTTATGAGGAATTGGGAACTGGAGCACCTGGTCACAACGGGAAAGCTGGAGGGAAAGAGAGCACCGGGTAGACCCAGGAAGAAGATACTAGACGGACTTGCAGAGAGGCTGGGGACGAGGAGGGTGGAAGAGATGCTTGAGGCAACAAGTGATAGAGACAGATGGAAGTCCATAATCGCCAACGCCATGCGGCAAGGCACCTGATGATGATGATGATGATGAGTCTTCCCAGAAATAGTTTGGTTTAAACTTTACTGAGAGAGACAGGGAGAAACAAAGAGAAAGTAAGATACAGGGAACGAGAGACAGACAGACAGAGGGGCAGACAGACAGACAGAGACAGAGAAACAGAGACACAAAGAAACAGACAGAGACAGACATAGAGAGGTAGACATAAAAAGACAGAGAAACAGACAGAGGCAGAGAGGCAGAAAGAGAAAGACAGAGAGAAAGATAGAGAGAAAACCTTGCACATTCATTATTTACTGCCACGTTTTGCCAGAGGACCTCACTGGAGCGATTCATCAAAGCAATTGACTCTGATCTGTGATTCTCTGTGTTGTGATGGTGATTATCCCTAGGAGTCAAAGAGCAATTTCGTGTTAATCATAGGCGGCTGGGCTATCAACAACAATCGATTTCACTTGACTGCGAACAGAATATTCTATAGACCGTTACGACAAAGCCGCATTGATCGATGTAAACAAATCTGATATTCTACTGAGAGAGTGTCCAGCTAAAGTGCTAGGTTTTAAGTTCATGAAAAATAAAACAAAAACAACAGCGTGCGCGACGACGAAAAATAAGAAAATAAAAGAACATGGAATACATTTCATAAAAAGTACAGAAAAAAAACAAAAAAAACATGGGATACTTTTCATAAAAAAAAGGTACAGAAAAACAAAAGAACATGAAATACATTTCATAAAACGTGCAGAAAACAAAACACAACGAGATTAAAAGTACCGAACGACAAAAACATGAAAAGCTTGTTTCGCTACGCGAAAAATTCATGAAGTAATACTTTGTTCTAAGCCTATATGGAAAGCTGATGGGAAACAAACAAAACAAATGACAAAATACGTTTAAATCTAAAGACAACCCCATGAAACAGTTCTCAAACTTTCAACACTCCTTCATGGTTCAAAATTCAAATGGTCCCATAAATGTAGTTCAAAATCCAAATGGTCCAATAAAATTGTTGTCACACTTTCAGTACTTCTTTATAGTTCCGAATCCAAATGATCCAATAAAATAGTTATTAAGATTTCAATACTCCTTCATGGTTCAAAATCCAAATGGTCCCATAAAGTAGTTGTCAAACTTTCAATACTCCTTCATGGTTCAAATTCAAACGGTCCTATGAAATAGTTGTCAATTTCAATAGTACTTCAGAGTTCAAATTCAATTGGTCCCATGAAATAGTTGTCAATTTCAATAGTCCTTCAAAGTTCAAACCCCAACGTTCCGGTTGTCTGTACTATGCACATTACCTCACTCCGTGGCTCCAAATGGCGACATGTGTGGAAAACATGGTTACAAATACATCACACATCTTACACAAACGTCTGTGCCAACTCAGTAACCAGTAACTTTTCGCCAGTAATACCACAACTTCCACTAATCCCAAATCGCCCTTGTCGCTATGTGGGAAAACACACACACACCACACACACACACACACACACACACACAAATAAACAAACAAACAAACAAACACACGCACACACACACACACACACCGCACACACACACACACACACACACTGCACACACAATCGTACACACAAACACACACACCACACACACACACACACACACACACACACACACACACACACACACACAACACACACACACACACACAAAACACAAACACACACACATTCACACACATTCACACACATTCACACATACACATTCACACACATATACACACACACTTCACACACACACTCACACACATACACAAACACACACATTTTCACACACACACATACACACAACACACACAACACACACAAACACACACAAACACACATACAAACACACACACACAAACCACACACAAACACACACAAACACAAACACACACATCACCACACACACACACACACACACACACACAACCACACACACACAAACACACACACACACACACAACACACAACATGCAAAATGCACCTCACACAAAGTACACAGCCGCACTGAACACACCCACCGACACACAACACACACAACACACAAACACACACACACAAACACACACACACCACACAAACACCACACAACCACACAAACCACACACACACACCACCACAACAGATAAACACAAATGTCCAACAACAGATTGACACAACAGTGTGCGACAGAGTTGAAACTGAAGCTGGTAGTCAACATTTGGAGGCCGAAGATAATCACCAAAGTGGGATGGCCTCGGTCATGCAACACAGCACACTGACTGTTTTCATGCACAAGTCATGCAACACAGCACACTGACTGTTTTCATGCACAAGTCATGCAACACAGCACATTGACTGTTTTCATGCACAAGTCATGCAACACAGCACACTGACTGTTTTCATACACAAGTCATGCAACACAGCACACTGACTGTTTTCATGCACAAGTCATGCAACACAGCACACTGACTGTTTTCATGCACAAGTCATGCAACACAGCACACTGACTGTTTTCATGCACAAGTCATGCAACACAGCACACTGACTGTTTTCATGCACAAGTCATGCAACACAGCACATTGACTGTTTTCATGCACAAGTCATGCAACACAGCACACTGCTTTCATGCACAAGTCATGCAACACAGCATACTGACTGTTTTCATGCACAAGTCATGCAACACAGCACACTGACTGCCTTTAAAATGCACAAGTCATGCAACACAGCACACTGACTGTTTTCATGCACAAGTCATGCAACACAGCACATTGACTGTTTTCATGCACAAGTCATGCAACACAGCACACTGACTGTTTTCATGCACAAGTCATGCAACACAGCACACTGACTGTTTTCATGCACAAGTCATGCAACACAGCACATTGACTGTTTTCATGCACAAGTCATGCAACACAGCACACTGACTGTTTTCATACACAAGTCATGCAACACAGCACATTGACTGTTTTCATGCACAAGTCATGCAACACAGTACACTGACTGCTTACATGCACAAGTCATGCAACACAGCACACTGACTGTTTTCATGCACAAGTCATGCAACACAGCACATTGACTGTTTTCATGCACAAGTCATGCAACACAGCACACTGATTGTTTTCATGCACAAGTCATGCAACACAGCACACTGACTGTTTTCATGCACAAGTCATGCAACACAGCACACTGACTGTTTTCATGCACAAGTCATGCAACACAGCACACTGACTGTTTTCATGCACAAGTCATGCAACACAGCACACTGCTTTCATGCACAAGTCATGCAACACAGCATACTGACTGTTTTCATGCACAAGTCATGCAACACAGCACACTGACTGCCTTTAAAATGCACAAGTAATGCAACACAGCACACTGACTGCCTTTAAAATGCACAAGTCGTGCAACACAGCACACTGTTTTCATGCACAAATCATGCAACACAGCACACTGACAGCTTTCATGCACAAGTCATGCAACACAGCACACTGACTGCTTTCATGCACAAGTCATGCAACACAACACACTGACTGTTTTCATGCACAAGTCATGCAACACAGCACACTGCTTTCATGCACAAGTCATGCAATACAACACATTGACTGTTTTTATGCACAAGTCATGCAACACAGCACACTGACTGCTTTCATGCACAAGTCATGCAACACAGCACACTGACTGTTTTCATGCACAAGTCATGCAACACAGCACACTGACTGTTTTCATGCACAAGTCATGCAACACAACACACTGACTGTTTTCATACACAAGTCATGCAACACAGCACATTGACTGTTTTCATGCACAAGTCATGCAACACAGCACACTGCTTTCATGCACAAGTCATGCAACACAGCACACTGACTGTTTTCATGCACAAGTCATGCAACACAGCACACTGACTGTTTCATGCACAAGTCATGCAACACAACACACTGACTGTTTTCATGCACAAGTCATGCAACACAGCACACTGATTGTTTTCATGCACAAGTCATGCAACACTGCACACTGACTGTTTTCATGCACAAGTCATGCAACACAGCACACTGACTGTTTTCATGCACAAGTCATGCAACACAGCACACTGTCTGTTTTCATGCACAAGTCATGCAACACAGCACACTGCTTTCATGCACAAGTCATGCAACACAGCATACTGACTGTTTTCATGCACAAGTCATGCAACACAGCACACTGACTGCCTTTAAAATGCACAAGTCCTGCAACACAGCACACTGACTGCCTTTAAAATGCATAAGTCATGCAACACAGCACACTGTTTTCATGCACAAATCATTCAACACAGCACACTGACAGCTTTCATGCACAAGTCATGCAACACTGCACACTGACTGCTTTCATGCACAAGTCATGCAACACAACACTTTGACTGTTTTCATGCACAAGTCATGCAACACAGCACACTGCTTTCATGCACAAGTCATGCAATACAACACACTGACTGTTTTCATGCACAAGTCATGCAACACAGCACACTGACTGCTTTCATGCACAAGTCATGCAACACAGGACACTGACTCTTTTCATGCACAAGTCATGCAACACAGCACACTGCTTTCATGCACAAGTCATGCAACACAGCACACTGACTGTTTTCATGCACAAGTCATGCAACACAGCACATTGACTGTTTTCATGCACAAGTCATGCAACACAGCACACTGCTTTCATGCACAAGTCATGCAACACAGCACACTGACTGTTTTCATGCACAAGTCATGCAACACAGCACACTGACTGCTTCATGCACAAGTCATGCAACACAACACACTGACTGTTTTCATGCACAAGTCATGCAACACAGCACACTGCTTTCATGCACAAGTCATGCAACACAGCACACTGACTGTTTTCATGCACAAGTCATGCAACACAGCACACTGCTTACATGCACAAGTCATGCAACACAACACACTGACTGTTTTCATGCACAAGTCATGCAACACAACACACTGACTGTTTCATGCACAAGTCATGCAACACAGCACACTGACTGTTTTCATGCACAAGTCATGCAACACAACACACTGACTGTTTCATGCACAAGTCATGCAACACAGCACACTGACTGCTTTCATGCACAAGTCATGCCACACAGCACACTGACTGTTTTCATGCACAAGTCATGCAACACAGCACACTGCTTTCATGCACAAGTCATGCAACACAGCACACTGACTGTTTTCATGCACAAGTCATGCAACACAGCACATTGACTGTTTTCATGCACAAGTCATGCAACACAGCACACTGCTTTCATGCACAAGTCATGCAACACAGCACACTGACTGTTTTCATGCACAAGTCATGCAACACAGCACACTGACTGTTTTCATGCACAAGTCATGCAACACAACACACTGACTGTTTTCGTGCACAAGTCATGCAACACAGCACACTGCTTACATGCACAAGTCATGCAACACAGCACACTGACTGTTTTCATGCACAAGTCATGCAACACAGCACACTGCTTTCATGCACAAGTCATGCAACACAGCACACTGACTGTTTTCATGCACAAGTCATGCAACACAGCACACTGACTGCTTACATGCACAAGTCATGCAACACAGCACACTGACTGTTTTCATGCACAAGTCATGCAACACAGCACACTGACTGCTTACATGCACAAGTCATGCAACACAGCACACTGACTGCTTACATGCACAAGTCATGCAACACAGCACACTGTCTGCTTACATGCACAAGTCATGCAATACAGCACACTGCTTTCATGCACAAGTCATGCAACACAGCACACGGCTTTCATGCACAAGTCATGCAACACAGCACACTGACTGTTTTCATGCACAAGTCATGCAACACAACACACTGCTTTCATGCACAAGTCATGCAACACGGCTCACTGACTGCTTTCATGCACAAGTCATGCAACACAGCACACTGACTGCTTTCATGCACAATTACAGATACAGTAATGGAATTGAAATCCTGGAAGTTTTCACAAACGGGAACTTAAGTAGCAGGTGAGCAAATTGATATAGGGCCTCAGAAAGATGATGAGGGTCTTTGGATGAAATTAATATTTCACTAGCAACATGTTCCTTGGGTTTTTCTTCAGCTGTGCGATAAGTTTTACAGTGGATTTTACCCTGAAAAAGCAAAACAACTGAATAATTATGTGCTTAATTAATGGTACTGCCCTTCGGCAATGATTCGTTGAAATTACCCAAAATGTCAGCGACAAAGTACCAAATGCCCAGGTCCTAGCATGCGCTGGTCTCCCTGCCATGCATACACTCGCTCAGACAACGCAAGCTTCACTGGCTTGGTTCTGTGAACTAGTCTCCGGCAAGAAATCTATTGGCCGCCCCAGCTACGATACAAAGACGTCTGCAAGCATGACATGAATGTTCCGGACATCAACACAGACAGCTGAGAAGACATAGCAGCCGACCGCAACAAGTGGTGCAGTGTGCTCCTGAAACAACTAAGGTTGGGGGAAAGAAGATCCAGACCTTAGCTGAAGAAAAGAGAGTCAGACGGAAAGCGAGCTTCTGTGAAGGCAAGCCCATGGCTTTTTGACCATGAACTGATATTGTAAATGACAACAGACTAAGTTCCAAGGTCCAGAGGCATCGACTCGACTCGTCACGACATTAGGGCGCATCATCCACAGTCGACGCCGACTTACGGAGGCCTACTGCTATTGGTTTAATCTCTGTCACATTTGTTGACCCCACTGTGGGAGAATGTACCTCTAATGCTAAAAGAAAAGAAGTTTCTTGAGACCTGAGAGATTTGGATAAGTTGTAGGATAGGAGTGGTACGGGAAAAAAGTTGGTATTCGAATCTAGACCTTGAGAATAGAGTGTGGCAATTTTACACTTCATTCTTGTTTTGGTTAGAAGCCAATGTAATTTCCACAAGTCGAGCTGCAATGTTTTGGATTCGCTAGACTGCGTATAGCATGTCGTCAGAGAACCTATAGTGATTTACTCTAGATAGATTTAAAACAAAACAAACACAGCTTATTTGAGGCATCAGTAGAAAGAAATGGACAGATTTTGTTTATGCTTATTCTACGTAGCTGGAGATATAAGATCGTGCCCGGGTAATCAACACAAGTTTTCATGGACTCCGTTTCATCAAGACACACACCAAGATTCCTTGCAATTTGGCAAAAGAATATCGCACACTGTAAGATAATCAAGTTCTTTTAGATTATTTCATTTAGGTTTGATTTTGTACCTAAGTACATGAGTTCTATTTGTTTCTTTCTTTATTTCATTTTCAGTTTGATCCAGGCAATATTCTCAGTTATGGTTTTAATTTCTCTATAACAGTGCTTGAAATGTCTCTTGGACAAGCAGAGCGGTACAGATATGAATCATCAGCGAAGAAATGATAGAGTGCTACCAATTGTTTCATAACAGAGCTAAGTGGTCACAAATACATAGTGAAGAGAACAGAACCCAGAATAGAACCCTGTGGGACACTATATTTCAGCGAAGATGGAGATGAACTGATATTGTAAATGACAACAGACTAAGTTCGATAAGAAAGGCATACATGACTTGAACTATTCAAGAAGAGTTCCAATGCAGCCAAATGTTGAGATATTGATGTCATTGTCAATAGTGATAAACGCTACTGAAAGATCTAATAGTGATGAAATGGACAATTTTCCTATATCAAAAAAGCCTAAAGAAGATCATTAACAACTTTTAACAAAACAGTTTCTGTACATGGTCTTTATGACAGGTTGACAGAAAAGATTTAAGGAGATTGTTGACTTCTAGGTGAGTCATCAGCTGAGAGAAGACGATACGCTCAAGAACCTTGGACAAAAATGGAAGTTTGGAAACGGGTTTTAGATTATCATCATCTAGACAGGACTGTTTGAACTGGAAGTTGATCTGTCTCGTTTAAGCTCTATGGCACGACACTTGCAGTCAAGGAAATATTCATAATTTTACTTACAATTTGTGAAATTTATTCAGTATAGTCAAACAGAAGAGAGGAAGGGACGGGGGCAGGATTGCAGAATTTTAGCCATCGCAAGGAGATTTTTCGTCACTTGATCTAGACTGATTGGTTGAAATGATCTAACTTAGATCATGGTAAAAGAAGCCGACACAAAAGAATCAGACTAGGAACTGAAGTTTTTTCTTGAGTGTTGGATTTCTTTTTCCCTGAAAGACATTCTGACTATGTCAGGGATGCTTTTGGTGAAATATTGTAATAACTTTTTTTGCGCCCATCATCTGACCACTTTGTTGTAAAATTATCATTTATGGCTGTAATGCTCGTGCTGATATTTCTGCTCTTATCAAGCTGACGATTTTGGTGTACGATGCTTAACATAACACTACCAAGCTGATTTCCTAAACATTTCTCCGATAATTTGTCATAGTACTAGCCTATCAAAATGGGTGTTGGTTATTTAAATATTTCCCCACTGAGTTTCTTGCCTTTATAAAATAACGTTGTGGCAGTTCTTTTTGTGTTAAAAATATCATGTGTGAAGGTTATCCCATAATGACAACATAAACATACAAACAAATAACGACACAAAAAGCAACAACAACAATAACAAAAGAACAAGAAATACTTAAGAAAAAGAACAAAAGAACAAGAAATATTTTTAAAAAGCAGATCTTGCAGAAGATCCACGTTTCATTTTCTTTCATGCATGGCCAATTTCTTTGTCAGTAAAAGGGCCTCTACTTCCATTTCTTTTTCTTGTTATCATTATTCATTTTTGTCCAGTATCTTAATCATTTCTGTGTAATTCATGAGATCGTCTGTGTAGTTTTCTTAAACGTCAACTGTTTTCATGTGTCTTAAAAATAGTTGAAACCAAAACAAAATATCAAGAATTGTTTTAAATCATTTTGTGTTGATGCATTATAATTTGGATATCTTCTTTATCCATAAAATCTGGTATTAGCTTGTGCTTTTTCAATATTCAGAAAATTTTACTAAAATAATTGTTTCTGGGTCATCATAGCACTGGTTTGCCTTACTCAAAAGAAATAGAGGAAACTTACTAAATTAATATAATTTGATCACTATTTCAAATGGCTAATTGATTCATTGGTTTCCTATATACCAAACATATTTCTTAGGGATTTTCATCTTTATGGTCACTTTTGTCAGTGGTGGTCGTACGCTGCACACACGCAAGCTTCTTAAGGCGTTCTTCTTTTGCCTGGCGTCTGCGTTCTAGGTAAGTGTTAAGTGTGTAGAGAAAAGGGTTGATGGCAGAGTTAAGTGGCAGAGCAACAATGGCTAGTGCCACGTTCACTTCACCAGAGATGGGAAAGCCTCTGGAGGATAACAGGCCCAACAGACCTATGGGAAACCAGCAGAGAAAATCACTGACAGCAACGGTGATGAGACGACGGGCGATAGTCAGGTCTTTGGATGGCTTGCTGGACGAGGAGGATGACAAGCTGTTAGTTCTGATAGACCAGTAGATGGAGATCTGCCCTATCCCCACCACGAGAAACAGGACAAAGTTCAGAACGATCATCACGCCAAAGGAGTAACTCTGACCCGCAAACTGTTGCCTGGTGATTGGAAGTGGAATACAGATGCCTGTGTGGCCATAGAAATCCCAGTGTGAGGTCAGGGACAGCAAAGGTACCGTAGCGAGTAGGAACCCAATTCCCCACGCCACAGCACAAGCCGCATGTGCTGATGTTCTTGAGAAATGAAGCTGACTGAAGGGAAAGCGTAAAACAACAAATCGGTCCAAAGTGATGAGGCAGATAACAAAAGCAGACACCTCACTGGACAATAGAGACAAAAATCCTGCTGCTTTGCATGCTGCACTCCTCCTCCACTCGATATCTTTCCACAAATAAGTATTTCGATAAATCTGATCTGCAATTCCAATTATCAAAAGATAGATTCCCATCAAGAAGTCCGACAAACAAAGATGTGTGACTAGAGTTCCGAATCCAAGTGCTTTACTCGGAGCACAACAGGTCCTCAGAACAAAGCTACCAAAATTACTCGTGACTGCTAAACTGCTTAACAGGAACAATATAATTCGATAAAAGTGGGATCGAAGTAGGTCATCACAAGACGATATTTCATCTGTGGGAGCATGACAGTTAAGACTGTTAAACTCTTTGGGTAGAATGTCAGAACAGCACAGTTTGAAGTTGTCAGCATAAAGTACTGAAGGTCAGATAAACCTGAAAATAAGTTATTTGGGAAAAAAGTCGAATCCGAGCCACGGAGGTCAATAGCAGTAAGTCTGGATAGAAATCCAAACCCGTCTTCACTTATGTGTTGAATATTACAGGAAGAAAAATTCAAAATGTTCAAATTAGGGAATAAAGACAGGACACTGGTGTTTAACGTTTTGAGTGATATTCGTCCCAGGTCTAGAAGATGTAAAGTTGGTAATGCAAAATGTTCAGACGTGTCTTGAACAAACAGTTCTTTAACAAGAGGGTTTCCGGCCAGTAAAAAGACCTCTAACTTAGATACTAAGCCTAGCTCACTTGTTTTTACAAATTCCAGGCGGTTGTCTCTCACATCTAAAAATTTTAGACGCGGTAGAGCAAGACCTTTTAAATTCGTCAGACCGCAGCCACCCAAGCTCAAATGAACAAGCATTATGTTCTGAAGAATATCCGAAACGTTCAACATTGACCCTTTGGCATCCAGAAATCTCAGCTTAGGATACTCATTGACTGGAAAAGGCTGTGAGCAATAGAAAGCCCAGCCATAACAGGTACAGTTTTCAGGACAGTTCAGATCACATAGCAGTTCATCATCATGCTGTGGACAGTGAAATACACCATCACACATATTATCTGGATGTACACAAACCAGAGAACCACGACAGCGGTAGAAACCAGGACAAGTATAATCTTTACAGTCCAGTTCATCAGTCTTATCTGGACAGTCGTTGACTTTGTTGCAGCGTAGGAACACGGGCAAGCAGTATCCGTTTGGTATACACTTGAAATGGGTGTTAGGACAGCTGGTGATGTTTGTGGACGTGTCGATCACCGTGAAATGTAAGTTAAGATCAGAGTCAAAATTGACAATAGCTGGTACAGTTGGACTGTGAAACGTCACGTGCTTGTACCATTCAACACACTGTGCTTCATCGTTTCCCAACATACACTGCTTATGTCCGTCACAAACTTGATCTTCTGGAATGCACTGTAGTAAAGGAGTAAAACACACACACACACACACACACACACACACACACACACACACACACACACACACACGCACGCACACACACACACACACACGCACGCACGCACGCACGCACGCACGCACACATCATTTGTAACGTTCATTTCATAATGACCTCTACAAATATTGACAAGAGATTAACCAGCTTCAAATTACATACAGTAAATTTTGTATTGAGGGAGCATAGTAAATGACATTGTCGTCTTCGATAGAATGTGCATGTGTATGTTTTCCGGAGAGATCCTTTGATACACTGCTTTACTCTAAGATGATGATGCAAAACAATATACCAATAATTAGATGATGATGATGATCATGATGAGATCATGATGGCGGTGGCGGTGGCGGTGATGGCGATGGCGATGATAGTGATGATGGTGATGATGATAGTCATGATGATGATATATGATAATGCTCTAAGTCATAACATATAAATAACTCAAATAGCTCACTCTCATCGTTGACTCAGACTTACACTCATGATGACAAAAACAACTTAAGGGTATAAAGTGCTTGCATACTGTAAGGGGGAGGACGTTTGAAATTCATTGTGGGATTTTTCGGCTCTAACCGGCTCCTACCCAGAGTTGGGCGTGCTATGGGCTCATTGGGAAGACTGGGAACCACACAGTCGAGTCTCATCCGCTTCACGGATGCGTCATTGAGGGTGTTGCTCAAATCTTCTGACAACACCGCAAGTGCCTGTATTTCTCAGGCCTGGTTGATGCCAGGATACATTATGATAGTAAGCGTAGAGTACTACCCTGTCACGCAGTCTCAGTCCTAGACGGAACTCCAATTGACTCTTTACGGTGAATTATTGTTTGCAATTGCTTTTCAATTGACTATTGTGAATTATTGTTCACGACCACTTTTCAATTGACTCTTTATGGTCAATTATTGTTCACAAATTGCTTTTCAATAGACTCTTTATGGTCAATTATTGTTCATAACTGCTTTTCAACTGACAACGCACAGAGCATTTTTCCGTTTCTTACCTGCGCACCTCCACAGTGAAACTCTTTGAGCCAATCACATTCTGGAAAGTCACAGAAATTTTCGTCACTGCCGTCGTTACAGTCAGTACGGTGATCACACACCAGCGTGTAAGGCACGCTCTGCACACCTGTGTTGCACATGAAGGAGGGTGGGGGTGGCATCAGTCGTGCCGAATGAGCTAAACCAGAAAAGTACTGGTCGCCCAACACATGCTTGCGCCATCGTATGCTAAGAATGTATGAGTCACGTGCGAGGCTGGACACTCAACGACTGACACATTGGATGGCCACCAGGTTTCCATAGGCAGCACAAAACTTGATGATGGGGCCATCGCTTTGCTTTCCTCGACTTTTTCTCCCTGCAGCTGACACAGTAGTGGATAATACAGACCGATTCTACAGTTTCTATGAAAACCAAGTTTCACTTTGTATAGCTGAGTTTGCAAAATAGCACAGCCACCTACATCCTGTTCGTCATTCATGTGAACATAATATGCTATGAGCCCATCACTCCACTGGTAGAGATTATGATACCTGCAGATAAAGCAGAGATTGTATAAGAGAGAGGCAGAGACTGAGAAGACAGAGAGAGAGAGAGAGAGTGTGTGTGTGTGTGTGGTGTGTTGTGTATGGGCTAAAACCCAACACACACACACACACACACACACACACACACACACAATAATATATATATATATATATATATATATGTGTGTGTGTGTGTGTGGTTGTGTGTGTGTGTGTGTGTGTATGTATGTATATACATGTATCATATACATATGCACACACACATATATATACATGTATACATTTACATATTATATATAATATATATATGTATACAGATATATATGTATAACATAAATATTATATAATAATATATGTATATATATATGTGGTGTGTGTGTGTGTGTGTGTGTGTGTGTGTGTGTGTGTGTGTGTGTGTGTGTGTGTGTGTGTGTGTTGTGTGTGTGTGATATGTTAAAATCCTTTTGTTTCAAAAGAAAGAATTAGAATTACTAGTCTGGCGATCACAAGACAAACAAACAAACCTTTAGGGCAGACCGTGCTGAACAAAAGTGTGGAGATGGGAGTAGATAAAAAGGTCCTAGGTAACCCTCCAAAAGTGTGGAGATGGGAGAAGATAAAAAGGTCCTAGGTAACCCTCCAAAAGGTGGAGTGAGAAGTAAAGGCAGACCTCCAAATGTGGTGGGAGAAGATAAAAAGGTCCTAGGTAACCCTCCAAAAGTGTGGAGATGGGAGAGATAAAAAGGTCCTAGGTAACCCTCCAAAAGTGTGGAGATGGGAAGATAAAAAGGTCCTAGGTAACCCTCCAAAAGTGTGGAGATGGGAGAAGATAAAAAGGCCCTAGGTAACCCTCCAAAAGTGTGGAGATGGGAGTAGATAAAAAGGTCCTAGGTAACCCTCCAAAAGTGTGGAGATGGGAGTAGATAAAAAGGTCCTAGGTAACCCTCCAAAAGTGTGGAGATGGGAGAAGATAAAAGGTCCTAGGTAACCCTCCAAAAGTGTGGAGATGGGAGAAGATAAAAAGGTCCTAGGTAACCCTCCAAAAGTGTGGAGATGGGAGTAGATAAAAAGGTCCTAGGTAACCCTCCAAAAGTGTGGAGATGGAGTAGATAAAGGTCCTAGGTACCCTCCAAAAGTGCTCTGCCAGTCTCAGGCCCTCCGCAGGGAAGGTGCTAATAATCTTGATCAAAGTACGTCCTTTGGCAGTTATTTCCCTTTACAACTAGCGATCCAAAGGAGAATGCTTCCCTACATTTTTCACGTTCTCTCTCTCTCTCTCTCTCTCTCTCTCTCTCTCTCTCTCTCTCTCTCTTCTCTCTGTGTCTCTCTGTCTCTCTCTGTCTTTGTCTCTGTCTCTGTCTCTCTCTCTCTTTCTCTCTGTCTCTCTCTCTCTCTCTTTGGCTTTTTACTCTGTTTCCAAACCCGTCATATTTTTTTGTAATAACTACACATGACACACAGTACCACCAGAATAATGAGCCTGTTTGGTAAACCGAACAACAGACTTATAACTACGAATTTTAAAAAGAGGCAATCTGTAAACACTTATAAAATCAACCCACATGTTTGAACGAAATGTTTAAAGATAACTTTCAAACAAACAAATTTGACCAAAGGAACCAACTTAATGGATATTTTTTCTATTAATTCATGGAATAACCATAAACAGTGTCTTGTAAAAATCAGATAGAAGCATATTGATAAGCATAAGGAAGAAGATTATTTTCATCGCAGTTTATTTCGACATTATTGTTTGCAGGAAACAGGAAGAGGAAGAGGAAGACAGACACAGAGAGAGAGGAGAGAGAGAGGAGAGAGAGAGAGAGAGAGAGAGAGAGAGAGAGAGAAGAGAGAGAGTACGAAAATCATATTTCATTTTCCAACAAATGGAAGCTAGTGGCTAAAAGACATTCTTTAACAGTGCCCAGACAGACAAGGAGAACAAATGTGTGTGTGTATTCAAAGCCGAGTTCATACAGCTGAAGAAAAAAAGTGAAAACAGTTGATGCTAAAGGTTAACAATGATTAAATGAGACAGACGATTATGTTTCCTGAAGGTGTCTTAATACTGTGTCATTCTACAAAACTAGCTGATGACAACGAACTTCTAATCGCAATACTTAGCAGTTCGATGCAGTGAAATATTGACGACAAAAAAGTCCTGTTGCTTTTAGTAAAAGTGGCTATATATCTGTACAAAAGGACAGTGTTCGAAATATGTCAATGTACGCAAATAATTCGGAATTATAGTGTTACGTTTATCTAATATTTTGTGCAATTTTGGAAACAGCCCTTGCAGCAGCCATAGGATGTAGTAACAGCATATCATAAGAACAGCATTATTTGGTATAAATGGAGATAGAAAGTAGCAGCAAAAAAAAAGACGAGTAGTTAAAGTAATTGTAGGTTGTAGACTAGGATGTGGACTCTAACCACAGCGGGACGTGCTAACACCAAACTATAGTAAGAACGAGTTTCTCCAACTGTTCAAAAGTTGGAATATTTTTCATTCTTCTCAAATATTTCTTATGACATGTCTGTCAAAAGACATGGACATCAAATGGTTACTTAAAATCGAAAGCTGGTACGCTTATCATGGAAAAATACAAAATATTAGATAGATGGGGAGACTACATTTAAGACCTTTTTAACGATGGCAGAAACGAAGAGCGCATTATAAGAAAGAACTTTGAAGGACCGCCCATAACGAAAGATGAAGTTAGAGCAGCACTGAAAAAGATGAAACCGGGAAAAGCCCCAGGACCAGCCAACATTACTACAGAAATTACTGAGGCTCTAGAAGGATTTGGTATTGAAAAAATAACAGTCCTCCTGAATGAAATTTATGTCACCAGAAAAATCCCCAAAGATATGTCAAAATCAATTTTCATTGCACTTCCAAAGAAAACAGGGGTTATAGAATGCGAACTCCGTCGTACAATCAGTTGATGAACCATGTAACAAAAATCCTACTAAGTATAATCATGATAAAGACAAGGAACAGAATCAAAAGAGAATTAGCAGAAGAACAATGTGGATTTGCCGAAGGGAAAGGAAATATTAATGCCTATACATCATAAAAACTATCATAGAGAGGTCAGTTGAGTTGAATAAGGATTTATATTTATGTTTTGTTGATTATACAAAGCTTTCAATCCAATAAGACACAAAGAATTGCTCAACCAACTAGAACGGCTCAATATTGATGGAGCAGATATAAGAATAATCAGAAATATGTATTGGGAACAAACAGCAGTAATCAGAATAGAAAACGATATAAGCTCTTTCCAAAATGTCAAAAGAGGTGTCAGGCAGGGTTGTGTTCTGTCACCAGATTTATTTTCACTTTACAGCAAAACCGTCATGAGAAACCTAGAAGACTGCCCTGGAATAACGTTTGGAGGAAAAATGATAAACAACATTCGATACGCAGATGACACCGTGCTAAATTACAGAACATGAAAAAGACCTACAAAACCTTGTGAACATAATAGAAATAGAAAGCAAAAATAAAAGGCTGGAGCTAAATAGCAAGAAGAGAGAAGTCATGGTAATCAGTAAAAAAAAAAACACACAAAAAAACATAAAAACAAGGATTCCCCTCACGCAAAATAACAGCAAATGGCACAAGTTTGAGACAGGTTGATAGGTTTAATTATCTGGGAACGGCCATCTCACCAGATGGCAGATGCACATCAGAAATAGCCAGCAGAATCGACCATGCAAAAACAGCATTCAAGAAGTCGAAAAGCGTTCTTATCAACAAATGCCTATCAATTAACATCAAGAAGAGAGTTCTTCAGTGTTATATGGAACCGATACCGTTGTACGGTTGTGAGGCGCGGACAGTCAACACGCAAAGTCAAAACAATATTGAGGCAACTGAAACGTGGTTTCTAAGAAGAATATTCAGAGTTCCATGGACAGCAAAGAAAAGAAACGAGACAGTCTTGAAGGAGGCAGACACAAGAAAATCACTGATAAAGATGATAAGAAAAAGACAAGGAACATTTATAGGACATTTTATGAGGCAAGAGAAATTAGAGCGCGTGGTCACAACAGGAAAGCTGAAGGGAAAGAGAACACCATGTAGACCCAGGAGAAAATGTCGGACGGACTGGCAGGGTGGCTGAGGACAGGGATGATGGGAGATGTACTTGCAGCGACAAGGGACAGATTCGAATGAAAGGCCATTATCGCCCACGCCATGCGGCAGGGTACATGATGATGGTGATGATGATGATGATGATGATGATGATGATGATGATGTTTGTCCTGCCTATGTCTGCGGCAAGCGGCAATAAAACTGAAAACTAATCACTGAAAAACTCAGTGAGGTCTGTTACACTTTATTATAAATATCACACAAACTAGTTCAAAGAGCGAGAAAAGAAAATTGACGTTTTATTCACTATTCCATTCTTTCTTGGATTGTTCCTGTTTTTTGACAGGAATTACTAGCCTTGAAATACAATTCTGTGTGTTGAAAAGAGAAAGGTGCATACACGACTTACAGAATGTTCAGTTATGATACTTACACATCAGGCAGATTCAGTGGTGTAACTTCAAATCCAACAAAAATCTGACGAACACATCTTGTCCACAGGATTACCGTAACATTGTTCCACACATCTTCAGTAGTCAGACTAGCTAATTTCCCGCGTCTTTTGTAGCATTCTTCTTTCGCCTTTTCTCCGGTTATTTTACGTCTCAAGTTGACATACATGAAACACGCATTTCCTGCTCTGAAACGACCCGGCCCGCATAACTCATCTGTATAGTAGCAATCATCTTCATCTCTGCTGTCTGAACACTCCACTTCCAAATTACAATGCAAATGTTGTTGGAAAGTATACCAGTATGGTACAGAACAGTTCCACATCTCATTTGAAAGCATCTTTGGTTGTTGCAAATAGCCGTGGAAGGAAAAACGAATCCTAAATCCACTAAACTGTGGTCCAGGTCGGTTATTGATGTCAGTTTTAAAATGAAACAAGAACTTGTCCGTTCTGTAGACTCCCGGGTATGGATAGAAAGACTCACAAGCTTTCCAGATTCTGTTCAGTTCAGACTTGTTGCCCAGGAACAAGCTGACAGAGTCAATGCAACCACTTACGTAACCTTCAACGTCAAGAAATGTGAAGCTCAGCATGACAACATTATCAGCAGGGACTACAGTTTCACTCCACATGTCCGAATTGGGTTTATACAAGTCTAGCCCATTATCCCAGGACTGAACAAAACCTGAAACACGCACACATACACACATGCACACATGCACACATGCACACATACACACATGCACACGCATACACATATACGAACACACACAAAAACATACGCACGCGTCAACACGCACACACAAGTATACGCACGCAAACGCAAACAGTCACACATCACAGAGACACACACACACACACATACACACACACACACACACACACACACACACGCACGCACGCACGCACGCACGCACGCACGCGCACACACACACACACATACACATACACATGCTTAGTGGCAAGAGAGCCCAACATTAACCAGAAAAAAACACTAAAAAATCAGAACGCGTATATAATAATAATAATAATAATTACAATATTTATATAGCGCAAAATCTTGATAAAATCAAATCTAAGCGCTGAAACACACACACGCACGCACGCACACACACGCACGCACGCACGCACACACACGCACTCACGCACACACACACACACACACACACACACACACACACACACACACACATACACACACACACACACACACGCACACGGCTATAAATGGGGAGAAAGAATAAAAGCAATGGAAAATTATAGAGAGCATATTATATACAATTATATATTGCAATGTGATTCCCCTCCGAGTGGAGACAGGCTGCAGAGGGGATTGAGTGAGGTCAGGATTTTATGCAGAGAAGAAAAGGTGAGTTTTGAGAGCGGACTTGAAGGAGACAAAAGTAGGTTGCTGACGGACTGAGAGAGGAAGTTTGTTCCAGGAGAGCGGACCAGAAACAGAGAAGGCTCGTGGACCATAGGTATTGAGCTTAGTGCGTGGAAAGCGAAAAGTCAGAGGATCGGAGGCAGAGCGGAGGGTACGTGAGAGAAGATAGATCTCAAGTAGGCTTGACAGGTAATCGGGGGCTGCGTTATTGAGGCTTTTGTAGCACATGGTGTCTAGTTTGTACTGTATGCGCTTTGATACAGGGAGCCAGTGAAGTTGTGCCAGGAGAGGAGATATGTGGTCAGCTTTTTTCTTTTTGAGTACAAGGCGTGCAGCATTGTTTTGAATGCGCTGTAGGATGTGAGTGGTGGAGGCAGGAAGACCGGACAGGAGTGAATTGCAATAGTCAATGCGAGACATTATGAAGGAGAGAACGAGTTTTGCAGTTGTTTCCACAGAGAGATACTTCCTGATCAGGCTTATACGATGGAGGTGATAGTAGCAAGATCTGGCAGTTTGAGAAACAAAGTTGTTCATGGAGAGGGTAGAGTCAATGCAGACACCAAGGTTTTAAGCTGAATCAGAAATTGGGACTGATGTGTTACATAATGGGAGAGAAAAAGGAGGCAGCTGAAAAAGTTTCTGACGGGTGCCAATGAGGATAGCTTCTGTCTTGTCATCATTTAGCTGAAGTTTGTTGTATGTCATCCAATTTTTAATGTCCGAGTAACACTCAGTGGTGCGAGTCAGGAGGCGCTGTATATTGTCAGGTGAGTCACTGTCTTAAAGTTGGGTGTCATCAGCATAGAAGTGGTGTTTTATAGAGTGGGAGTTGATGATGGTGGACAGGGGGGAGGTGTAAAGGGTGAAAAGAACAGGGCCAAGGACAGATCCTTATGGAACACCACAGGTCAGGTATGCAGGTTGAGAGTAAATGCCATTGATGAGAACAGTTTGTTTTCTGTTTGATAGATATGAAGTGAACCAGGAGAGAGCAATGTCAGAGATGCCAAAAGTATGATGAAGTCTAGAAAGGAGAATACCATGATAAATGGTATCAAAGGCTGCAGACAGATCAAGGAGTGTGAGGAGAGAGACTTTGCCAGTATCAGTTGCAAGGAGGAGATTGTTGAGAATGTGTAGCAAGGCAGTTTCAGTGCTATGGCACTGGTGGTAGGCTGACTGGAAAGGATTGAGGAGATTGTTGGCAGACAGGCGAGAGTTCAGTTGGTTGAGGACAACTTTTTCAAGCAGTTTTGACAAGAAAGAGAGATTAGAGATAGGCCGGTAATTTTTCAATTCATTTGGGTCTAAATTGTATTTCTTGAGGAGAGGGTGAACAATAGCAGACTTGAAAGAATCTGGGACAGTTCCAGTTTGAAGAGAAGTGTTGATGATGTCAGTGATGAATGGGAGGAGCGTAGGGAGACAGTCAGAGTAGAGAGAACCTGGAAGAGGATCCAGTTCGCAGGTTTTGAACGACATGGATCTGATTGTGTTGAGAATTTCTTCTTGTGAGACTGGGGTAAAAGTAGTAAGAGGTGTGCCAGAGAAGGAAGGGTCAGGTGGGCATGGTTGACAGGGTGTCCTGTCAAGCCTGTCACGAAGAGTTTGTATTTTGGTGGTGAAATACTTGGAGAATACAGATGGGAGTTCTTCATTTGTGTGTTTTGTTGGGAGAGGTAAATCTTTTCGTGTGCCAAGGAGATGATTCATGGTTGTAAAGAGTTCTTTTGAAGAAGAGGCATTCAGGATTTTGGTTTGGAAATAGCTTGTTTTTGCAGATGCAATGAGGGTGGATACTTTTGTTTTAGAGGCTTGGAAAAGTTGCCTATGTACAGTGAGTTTGGATTTGCGCCAGCGGCGCTCTGCTCTGCGGCGGGCACGTTTTGCACAGGCAATCTCATGAGTGAGCCAGGGGGTAGGGGGGCAGTCAGGTAAAAGACGGGTTGTGGCTGGAGCATGAGTGTCCAGAAGATGGTGGAGAGTAGTATAGAATTCATCGGCAAGGTTATGTGACTTTTCAGAAAGGAGACGGAAGGCATCAGATGAAAATGTGGAGAGGTCGATAGATTTGAGATTGCGTCGAGTCACTGTGCGCATGGTACGGGAAGGAGGAGGAATGTCAAGAGAACAGAGAATTGCAGAGTGGTCAGATGGAAGGGCTGAAGTTAGACGGGTAAAAAGAACTAAGCAGTTGTCAGTAGCTGAATTGTGGTGATCACGAGAAATGATCCAGTCAAGAATGTGACCTTTTTGATGGGTTGGTTCAGAAATGTGTTGAGTCATATTGTGATTGGACAGAGAGTTGATGATATGTCTTGTGTCATAACGGTGAGTGTTGTCATAGTGGACATTGATGTCACCTAGAATGATGAGATTTCCAGGTAAGAGGCAGTAGTAATCAAGAAGTTGATCAAAGTCACAGAGAAACATGGATGTGGTGAGCTTGTTGGCAGAGCTAGGTGGAGGTTGATAGACACAGGAGAAGGTGATGGGGTGAGGGGTGGATTGGAAGGATACTTCAACGTGCTCGAAAGAAGGATGGGAGAAAGGCAGAGACTGCGAGAAAGACAGGCGGGAATGGAGTGAGTCGTTGTAGAGGATGGCGATACCACCACCTCGGGATGAGCGATGGAAAGAAGCAAGCCTGTAACCACTCGGAGTGAGACTCACATGTATAGGTTCATGACCAAGGGGGTTAAGCCATGTTTCGGTGATAAAAGCAATGTCAACATGCTCATCTGCGATAAAGTCAGCAATGACATCGGCTTTGCCATCAGTGCATGTTGACTGAGCGTTAAAAAGGCATAGTTTTAGTTTATCTCAATGCGGCGGCCGAGGTGGAGACGAAGGCAGCACCGACGGGACAGAAGACGAAGGCGACACCAGCGGGGCAGAAGATGAAGGCAGCAACGAAGGGACAGAAGACGAAGGAGGCACCCGCAGGACAGAAGACGAAGGCGGCACCAGTGGGACAGAAGACAAAGGCAGCACCAGCGGGACAGAAGATGAGGGCAGCGCCGGCGGGACAGAAGACGAAAGCGGCACCGGCGGGACAGAAGGCGAAGGCGGCACCGGCGGGACAGAAGGCGAAGGCGGCACCGGCGGGACAGAAGGCGAAGGCGGCACCGGCGGGACAGAAGGCGAAGGCGAAGACGGCAGAGGAGGAGACGAAGTTTGCAGCAGCAAGGTCGAATGCAGGGGCAGTGGAGGAGACGAAGAAGCAGAAGACGAAAAATGATGTCGGACTGGCACAGCAGGAGGCAGGTTGGACCTAAGATTAATACACCAGACAAGACAAGCGCAAATTTTCAGTCAACTGGCCTGTGTCAAGCGTAGATTTAAGATCACAAACGAACAAACACCAAATACAAAAATTACCACAAAGCAGCAGGAAAGTTTCTGTCTTTTTCTCCTTATGTTTGCATTTGGTGTTTGTCCGTTTGTGACCTTACGTCTACGCTTAACAAAGGCCAGTTGACCGAAAATTTGCGTCTGTCTTGTCTGCTTGTATTCAATTCGCGTTCTGATTCTTTTTTCGTATTTTTTTCTGGTTTCTGTCTGCTTGAACACAGGCAGTCACGCTTGTTTTGGAGAGTCCAAACACTAAGCCATCTCCTTGTGCATTTGTTGGTTTTGGCCCCCATCCATTCTGCTATGCTATGCAAGAACCGATCTCGTATATCAGTAGAGAGTACAGGAGCTCTGGGATCAGGTACCAGACTTTGTATCTACCAAGGAGGCCACACTGGTCTATTATTTGCAGGCTTTCTTCTGCCATTTGTTTGGTTTCTTTCCTCCTTTCGTATCTTTCAGAGAGTGATCATGTCACCATTCAAGGCTCTTGACAGGTTGGCCTGTGACTTTCAGAATGGCTTGGTTGGCTACTGTAAACGTTATTGCCTTTCTCAACAAGAAGTTTCGTGATTTCTTTGATTTAAAGCTCTCATCCTAGATGAGGTGACTAACCCGCCTATTCGTTTGAGAATGTTGTGTCTTTCCTCCTTTTCTGTGGCAGTGGGTATCCCTTTCTAAAGTCACTTGGACCCGAACTCCTCACTGCTGCTTTCAAGATAGCTTCCACTGCCAGTACAAACAATATTGGAGAAACATCACAGCCTATTGCTGTGCCCATTTCCAAATCGATCAGCATTTCTCGGATGTTCTCCGGGATATGATTTGCCTCGAGAGCCAATTGAATCATCTTGTGCGGGACTGACCCACAAGCATTTCCCAGATCGAGCCATATTGAGGACCCTGTTCTCTGTTTTACCTCTTTGAATATATTCCCAAAATCCTGGCATGCTCTACGCAGCCAGATATTCCAGGGACCCGTCTTCCTCGACTGACACATCCAGATACTCATTTTTTAAGATATACTTAATGATTTTCCCTTCGATGTTCAGAAGTGATATTGATCTGAACTGGATAATGTCAGTCGACAGATGTTCTTTTGCATTATACTCTTCATCAGCTATCATCCATTTGGTTGCTTGTCTTCTGGTTCCTTCATACTTAACTTATCAGTTTGTGAAGCAACTCAAGGATTCTGGGACATTTCTTATACAGCAGGCAAGATATTCGGTTAGGCCAGGTGATGATATGGCTCTGGCCTTCTAAACCGCTTTCATTTACATCATCCAATGTTGGTGGATTGTTATCAAATATTTTCTCTGGTATTGTAAGCCTCACCAGACTCTGGGTTACAAGTGGTGTCTTGCTCTAAGGGTCGGAATGTATTTTCCTGAAATATTGTTCCGGAGCTTCTTTGTCCACTACGAGAGTCCCGGATTTTGGGGTACGTTAATAATTTCCTGACGAACTGGAAAGGGTCTCTAAAAAAGCAATCTTAGGTCCAATTCTTTTTGCATCCTTCTCGTCCATGCTGATTGTACTTTGCTGAGGGCACTGTGTTTCGATTTCAGGTCTTTCCATATTTGTTCCAATCCTTGCTTCTCAAAATTCGAAGCAACCTTTATTTGCCTTTTGCGATTGTTTTATTTTCCCTGATATCCTCTATCTGACGCTTGCGTCTGTATTTCTGGACAGGTGTTTTCACTGCTGTCTGTTTAACTCTATAAGCCTCCCTATATGTTGCATGCACAATGTTTCTGACAATGGCTAGTTTACGTTCCACGGTGGTCCTTCCTCCCAGCACATTTAATTTGTGGACGATTTTTTCGTCCAGCCTCTCCCACTCCTCTTTTGAACTTGTGGGCGGCAAGTCCAGTTTCTGGCGCTTAGCATCAAGAGCCTTTATAAATCCCTCGTCTGAAACATCAGATTGGGTGTCTTTGGCACTGTGAGTTGATTTCTAGCCTTGGTTTTTATGTCTTAACTAACACATAGCACATTGTATATAATACAGTAAACAATTTCTTAGAAGACAACTTACTTTTGACTAAAATGGATTTTGAAATACATCAAAAACCACTGACCTTATCTTTAGAGTAAATTTTTTTTATTAATAATGCTACAAAAAGAACAAAAATTCTACAAATTCTTTGTTCCTTTCTAGAATGCTTTTGATAATGTGCGGCATGTACCTTTTACCAATACGCGAAAACATCATTTGTTGGAATTCGTCCGTCACAACAGCCTGCTGTATGCATTCTTCACAACATAACACAAACAAGCAAATGGAGTCAACTACCGTTAGATTTACTATATCTTAATGCAAGACCAGAGTTGGATTTAGATCAACACATTCAGAAAGGGATTTTCCTAGGTGCAGATTGACGAAGTGGCCATAACATAATAATCCCGAACCCAGAGTTATGCTGAAGAAAATGAAAAAGCCAAGAACACCAGACTCAAGCCCGCTGTAACAGGCTAAGAACAAACCCCTCCATCTCTGGATCCATTCTTGCAATGCTTTGTAGGAAATGTGATCCACAGTGCATGTCAGAATATGTTGAAGTAAAGACCCTCTGCATCTACGCAGGATTTACAGATAGAACCAGAAGATTGTAAGGAAAGTCACCCAAAAAACACAGTTAGTTTATGAAATTTTTAAGAAGACACATGAAGAAAAAAATAATAAATGCACCAGGAGAATCGGCATAGTAGGAGAATAACAGTAACATTAGGAAAACAATAATGACGGTCAGGTAAGAATGAATCTAGCAGCAGCTCAGACAAGTCAAAGTCAAAGATAACAAAAACAAATGCAACGAAATAGAAGCTATCCAAACTGCAATGGATATAACGCAAAAACAGTCAACAATCAATTTTGCTCAAGAATTAAGAAAACAAACTGAGAAGAAAGAAGCTGCGTCACTGAGGGGGAAAATCTACAGTTGGCCAATGTATCAGTGGAATTGTATCACTTGCAAGCCAGGAATTTTCAAATTACAATGACTTCTTAATTCTGTGAAAAGAAGCTGAAGTAGCTATAAGATAACAAAAGAAATAGGAAAGCTATAGAAATATAATGTATTCCACCTGAGTTGGTAATCCATGAAAGAAAAGCAACAATACACATCTTCACCAGATTTTGCAAGAAATTCTGGCAGATATTAAAATAGTCCAAAGCTTGGACTCTAACTCTGTTAATCCCTCTCTCCCCTCTTCTCCCCAACAGATGGATGAATAACAGCAGTATCAAACATATCGTACCTTCAGTTGTGACAGCCAAACAAATAAGAGTTATTACAGACTGAAACGACAGGCAGAAAAAATTACACTAAGATTAGTCTAGTTTTTATGAGAGATGATCAACTACAAAACAAACAATATTCGAGTTCTGTACAAAAATTATTGCCAACGAGAGCGAGACATCTACCTTGTCTTCACTGATTACAGGACAGTTTGACAGAGCGTGGCATTATTCACATCGAATCAATGTAAAGATAAACGCTGGATGGGCAATCAGTCACACGTAAATAGCATTCAGCAGTCATAGATATTTATACTAACTACAGCAACACACGATTGCACCATAGTAGAAAGTAATTCACAACATATACCCAACAAACAAGTATTCATAGTGTTCAAGACATTAAACTATAACTATGACACTGAAACGTTTACTGTATACAAATCTAGACAGAAAGACGACGTCGATCACTTTATTATTTGCATGTCATAAACCCAAACCCACATCAATAATGGCGGAGTCCACAATCAAAGACATGATAAGTAAAGATCAATCTCTTTTTGCGGCAAATCAGAAGAACAACACACCTGTTTCTACTTACAATCAGAAAAGAACACGAGTTATAAATTTACAGATTTTTTACTTCAAGCTCCCATTTATCAAAGATTTATGGAACCGAAGTGTGTACTCACGTTTGCTTACGAAAATAAAAACAATAATAATAATAACGTTATTTACCAGACGTTCGGTAGCTGAATATGACCTTAAGCTCTTTCATCTCTTTTTCCTGCTCATCTTCTGGAGTCGTTTCTAAAGGCGCCGTGGTCTGATACACTGTGGTCCTGTCATCATGAGAAATGTAATCATAAACAGGACTGTTGGTTGTGGCATGCAGTAAAGACGCGTTTTGAAATTCTGAATATGTCTCGTTTGGAATTGAAGTGACGACACCAAGCATAGCAGACAGGTAAATGGTCTTTGTCTGGGCAGAGGATGCTTGTATTCTAGACAGGTAGATGTTATCTAATGTTAAAAACATTAGAATTGACACCGTCAGAAGGTACGACATTTTAGTCAACGGTATATTTCCACGCGATGAAAAAAACCCAAATATTTGCAGTGTTTATTTCACGAGAGAGCGTATCATGTTTTCATAAAAAGTTTTGCTCCATTTCTGACGGACAGAAATATTATACAAAAATTTTAATTTCGTAAGACAATGCACTTGTTTGAAAACAGAGATGTCCGCTGTCCAAAGTGATGGAAAAACAGAAACCCAGGATGTTATATACTGAGAGAGTTACAGGGCCTTCAGTGTCCTTTGTCTGTTAATGTTTGTTCTCTGGGCGCGGCAAGACGCACCTTATCCCAGCACGACAATGGCCATAACTGTTTGGTATTGGATTATCGGGGACGGACAATTCTCCTTCTCCACTCCCACCATCTGCTGTTCTGTTGACATTGTGGTATTCCTTTTCATTTCATTTACACTGTGTATAAACAGAAAAGAGAGAAAGAAAGTGTGTGTTGTGTGTGTGTGTGTGTGTGTGTGTGTGTGTGTGTGTGTGTGTGTGTGTGTGTGTGTGTGTGTGTGTGTGTGTGTGTGTGTGTGGTGTGTGGAAGGGGTGGGAATGTATGTGTGTGTGTGTGTTTGGAAGGGGTGGGAATGTGTGTGTGTGTGTGTGTTTGGAAGGGGTGAGAATGTGTGAATATGTGTGAATGTGTGTGTGCGTGTGTATGCATATGTGTGTGTGTGAATGGGTGTATGCAGGCATGTGTGTGTATATGTATGCATGCGTGTGTGTGTGTATGTGTGTGTGTATGTATGCATGTGTGTGTGTATGCATGCATGTGTCGTTCTTTGGCACTTCTCTCCCCTCCATCTCTTTACGTCCGCCCGTCAGTCTGTCTGTATATATGTATTTGATGTGCGTATGTGTAGCTGTGTTTGCTTGTGTGTGTTGTGTGTGTGTGCATGCGTGCGCGTGCGCGCAAGTGCGTATATCTCTGCACGTGTGTTTGTGTTTGAGTGCCGTATCTGTGTGCACGTTCGTGCGCGTGAGTGCATGTGTACGTGCACATGTCTCTGCGCCTGTGTGTTCACGTACGTGTTTAAAAGAACGCGCGTGCGCGTGGATGTGCATGTTTAACTGTGCGTATGTGTGTGTATGAGGAGCTTGTGTGTGTGTGTGTGTGTGTGTGTGTGTGTGTGTGGTGGCAGTGAGAGTTTGTGGAGTATATGAGTGCGCGCTTTGTAGATTAGTGGATGTGTGTTACGCGTATGCATGTGTGTGTTCATGCGCGCAAGCGCGTGTGTGTTTGTGTTGAATAGGTGTCTATGTGTGTGTAATTGCAAAATCTCTCTGTATGTAAAAATATATATATAGTTATATGCATTTATGTATAATATATGTATATATGTATACACGCACCACACACACACACACACACACAACACACAACACACACACATATATATATATATATATATATATATATATATATATATATATATATGGTGTGGTGTATGTGTGTGTGTATACTACATGCACACACAGATATATATATATAATATATATTATGTGTGTGTGTGTGTGCGCCGCGCGCGCGCGCGTGTGTTGTGTATGTGTGTATGTGTGTGTGAGTGCGCGTGTGCGTGTGCTTGTGTGTGTGTGTAAATGTGTGTGTGTGAATTTGTTTGTTTTGTTTTCTTTGTTTTGTTTTGTTTTGTTTTTTCGTTTCCTCAATTCTCCCTCGTTTTGAAACGTATCCATGTTGTACATGATAACGATAACAGATGATTGTACCGAAGCTGACTATTTAACATTGCTTAGACCAACCGGCCTGGAGAACAGGAAAAGAAATCTCTCATGCAACATCCTGCCGTAATGCAGCAGTGCTAGCAGCATAATGAAAACGGACGAAGTAGCAAGTCCTCAGGCACTGTGGTAGAGAGTGTCCCAAGATAATTGGCCTCCATGACGCTGACATAGGAAGATTAGCATTATTCTTGGGTTTTTTTGGTTTTTTTTCACTTCTTCTTTTTATCCAAGCAATTCTTTTATGTGCGTATCCACGTTGCTTGACGCCCAATATTTTCTCCCTGGGTCTACCTGGTGCTCTTTTTCTCTCCAGCTTTCCTATTGTGATCAGGTGCTCTAATTTCTCTTGACTCATAAAATGTCCTATAAATGGTGGTTGTCTTTTTCTAATCTCCTTTATTAATTATATTCTTGTGTTTTTCCTTCAAGACTGTCGCGTTAGTTTTCTTTGTTTTCAACATTCTTCTTAGAAACCATATTTCAGTTGCCTCAATTTCGCGTGTTGACTGTCCACGCCTCACAATCGTACAACAGTATCGGTTCTATGTAACACTCAAGAGCTCTCTTCCTGATGTTAATTGACAGGCATTTGTTGGTAAGGACGCTTTTCATCTTCTTGATTGCTGTTTTACCTTGACCGTTTCTGCTGGCTATTTCTGATGTGCATTTGCTGTCTGGTGAGATGACTGTTCCCAGATATTTAAACTTATCAACTTGTCTCAATGCTATGCCATTTGCTGTTATTTTGCATGAGGGGATTTCTTGTTGGTTTTCTTTTTTTTTTTTTTTTTGGTGGGTGGGGGGGTTACGGATTGCCATGACTTCAATCTTCTTGTTATTTAGCTCCAGCCCTCTATTTTTTGCCACCTCATCATCATCATCAACCATTTACTGTCA
>CM060314.1:91018148-91030648 GCA_030674185.1 Monoplex corrugatus
TAAAGAAGTTTGGCTGAAAACAAAATGCAAAGAAATAGAAGACCAACACAAAACAGATACCATGGTATGTATAGAAGAATTGAAGAAATTGTCCACAGGAAAAAATACATGCACATCAACTGGTTGCTTAAAATCGAAAGATGGTACGCTTATCATGGAAAAAGGCAAAATATTAGATAGTTGGGGAGAGTACATTAAAGACCTTTTTGAAGATGACAGAAACGAAGAACACATTATAAGAAAGAACTTTGAAGGATCACCCATAATGAAAGATGAAGATAGAGCAGCACTGAAAAAGATAAAACCAGGAAAAGCCCCAGGACCAGACAACATTACTACAGAGATGATTGAAGCCCGGGAGGAATTTGGTACTGAAAAAATAACAGACCTCCTAAATGGGATTGATGACACTGGAAAAATACCCCAAGATATGTCAAAATCAATTTTCATTGCACTTCCAAAGAAGACAGGGGTTATAGAATGCGAACTCCATTGCACAATCAGCTTGATGAGTCATGTAACAAAAATCCTGTTAAGAATAATCATGATTAGGATAAGGAATACAATTAAAAGTGAAATAGCGGAAGAACAGTGTGGATTTGTGGAAGGGAAAGGAAATATTAATGCCATATACATCCTAAGAACTATCATAGAGAGATCAATCGAGATTAATAAAGATTTATATTTATGCTTTGTTGATTATACCAAGGCTTTCGATCGGGTCAGACATTAAAAATTGATCAACCAATTACAAAGACTCAAAATTGATGGAGAAGATTTACGAATAATCAGAAATATATGTTGGGAACAATCAGCTGCAATGAGGACAGAAAACGATGTAAGCTCTTTCCAAAATATCAAAAGAGGAGTCAGACAAGGTTGCGTTTTGTCACCTGATGTGTTTTCACTTTACAGCGAAAACATTATGACAAACCGAGAGGAAGACTCTGGATTAAAGGTTGGAGGAAAAATGATAAACAACATTCGATACGCAGATGGCACCGTGCTAATTGCAGAAAATGAAAGGGACCTACAAAACCTTGTGAATATAATCGAAATAGAATGCAAAGGTAAGGGGTTGGAGCTAAACAGCAAGGAGACTGAACTCATGGTAATCAGTAAAAAAAAACATGAAATCCCCTCATGCAAAATAACAGCAAACGGCACAACCTTGAGACAGGTTGATAAGTATAAATATCTGGGAACGATCATTTCACCAGACGGTAGATGTACATCAGAAATAGTCAGCAGAATCGGCCAAACCAAAACAGCATTCAAGAAGATGAAAAGCATTCTTATCAACAAATACCTATCAATTAACATCAAGAAAAGAGTACCTGAATGTTATATATCATTATTGTTATTACCAATATCATCATTACCATCATCATCATACGTTAATGCCTCCAGACCGCTCATTTCGATTTTCAACACACCTCTAAGTCCGCCATTTGTGAGAACAACAAAGTAGTTCAGGAAGGGCTTTGATATGGGACATTGTTTTTATTATGCTATGACTTCGACATTGTTTTTATTATGCTATGACTATGACATTGTTTTTATTATGCTATGACTACGACATTGTTTTTATTATGCTATGACTTCGACATTGTTTCTATTATGCTATGACTACGACATTGTTTTTATTATGCTATGACTATGACATTGTTTTTATTATGTTATGACTATGACATTGTTTTTATTATGCTATGACTTCGACATTGTTTTTATTATGCTATGACTTCGACATTGTTTTTATTATGCTATGACTACGACATTGTTTTTATTATGCTATGACTATGACATTGTTTTTATTATGCTATGACTACGACATTGTTTTTATTATGCTATGACTATGACATTGTTTTTATTATGTTATGACTACGACATTGTTTTTATTATGCTATGACTACGACATTGTTTTTATTATGCTATGACTACGACATTGTTTTTATTATGCTATGACTACAACATTATTTTTATTATGCTATGACTACGACATTGTTTTTATTATGCAATGACTACGACATTGTTTTTATTATGCTATGACTACAACATTTTTTTTTATTATACTATGACTACGACATTGTTTTTATTATGTTATGACTACGGCATTGTTTTTATTATGCTATGACTACATTGTTTTTATTATACTATAACTACGACATTGTTTTTATTATGTTATGACTACGGCATTTTTTTTATTATGTTATGACTACGACATTGTTTTTATTATGCTATGACTACGACATTTTTTTATATGTTATGACTACGACATTGTTTTTATTATGCTATGACTACGACATTTTTTTTATTATGCTATGACTACGACATTTTTTTTTTATTATACTATGACTTCGACATTGTTTTTATTATACTATACTACGACATTGTTTTTCATTATACTATAACTACGACATTGTTTTTATTTGCTATGACTACGGCATTTTTTTTATTATGTTATGACTACGACATTGTTTTTATTATGCTATGACTACGACATTGTTTTTATTATGTTATGACTACGACATTGTTTTTATTATGTTATGACTACATTGTTTTTATTATGCTATGACTACGACATTGTTTTTATTATACTATGACTACGACATTGTTTTTATTATGCTATGACTACGACATTGTTTTTATTATACTATGACTACGACATTTTTTTTATTATGTTATGACTACGGCGTTTTTTTTATTATGTTATGACTACGACATTGTTTTTTATTATGTTATGAATACGACATTGTGTTTATTATGCTTTGACTACGACATTGTTTTTATTATGTTATGACTACGACATTGTTTTTATTATGCTATGACTACGACATTGTTTTTATTATACTATGACTACGGCATTTCTTTTATTATGTTATGACTACGACATTGTTTTTATTATGTTATGACTACGACATTTTTTTTATTATGTTATGACTACGGCATTGTTTTTATTATGCTATGACTACGGCATTTTTTTTATTATGTTATGACTACGACATTGTTTTATTATGCTATGACTACGACATTGTTTTTATTATGTTATGACTACGACATTGTTTTTATTATGTTATGACTACATTGTTTTTATTATGCTATGACTACGACATTGTTTTTATTATACTATGACTACGACATTGTTTTTATTATGCTATGACTACGACATTGTTTTTTATTATACTATGACTACGACATTTTTTTATTATGTATGACTACGGCATTTTTTTTATGTTATGACTACGACATTGTTTTTATTATGTTATGAATACGACATTGTTTATTATGCTTTGACTACGACATTGTTTTTATTATGTTATGACTACGACATTGTTTTTATTATGCTATGACTACGACATTGTTTTTATTATATCTATGACTACGCATTTTTTTATTATGTTATGACTACGACATTGTTTTTATTATGTTATGACTACGACATTTTTTTTATTATGTTATGACTACATTGTTTTATTATACTATGACTACGACATTGTTTTTATTATACTATGACTACGGCATTTTTTTATTATACTATGACTACACATTTTTTTTATTATGTTATGACTACGACATTGTTTTTATTATGTTATGACTACGACATTGTTTTTATTATGTTATGACTACGGCATTGTTTTATTATGCTATGACTACAACATTGTTTTTATTATACTATGACTACGCATTGTTTTTATTATGTATGACTACGGCATTGTTTTTATTATGTTATGACTACGCATTGTTTTTATTATGTTATGACTACGGCATTGTTTTTATTATGTTATGACTACGACATTGTTTTTATTATACTATGACACACATTGTTTTTATTATGTATGACTACAACTGTTTATTATACTATGACTACGGCATTGTTTTTATTATGTTATGATACGACATTGTTTTTATTATGCTATGACTACAACATTTTTTTTATTATACTATGACTAGGCATTGTTTTTATTATGTTATGACTACGGCATTGTTTTTATTATGTTATGACTACGACATTGTTTTTATTATGTTATGACTACGGCATTGTTTTTTATTATGTTATGACTACGACATTGTTTTTTATACTATGACTACAACATTGTTTTTATATACTATGACTACGGCATTGTTTTTATTATGTTATGACTTCGACTTCGACATTGTTTTATTATGTTATGACTACCATGTTTTTATTATGTTATGACTACGACTTTGTTTTTATATGTTATGACTACGACATTGTTTTTATTATGTTATGACTACGACTTTTTTTTTATTATGTTATGACTACGATATTGTTTTTATTATGTTATGACTACGACTTTGTTTTATTATGCTATGACTACAACATTGTTTTCATTATGTTATGACAACGACATTGTTTTTATTATGTTATGACAACGACATTGTTTTTATTATGCTATGACTCCGACATTGTTTTTATTATGTTATGACTACGATATTGTTTTTATTATGTTATGACTACGACATTGTTTTTATTATGTTATGACTACGACATTGTTTTTATTATGCTATGACTACGACATTGTTTTTATTATGTTATGACTACAACATTGTTTTTATTATGTTATGACTACGACTTTGTTTTTATTATGTTATGACAACGACATTGTTTTTATTATGTTATGACAACGACATTGTTTTTATTATGCTATGACTCCGACATTGTTTTTATTATGTTATGACTACGATATTGTTTTTATTATGTTATGACTACGACATTGTTTTTATTATGTTATGACTACGACTTTGTTTTTATTATGCTATGACTACGACATTGTTTTTATTATGTTATGACTACAACATTGTTTTTATTATGTTATGACTACGACTTTGTTTTTATTATGTTATGACTACGACATTGTTTTTATTATGTTATGACTACGACTTTGTTTTTATTATGCTATGACTACGATATTGTTTTTATTATGCTATGACTACGACATTGTTTTTATTATGTTATGACTACGACTTTGTTTTTATTATGTTATGACTACGACATTGTTTTTATTATGTTATGACTACGACTTTGTTTTTATTATGCTATGACTACGATATTGTTTTTATTATGTTATGACTACGATATTGTTTTTATTATGCTATGACTACAACATTGTTTTTATTATGTTATGACTACGACATTGTTTTTATTATGCTATGACTGCGACATTGTTTTTATTATGTTATGACTACGACATTGTTTTTATTATGTTTGACTACAACATTGTTTTTATTATACTATGACTACAACATTGTTTTTATTATGTTATGACTATGACATTGTTTTTATTATGTTATGACTACGACTTTGTTTTTATTATGTTATGACTACGACATTGTTTTTATTATACTATGACTACGACATTGTTTTTATTATGTTATGACTATGACATTGTTTTTATTGTGTTATGACTATGACATTGTTTTTATTATGTTATGACTACGACTTTGTTTTTATTATGCTATGACTACGACATTGTTTTTATTGTGCTATGACTACGACATTGTTTTTATTATGTTATGACTATGACATTTTTTTTATTATGCTATGACTACGACATTGTTTTTATTATGTTATGACTATGACATTTTTTTTATTATGCTATGACTACGACATTGTTTTTATTATGTTATGACTATGACATTTTTTTTATTATGCTATGACTACGAGATTGTTTTTATTATGTTATGACTACGACATTGTTTTTATTATGCTATGACTACGACATTGTTTTTATTATGTTATGACTACGACATTGTTTTTATTATGCTATGACTGCGACATTGTTTTTATTATGTTATGACTACGACATTGTTTTTATTATGTTATGACTACGACATTGTTTTTATTATGCTATGACTACACTTGAGACAGGATGTTGATCATGATGATCCTATGGAGATTTAGGCATGAAGAGCTTCAGTATGGGACACTGTTTTCAGTATGCTATGATTACACATGACAAATGATAATTTGCATCATGATGCTATGGAAAATTACGTCTTAATGTCAGACATGGTTTTGGCACTAGTATGACATGGTTTTCACACTGGTGTGACATGGTTTTCACACTGGTATGACATGGTTTTCACAATTCTATGACATGGTTTTCACAATTCTATGACATGTTTTTCACAATGCTATGACACGGTTTTCACAATTCTATGACATGGCTTTCACAATTCTATGACATGGTTTTCACAATTCTGTGACATGTTTTTCACAATGCTATGACACGGTTTTCACAATTCTATGATATGGCTTTCACAATTCTGTGACATGATTCTCACAATTCTGTGACATGGTTTTCACAATTCTATGACATGGCTTTCACAACTCTGTGACATGATCTTCACAATTCTATGACATGGTTTTCACAATTCTGTGACATGGTTTTCACGATTCTATGACATGGTTTTCACAATTCTGTGACATGATTTTCACAATTCTATGACATGGTTTTCACAATTCTGTGACATGGTTTTCACAATTCTGTGACATGGTTTTCACAATTCTGTGACATGGTTTTCACAATTCTATGACATGGTTTTCACAGTTATATGACATGGTTTTCACAATTCTATGACATGGTTTTCACACTGGTGTCACATGGTTTTCACACTGGTATGACATGGTTTTCACACTGGTATGACATGTTTTCACACTGGTGTGACATAGTTTTCACAATTCTATGACATGGTTTTCACACTGGTGTCACATGGTTTTCAGTTATATGACATGGTTTTCACACTGGTATGACATGGTTTTCACACTGGTATGACATGGTTTTCACACTGGTATGACATGGTTTTCACACTGGTATGACATGGTTTTCACACAATTCTATGACATGGTTTTCACACTGGTATGACATGGTTTTCACACTGGTATGACATGGTTTTCACACAATTCTATGACACAATTCTATGACATGGTTTTCACACAATTCTATGACATGGTTTTCACACAATTCTATGACATGGTTTTCACACAATTCTATGACATGGTTTTCACACAATTCTATGACATGGTTTTCACACAATTCTATGACATGGTTTTCACACAATTCTATGACATGGTTTTCACACTAGTATGACATGGTTTTCACACTGGTATGACATGGTTTTAACACTGGTATGACATGGTTTTCACACTGGTATGTCATGGTTTTCACACTGGTATGACATGGTTTTCACACAATTCTATGACATTGTTTTCACACAATTCTATGACATGGTTTTCACACAATTCTATGACATGGTTTTCACACAATTCGATGACATGGTTTTCACACTGGTATGACATGGTTTTGATAATGCTATGACATGGTTTTCACATTGGTGTGACATGGTTTTCACACTGGTATGACATGGTTTTCACACTGGTGTGACATGGTTTTCACACTGGTGTGACATGGTTTTCACACTGGTATGACATGGTTTTCACACTAGTGTGACATGGTTTTCACACTGGTATGACATGGTTTTCACACAATTCTATGACATGGTTTTCACACAATTCTATGACATGGTTTTCACACTGGTATGACATGGTTTTCACACTGGTATAACATGGTTTTCACACTGGTATAACATGGTTTTCACACTGGTATAACATGGTTTTCACACTGGTATGACATGGTTTTCACACTGGTGTGACATGGTTTTCACAATGCTATGACATGGTTTTCACAATGCTATGACATGGTTTTCACACTGGTATGACATGGTTTTCACACAATTCTATGACATGGTTTTCACAGTGGTATGACATGGTTTTCACACAATTCTCTGACATGGTTTTCACAATGCTATGACATGGTTTTCACAATGCTATGACATCGTTTTCACAATGCTATGACATGGTTTTCACATTCTGTGACATGGTTTTCACCCTGGTATGACATGGTTTTCACACTGGTATGACATGGTTTTCACACTGGTATGACATGGTTTTCACACTGGTATGACATGGTTTTCACACAATTCTATGACATGGTTTTCACACTGGTATGACATGGTTTTCACACTGGTATGACATGGTTTTCACACAATTCTATGACATGGTTTTCACACAATTCTATGACATGATTTTCACACACAATTCTATGACATGGTTTTCACACAATTCTATGACAGGGTTTTCACACAATTCTATGACATGGTTTTCACACAATTCTATGACATGCTTTTCACACTGGTATGACATGGTTTTCACACTGGTTTGACATGGTTTTCACAATTCTGTGACATGGTTTTCACACTGGTGTGACATGGTTTTCACAATTCTGTGACATGGTTTTCACAATGGTATGACATGGTTTTCACAATTCTGTGACATGGTTTTCACACTGGTGTGACATGGTTTTCACAATTCTGTGACATGGTTTTCACACTGGTGTGACATGGTTTTCACAATTCTGTGACATGGTTTTCACACTGGTGTGACATGGTTTTCACAATGCTATGACATGGATTTCACAATGCTATGACATGGTTTTCACAATGCTATGACATGGTTTTCACAATGCTATGACATGGTTTTCACAATTCTATGACATGGTTTTTCACAATTCTATGACATGATTTTCACAATTCTGTGACATGGTTTTCACAATATTATGACGACACACGAGATTGATAATTATCATGGAGAATTATGTATGAATGATCTCAATATGGGACATTGTTTTCGCAACGCTATGACGACTCACGAGAATGGCGATGATAATGACAATGCTATGAAGTTCCGTTGTGGATTTCGATTGCGTGACAAGGCTGTATTCAATGCTTCCTTTCAAGCCTGAGAGTTACGCGCGTCATCGATGTTGATAAAAAATTTGAGCAACAATCTCAATGATGCATCTGTGAAGTGGATAAGACTCGACAGTGCAGTCCCAATCTACCCAAAGAGCTCATAGCAGAGCCAACTCTGGACAGAAACCAGATGAGGCACATAAATAATCCAAACAAAACAACGTCAATGAACTGGACAAATGTGATTCGAGCCCAAAACTCCCAGTCTGTTGTGAAAATACTCGCCATGATTACTGGTTTACATTATTTTTTAAAAAGATCATGCAATAGTATCGCGAATAACATAGAGCTTTCAATTGTGTATACTGTGTGTATACTTGGGGCAACAAGAGATAGAGACAGATGGAAGTCTATGATCGCCAACGCCATGCGGCAAGGCACCTGATGATGATGATGATACTGTGTGTACTGATGTAGTGATCTACTCTGGCAAATACAGCAAATGTCAGATCATTTTGGTTTTACGATTTTACAATTCATTTATTCACTTCATTATTTGCAATATTTGTTTGTTTAGTCTCCTATTGATATGTTCATGGATATGTTTCTGTCTTACGTGATATATGAGAACTCTATTTCACCCCAGTGATCTAACAGATTTGACGAATTTTGAAAAACTGTTCAGTTCAAAATCCAAAACAAGTGTACTGCCCTCGTTCAAGCAAACAGGACCCAGAAAAAAAAAACATGGAAAAAGAATAAGAACGCATACAACAAGACAAGACAGGCGCAAATTTTCGGCCAACTGGCCTTTGTCAAGCGTAAGATCACAAACAAACAGATATCAGATACAAAACTTAGGACGGAGCAGCAGGGAAGTTTCAGTTTTTTTTCGGTTTGTGATCTTACGCTTGACAAAGTCTAGTTAGCCGAAAAATTGCGCCTGTCTTGTCTTGTATTAAATACGCGTTCTGATTCTTTTTTCGTGTTTTTTTTTTTTTCTGGTTCCTGATCGGGTCAAGTTCATTTCGCTGATGTGGCGCCCCGATAACTGACGTCCCAGTATAAAGATGAAAGCAAACCGAGACAAGGCAGTCACTGTTGATTTGAAGTGACCAGGGTCTGTACATGTATATAGTAACAGTGAAAGACCTAGTCAAAACATCAGTCTTCTCCGCTGGGACTAACACCGGTACATGGCAACCCTCTGTTGATGGCGACTGAAGGCCAAGGATAACATGGACACCACAACCACCATCACAACTAGGATCACAAAGAGGATGACTACAGAACCGATGCCCACGAAGACGCTAACGCTCCAGCCACAGTTTTCTTCGTCACTCTGATCGTAACAGTCGCTGAAACCGTTGCAACGGTTGTCATCCCAGACGCACTGTCCATCGTTGCAAGTGAACTCGTGTGCAGAACACGCCGAGCTAACCAGCTGGGCCTTCACGGTGACATTGTACAAGTCACATTCGTCGCCCTGGATGTGCAAGATCAGCTGTCCTGTAGAATTTGCTTGGATGACCTTGGTGAAGGATCCTTCTTCACAGATGTCTCCACCTGTACGGGACTGTATGTTGTCATCGTCAAAGACGTTGACGGCGCACCCTGTAGGACTCAGGTCTGTAAAGAAGAATGGCAAGAATTATGATTTATGCAATGTCTCTCTCTCTCTCTCTCTCTCTCTCTCTCTCTCTCTCTCTCTCTTTCTTTCTTTCTTTCTTTCTTTCTCTCTCTCTCTCACTCTCTCCTCTCCTTCTCTCTCTCTCTCTCTCTTTCTTTCCTCTCTCTGTCTGTCTCTATCTCCCTGTCTCTCTCTTTCTTTCTCTCTCTCCCCTCTCCCTCTCTCTCTCTCTCTCTTTCTCTCTTTCTGTCTTTCTATCTCTCTGTCTCCCTGTCTCTCTCTTTCTCTCTCTCTCTCTCTCACTCCCTCTCTCTCACTCTCTCCCCCTTCTCTCTCTCTCTTCTCTCTCTGTCTCTGTCTTCATGTCTCTCTCTGTCTCTCTCTCTCTTTCTCTCTCATTGGTGTCATGTATCCGAGTTAACGATAAATTTTCAGAGATGTTTCAATGTCCGGTTGGAGTAAGACAAGGTTGTGTCTTGAGTCCTACATTGTTTTCGATATTTATAAATCAGTTAGCAAATTATATGAGTGATAAAGGAAAACATGGCATCCAATTACTACCTGGGATGTTGGAAATATTTGTTTTACTCTTTGCAGATGATGTGGTACTTTTTTCAACTACACCAAATGGCTTACAGAATCAGCTGAACGTTTTAAGTACGTGTTGTAACAACATGAAATTAAAAGTAAATATTGACAAAACGAAGGTCATGGTGTTTAGAAACGGAGGGTTCCTCGGAAAACGTGAAAAATGGTCATATGAAGAAAATAAGTTGGAAGTTGTGAATAATTATTGCTATTTAGGTTTTAATTTCACGACAATGGTAAGTGTCAAAAAAGGTACTGCACATTTAGCAACTAAGGGGAAGAAAGCTGTCATACAGCTAAATAGGGTTCTCCAAAAATTCAAGGAAATGACAATGGATACTTTCTTTAAAATATTTGACGCAAAGGTACAACCCATTCTGTTGTACGCGTCAGAAGTATGGGGATTAAAACGAATGGAAACACATAGAAAAGGTACATATGATGGCGTGCAAAAGATTTTTAGGCGTGCCTGTTAAGACACCAAACAAGATGGTGTACGCTGATCTGGGAAGATATCCATTATTCGTTAACTCTGTGGTCGCATGCTTAAGATATTGGTTTAAATTGCTACAAATGAGTGCCGAAAGATTTCCGCATAAAGCTTACCAAATGCTTCTGGAATTAGATAGAAATGGAAAGGATTGTTGGGCATCAGAGGTAAGAAAAATCCTGTGTGATACAGGTTTCAACATTGTATGGCTGCAACAGGGAGTTGGGGATGTAAAACTATTTTTAAACATATTTAGACAAAGACTTGTCGATCTGTTTATCCAAGAATGCACTAGTATTATTAGAGATGGTGACAGATATGAGTGCTATAGATCATTCAAAACAATTTTTGAAAAAGAAAAATATATTTCTGACATGGATACATACTGTCTCAGAGTGGCAATCACACAACTAAGATTTGGTGTACTACCGCTGAATAACAATTCACATCGTTATAGTGAGAGTATTCACAAAAGGGCATGCCCTTTTTGCAAAACTCATATCGAAAATGAATATCACCTTATATATGACTGTCCCACTTATACAGATATTAGAGTAAAATTCCTCAAAGAATCAGCTAGAATGCCACTTTATCTACTGCTCAAAGCAGAAAATTCTCATCATAGATACAATGTGTCCAGATTTGTTTTTCATGCCATCAACAGACGCAAAAAAATCATGAATGAATAAACTAACGAAAATAAGTCATCACCAGTACTATATTACTGTATTACATTAGTAATTATACAATGCTGTATAGGTATAATAAATGGTAAAACTATTAACGCTTGTTCCATTATATTTGTGTAGTCATTTCGATATAAACTGTGTACAGACTGTAAATTATGCACAAAAACGCGGGGGTAAAGATAATTTTGAAAAATCGAATTGTTTATTGCTACTTGTTTTACAAATATTTGGTAAATTGATGATTCATTGATTGACTGCTTAACTGATTGTTTGATTAATTCATTGATTGATTGATGGATGCACTGACTGAATGATTGATCCATTGATTAGT
>CM060314.1:91033148-91035648 GCA_030674185.1 Monoplex corrugatus
ATCATCCACGGTACACTGTCACGACATGATAAACATCAGAGGATCACAGAATCGGGCACGATGCTAATCATATCATTTGGGCTGAGTGATCAACAGCATAATCATCCGTAGTACGTGTGGATTCAAACCTGAGCCAGCGATGGTCAGTTGGAGAGTGTCGGTAGAGAGTGTATGGAAAACCACGTTGCACAGCTGTTGGAAATTGTGGCGGTCGCGAATGCCATAGACTCTTGATCCGTTGGAGGAATCCAACCAAAGGACTTTCCCGCACCAGTCATCCAGGTCACAATCATCATCACCTGTGCAATGAAAATAAAACAAACAAACAAAAAGATGTCCCTTTCTGATAATACTTTCTTGATACAGTATTATGTCTACATTCATGCCATGCCACACCACACACGGGCGCAATAACCATGTTGGTCAGAACGTCCGACTTCCAGTAAAAAGGTCTGGGTTCAATACTGTCTGAGCATTGATAGGCGGGTAAAGGGAGGATACTTGTCTTACCTACCAGCTCAACACGTATACAGACAATGGTAGTACCTTAATCCCGTCGTGTAGATGCGGACACAGAACATACAATATGCACTCCACAACAAGTGTGACTGCCTAAGTTCAAGCAAACAGGAACCAAAAAAAAAAAAAAACGAAAAAAAAAAATCAGAACGCGTATTTAATACAAGACAGGTGCAAATTTTCGGCCAACTGGCCTTTGTCAAGCGTAAGATCACAAACAAACGAACACCAAAAATTTGCGCCTGTCTTGTCTGGATTGTACCAAATACGCGTTGTGATTCTTTTTTCGTGTTTTTTTCTGGTGCCTGTATACACTATGCACGTTAAATATCCTGTAAGCGGTGTCAGTGTGCAGTGGCTTGGGAAACATGAAAACATCAAGCATACAATGTCAGCCAAAGACGGAGTATCAAATCGTGCATCAACATTAAGTCTGACAGAAGAGACGAACACATCATTACAAAGAGTTTTGAAGGACCACCAATAATGACAGATGAGTAAGAGCAGGAACGAAAACAGATGAAACAGGGAATAGTCCAGGACCAAACAAAATTACTATAGAAATGACTGAGTCTCTAGATGAATTTTGTGTCGAAAATGTAAAAATCCTCCTAAGCTGAATTTGTGACACTGGAAAAATCCCTAACGGTGTGCTAAACTCAATTTTCATTGCAATGAAAGCAAGGGCTATAGAATTCAAAGCCCATCGTACAATCAGCCTGATGAGTTATGGGACAAAGATTTATTATGAATAATCATGATGAGGACATGGAATAAAATCAAAACAGAAATAACAGAAGAACAGCAGGGATTTGTCGAAGGGAAAGGAACTATTAATGCCATATACATCTTGCCAACTACCATAGAGAGGTCATTAGAGTTGAATGAGGATTTATTTTTATGCTTTGTTGATTGTACCAAGGCTTTTGATTGAGTAAGACACGAAGAATTGACCAACCAACTGGAAAAGGCCTATATTGTTTGAAAAGATCGAAAATGATAAGGAATATGTATAGGGCACAAACAGCAGCACTAAGGTTAGAAAATTATATAAGCTCTTTTAAAATATCAACAGTGGCGTTAGACAGGTATGTGTTCTGTCACCAGACCTGTTTTCATTTTACAGCGAAATCATCATGAGAAACCTAGAAGAATGCCCTGGAATAAAAGTTGGAGATGACATCGTGCTTACTGCAGAAAATAAAAAAGACAAAGTATTGTGAATATAATAGAAATAGAAAGCAGAAATAAAGGGCTGGAGCTGAATAGCAAGAAAACTGAGCCATGGTAATTAAAAAAAACAACAAGAAATCCTCTTAAGCAAAAAAACGGCAAATGGCACAGCGTTGGGACAAGTTGATAAGTTTAAATATTTGGGAACAGTCATCTCACTAGACTCATCAGAAATGTCCTACTAAACTGGCCAAGCTAATATAATATTCATGAAAATGAAAAGTGCTCTTATCAGCAAATGCTTATCAATTTACACGAGGAAGCGAGTTTTCAGTGTAATACAGAACCATTATGTTGTACAGATGCGAAGCCTGGACAATCAATAAGCAATGTCGAAACAAGATTAAGGCAGCTGAAATGTGTTTTCTAAGAAGAATGTTAAGACTTCCTTTGACAGCAAAGACAATAACATGCAATCTCGAAAGAACCAAACATGAAAAAGAATATTAATGAAGAAGATTAGGAAAATGCAAGCAAAATTTGTAGGACAATTCATGAGGCAAGAGAAATTTAAGCACCTAGTCACAACAGGAAAGCTAGAGGGAAAGAGCATCAGGTAGACCCAGGTAGAAAATACAGGGCAGTTTTGCGGAGTGGATGAAGACAGAAAGGTAAGAGATATACTTTCAATGAAACATGATGATGATGATGATGATGATGATGATGATGATGATGATGATGATGATGATGATGATGATGGTGATGATGATGATGATGATGATGATGATGATGGTGGTGATGATGATGA
>CM060314.1:91043148-91050648 GCA_030674185.1 Monoplex corrugatus
ATATATGTGGGTAAAGGACAACGTATTATCATTCAACGTTAGAGTAAAGAGAAGTGATAGTTATCATCATTCGAATTCAGGAAGAAGACTGGCAGAATGGTTCAGACGTTCGCCTGCCAGTAACTAAACTCGAGGTTCCTGGGTTCGCTCCCAGTAGAGGCCTCGACTTTTCTTCTCAGTTTGACCGGAAAATCGAACTGAACGTCTAGTCCTTCGGAAGGGGACGAAAAACGAGTCGAACCCGTGTGCCTTCTGAAAATCGTGAAGAGCATGCATTGTCCGGCTGCCTTGATTAAAAAACAACATTAGAGAGAAAGGCTGATTTCCCTGGTCCGACCCCTTGAAGACCAATCAGCCTTCTTGCCTTTCTCAAGTCTTGGTTTTAAAAAAAAAAGTGAATTATGATTATGAATTTGAAGCGAGGGAGAGAGGGTACGGGCCCCGCCCTCGTGGTTCTGGCCCCAGGAAAAGTTGAGGTCTCTGCCACCTCACTCCCCTACGACCTCAGGGTTATGGAACTATCTAGGGCAAGCACGTGGATTTATGTGCAGACTTCAGGCTTGTGCCGTTATCCGTTCTGGATCTTCTCCATCACATGGCACCTGTGAATTCATTCGGAGCGTGGAGTCATCATCCTGAGACATTTAAACTCTAAACAAAGTCAGGGTAAAGGGTAACTGATATTATCATCATTCAATGTTAGGATGAAATATCCTTTGGTCAAATATCCTTTTGGTGAATTGTCTGTTCGGTGAAGAGGCTGTCGGTGAAATCTCAATCGGCTAAATGTCTGCCGATCATTTGTCTGTATACTTTTCAAGCCAAAGTACAGTTCTAATTTCAGTTTCAGTTTCTCAAGAAGAGGTCTCCGCGCTCGGAATGAGTTCCGTATGCATTAATAATAAGTAAAATAGAATAAATGAAATGAAATAAAATGAAATAAATAAAATAAGATAAAATAAAATAAAATAAAATAAAGTAATAAAATAAAATAAAATAAAATAAAATAAAATAAAATAAAATAAATAAAATGAAATGAAATTAAATAAAATGAAATGAAATAAACAAATAAATCCAATAATATAATATAATATAATATAATATAATATAATATAATATAATATAATATAATATAATATAATATATAATATAATATAATATAATATAATATATAATATAATATAATATAATATAAAAATTGGCCAGCCTAAGGATCGAACCCACAACCCTACATTACCAGCATGGCCATCTAACCAAACGAGCCAACAGGACCACTGAAAAAAATGTGGCCAGCTGGGGGTTGAACTCACAATCCATGGGGTTTGAGCATAACGCTCTAACAACTGAGCTAATGGGCCATTGTGGTGCGAACCTGGGTATCCATTCATTTGGAACCATACTTGACAGTTTCAGTTTCAGTTTCTCAAGATGACGTCTCCGCGCTCGGAACGAATTCCTTAATATGCACTAACGTCACATGTGTATGGAAGATCATGACACAAGACCTTAAGCCTGCACATAAACCCGTGAGCTGGCCAGGTCCTGAGGCCTTACCCAGACTATGTTTTACCTACTCTACATTTTATACTGGTATTTTATCAGCCTACCAATGGAATAATCTTGGTTACATGTAAATGACATGTGCATCTGCGTATCTTACCTTCGAAAAGGAACATACATATTAAGTAAATAAATAACTAGGCAGAAACAAAGACTGTGACAGAAAAGAGGAAATTTCCAGCACAGAAATTCCAGAGGGTGGGGATACTATTCATACTGGAAGAGCCTCCGGCATCCCCACGGGGGAAAATGACCTCCTACACATCCCCCAAAGAACGATAACCCAACAGGGGAGGGAATGAACACAGAGGGACTCGCTTGACAGTGTCTGACTTCAGCTTCTGGGCTGGAGTGCTCCATTGACGGCACTACCTTGTCTTCTTATTATCACTTGGATAGCGCCTAAAAGCCTGAAAGTAACAGATCGCAGTGTCCTCATCGTTTTATTTATCCATGTGTTATTTCGCTTTTACATCTTATTTACGTACCTTTTTAAAATTATCATTATCCTCGATCAAACAAACAGTTAAAGGACGAGTTTGCAGTCTACTTATGTCCTTGTTGATGTTGTTGTTGTTGATGTTGTTGATGTTGTTGTTGTTGTTGGTGTTGTTGATGTTGTTGATGTTGTTGTTGTTGTTGTCGTTGTTGTTGTAGTTGTTGTTGTTGATGTTGTTGATGTTGTTGTTGCTGTTGCTGTTGCTGTTGCTGTTGCTGCTGCTGCTGCTGTTGATGATGATGTTGATATTGTTGTTGTTGTTGTTGTTGTTGATGTTGATGTTGATGTTGTTGATGTTGTTGTTGTTGTTGTTGTTGTTGCTTAATGACGACAAAACAGAAGCTATCCTCATTGGCACCCGTCAGAAACTTTCTCAGCTGCCTCCTCTTTCTCTCCCATTATGTAACACATCAGTCCCAATTTCTGATTCAGCTAAAAACCTTGGTGTCTGCATTGACTCTACCCTCTCCATAAACAACTTTGTTTCTCAAACTGCCAGATCCTGCTACTATCATCTCCATCGTATAAGGCTGATCAGGAAGTATCTCTCTGTCGAATCAACTGCAAAACTCGTTCTCTCCTTCATAATGTCTCGCATTGACTATTGCAATTCACTCCTGTCTGGTCTTCCTGCCTCCACCATTCACATCCTACAGCGCATTCAAAACAATGCTGCACGCCTTGTACTCAAAAAGAAAAAAGCTGACCACATATCTCCTCTCCTGGCACAACTTCACTGGCTCCCTGTATCAAAGCGCATACAGTACAAACTAGACACCATGTGCTACAAAAGCCTCAATAACGCAGCCCCCGATTACCTGTCAAGCCTACTTGAGATCTATGTTCCCTCACGTACCCTCCGCTCTGCCTCTGATCCTCTGACTTTTCGCTTTCCACGCACTAAGCTCAATACCTATGGTCCACGAGCCTTCTCTGTTTCTGGTCCACTCTCCTGGAACAAACTTCCTCTCTCAGTCCGTCAGAAACCTACTTTTGTCTCCTTCAAGTCCGCTCTCAAAACTCACCTTTTCTCCTCCGCATAAAATCCTAACCTCACTCAACCCCCCCCCCCCCCCCTCTGCAGCCTGTCTCCGCTCGGAGGGAATCACATGATTATAATGTATAATTGTATATGCTATGCTCTCTATAATTTTCCATTGCTTTTATTCTTGCTTTTATTGCTTTTATTCTTTCTCCCCATTTATAGCCATGCGTGTGTGTGTGTGTGTGTGTGTGTGTGTGTGTGTGTGTGTGTGTGTGTGTGTGTGTGTGTGTATGCGTGCGTGTGTGTGCGTGCTTGCGTGCGTGCGTGCTTGCGTGTGTGTCTGCTTCAGCGCTTAGATTTGATTTTATCAAGATTTTGCGCTATATAAATATTGTAATTATTATTATTATTATTACCTCCTACACATCCCCCAAAGAACGATAACCCAACAGGGGAGGGAATGAACACAGAGGGACTCGCTTGACAGTGTCTGACTTCAGCTTCTGGGCTGGAGTGCTCCATTCACGGCAATACCTTGTCTTCTTATTATCGCTTGGATAGCGCCTGAAAGTAACAGATCGCAGTGTCCTCATCGTTTTATTTATCCATGTGCTATTTCGCTTTTACATCTTATTTACGTACCTTTTTAAAATTATCATTATCTTCGATCAAACAAACAGTTAAAGGACGAGTTTGCAGTCTACTTATGTCCTTGTTGATGTTGTTGTTGTTGTTGATGTTGTTGATGTTGTTGGTGTTGTTGATGTTGTTGATGTTGTTGTTGTTGTTGTCGTTGTTGTTGTAGTTGTTGTTGTTGTTGTTGATGTTGTTGATGTTGTTGTTGCTGTTGCTGTTGCTGTTGCTGTTGCTGCTGCTGCTGCTGCTGCTGTTAATGATGATGTTGATATTGTTGTTGTTGTTGTTGTTGTTGTTGTTGTTTTGTTGTTGTTGTTGTTGTTGTTGATGTTGATATTGATGTTGTTGATGTTGTTGACATTGTTGTTGTTGTTGTTGTTGTTGTTGTCGTCGTCGTCGTTGTCGTCGTCGTATATATATATATATATATATATCATCGATCAGTTACCACCCGCATCAATACGGTCAGCCTCCGGACTATAGAGTACTCATGAGCCATTGTCTACCTGCTTCAGTGGGTGTTTGGAGCTTAGCATTGATCGAAATTCGGACAGTGACCACTGCACCACGCAACCCACACAGAGTGAAATAGAAGTCACAAGTCATGAGACTGACCACTCAGACTGTAGGTCTATGTGCCTTGGCGTCTCAGACCACCTGGAGCAGATCAACGACGACAGGAAAACTGCAATCACTGACTGGAGATTGTTGTTGTTATTTTTGTTTAAAGCCAAGCTGACTGCGTAGAGCCATATCCAGGCTATAAGTGCTTCAAAACATATGCAATACTTCAACAGGAAATAAGAAGAAAAAGAAAATTAAGTACACATATCAATGCATTTGCGCACATAATCTGAGGAAATGCCCCTGGCGTTGACCACTCCGTCCAATTTATCACACAGGAAATTTTTTTTAAAAATCTACCTGAATAGAAATCATCATCATCATCAGGTGCCCTGCCGCGTGGCGTTGGCGATCATGGACTTCCAACCATCTCTATCTCTCGTTGCCCCCAGCATCTCCCCCACCCTCCTCATCCCCAGCCACTCTGCAAGTCCGTCCAGCATTCTCTCCCTGGGTCTACCTGGTGCTCCCTTTCCCTCCAGCTTTCCCGTTGTGAATAGAAATATGAAAACATTACTAAGAACACTTAAACATATATATACAAAAAAAATTACCTAAAATTGTTCCTGCATATCACATTTCCCTAAAGCCAAAAGTGCACCTAATACATGTACCCAATTATCAGTCCTAAGAGAAAGTACGCAAGACTTTATCGGACACATGCAGGTATTCGAATGTACTAGCAAGACAGAAAAAGGAAGAAATGACAGAAAGCAAGGGGACAAGGCAGAAACAGATCTCCAGAGGAATCTCCCTCGCAGGATATCGGCCTTATGATCAACAAAGCCTGATATTTATGACACTTTCTCTGAACTTATTCTTCCCTCAGTGTTTCAACATCGTCCGGCAAAGTACACATCCTGCCCTGTGTTCACCTCGAGACACAAAGACCATTTTTACGTGATCTTGATGCCACAATCAGCAATATTTCAGAACCTAAGCACCGCATTCTGCTCGATGATTTCAATGCTTAGGTCAGCACAACAACACGTCATGGCCAGACTCTTCGGACATTTTGGAGTCGGCAAGATGAACAATGGCATGAGACTAGTGCAACTCTGCTCCTACCCAATGCTTTGCATCACCAACACTTTCTTCAAGACAAGGCCTCGCCATAGTTTCCTGCAGACACAACCAGACATGATCATCACCAAAAACGCTGCCCTCAACAGCGTGCTTATTACACTCAGCCTCTACAGTGCCCACTGTGACACTGGACCATTCCATGACGTACAGCCAAGTCTGACTGACATCAGACAGGATCCACAACATAAAACAGGAAGGATGTCAACTCTTAACACCACTGGACAGCCAACACAGAGCTTTGCGTAGAACTCAATGAATGACCAAACGGAAAGGCTTTTAAAGTATATATATATATATATATAATATATATATATATATAATATATATATATGTTGTGTGTGTGTGTGTGTGTGTGTGTGTGTGTGTGTGTGTGTGTGTGTGCGTGCTGTGTGTGTGTGTGTGTGTGTGTGTGTGTGTGTGTGTGTGTGTGTGTGTGTGTGTGTGTGTGTGTGTGTGTGTGTGTGAAACGTTTCATGAAATATTTCTGTTTTACCACACCACACACACACACACCACACAACACACACACACACACACACCACAACACACACACCCACACACATGCAGTTTTTTCCCGCGTGTTGTAAGATGGTCTGCGTTGATTATATGCTTATATCTCTGGTGCCTTAGTGCACTTTGATTTGAATCGTCAAGATTTGGCACCATGTACAATTATTATTATTATTATTATCATAATTATCATTATTATTACATGTCAACAATAAATACAATTAATATAATATAACTCCAGGGAAGAAAATGCAACTGTTTTGTTGCCTAGTGAAATGTAAAGGCTCAATGTACAATCTCTATGTCAAGTATCAAGCAGCAACATTTTATGAACAACAACAACAACAAAAATAAAATAAAAACATCATTACCGGCACTCTCAACAGTCCTGAAAATAGATTGATCAGGCAGTTTTTGTCCCAAATGAAACCTGGAAATGATTACTTTTCCAGTAATATTCCGGCCTGAACAAAGTATTTCCGCTCTTTGACGTTCTTCTTTTGTTTCAGCTTCAGCAAATTATCTGCTGGGCTATTTTAAAAAATAGTTTCCATTTGTTCATCAACTTTAAGATGAACAATCACTTTTAAAACTAAACATTTTGCATCTTCGAGCTTACATGAATTAAACTCTACATAATCTGGTTTGTTGCGCCCGTTTAATGTTAAACGAACTTCACACAATTTTGTTGTAATTAAATTACAACATTACAATAAGAACGGGGTGTGTGTGTTCTTAAACAATTAAAAGAGGTCGAAATTGACATAGAGCAAGCATTCTTTCAGTGTTATTACATCTTATATGTTCAATATTGTTTCGTTTCATATCAAAGTCAAAGAGTAAAACAGATGCTTTTAGTTTTATGCAAAACTGTGAACAAATGATAGCTACAGTTATTTCGTTTCACTTTTAATTAATGCTTGGATAAAATCATTCTGAAAAGTGTCGTCCTTTGCAATTTAACTAATTTAAACAAGGCAAATAATTACGAGGGCACATGTTTAAGTTACGGAAGTGAATTTTAAAACAGGGCAAAAAAAGGTATAGAATCATAATATCATTCGTAAAAATATGTAATGAAAAAAGCATTCATGATTTCTCTTAAGTTACAATGTAAACTAATACTATCTTATATCTTATTCATTTTATGTGGTTTGCATTTGTGAAAAAGTAGTTGGAAGAAAGACATTTTAGGCTAGATCCAGATCTGGGAAATCAATAAACCAGAGCTCGTTGTGTGTGTGTGTGTGTGTGTACGCTATCGCGTCTAAATTGTGTACGGCGTGTGAGCTATTACATTTAAGTTTAGTCATGATGTTGACTTTTTCAAAATAATGCAGGAAAAAAACAGGAAACTGTAAGACCCGATCTAGATCTAACATGATAGCTGTTACAATATATTTCATATTGTTCTGTTTCTGCTATTATATTGTTCCTATTATTTCATCATTATTATTAGTAGTAGTGTGTATGTGTCTCATTATGTGTATGTGTCTAATACAATTCTTTGAAGTACGAGCTACAATCGAAAATAAACAGCACCCTCTGAAAGGGAAACAATCGTAACAGTAAACAATAGCGACGTGATTGTTTCCCTTAC
>CM060314.1:91055648-91060648 GCA_030674185.1 Monoplex corrugatus
ACATGACAAAAACAGTCCCTAAATTAGTAAGTTTGATAACGTTGTATGAACACGCTTTATCAGTAACTTACTGAACAACATTTTCAAAATCTGTTTTCCACAATCTGCAGTGTCTTTGGTTCACACGAATATTTGTTTCAACTGAAGCTTCCTCGGTGGTCACACTGACCTTGAGGAGTTCAAAAATTTAAAAATTTTCTAACAGGAAGCAAAAGCTTGCAATTTGTTTTCTCAATCGTATTATTGAACAAATTTGATCTTCAGGAAATTTACCATTTTCGTATGAACAAATCAAAGCCATTCAATGGAATGATAAACCATGTGAATATTCCTTTTATGAAATTATCTATAGGGAGTAACTAGTCAGGTCAGACTAAGTCCTCTGTAACAGCATGACAGTAGAATAGTAGACTGTACGTATCTACTTCGCCTGTCTCCGCTGCCTTGTGGGTTACCCCTTGGGTGGGGAAAGGCTAGGGAGTAAACCCAGACAGAAAATCCCGCAGCCGCATAGTGCATAAAAGGCATTGCCACAAAGCACTGCTTGTGGTTTTGGCCATATGCTGCGACTTGCCATCTACTGTTCAGCCGTCTGTCTTTCTATGAAAACAGCTGTCTTACCTGGGTTTGCTCTGGACTTGTGGAGGCAGGTGGAGAGAGTTGCTGAGGCTCTGAGCAAACATCAGCAACTTATACATGCGCATGGCACCTAGCTCCAACCCCCCCTCACAGAAACACGACAGGAAATCCCATATGAGGGTACACAAACAAAAAAAATGCTGGTTGGGCTTTATGACCACGATAGTCGACCATATTTATACATGATGGTATTCGTGTGACCAGCTACATCACCATTAAACAGTGAAGTAATTATAATTGGTTTTATGATCTTATCTGCGCCCCTAGACAGAAAAGCCAGAATGTTAATGACTTGCCAAAGATGAAATGTGTTCAATGTGACTGCGTCCGTGTTTTCTGATCGATTATAACCATACTTGGCTCTTTAGACAACTTCAAACCTGAAAAGCTACTTTTGATTCATATTGAAAATATTTGTCATTTTTATTTCATTTTGAAAATATTTAAGACATTTTTATTTTAGAAAAAATCTAGGAATTAATTTTCTGTATTAAGCTTCAGAGCAAAAAATGTTTAGTGTAGTCATATCTAATTTTCTTTTTCAATACGTGTCCTTTGATGTGCGAAGATCGGGTGTCAGTGGCCAATGAGAATATATCACCACAGTCTTAAAAAATGTGATTTTAAATAATTCATATTCCTACAGAAGCTGAATTTTTCACAAACTGGGAAACAAACATTGATGGAGAAAATGAAAGATCGTGATAAGCAACTTTTGTTCTTACGTCTGTATCGACAACCATTTCTTTGAATTTTTAAAAAGTTTATTCTATGTTCAGGATTAGCTTCACTGTCTCTGCTCCTTGTGGTTTATGTGATTTGAAGACATAGCGGTGTGATAATAAACAAAACAATAAATGAAGTTAACGGCGTAACATTACGCGTTTGCAGAGATTCAGATCTCATTGGCCATGAGAAATAGCATGAGTCGGCAAAAGCAACTTTTTGAAGTTAAACGGGCCAGCTTGACTGCCTTTGTGCCATAACATGTTTGGTTTGACCTGAAAAACAAGATTCCGATGAAATAAACATACATGTGCAAAGAGGCGTGCGCACGCTCACATACACACACAAACGCGTGTGCGCGCGCGCACATACACACACACACACACACATACGTTTGCATGTTTGCATGCGTGCACACACACACACACACACACACACACACACACACACCACCACACACACACACACACACACACACACACTTAAACACATGTAACGTTTTCGTGTATTCCTTTTATCGGAAAAGTATTTACAACAGGGATATACCCTTGCGTGCGTGCGTGCGTGCGTGCGACCGCGTGCGTGTGTATTGTCTGTTTCTATTCGATGAAAAAGCGAGATTGTTCGAACGGTTTGACTATCTCGTTTCTTCTTATGACTTGTCTTGACAGACCGCTTCAGTCCCTTGAGGACTATGGAGTTGCGCCATTCCACAACTGTGTCCAAGACACACGCTAGCCATAGTGAACGTGCCGCTGACTACGCAGCACACCCCACGCCCCCCATCCCCCCCAACCATCCTCTTCAGCGAGACTAGTGGGGCCGAGGGAGAGGCTAAAAGCCAGTACAACTTGCAACCAGTGACAGGAGAATAAAACGTGCGTTCTGGTCATTTTTCACGTGGTTTGCGTGCTAACAGATGTGGCTTACCGGATCTTTAGGAGCGTGTTTCACGTTTTTTAGACTACACACACGACAGCGGTTCAGGCACCAACCGGTCCACATATACATGTATGATGATGACCCAAGAGATCGTTAAACATCTCCACACTGTAGGCCTACTCACCACCTAGCGCTTACCAGGCAAAGTGGATGGAACACGTACCATCTGACCTTTTCTGAACTTATCGTGTCCATTTGACTCTTTGCATTTTGACATTTCGCTGAGTCACATGGATTTTGATATTTCGCCGAGTCAAATGGATTTTGACATTTCGCTGAGTCACATGGATTTTGACATTTCGCTGAGTCACATGGATTTTGACATTTCGCTGAGTCAAATGGATTTTGACATTTCGGTAGACCTGAAAACCGAACGGCTGTGCGTGCATGTGTACGCATGTCTGCCAGAGTGTGCCTGTGCGCGGGTGGATGTGTGTTTGGCGTGGGGTTCAAACATTTCATGATTGTCACGTTGATGTGAAACATTACGAGTTATTTCCACATTCCTGCGCGCGCACGTGTTCGTGCTTGCGCGAGTGTGTGCGTATGTGTATAATTATGTGTGTGCGCGCACGTGTGCGTGCGTGCGTATACATGTATTTGTAAAATATTGTAACATTCACATGCCCACAGACCATACTTCCTTCCTGTTTTAGAAAGAAGAAATAAAAATAAATCATGACTCATGAATTTTGAAGTCTAACGGTCTAGTCAGTTTGACTGTCGCGCCTGTCAAAGACCTCACTCATGCACGCACCTCTTCAACAAAATGAACGGCATTCCTGGCACTGCACTCTCATGCTTACTTTTCTTTATCTGAAAGAGACCTTAGCGGGACTATTATTCTGTGACCAGAAGAACAAGAAAACCAATGTAAGCGCGTATTTAACAAAACAAGCGCAAATTTTCGGCCAACCAGCCTTTGTCAAGCGCGAACGCACGGTCACAAACAGATCACAAACACCAAACAATGGATAATAAAAACAGGACTAAAGACTTCCTGCCGCCTCGTCCAGTGGATAAAAAGGGAAAATTTGCGCTTGTTTTGTCTTGTTTTGTTAAATACGCGCTTATATTGGTTTTCTTGTTCTTCTGGTTCCTGTTTGCTTGGGCGCGGGCAGTCGCACTTGTTTTGGATCTTGTATTATTCTATGACTACGTGTCACAGGATTCATCGCTCTCTTGTGGTATACTCCAAACTTGCCGATTGGGTGGAATGGTTTCCATTCGTTACACAAAACCCCCGTAGCTCCCATTATGTCCTGACGATGTCTATCGATCGCTGGTGGCGCAAAGCTTCTACGTGTGGCTCGCGGTTGTCCACTCGGCACGAAGACGTCAATATCTTTCTTTGAAGCTTGCATTTTCGAAAGCAACGACGGCTAAAGGTATTGAATACGACCCTTTAATTTCCCCTGTACCACTCTGCAGAGCTCAGTGTAACTGGTTGAGGATCTGGCCTCACAATCTGTGACAATCCATGACAGAATGAGTCTAAAGTCGTATCAGAACTAAAAGAAATTGGTATGCTTTGTTTTAATGGTAAACACCATTTTACAATCAGACGATCAGTGTTAGAAATGAAGGGTTTTAAAGACAGTGCCCCATCTTTCTATGCTAAGAGGTTTTTTTGTATATGAAAATCTTTGAAATTAAGAATTCCATAAGTATGATTATGTGTAGGAGGATTTATAGAATCAGTTTAGGTCAAAATATATGATTTATGTGTAAGAAAGTTTATGGAATCAGTCATCATCATCATCATCATCAGGTGCCTTGCCTCATGGCGTTGGCGACCATGGACTTCCATCTGTCTCTATCTCTCGTTGCCCCTAGCATCTCCCCCACCCTTTTCACCCCCAGCCACTCTGCAAGTCCGTCCAGCATTCTCTCCCTGGGTCTACCCTGCGCCCTCCTTCCCTCCAGCTTTCCCGTTGTGACCAGGTGCTCCAAATCCCCCTTCCTCATAAAATGGCCTATAAATGTTGCCTGTCTTTTCCTAATCTTCGTTATGAGTGATCTACTTGTGTCTGCCTCCATCAAGACTGTCTCGTTTGTTTTCTTTGCTGTCCATGGAACTCTCAACATTCTTCTGAGAAACCACATCTCGGCTGCCTCAATCTTGCTCTGGCTTTGCTTGCTGACTGTCCACGCCTCGCATCCGTACAACAGTATTGGTTCTACATAACATTCAAGAACTCTCTTCTTGATGTTAACTGAGAGGCATTTGTTGGTAAGAATGCTTGTCATCTTCTTGAATGCTATGGAATCAGTATAAGTCAAAATATCCCCACCAACCATGGGCAAACTAAGGGACTTAATCACCTGCCAGTGTAAAACATGGCTTTTTTTTTTTAGTCTTCCGATTTTTCGCCGATGCGTATATGCACGTTTTGTCCACACTGCGCATGCGGTATATTGCTGCACAGTCTGCATACTCCGTCTTCGGTGGGCTTGCTGCTGGGTGTTTTTTTATGTTTACATCAGCCATCGAACACTAACATGACTGAAAGGATCTCTAACGTGCGTACCTGGTATTCTGCGTGCGAATACGTACAAAGGGGATTTAGACACTTGTAGTACAGGTCGGCACGTATTTTGGCCTCGAAGCTTGAAAAAAATACACCATTCTTTATCCCCTAGCCGGGTGATATCCAGCAAGGACCAAACCCCAGGCTTTCCATTGAAAGTCT
>CM060314.1:91065648-91068148 GCA_030674185.1 Monoplex corrugatus
TGTTGTTGCTGCTGTTATTTTGTTTTGTTTTGTATTGTTTTTGGTTTGGCTGTTCTTGGTGGTGTGTTTCATATTTCCTTTCGGTTTTGGAATTTTTGTGTTTGTGCATTTACTGTTTTTAATTGTCGTTGTTGTAGTCGTTGTTGTAGTGTTGTTGTAGTGTTGTTGTTGATGTTGTTTTGAGTTTATTAGTTTTGGTTCTGTTTCTGTTTTTTTTTGTTTTAAATAATGCAATCAGGCGAAGCATGTTTCGTTAATTTAAAGCAGCTGTAAACTAGAAACTACGCAATGAAAATGTCAAACAATGTTTTACAAAACGCCATTGCAGAGGAACACTTTGAACAACCACACTTTTGGCAAGGTACTTCGATAAAAGTGAAAATATCGTTTCCTGTTTTACGTCTAAACACGACATATAACATACAGATTTTCCCATAACCTTAGCTGTCGCTATGGAGCGAAGTATTTATTACCGGCCAACATTTCTCTTGGGGGGGGGGCAGAAATATGAAGGCACTGCCCATCTTCTCTTCCCTTAGGACTAATGAAACACTTCTGTTTCAGAATAGTCAGAGAACGGCAACACTGAAACAATAAGACATGTAGGAATGATTTTTTTGTTTCGTTTTTTAGGCTCATGGCTCTGAGGTAGTGTCCTTTGTGTTCACCATTTTCCCTCATTCTCCCTCATTCTCCCTCATTCTCCACGCCACTTTGATGGCCACAGAGGGTGGGACATTTTTTTTGCGATGCCATGATGATGAAGATGATAAGGATTGCTAATGATGCTATGGAATTCCATCTAAGATTGAGATAGCATGACAAAGCTGTATTCTACGCATGGAAGTTTTTAGTCCTCTTTTTATTATCCGTTGTTTGGTGTTTGTGGTCTGTTTGTGACCGTGCGTTCACGCTTGACAAAAGCTGGTTGGCCGAAAATTCTGTCTTGTCTTGTTTTGTCTTGTTTTGTTGAATACGCGCTTGCATTGGTTTTCTTGTTCTTCTGGTTACATAACTGCAACCAAATAGACTTTTTGATTGATTGATTTGGTTCAGTTTTTACGTCGACACCCAAGGGGGGATTGATCTAATCCTTTACTGGCACTACCAGAACAACAATGATGTTAAGATGGGACAGTGAGAAGGCCAGTTTTAATGCAGCGCAACCCGGGATTCGAACCCACAGCCATTAGCATGTGAACCCGACGCTCAAACCAACAGAGCTACTGGGGCCCGTGCAAACAGCGAGATACAACCATACATATAATTATGTTTACACATGACGGACGCTGTAGCCAAGCGGGCAAACATCAGACTTCCAATTGGACTGTTCTGGGTTCGATCCGCCTAAATACCGCCGCCTGGTGGTTTGGGTTCATATTGCTTATAGCCCAGCCGACTACTAGAGCCATATCAGGGCTAACACCACGTCAAAAACCACAACCCCTTAAGATAAAAGACACAAGTTAAAAAAAAACCAATGCTCACCGTTAATCTGCAAGTCTAAAATACAGTTAAAGAAAAATAGCCGTAAAATCATCACATCAGGTGAAATCTATTGATCTCTTGTAAAAACTGGAAAATTGCATCAGGAGGGATGTCTCGGAAGAGGTTCTTTAAGGAGTCCGCTGTGTGTAGTGCTTGTGTCTCACAAGTCCCAGCAATCAAGGAGGTGGTGTCTGATGCTCAAATGCTCGCTACACGGTATACACCACGGTGCTTCTTCTTTTTTTGAAAGGTACGAATGAGTGTAAGATGCGCCACCAGTGTGTAACCTACATAACCTGTCTCTTTCTTACGGTTCCCTGCAGCAGTGGGAGAATTTCTTTCAGGCAAGGGCGGATTTGGAAAAGTTTTATCTGTCTGTTCATTGCAATCCTTCTGCCACAGATTCTCACGTAACTGTGTATTTCGATTTCACATTTGTGTAAGAAATCAAGAATTTAGACACTGTTTTCCCTTGTGGCATTCTTGGCCAGGCAGTCAGCCTTTTCACTGTCTCCAATACCAACAAGGCCAGCAATCCAGGCAAAAACAATCCGGGTCGCCTGTGGGAAAGTTAAAAGGGGGGGGGGGGGGGGAGAATATTCAGATCTCGAAGATCAACATCTGTGCATACATGCAGTGCAGGCCTAAACCCGCTTTGTGTGTCTACCCATGTAGAATATCAAAAAACGCACGTTAAAGAGCCTGCTGGTGGTGTCAGTGGTTGGCCTATGGAATCATGAAAATATTCAGCTTCCATGCTCATTGCACACAGGATATGCAGACTATGCAGCAAAATATGGCATGTACAGTTTGGACAAAACAACATGCATATACGCATCCGAAACAATTGGAACGCCTAAACAAATGCTGACATTAAACAGAATACCATGCCAGCATTCCACAAATATTAGACAAAATGCGGCAAATATTAATTCAGTGTGTCCATCAGCAAATACAAAACCAGGGAATTGATTAAATTTTCGAAGAAAAATAAATCCATGGATGAAATTCT
>CM060314.1:91073148-91075648 GCA_030674185.1 Monoplex corrugatus
TTGACAGATGAATCAGTACATTTGTATCCATTCCCCAGGGTAATTTGCTTATTATCTTTAGAAAATTTAAGGTTTTTCGCGCTTTTGTTAAAATATAATCAAAATGGACATTCCAGCTTAATTTGGACGTGATGTAAACTCCCAGGAATTTTACGACCTGTTTGTAATTTAACACTTCACCAAGCAATTTGAAAATAGGCAAGTTATTTGAGTTACAACCAGGATCAAACAGCATCATGTTAGTTTTTTCTGCTGACAACGACAGCCCATTTTCTAACATATAGTTTCCAAGATTATCAAGATCAATTTGATACAACTTCCTGATGTAATTTCGCGTTCTCTGTGGAGTTGTCTTTTTTAAAGTGATATTCATCCAAGTGCATATATCATCAGCGTACTGTACTAAAACAACACGATTTGAAAGAGCTTTAGGAAGATCCTGTATAAGGATATTAAATAAAATAGGTGCTATCACTGAACCTTGTGGAATCCCCATGTCGAGGCATCGTGAAGAAGAATAACTAGCTCCCACTCTTGCCTGAATTGTTCTATTAGCTAAAAAAGATTTAATGTAATTGAACATATTGCCCGATAAACCAACAGATTTTAGCTTGAACAATAAACGTTTATGCCAAACTTGATCGTAAGCTTTTTTCACATCAAAGAAAGTAGCTAAAACACTTTTTCTGCGGGCAAACTGTTGTTTGATCTGAGTTGTAAGTTTAACTAGGTGCTCAACTGCGGATCTTCCTTTTCTAAAACCTGCCTGGTTTACCGGAATAACGTTATTTTTATCACAGTAGTGTGAAAGTCTGTTTAAGACCAATCTTTCCATTAGTTTGCTTGTGTGGGACGTTAAAGCAATAGGTCTGTAACTGTTTTTATCGGTTTTCGATTTTCCTGTTTTTAAGATTGGTATAACTATAGATTTTTGCCAGATTTGTGGCACAGTTCCAGTAACCCAGCATTTCTGCAAAATTTTGTGTAGGAAAATAAGGTAGTTTTCAGGGAGATGTTTAATCATTTCAGTCGAAACTGCATCAACACCTACCGAACTCTTTTTGTTGTGTAGAGACAGTACTGTGTTTTTTAGCTCTTCTAAGGTGATTGGAGAATTAAACCAGAGATCATTCTGTGGTACTGGATCAGTGTAGATTGGGTTGTAATCTTCCATTTCTCTGTGATGTTTGCAGTCAGGAGATAAACCTTCAACTTTACTGTTTTTGGCGAACAGATCCACAAAAGTTTCTGCTTTGTCCATGTCTGAAGGAAATGTGTTACATGTTTCAATCATTATCGGACACCTAGGTAAGTTGGTTCCATCCTTCATTTGTTTCATTTTCGTCCAGACTTTATGGAAATCTTTGAAATCTGAAATTTCTTTTGTGCAGAATGATGCCCAATAATCTTTCTTTGCTTCAGCAATGATTTTGTTACATTGGATGTTAGCTTTTTTCATTTCGACATGATCCTCAGGTTTCCGGCTTTTGATGTAGATTTTGAATTTCTCCCTTTTATATTGAACTGCTTTCTCACATGCCTCTGTCCACCAAACATTACCCAATCGATTATTTGATCTAGAAGATTTGAGTTTCGGAATCGATAGGTCTGCAGCGGCTAAAATTGACTCTTGGAATTTAGAAAACATAATGTCTACATTTTCACTTTCATAATGTCTGTAATCTTGATTAGCTGGAGCAGTTCGAAATAAGGACCAGTCAGAACGCTTGTAATTATATTTTGGAATAATTTCAGGAGAGCTGTCTTTCATCCTGATGTTTTTGTCAGTTATGGTTATGATGATAGGTAGGTGATCGCTTCCCAAAGTGTCTCTGTGAGTCTCCCAGGTACAGGATGGTGCTAATTCTGGTGAGATTAGAGACAAATCGATGGCTGTCGCCCTGTGTTTGGAAACATCAGGGATCCTAGTGACACTACCATCATTTAGAAGGTAAAGCGAACTATCAACGATATTTTCTACCAAACGATTGCTCGTAACAGTAGAACAGTTCTTTTCCCAAAATGGGGAGTGGGAATTAAAGTCTCCACCTATTAGCCATTTACCACGCTGCTGATCTTGGATAGTGCGCAGCCATTCTGTGTTGTGGTCATTTGGACCTGTTGGTAGGTAGACTGACAAAACGTTAATGTTTAGAGAATTGCTTAATTGGACAGTGGCAGCACAAGCATGCAAATCTTCGCTTGATTTCAAAACTGGGGAAGTAAGTAAGCAGTATTGTAACTCTTTGAGTATATAAATCGCGGTGGATACCTTCTTCCCGTGATTCCCACATTCATAGACTGTGTGTGTGTGTGTGTGTGTGTGTGTGTGTGTGTGTGTGTGTGTGTGTGTGTGTGTGTGTGTGTGTGTGTGTGTGTGCATCTACCTGCCTACCTACCTACCTACCTATCTATCTATCTATCAAATCTAATCTTCCTATCTATCTATCTATCTATCTATCTGTCTGTCTGTCTGTCTATCTCTATCTATCCATCTCTC
>CM060314.1:91083148-91155648 GCA_030674185.1 Monoplex corrugatus
GTGTGTGTGTGTGTGTGTGTGTGTGTGTGTGTGTGTGTGTGTGTGTGTTGTTGTTGTTGTTGTATGTGTGGTGTGTGTGTGTGTGTGTGTGTGTGTGTGTGTGTGTGTGTGTGTGTGTGTGTGTGTGTGTGTGTGTGTGTGTGCGTATTATGGAGACAACTTATAGAGACAACTTGAGTCAAAAGGTCATTCGCCGAACACGTCTGAGTGTACACAAGCTCAGTATCTTGTGTGCGTGTGTGACTGTGTGAGACAGACGGAGGATGACGGTTTGGGTCACGGGTCATACAATTTACTTTATTTCGTTTCGGCTGTAAAAAAAACAAAAAACAATCAAACAAACAAAAACAAACAACGCATCGACCTGAAGTCTCCATAAAAAGAGGGTATGAAGGGCCACTGAATGTGATACAGCTTGTCATATGGTACAGCTTGTCATATGCGTACAGCTTGTCATTATGGTACAGCTTGTCATTATGCGTACAGCTTGTCATTATGCGTACAGCTTGTCATTATGCGTACAGCTTGTCATTATGCGTACAGCTTGTCATTATGCGTACAGCTTGTCATGCTACAGTTGTCTTTATGCGTACAGCTTGTCATTATGCGTACAGCTTGTGTCATTATGCGTACAGCATGTCATTATGTCGCGTACAGCTTGTCATTATGCGTACAGCTTGTCATTATGCATGTACAGCTTGTCATTATGCGTACATGCGTACAGCTTGTCATTATGCGTACAGCTTGTCATTATGCGTACAGCTTGTCATTATGCGTACAGCTTGTCATAATGCGTACAGCTTGTCATTATGCGTACAGCTTGTCATTAGGGTACAGCTTGTCATTATGCGTACAGCATGTCATTATGCGTACAGCATTGTCATTATGCGTACAGCTTGTCATTATGCGTACAGCTTGTCATTATGCGTACAGCTTGTATTATGCGTACAGCTTGTCATTATGCGTACAGCTTGTCATTATGTGTACACAGCTTGTCATTATGCGTACAGCTTGTCATTATGCGTACAGCTTGTCATTATGGTACAGCTTGTCGTTATGCGTACAGCTTGTCATTATGTGTACAGCTTGTCATTATGCGTACAGTTTGTCATTATGCGTACAGCTTGTCATTATGTGTACAGCTTGTCATTATGCGTACAACTTGTCATTATGCGTACAACTTGTCATTATGCGTACAGCTTGTCATTATGCTATCATGATAAGAATGGCATGATAGTGATGATGCTATGGAGCTCCATTTTCGATCTGAGACTGCCTGACAGGCCTGTATTCTGTGCTCTGCAGTTATTCCATTATACATCCTGGCATCAGCCAGGTCCGAGAGATACAGACATATTTGAGGAGTTTCTGTTCACAAGATACATAACACAGATAAGACTGAAACTCTGATGTTCAACCACAGATCCTTTTCCTTTGCAGGAGCCAATCGTCCACATGCTTATTTCTAACAATCCTGTCACTTGCTTATTTCTAACAATCCTGTATCATCTGCCTATTTAAATCCTTCTTAAATGTATGAAATATTACTGTGTGTTAAGACGTATAACTTCAGTGTTTGTAGTACTTTGGCAATACTGAGTACTCTGTTCAAACCATCCATGCAAGAAGCTTTGCCAACGTGATTATTTATGCACAACTTAGCGTTATGGCTTTTGTGGTAGCTTTTGATAGTAGAAAACATGCATTTCAGAGTGAATAATAAAAACACCGAAAAAGCCCAAATCAAACAGCTTCAGACAGGTACAGAAGCAAAGTCTGATTCCATTCATAACTTAAAAATGCAGGAAAACTGATACAAAAAATAGTCATTTAAGCCAAAGAGCAACTTGAGCAACGAAAGAGATAAAGATTTATTGAAGCATGGGTTCCTCAAACTAGACAAGCAGAAAAAATAAAGAAAAACACAACCGAACACAACTGTGTATAAAACTGTCGCATGAAAAAGTATATCATAAAAGAAAAACTTGCGTAACTGAGCAAAAATTGAGTCACACGTATCTGCAGCGTAGGCAACAACTTAACTGTTATCTCGGATACCGTTTATGCATTTTTGTATACATTAACACAAAAAAAACTACACCAAAACCCAACACCCACACAGTGTATAAAGACGATCAAATCTAAAGACATGACGTCACCTAGCCAGTGTCTGGGGTTGGGGGGGAGGGGGGGGTTTTTTGTTAACGTTCCGATTTTTCTAGGTGGCGTGCATGGACCTTGTTGTGCCCACAGTGTGCAGGCGGTATGTTGCTGCACCCACTGCACACTCCGTCTTCGTTGGGCGTGCAACTGGATGTTTCCTTATATCATTGATACACTGACATGATTTGACGGTGTCTGTAATGTGTATATGTGATGTCCTGCTTATGTATACATCATTGTACACTGACATGATGTGTGCCTGTAATGTGTATATGTGATGTCCTGCTTATGTATACGTCATGATACACTGACATGATGTGTGTCTGTAATGTGTATATGTGATGTACTGCTTATGTATACATCATGATACACTGACATGATGTGTGTCTGTAATGTGTAATGTGATGTACTGCTTATGTATACATCATGATACACTGACATGATTACTGTGTCTGTAATGTGTATATGTGATGTCCTACTTATGTATACATCATGATACACTGACATGATTCTGTGTCTGTAATGTGTATATGTGATGTCCTGCTTATGTATACATCATGATACACTGACATGATTTACTGTGTCTGTAATGTGTATATGTGATGTCCTGACTTATGTATACATCATGATACACTGACATGATGTGTGTCTGTAATGTGTATATGTGGTGTCCTGCTTATGTATACATCATGATACACTGACATGATGTGTGTCTGTAATGTGTATATGTGATGTCCTACTTATGTATACATCATGATACACTGACATGATGTGTGCTGTAATGTGTATATGTGATGTCCTGCTTATGTATACACATAGATACACTGACACTGATGTGTGTCTGAAATGTGTACATGTGAGAACTGTTATGTATACATCATATACACTGACATGAATTATGGTGCTTAAGGTACAGTGATGTCTGCTTATGTATACATCATGAATACACAGACATGATGTGTTCGTAAGTGTAATGTGAGTCCCTCTATGTATACATCAGATACACTGACAGATTGACGGTGGTCTGTAATGTGTATAGGATGTCCCGCTTATGTACATCATGATCAGGGCATGATGTTGCCTGTAATGTGTATATGTGATGTCCTGCTTACGTATACACAGGAAGGGGCATAGCCCAGACAAAACTGCCACACTTATACAGGCAAATCGGCAGATGGGAACAGTTACCACCCTTACCACCAGGCAGGACATACCCAGGCAGGATCACACTGAGTCGAATTTCCACTCGGTTTCTATCCGCCTAAACACCTCTGTTGAGAAAAGGATGGATTTTTTTCCGATCTCATGGGTTAACATGCTCGCAGGCGTGCCAGTGCTTAAACCCCCTTGCAAGTTTTGCGTGTACATGCAAGCTGGACATCAACGTACATGCTGAAGATTGTGTCATCATCATCAGGTGCCTTGCCACATGGCATTGGCGATCATGGCCTTCCATCTGTTTCTATCCCTTGTTGCCGCAAGCATCTCTTTCACCCTCTTTGTCTTCAGCCACTCTGCAAGTCCGTCCAATATCTTCTCCCTGGGTCTACCTGGTGCTCTCTTTCCCTCCAGCCTTCCTATTGTGACCAAGTGCTCCAATTCCCCTTTCCTCATAAAATGGCCTATGAATGTCGCCTGTCTTTTCTTAAGCTTCCTTATGAATGATCTTCTTGTGTCTGCCTCCATCAAGACTGTCTCGTTTGTTTGTTTTTGTTTTTTGTTGTTGTTGTTGTTTTGCTGTCCATGGAACTCTCAACATTCTTCTTGTCTCGACTGCCCCAATTTTGTTCAGGCTTTGCTTGTTGACTGTCCACGCCTCACAACCGTATAACATTATCGGTTCTACATAACATTCAAGAACTCTCTTCCTGATGTTAATTGATTGGCATTTGTTGGTAAGAATGATTTTCATCTTCTTGAATGCTGTTTTGGCTTGGCCGATTCCGCTGGCTATTTCTGATGTGCATCATGGCCAGACAATTTTATCAAGATTATGTAAGTCATGTCAATGGCTGGCTTATGGAAACACCCAGCTACACGCCCATTGAAAACACAAACTGTGCAATGACATTGTGAATGAGGTCAGCTCGCCCGAAAATATGAGCTCTCTGTGTCCCCTTCAAAAATCTTTTTTTTTTCTTTTTACTTTCTTTATTCATCTTTTGCTTCACAACAAACGGACATCTAAAATCTTAACATGGGTAATGTGCAGTGAGTCTAAATACGTTTGGTGAACGTCGATATACTGAAATGATTTACTGAAATGATTTACGATAACAATGATGATGATCATAATAACATCCGTATTTATCAAATTTTCAAATCTACTTGCATACGACCACGTGCCTACATTTTTGCTCAGTTGCGCAAGTCTAATAGGGCATGCTTCCACCTGGAATCTAATCTGCAGCTGTGACAGAGCGAGCACCTCTGCCATGGCCATTTCTTTGTCCGCACGTCTGGCCAACACATTCACGTAAGCAAACTCCAATAACGCCGCAAAGACGAAGATGAGACTGCTGACCACCCACACGTCTATAGCTTTGATGTAGGACACCTGCACACACAATCATACCTATAGCTTTGATGTAGGACACCTGCACACACAATCACACCTACAGCTTTGATGTTGGACACCTGCACACACAATCACACCTATAGCTTTGATGTACGACACCTGCACACACAATCACACCTATAGCTTTGATGTACGACACCTGCACACAATCACACCTATAGCTTTGATGTACGACACCTGCACACACAATCACACCTATAGCTTTGATGTACGACACCTGCACACACAATCACACCTATAGCTTTGATGTACAACACCTGCACACACAATCACACCTATAGCTTTGATGTACGACACCTGCACACACAATCACACCTATAGCTTTGATGTACGACACCTGCACACACAATCACACCTATAGCTTTGATGTAGGACACCTGCACACACAATCACACCTACAGTTTTTATGTAGGACACCTGTACACACATAGGGACCTATAGCTTTGATGTACGATACCTGTACACACAATCACACCTATAGATTTGATGTAGGACACCTGTACACACATTCAGACCTATAGCTTTGATGTACGACACCTGTACACACAATCACACCTATAGCTTTGATGTACGACACCTGTACACACATTCAAATCTACACCTTTGATGTAGGACACCTGCACACACAATCACACCTGTAGCTTTGATGTACGACACCTGCACACACATTCAAATCTATAGCTTTGATGTTGACAACAGCATAAGTTGTCGACCTATACACAGTTCAGTTCATCAGTTTCATCTCTGTATTCAACATCAGTGGGAACGGCATGCAGAAGAACAGGAAAAGGCATAAGAGCTGTGATCTTTCAACGCTCACCGCTGACCACATTTTCAGTTGCAAATGCTGTGTAGCAGGATAGCACATTCCTGCCTTTCCTTAATAACCGTTCGTGAAGTCACTGCAATTTATTGTTTATTCACTCAACCAGTGAGGTGGTGGCCTGGCGGTTCAAACACACAAGTAGGATGTGATATTCTCGAGTTCGACACCTGATTGAACAGGGATTTTCCCCACTAGTTCCGCCACTAGATCTTGAGGGGAGGTCGTGAAACCAATATTTTGAACAAGACGATAAACCAAGGTCTAGTATGCAGCATGCACTAGGTGCACGTAAAAATCCTTGGCAAGAAAGTAAATATCCCTAGCAAATTCCAGCAGAAAAATCAATTCAAAACAGAGGAGCCGAGCCGATACTCTGTCAACACTCCGACCCACTAACCAACCCCGCAGAGAACTTTCCTTAATTCGATTGCTCGAACAGTGCATAATGTTATTACCGTCAGTGTGTTAGCGCTTTTATGATTTTACTACAGTATATTTTGTTTCATTTCGAAATAGCAATATAATCTATAAGATCTATAAACCTTTCTTTTCACAGTACCGAGTTGGGAACTCCAAAGAGCACGATTTGACATACACCACACTGATTTAAAAAAAAGAAGATAATATCAACTTAATGGCAAGCAAGTTAAATGTCATATAGAAACTTTTATTCCGATCATTTTGAAAGTTTACACTGATGGATCAATAATTGAAAGACAAGCAGGCTCGGCGTTTTTAATCCTGCTCTCAAAATTGAAAATCTTTCTGTATAGGACTTAATAAATCTGTCTTTACCGCTGAACTCTTGCAATTTAATTATTATGATCAGTCTTCCTAGGACAATTCTTCATATACTTTTTTGCGTTGATTCAAAATCTGTACTTCAAGCTCTTGATTTATCAAAATTACAAACAAATCTGAAATGATACTGGAAATTAAGTCACTGATTCATAGTTTTCCTTAAGAGGCATGATATTACTTTCTGCTGGATACCACTCAAGTTCTTTTCGTTAAATGATATGGTTGATAGGGCTGCTAAACGGGGGCAAAGAGCTCACAAAGATTCAAACATTATACAGCTTTCTCTCTCATTGTCATGAGTGTTATACCTTAGTGGACACCTACGTATGGAAGCACTTCCAAAATAATCAGAAAAAGTATGACAAATGTTATACGAACTTTCAAATTAGCAAAATACCTAGCAGTTTCCTGCCGCAGAATTATACAATCCCTTATGTATAGGTGGAAACTTGATGCATTCAAAACAAAATACACCAAGAACATAGTGTGTCTGTGTGGAAAGAAGATAACACACAGTCATATTCTTTTATGCGTTCGGGTAAAAGACTATCCCACGAAGACAGTTTCTGACATATTTGCCTCACCGTCCTTAACATATGAATTTTTTGTTAGCCTGTCGAAAAGTCCTATAGAGAATTATCTTTATTACCCCGCCATTTAACTTGTTCACTGTTGTGGTTAGCCAATTTTACTGTTTAAATTGTTAATTACGGTAACGTCATTTGTTAGTTTTTCCTTCTCGTCCTCGGCACAATTGTTTTCTGGTTCATTCTTTTGTCTGAAGATTGACTATTTTCAAGTATCCTCTTCACTACTCATCTATCCCCATATGTACACACACACACAACACACACACACACACACACACACACACACACACACATATATTATATATATATATATATATATATAATAAAAGATAGATAGATAGAAGAAGATGAGAAGAATAGATATATATATATATTATTATATATATATATACATATGTCTAAAACATGTCTCAAATCACTTTAGTGAGTAGACATTAAACTACAACACACACACACACACACACACACACACACACACACACACACACACACCACCACCACCCACACACACCACACCAAAACGCCCGATACTCTGTCAACACTCTGGTCACTAACCAACCCACATAAGGAACTTCCTTAATTCGATGCTCGTACACTGCAAAATGTTATTACCTTCAGTCTGCTTGGTGCATTTATGATTTTACTACAGTCTATTTTGTTTCGTGTCGAAATAACAACACAATTTTGTCATACGCCTATTAGATGAAAGTACTGAACATGTATGAATAGAACCAGAACTGAGCAGCCTCAGGAAGTGGACGTACCAGCACCACATCAATGTATTAAACGGACAAAGTAATCTAATATCAACAGTGCTAAATAATCAAGTCTAAACCAGCAAACAAACAGTATATGAATAACGTTAAAGAATTAAGACTAAGCAGCCAGCTAATGAAATTTTAACAGTACAACATTATGACAACATAGTGATGAAAACCAAAGAAAACACAAAATCACCAGAAACACAAAAAACCTGGATCGGACCTTGGGTAATGCGGACTGGACTGTGGATCCATGCGTGTTGAGAGTGAGCACGGTGAGAACTCCCAAAGAGACCCGTGCTGGAATAGCCTCCAGATCTAACCAGAATGAGACCCAAGATAATGCCACAATCAGTATACTGGGTACGTATACTTGAATTATGTAGTACCGTATATCCCGTCGTAAAGTGAATCTGGCGACGATGCAGGCAAACGTCGCTGAAAATACAAAACAGTAAGTTAACAAAACAATAAAACCAATGCATTATAGGAACAAAATAAAGTGCTTGGAAATATTAACATGTGATTATTACTTCTTCAATTAAGAGTTACAGGTTGTTTCTTTTTTTCTCTCCTTTATTCCAATACTTTTAAAGCAGGTTTTTGCTGTTAGTGGTAAAATTCTTTACTTTCCCAAACGCAGATCATCATCTCAAGTCTGTTATTATTTTGCGTCTACAAATCCATTTGTGTTCTTTTGTCACACTTGAGGTCGCTGATGAGGCCGGGTTACGGCGACAGCGCTACGACAAGTAAGTGTGAACAACAAAAACAATGGTGCATACATACGTGTAGGTGATATAGGTAATAATGACTAATGGATTTAGTAAAACCTACGTGGCGGACTGCTATAATTTGTCAAAATGTATCCACATCATCTGTCTGTATGTTTGTCCACGTGTCTGTCTGTCTGTCAGACTTGTATCCACATCATCTGTCTGTATGTTTGTCCACGTGTCTGTCTGTCTGTCAGACTTGTATCCACATCATCTGTCTGTATGTTTGTCCACGTGTCTGTCCATCAGACTTGTATCCACATCATCTGTCTGTATGTTTGTCCACGTGTCTGTCCATCAGACTTGTATCCAGATCATCTGTCTGTATGTTTGTCCATTTGTCTGTCCGTCAGACTTGTATCCACATCATCTGTCTGTATGTTTGTCCACGTGTCTGTCCATCAGACTTGTATCCACATCATCTGTCTGTATGTTTGTCCACGTGTCTGTCTGTCAGACTTGTATCCACATCATCTGTCTCTTTGTTTGTCCACGTGTCTGTCCATCAGACTTGTATCCACATCATCTGTCTGTATGTTTGTCCACGTGTCTGTCTGTCAGACTTGTATCCACATCATCTGTCTGTATGTTTGTCCACGTGTCTGTCCATCAGACTTCTATCCACATCATCTGTCTGTATGTTTGTCCACGTGTCTGTCTGTCAGACTTGTATCCACATCATCTGTCTGTATGTTTGTCCACGTGTCTGTCTGTCTGTCAGACTTGTATCCACATCATCTGTCTGTATGTTTGTCCACGTGTCTGTCCATCAGACTTGTATCCACATCATCTGTCTGTATGTTTGTCCACGTGTCTGTCTGTCTGTCAGACTTCTATCCACATCATCTGTCTGTACGTCTGTCCACGTGTCTGTCCATCAGACTTGTATCCACATCATCTGTCTGTATGTTTGTCCACATGTCTGTCTGTCAGACTTTTATCCACATCATCTGTCTGTATGTCTGTCCACATGTCTGTCTGTCAGACTTGTATCCACATCATCTGTCTGTATGTTTGTCCACGTGTCTATCCATCAGACTTGTATCCACATCATCTGTCTGTATGTTTGTCCATGTGTCTGTCTGTCTGTCAGACTTGCATCCACATCATCTGTCTGTATGTTTGTCCACGTGTCTATCTGTCTGTCAGACTTGTATCCACATCATCTGTCTGTATGTTTGCCCACGTGTCTATCCATCAGACTTGTATCCACATCATCTGTCTGTATGTTTGCCCACGTGTCTGTCCATCAGACTTGTATCCACATCATCTGTCTGTATGTTTGTCCACGTGTCTGTCTGTCTGTCAGACTTGTATCCACATCATCTGTCTGTATGTTTGTCCACGTGTCTGTCTGTCAGACTTGTATCCACATCATCTGTCTGTATGTTTGTCCACGTGTCTGTCTGTCCATCAGACTTGTATCCACATCATCTGTCTGTATGTCTGTCCACGTGTCTGTCCATCAGACTTGTATCCACATCATGTCTGTATGTTTGTCCACTTGTCTGTCCATCAGACGTGTATCCACATCATCTGTCTGTATGTTTGTCCACGTGTCTGTCCATCAGACTTGTATCCACATCATCTGTCTGTATGTTTGTCCACGTGTCTGTCCATCAGACTTGTATCCACATCATCCGTCTGTATGTTTGTCCACGTGTCTGTCTGTCTGTCAGACTTGTATCCACATCATCTGTCTGTATGTTTGTCCACGTGTCTGTCCATCAGACTACTATCCACATCATCTGTCTGTATGTTTGTCCACGTGTCTGTCTATCAGACTTGTATCCACATCATCTGTCTGTATGTTTGTCCACATGTCTGTCTATCAGACTTGTATCCACATCATCTGTCTGTATGTTTGTCCACGTGTCTGTCCATCAGACTTGTATCCACATCATGTCTGTATGTTTGTCCACGTGTCTGTCCATCAGACTTGTATCCACATCATGTCTGTATGTTTGTCCACGTGTCTGTCCATCAGACTTGTATCCACATCATCTGTCTGTATGTTTGTCCACGTGTCTGTCTGTCTGTCAGACTTGTATCCACATCATCTGTCTGTATGTTTGTCCACGTGTCTATCCATCAGACTACTATCCACATCATCTGTATGTTTGTTTGTCCACTTGCCTATCCATCAGACTTCTATCCAGATCAGAAAAACATACAGTGATAATAGTTATACACCACACAGACTCACGCTCGTCAATAGTCCTGTCGTTGGCCTTCTGACATGACTCGGTGATGTTCTTCACGATAGAGAACTGAGGCAGCTCAGTGTGCAGCTGCACATCTTTGTCAAACACCACCGGCTTGTGGAGATCCCAGTAAAACATCACGTTCTCCGTCGTATACGTATCTGGAAAACCCAAAGACAAATTAAGATAAAGTTCTCAAAGACATACCAGTCGCCGTGGTGTAGTGGTTAACGCAACGGACTACCGACTGGAAGGTGGTGGGTTCGAATCCCCATCAGTACCTTCAAAAATCATTGTGGGATTTTTCGCCCAAAGACAAATTAAGATAAAGTTCTCAAAGACATACCAATCGACGTAGTGTAGTGGTTAACGCAACGGACTACCGACTGGAAGGTGGTGGGTTCGAATCCCCATCAGTACCTTCAAAAATCATTGTGGGATTTTTCGCCTCTAACCGCTCCTACCCAGAGTTCGGTGTGCTATGGGCTCATTGGGAAGACTGGAACCACACAGTCGAGTCTCATCCACATCACGGATGCGTCATTGAGGATGTTGCTGAAATCTTCTGACCAACACCGCAGGTGTCTGTATCTCTCGGGCCTGGTTGACGCCGGGATATATTATGATAGTAAGCGTAGAGTACAACCCTGTCACGCAGTCTCAATCCTAGATGGAACTCCATAGCATCATGATTATCATCCACATCGACATCATCATCATCACGCATAATAAAAAATAACTGTTTCAGCTTCTGTGGCCATTAAAGTGGCGCAGAAAATGGGAAGAAGAAAAAAAACGATGAGCACAAAGATAACTTCCCTGAGTGCAATGATCCTATAAAAAATTCTCAAAGACAAGATAAGATAAAAGTTAAAAGTTCGGACGGAAGAGCCATGGCTATTTATTTGCTTATACATAGTGGCTTAGTAACAGTGTGTACTGAAAGTTACCTCTTGAAAAGAACGTTAATGGGCTTTTTTAAAACATAAAGTGAGTATATGCTATTTCATGCGTTAGTAAGACTTACACAAACTCTGTCCCAACGACCATACCATTCTAACAATCTCTGCTTATAGTGTTGTATATATATACATATATCAAAAGTCCACAATCTTCGTGTTTGCAAAACTGATGTGTTATCTCCGTGATAAGTTCAACTGGATCATCCAGTGTTATTCTTGTAAAACCAACCTTATTATTGGTGTTATTATTGTTATTATTATTAGCAATTGTAGTAGCAGTACTAGTGTTATTGTTTTTTATCATCATCATCATCATCTTCATCTTCATCGTCGTCATCATCATCGCCATCATCATCATCATCATCGTCGTCGTCGTCGTCGTCGTCGTCATCGTCGTCGTCGTCGTCATCATCATCATCACCATTGTCGTCGTCGTCCTGAAGATGATCATAATCACGATCATGATCACTGTCGTCATCATGACCATGACCATCATCATCATCATGATTATTATTATTATTGACATGATTATTATTAACATTGTTATTGTTGTTGTTTTTTATTATCATCATCATCAAATCTAGAAAGGTTTGTATTTATCCGCCTTAAGCTCAGAAAGCAAAGGCTGTGGAAGTGTGATTATTTAATAGGTATTTATAATTGTGTCTTTCTCTTATACATTTTGATCAGACAGTGCATTTGACAGAGCGTGTGCCTATAAACGAAGAGGTCAGTTATCAGTAGTGCACAGTGTGCATGCTTCATGTCCTGTCAAGGCCAGTAAGGTAAATATGTGGGCAGGAAACGTGGCTCACAAGGCCCAGTTTGGATGTAAGGAATGACACATTTATAAAAATTACTATGAAGACAAAATAAACTACAATGTGTCAAAAAGCCTCAGACTAAAATTTCAGGTTGATATACATATTACACACATTTTTCTCTCTCATAGCTATAACAAAAAGCGTACTGACTGCTGATGTTAAGGTAAAATTCGTGGGCACACAAAACAGAAACATAATATAATACATCAATAAGTTGTCGTGGAAATATGAAGCTTAATGCTTTGGACAAAGAACATTCTTCTTCAACATTATTTCACAGATGTCGATGATGGTTTTGGAAAAAGGAGAAAACGTGCTCATGACTCAATAACGCCAGATTGTTGGTTGGTCGATTGCTTGCTTGTTAGTTAGTGTTTAACGTGCGTATGTCTGACACAAAAGGGAGTATTTCTACGTAAGTTATGTCGGGGGATAAATTTTTGTACATTGACTGGAGACAGATGTTTTTCTTCTTTAGACAAGACAGATATTATTTCCTTTACTTTATGCAAACAACGGATCTTCCTTCGTCAAAACACGATCTCCTTTTTTGAATGTTATTCAGTGCTTCGTATGGAAACATTAGTGAGTTGGAGACTGGAAACATTAGTGAGTTGGAGACTGGAAATATTAGTGAGTTGGAGACTGGAAACATTAGTGAGTTGGAGACTGGAAACATTAGTGAGTTGGAGACTGGAAACATTAATGAGTTGGAGACTGGAAACATTAGTGAGTTGGAGACTGGAAACATTAGTGAGTTGGAGACTGGAAACATTAGTGAGTTGGAGACTGGAAACATTAGTGAGTTGGAGACTGGAAACATTAGTGAGTTGGAGACTGGAAACATTAGTGAGTTGGAGACTGCCAACATACAAGCAGTAAATAAAAGGACGAAATGATGTCTGAAATATGGATCACTTACAATACTTTTAGACTGTTATTATTCTATACTGCCATCTTTTCTCCCCCAAAATCCCCTCTCCACCCCTAAACTGCTTACCACTTCTAGTTCATTCCTCCTCTCTAGTGATTTCCAGCTTCTATACGCCTCTGTAAGTAGCATAAAAAACCCATAATCACAAGAAAACTGTTATCGGTTTAAACCTGGCCCCTAGAGAGACGAGGGCGACAGACTATTGATCAAACTGGCACGTCGTGAAAACTGGCTGGCGAAGAATATTGACTCAGATAACAAACCTCGGGCAGTCAACTTCAGTAAAGTGACAGAGACAGTAGAAGTGCCGGAGTTGGTACTTACAGGACTGAATCCACATCGGCATATCTGAGAGTCCAGAGGGTACTTGACTAGGTACATTCGGCAGTTCAACGTCAGCGACAACCTGCGAAATATCATCAAATACTATTCACATGAAGTTGACGCAGCAATTTCAGTGACAACCAGTTAAATGGATCTGTGGAAGGGAACAGAAGGATGACAGAAGAAACAGTGAATTAAGCATAAATATTGACGGACAAATATTATAGTGAAGCATATGACAGCCCAGAGATGTGTGTGTGTATGTGTGTGTGTGTGTGTGTGTGTGTGTGTGTGTGTGTGTGTGTGTGTGTGTGTGTGTGTGTGTGTGTGTGTGTGTGTGTGTGTGTGTGTGTGTGTGTGTGTGTGCGTGTTTGTAGTTGTAGTTGTTGTTGTTGTTGTTGTTGTTGTTTTGTCTTGTTTTTGCACTCCACACATTTTACTCCGACACTCCACACATTTTACTCCGACACTCCACACATTTTACTCCGACACTCCACACATTTTACTCCGACACTCCACACATTTTACTCCGATTGTATCAGATAAGAATATTTCCATAGACCAATCGCCGTGGTGTAGTAGTTAGCGCAACGGTCTATCGACTGGAAGGTTGCAGGTTCGAATCCTCCACCAGTCCTTCATAAATCATTGTGGGATTTTTTCGGCTCTAACCGGCTCCTACTCAGAGTTGGGCGTGCTACGGACTCATTGGGAAGACTGGGATCACACAGTCGAGTCTCATCCACTGCACGGATGCGTCATTGAGGGTGTTGCTCAAATCTTCTGACCATCATCGCGCATGTCTGTATCTCTCGGGCCTGGTTGATGCCAGGATATATCATGATAGTAAGCGTTAAGTGCATACATATAGATGCTTGCAGGCAAGCGCTGAGGTATTTGCCAGAATGGACACAGTTGTACAGAGTTGTGTAAATGGAAGGACACATAACCCACCCAATAGTAAAATGTACACGAAAATAACAACCGTGTCACAATGACAACAGAACAGTTCATAACGGATATACACAACTGATAACACAAAACGTTTGCCACATAACACGCATGATCTAAGATTTCATCCACTTAGTTTAGAAAAGATCACAAATTCCTTCCCTACGTCGCGTGCACGGGTACGTCCGAGCACACACACACACACACACACACACACACACACACACACACACACACACACACACACACACACACACACACACACGCACACACACACACACACGCACACAAAACACACACACACGCGCGCAAACAAACAAACACACACACACACACACACGCACTCACGCACTTACGCACACACACACACGCGCAAACAAACAAACACACACACACGCACTCACGCACACACGCACACACACACACACGAAACCAAACACACCAACACACACACACACACACACACACACACACACACGCAAAACAACACACACACACACACACACACACAACACACACACACACACGCAAACACACACACACACACACACACACACACACACACCACACACACACGCAAACAAACACACACACACACACACATATACACCTGACACTGTAAACGACCCGTCCCCCGGGGTAGAGGTGCATGAACTTGTTGGGCACAGTGACGTCATGGAAGGAGCCACTCTTCTCGTTGCGGAAGTAGACGTCAGGCACCCAGACATCTGACATCATCTTGCTGTCCACCTCCAGCCACTTCAGGTCCGACAGGTTAGCAAAGTGTAGTCGTTCATCACTCCACTCCTGAGTCAGGAACAACTCCACGGAATAGTCCTGAGCAGAGATACGAAGATTGATATCAGTTTAATAGAAAGTATACCCCAGGACCAGACAACATTACTACAGAGATGATTGAAGCCCTGGAGGAATTTGGTATAGAAAAATAACAGTCCTCCTAAATGAAATTTACGACACTGGAAAAATCCCCAAAGATATGTCAAAATCAATTTTCATTGCACTTCCAAAGAAGGCAGGGGCTATAGAATGCGAACTCCATTTACAGGCCATTTTATGAGGAAAGGGGAATTGGAGCACCTGGTCACAACGGAAAAGCTGGAGGGAAAGAGAGCACCAGGTAGACCCAGGGAGAAAATATTAGACGGACTTGCAGAGTGGCTAAAGACAAGGAGGGTGGAAGAGATGCTTGAGGCAACAAGAGACAGAGACAGATAGAAGTCTGTGATCGCCAATGCGGCAGGGCACCTGATGATGATGATGATACTCATCAATCAAATAACAGTGCATCGATCGATCTCGAGAGATCATGGAATTGCTTGAGTAGGGGAATATTATCGAAGACCAGTTCTTGTCTATGAAGAAGGTCTCTCCTCTCCACACCTCTATGGAATTCCAAGTAAAAGGTAAGAGAGTCAGTACATACAGCTTGGCACCACTGATCTCACAGGAGTTGTCTGAGCGTGAATGAGAACAATGGTGCATCGCCTTAGGGACTCCAGCTCCGGATAAATGTTAGGTTTACTTTTTAGCCTTATTTTCCCCGAAGCTGACTGTCAACCAGCATGCTTTTATGGTTTGCCCGATGATGTATTGAGTTCACCTGCCTGTGAAAGGTCTTATTTTCAACCCGTCGGGGTCTCAGTAACCTCATCTATCAAACCAGGTGAGATGCCAGTTTAGTCGCAGGCACTCAAACCTGTAAACTCATACATGAGCATTTTACCAGCAATCCCGAAGATATGATCGCTGTTAACAACTCTATAGATAATACACACTCATATACACATGATTTATGTCCATGTCTGGCATATCTGATTAAACACTGACTAAGTTCAGCTGGCATATCTGATTAAAACATTGCTATGTTCAGCGTTTATCAGTCCACTCCTGAGGCAGAAACATTTCCAGGGAACAGTCTTGAATACAAGTAGATTAATGATAAATCTCAGAACAACAACAATTGATTACTATCAGGTCATTTTGAGGTCCGACAGGTTCAACGGTTCTTGAACACAGAATTATTCCCGATATACTTTGTGTACCACCAGCCACTTCAGAACCGAAAAGTGGCAAAGTGTATTACTTCATAACTCCATTTCTTTGTTAGAAACAACTCTACTTAATAGTCCTGAGGAAGGTGGACTGATAGTAATAGGATACACGTAGATAATAAACTCACAACTACCATCTTTAAATCAAACTCTAGCCAGACCGGATCCGACGGATAAGCAAAATGCAAGCAAGTCATTATTTCATACCTGAATCAGGAACAACTGTGTGGGAGGAGAGAAAAACCAATATACAATTGATTAATACGCCTACAGATTATGAAATATGTCCGGCCCAGCGATTTCAGGTCCAACGATGACAATCAGCCAAGTGCTGTTATTGATCTCACAAGTTCACAAGTCAGCAATCCCACAAAATAAATCTATGGAGAGAAAAACTGATAATAAATCTGCAGGTATGTTATTCAGAATGTTCATTCACATTCACCTGCGGTGTGTCCAACGGACAGAGTGCAGCTGTTTATCACCGCTTTCCTGATGCATGAACATCTCCACGGGAACAGCACTGGGGACAGAGTAATCTATAAATAACAAACCCACAAATCATCATTTGTATGCTCATCTCCAGCTGTTCAGAACCAATAATTGTCGAGGTGCCAGAACATTACCACTACACTCTTGAATCAAAAACAAATCCACGAGACAGTCGCTGGAAAAATAAAAACAAATAATCACCAGATCATCTGTCGGTCTATTTCCGCCATATCAGGTCTGATGGATTTACAAAGTGCCCTCATTCATTATTTCACCCCCGAGTCAAGACTACAGTTCCGCTAAACAATGCTGAAGACATCATCTGGATTGATAATAATAACTCTAAAGAACAGTCCTGGTAAGATAGGAAACTAAATAGTTGATGGATATACAGCTTGATCATTGATGGCCATTTCTGGTCCGACGGCTTGCCAAAACGAAAACAATCGTCACTACAAATGTACTCCTGAATCAAAAACAGTTTCAATAATTAACTCTTTGACGACAGGCTACTTCGATTGAAGTAACAGCTGAGCTCTCACTGAGGACGGGCTACTTCGATCATAGTAACAAACGGTCTAGGGTATATAACTCCCTCTACTTTTGTTATGCTAATGATTTAGTAGTTGGCAGTTGCTTCCCTTGTGGAGGGAACTTCCGTTGAATGCCTCAGCTACGTTTTGCCTGTTTCTTTGTCTAAAATCGATGGATAAGTTCACTTGCACCCGGTTCTCAATGATTTCACTGTGGCAGCCGTAGGCCAGCAGGAGAGCTCAGCTGTGGCAAGTGCAGTAACAATTAAATTAACTGAGAAGAGATGAGACTGATGATAAATGGAAAGAAATGCATTCGTCTTCAGCGATTTCAGACGGATGGGCTGGCTAAAAGTAACCAGTCATAACGCCACTCTCAAACAAAGTAAACACTTGCTGAATAGTGCTGAGTAGAATAAACCACAATTTGATGATCAACTCTTTGAGTCTACATCTAGCCACTTTATTTGTAAAAAGAGAAATTTAACAAAAATGTCAGACAGACAGTTTGGTTGTCGTTTTGTTTTGTTTGTTTGTTTGTTTTCTTAACAACCGGAAAAGTGAGGCTCGACTGCCTGGGAAAATGCAGCTGTTCGTTCGAATCATTTCTGCGACATTGTACTCAGAGAAGATAAGAAGATAAGAGAAAGAAAAAAGATAGTGACAGAAAAAAGATAACGACAAGTGCAGGAGACAGAAGATAGGGGGTGGGGGGGAGGGGGGGGGGAAGAAAGAAAGAAAGAAAGAGAGAGAGAGAGAGAAAGTGTGTGTGTGTATGAGAGAGAGAGCGTGACAGAGAGAGAGAGAGAGGGGAGGGGGGAGAGCGAGGCTGGGTGTTGGAGAGAGTAATACATACAATGAGAAAGAGAAATGGATGAAGAAAAAAGTGATATCGCATCAGATCAACAAATTGTTTAATATCACCATCATTATCGACCTCCACTTCACTGATGTTAGACAGACAGCTGCAACAGCAATGAAGTATTCACTCACCAATCTCTGTCTGCAGTAATGTTCAGCTTAACTATACTGAGAGCACAGTGATAGAAAGACCAGTCAGACAGACTGACAGGCAGGCAGATGGACACACACACAGGCAAATAGGCAGGCAGGCAGGCAGGCAGACAGACAGACAGACAGACAGACAGACTGAACAGACAAGTAGACAGACACTCAGAGACAGACAGACGATGGGTGGGTGGTGTTGGTTGTTACGATGTGGATTAGCTGGCTGGTGGGATATTTGGATGATTGATTAATTGGTAATTCGCTACGGTGCATAAAAATACCTATACATTATCTCTGCGTGTAGTATACTCACCATTTTGGTTTCGCTCACGCTGTTGAAACTCAACAAATGAATTTTGATGGTGACGTTGGTAGGTACATCTGTAACCATAACAGCAACTTCATTGTTACATAAACATTTTTACGAATGGGAAATAAAATGTACAATCATATATACATTATGCCATTTCTAAAACCACCAAATTCGATTGTTGATGTTTTCTTTCCTCTTAATCATCATCACTATAATCACCATCTTGTTCTTTTATAGCAAGAATGATTACAACTATATTTACAACAACAGCAACTACTACAGTTTAGTACAACTACTTCTACTACCATTATTTTTCTTTGTTGTTCTTTTTCTTCTTTACTAGATCTTTGACGCTTACGTTATCTTCGATCTCTGAACATTATTACAAAGGCTACTATTAGTCTGCTTACGGGAGGCTAGTCCTTAATTCTATCTCCTTTTTAATTTCTCCAGAATATTTCATATCGCCACAGAAAAGTGCGCGTGCGCGTGCGTGCGTATGTGCATGTGTAAGTCGAATGTGAGTGTTTGCGGGCACAGAACTATGTACACCAAAGAACTACCGATTAGGCTAAAGAAAACGATACAGCTATGCAAGTTAAACGATGGCTTAAATTCTCGGGTTACGTCGACAATTTTTCAGTTTTAAATATGAAAAACAAAGAAACAAAGACCATTTAGTATATAGATCTAGTATATGATATACGCAGTGCAAGAAAAATCAAGCAGCGTTTCTCATTAAAATCAAGGGAAGCAATTCTAGCAATAAGTACAAAAAAGAGGCAATCTAGTCTGAAACAAAAATGTCGTCTACGAGTTGTCATGATTGGGAAGCCGGTAAAAAAATTTGTCTGTGCTGACTTTTTTAAAGAAAAGTTTCCATTCCAGAATTTAAGGCAAAGTGTGAAAGATAGGAAGACTGGAATATTATATGTTTTTCTTGCACGCAAAATGGCAAAATGAAGCAATTCCAAGTGACGGGTAGATCCAGCCCAGGGAAACATGTGCCATGGTTATACTTATAGCCTAATTTAGTACTGAGTAGTAAGATCGTCACTGTTGAGACATGCTGTTCAAGGGGAATACTGAAAATTAGTTTACCTTGATCCAGAGACTAGACAAGTTAATAGATCTAGATCTACTGATGCGTGAGCAGACCGAACAAGGTTGTATTTGACTGTTGTCAGAAACTAGATTTGGGGGCTGCCCAGTTTGTCACAGGCCCAGTTTGTCACAGTGGGTAGACTACTTGCTACCTCCATGCTACCCAACCCTATCTTCGGCCTGCACCAAGTGTAGGCTTGGGCGGGTTCGAAACCGGGTTCGAATTGGTGGTGTACAGATAGTCCCTCTAAAATGTCAGTTCAGCTTGTGTTGTTCAAAATTTCTTCCTTTTTGTATGCAAATCAAAGCAAATTACTCTGTAAAAATTTCAACAATGAATGTTCTTTGGTTAAAAACAATTGAAAAATAAAATTCTATTCATACAATCAATCAATCATTCATTTACTGTTTTTGAGAGTGTCAGTGATAACTTCCATCATGCAGGGCACAGTCGAGGGTGGGCGCAAGCGAGGACGACAAAGAAAGAGCTGGTTCGACAACATCAAAGAGTGGACGGACATGACCCAGACCCTGCCAGACCTCTTGGTGCAGGCCGAAGATAGTGACAAACTGGGCCTGTGACAAACTGGCATGCTTCCCTAGATTTCCGTCTTTAAGACGGAGACTTGTACGGTTGTAGCATAAGCATGTCTTACCCATTTTGATTGTGGTTCGGAAATTGAAGCTAACCAAGATGGCGTGCTAGTGTGCGGGTGTGTTACAGGCCTACGTGCCATACGTAATTTACATATGTTGGAAGAGAAGCAGAGCTAAAACGAAAAGGTCTGGAGTCTACAATCAATTGAATGGTTATGAATAGGCCTGTGATGTGGACTACATGATGTGTAGATCTAGTCAGCTAGTCATTAACAGCATCATCGAAAAAGTTGCAGATGTAAATTTTACCACCCCATTTCACATCGCCCACCTTTCCCACGATCTGGGTGTTCTGTAGGCTAACTCCCACTACAAGAATTCATTGATAAATCAACTTGATATTCAAAGCCTTTACAAGGGTGAGGTGTTAAATTTCGTAAGGTAACATGTAGGCCAACATGTTCTCATATTTGGTGCCAGTGAATGTCAGTGTTAGTAGATCTACACAGGAATAGCAAACCCAGACTGAATTGTTGCCGCTTTGTTTTTACGAGCCGTGCATTACGCTGAACCGTCATCAATGGCCTGGTAGTGGATATAATACACTATACATGTTAAAAATTCAGGCTGTGTATCCATTGTATTTACAGCAAGAAATCGGGACGTGTGTTGATCGACTAAAGTGTAGTGATAGTGCCGAGTTTGTGACCTGAAATCATGTCGGACTATATGCTGTTTTAAAGGCAAGACATTTAAACCCAAGCCCAAAGGCTGTGGCCATCACAAGTCAGTGTCACTTTTGTTTATTCCTCCGATGAGTGTGCGTGTATGTGTGGGTGCCTTCGGGTAGAATGACCGTTTTGCTTTGCTTCCCTTCACGTTCTTTTCTATTTTCGGTGGACGTGCCAACAAGGTTACTCTAGCTCCACTTCAATTCGACGGATCCAGATTTTCCAAATAAAAAGCATACAACCCTAGTTTTTTGTTACAAAGACTGTACTTGGCGTAAAGCATATTTGGGCTTTACCTCTGTGACAAAATCTGGGGTATTTATTAGGGTCCCCTCAGTTCGAGAAATCTGCGATTAATTGAGAGCAGACAGCCTGTGTTACCTCGCCAATAACATTCATTCCAGTGATTCCCTTCTCAACTGCACCCGGCAAAGCTTTAATCCTGTTGTCCCTGTAAGTCACAAGTGTTGAAATCAGATTGTATGTAGACTCAAGTTTGACCCAAGTTCTCTGTCTTTACTCGTCTTGATATCTAGCTTTATTTACACAACAGTGTGGTTTGAGCAGTCAGCTATCTTCTTACATTTATGCTGTGCATGTTTTTTTTATTCAAATAATAATTGTAGCCTACCTAGGCCCGTTAACAATAACATGTGATGTTGGTAATGATGCGTTTATCCGCTGATTGTGTGCAGCATATTGTGTAACTGGTTTACAACAATTTTATAGTGCTTTGTGTGTATGCACACGCTGTCTGTCTGTCCGTCTGTCTCTCTGTCTGTCTCTCTCTCTCTCTGAATGTTGCATGTGTTTTTGAATTGTGCTGTTCTTTCCGCAAAGCGTGCTTAATCGGAATCGAATCAGACTGACGGGCGCTGTTGTCAGATATGTAAACGTCGGACTTCAGATGCGCCCAGACAGCTAGTGGGTAAAGAGCGGAGGTATTTCCTATCTTATAGGTCAACGTGTGCACACCTGGCAGTGCCTATCCCCCCCCCCCCCCCCTTGTGTTCATGCGAGCAGAATATTAACTATGCAGCTGTAAAGATCTTGTAAGTCATGTCAGTAGTTGGCCTATAGAAACCTGAAAACAACATGTACATCCAACGCAGACGGGTATACATACAAACTGTGCAGCAACATACCGCAAGCACAGTATGAGTACGGGCAAAACTATGTGCGCACACACATCCGAAAAAAATCGGAACGCTAAGAAAAAAAAAATCGAAATGTATTGTCATGATAACCAACGCGGGTTTTGTGGCAACACTTTTTTTTCGATCAAAAATACACAAACAAAAAGGTGGGAGATGTACAGGTGAAGAGATGTGTACGTCTGTGCGTATATTTGTCTGTAGATGTGAGCAGTGTGAGTGAGAGAATATGTACAACTGTGACCATACATGTGTGTGAATGTGTGTGTATATGTGTTGATGTGTCTCATCATCATCATCATCATCAGGTGCCCTGCCGCATGGCGTTGGCGACCATGGACTTCCAAACATCTCTATCTCTCGTTGCCCCCAGCATCTCCCCCACCCTCTTCATCCCCAGCCACTCTGCAAGTCCGTCCAGCATTCTCTCCCTGGGTCTACCTGGTGCTCTTTTTCCCTCCTTGATGTGTCTATGTAATCATATTGCCTTAAGTTGAAGGATCACAAAACGACCCACTTACTTTTCTCGTAATCCGGAGTACCCTTGAATCATATTCGTCGTTCCGCAGCAGCGAATTCAGCAGGCTCAATCTGAAAAATAAATCCACTTCGCTGAATGAATGTAATCAGGGTTTCACAATTGTGATGCATACATACCATGCTATAAAATACATATCTTCGGTATATTTTACTTAAGAAACGGACCACACACTCTTTTATGGTGAAATAACGAAACGGAATGGAATCTGTATCACATTCACGATCTGAATCGCAATCCTTTTCCCAGAGCGAAAGTCATTGCAGCAAACAAGAATGACTAAATTACACAGCCACATAAACCTGACTAAATTACACAGACACATAAACCTGACTAAATTACACAGACACATAAACCTGACTAAATTACACAGACACATAAACCTGACTAAATTACACAGACACATAAACCTGACTAAATTACACAGACACATAAACCTGACTAAATTGCACACATAAACCTGACTAAATTACACAGACACATAAACCTGACTAAATTACACAGACACATAAACCTGACTAAATTACACAGACACATAAACCTGACTGAATACACAGACCACATAAACCTGACTAAATTACACAGACCACATAAACCTGACTAAATTACACAGACCACATAAACCTGACTAAATTACACAGACACATAAACCTGACTAAATTACACAGACCACATAAACCTGACTAAATTACACAGACCACATAAACCTGACTAAATTACACAGACCACATAAACCTGACTGAATGACACAGACCACATAAACCTGACTAAATTACACAGACCACATAAACCTGACTAAATTACACGACACATAAACCTGATAAATTACACAGACCACATAACCTGACGAAATTACAAGACACATAAACCTGACTAAATTTACACAGACCATAACCTGCTGAAGGGACACAGACACATAAACCTGACTAAATTACAACGACCACATAAACCTGACTAAATTACACAGACACATAAACCTGACTAAATTACACAGACACATAAACCTGACTGAATGACACAGACACATAAACCTGACTAAATTACACAGACCACATAAACCTGACTAAATTACACAGACCACATAAACCTATCACTAAGACCGTTTGATGCCGCTATTTGGTGCCGCCACAGATATTTTTTTTTGTGTGTGTGTGTTTCCTTTTCTGTGAAAGTTCTTATCAGTTGGAGTGAAGTCTTCATTTGCACCAGGAAATTGTGTTTGTATCTGAGTCCTTTGGTGCAAGTGTTGATTGCTACATAAAATGTTACGCAACTCTGGCGTCACGGAAAGCGGGAACCAGACACAATCTCCGGGTGCAAAATAGAGTTGTCACTCCGCCTGAAGAACGCCTCATGGGGAGGCAGAAAACATGCGTGGCGGCTCCAAACAAATGGGGCCCTTATGCAAATAAATCAAATAACGTTTCAGCAATGGCTAAATGCCTGCTTGATTTCCATTTAGTTTTTGCGTTGTGAAACGTCCTTGATCAATCCCATCCGATAAATAATGCGCTTTGTATGAAATTGTAGCCACTTGTTTGTGCCAATACAGGTCACTTTCATTCTAACGTAATGTTCTAAATAACCCCGTGCTGATTTAAAGTTAAGTATTCATAGTCCATGCTGGAAACCCTTGGCTGAGGCCAATGCGGATATACAAGTGACGTTGCAGTATCATCGGCCATTCCCAGCGTCTTATAATCATCGACTTACCAGATTTATTTCAGACATTTCGGATATGATCTCAAAAAAGAAAACGAATAACGTTCAGTTGATATCCTTGTGTCCCCTTCAACATTCAGTGTCACAGAAAATGAAATATCAGACAAGTCCATTTTGACACAGGGTTGAAAACTTTAATGAAAGCCACTGTGTCAAACGTATCTCTTTTAACAAGTGTTTGTCTTTTTATGTTTTTATTATGTGTTCATTCAGTTTTGCCCTCATGTTTAGTTAGGTGACATTTACGGTAACATTCCAACGTTCCTCTTCAGCAGATATTTACTGCATACTTGGCCTTCAGTTCAACCACTGTAGGATAAAAAAAATCATTCAAAATCACCATTTGTAATGTTTGGAGTATCTTATCAACGCTTATACCAAATTGACAGATACCAGTACTAGATATGTCTTGAAGAAAAGCAGAAGTAGCCCATATTAATGGTTATTGTCTTTATTTTTATCTGAATTTGCTTCCGGAATTATTCAATGAAAGGCCATCGAAAAATTTATTTGAATGATCTGTTTTCACTTATTTTACCTAGTTGTTAACACGTAACATTTGTCCATAAAATGCGCTATGCCAAAGTAATCAGAATACTTTCGTCAGAAAGGAAGTTTTAACTTGTGTTATGCTGTCAAAATATGAAACTGACCTCCTGTGGCTAAGGAACATGGAATTGCGTTGCTGGATAGATATTCCAGGGCACAAAGATGGTCAGCCATGTGAAGAACATGCTGTCTCCCATGCGGCAGGGTCCCTCTTTCCACGACAATGGTGGGATTAAGTGAGAGACTCAATCTAATACAGTTTGGAGCTCACGAAGGGAGATGACTTGTAGTATACAAAGCCATGAAAACAGGCCAGAATGCACGGAGGGCTACTGAATTGTAATGTTTGGACTGGTGCCAGAGTCTGGAGGGCTGACGGTGTAAATGTTCATAAAACGAGCTATGTCAGTTTTCAGCGTTTGTGTGTGTGTGTGTGGTGTGTGTGTGTGTGTGTGTGTGTGTGTGTGTGTGTGTGTGTGTGTGTGTGTGTGTGTGTGTGTGTGTGTGTGTGATCGCGCGCGCATTTGTGTGTATGAATCTATTTGTTGTTGCTGTTGTTATTGTTTCATTTATGTAAAGTAAGAGTAATTATTGTAATATTTTGCAACACTTAGACGTATGGCTTGCTTTATTGGCGCCAAGGGCTTTTGATCGATGTTATTATTGTTGTTGTTTGAGGTAGTAGCAATGATAGTGGCAGTGGTAGCAGTGATGTTATATATTTTATGATCCCGTGCACGTTGGGCTCTCGCCTGGTGCTAATAACTAATAGGCGTTCTTTGTAACGATCCACGCAAACTGTTTGCATCGGCCGGACGAATCTTCCACATTGTTGCTGGCAGATTAATAGTTTGGATGGAGCATTCATGAAAGCTCCTAATGATCAGATTGTGATGACGGATTGAGAAATCCGTCTCCATCAAAGTCAGAGTTCCTGTTCCGAGTCTTTGGAGCCACGTTCATTGAACTGGCGAAACCCATTGCTATGAATTATCGTCTTAACAAGCTGCATATTTAACTCGTGTAAGTTCGAACTCTACAAAACCTTGTGAATATACTAGAAACAGAAACAAAGGTAAGGGGTTGGAACTAAACAACAGGAAGACTGAAGTCATGGTGATAAGTAAAAAACATGAAATCCCCTCATGCAAAATAACAGCAAATGGCACAACCTTGACACAGGTTAATAAGTTCAAATACCTGGGAACGGTCATTTCATCAGGCGGCAGATGCACATCGGAAATAGCTGGCAGAATCGGCCAAGCCAAAACAGCATTCAAGAAGATGACAAGCATTCTTACCAACAAATGCCTATCAATTAACATCAGAAAGAGAGTCCTTGAATGTTATATAGAACCAATACTGTTGTACGGATGCGAGGCGTGGACAGTCAGCAAGCAAAGCCAGAGCAGGATCGAGGCAGCCGAGATGTGGTTTCTAAGAAGAATGTTGAGAGTACCATGGATAGCAAAGAAAACAAACGAGACAGTCTTGATGGAGGCAGACACAAGTAGATCACTCATAAGGAAGATTAGGAAAAGACAAGCAACATTTATAGGCCATGTTATGAGGAAGGGGATTTGAAGCACCTGGTGACAACGGGAAAGCTGGAGGGAAAGAGAGCACCAGGTCAGACCCAGGGAGAGAATGCTGGACGGACTTGCAGAGTGGCTGAGGATGAGGAGGGTGGGAGAGATGCTTGGGGCAACGAGAGATAGAGATGGATGGAAGTCCATGGTCGCCAACGCCATGCGGCAGGGCACCTGATGATGATGATGATAAGTTCGAACTAGTGGCGATGTTGTTACACTAGAGAATACCAGTTCAAGACAAATTTGTATTTACCATCATTGCAGTGGACAGTTAGTTTTGATGATGGATTTGAACATGTGGTAGTGATGGCAAAACAGGATCTTTTTTTTTTTTACATGGAAAAACAAACACCATCTTCTGTCGTCTTACGCTAAGATTCTTTAAGATTCATTCCGACGACAGTCTGCCACCACCACCCATCCCCATCTCCACACACTCGCCCACTGCCATGTTTTTGCCGTGGTCACAGCGTTGTACACAGAGTAATGATGAAAAATATTCGGAATAGTCCGGGAAAAAAAGCAATTTCTACTAGAGTCTGGCATCCTGACGTTTGTAAGTACTTGTGGGAAGCCCTACTTTGTTGTACTTTACCAAGGTTAGAGTACCGCAGAGAGTTTTCTTTCAATTCTTGGCATCTGCTTTCCCAGACTGATTTAGTGGACCACAGATGTGTAAGACAGCGCATCGCCAAACCTCAGCATGGGAAAGCCTGAGGGAAACAGTGAGCATTACTGGTTATTTGCTCCTAAGTTGTTCACTAGTTTTTTTCAGTTGATGATATGCCTAGATTTCATCATATATCTAGACAGATAGATTGATATCTATTTATTCTATGATCTTTCTGTCTCTCTGATCTATGATCTTTCTGTCTCTCTGTCCTCGCTTTGTCTGTCTGTCTGTCTGTCTTTCTCGAGTTTTGTTCTAAGAAAATGTGATCTCTATAGACAGGATTTTTAGAGGAAAAAACAGCAAAAGGAACCACAAGCACGCACACATACTCACACGCACACGCACACACACACACACACACACCTACACACACACCACACACACACACACACACACACACACATGCACACACACACTCACTCATACACACACATCACTCACACACACACACACACACATACACACACACACACACACACACACACACATACACACACACACACACACACAACACACACACCACACCACACAACTCACCATACACACACAATCACCACACACACACTAAACCCCACACACACACACACCACACACACACAACACACACACCACAACACACACACACACACACACCACACACACACACACACACACACACACACACACACACACACACACAAGAGAGAAGACAGAGTTCAGAAGACTGGGTTATTTCCGTGGGAACGTTTGAGTAAAAACACCTTTGTAGCAGACGCATGGTTTACCCTAGACCAGTTTGTGAGACGTCCCAGGATCTTTTCAGATGCGAACCGTTCTGAACCGTTTCGCCCCGTTTTACACAGTCATGATAAAAGCGTACCGAAAGCGTGATGACCCCGAGCGTAACCCGACAAAATGTTTAGCAATGCAGTAAACATCTACTTCAGGAACAAACATAACACCACACAGGAAGCACCATGCATTACTGCATGTGGCGGTTTTCATTTCTTTTTTGTTTGTTGTTTGTTTATTTGTTTATTGCTTTTTTTTAAATGTTAGTGCGGCATTGTAGTGCCCTTCTGGCTATGTCATGCTGTTCCTTTAGAATTTGACGTGGTTGTTTTTTTTTGTTTTTTTTTTTGTATTTTGTGAAACACTACAAAATTTCCTGCACAGCCAGCCAGTTTCTCTTGGACTGACTCGCCAGACCAAACTTGAATTAATAATTTCGTCTCACCTTCGTTTGCTATGATAAATAGAGAGAAGGGGAAACAGTGAAGGAGGAGGGGGGTGGGGACCGCCAAAGGGGAAAGTGTCAGCATCCGACCCGTGAAATAAACATCAGGGTGCTGTAAGGTCACGAGTGCAGCACCAGGCCCGCTGGAACCATTCCAGACCACATCGCGGGGTGTGTTCCTGAACCGTTCCGCATCTGGAGCGCTTCAGCCAGATAATACTGAGTGTAAACAGCTCGGCACGCTTGGGAACCGTTCCGGAACTGTTCTATTTTGCCAGTGTAAATCGGCCTGTAGTGTGAGATTTCCCCCCAATCTATTCCAACCTAGAGCTGAATATGATAACAGGAAGGCTGGGACCACAAAAAAACAAAACAAAACAAAAAACAAACAAACAAACAAACAAAGAGCATGCAGTTCACAGATGGGTCTCTGATAGTGCTTTTTTTATGCACAAGCTGAAGACCATATAATGCCACTGATCAAACTGAACAAAGGGATGTGATTGTCGGAAGAAAAATGACTACAGATCCATCTTCAACTAGGGCAGAACGAGAACCATCATCAACCAACAAATCCTGGATTTGCCTCTTATGATAAAAAACGTAATACAAAGAATCATCTAATGAAGCGAGTTGAACTTTTACCTTCCGTGATACTGATGGCTTCCAAAAAACGTATCCAGAAATGAAAAGGGACATGTATGAGACAGAGTAGAGAATTAAAGGCTGTAACAGACAACGAGAGATAGGCGCAAGAAATGACATAGGACAAAATGGCGTGGGTGGGAGACTTGTGCAGTGTAACATGGAACTGTGGAGTTCGAGGGTTGACTGGGGATAGAAGGAAAAACATTCTGTTGTTGTGAACAACATGCGTGTCTATAATTTAATGTAGAAACAATAGCACTGTGTTTTGGATGTAGCAGGATGTTCAGATATCTGGGAACGATCATTTCATCAGACGGCAGATAAACATCGGAAATAGCCGGCAGAATCGGCCAAGCCAAAACAGCATTCAAGAAGATGACAAGCATTCTTCCCAACAAACGCCTGTCAATTAACATCAGAAAAAGAGTTCTTGAATGTTATAAAGAACCAACACTGTTGTACGGATGTGAGGCGTGGACAGTTAACAAACAAAGCCAGAACAAGATTGAGGCAGCCGAGATGTGGTTTCTAAGAAGAATGTTGAGAGTTCCATGGACATCAAAGAAAACAAACGAGACAGTCTTGAGGAGGCAGACACAAGTAGATCACTCATAAGGAAGATTAGGAAAAGACAAGCAACATTTATAGCCATTTTATGGGGAAGGGGGATTTGGAGCACCTAGTCACAACGGGAAAGCTGGAGGGAAAGAGAGCACCGGGTAGACCCAGGGAGAAAATTCTAGACGGACTTGCGGAGTGGCTGAAGACGAGGAGGTGGAGGAGATGCTTGGGGCAACAAGAGATAGAGACAGATGGAAGTCCATGATCGCCAACGCCATGCGGCAAGGCACCTGATGATTATGAGGAGGAGGATATTTGCAGACTGCTAGGGGTGCTGTAATATGATGCTGGCCGTTTTTATCAGGGTTCCTGTTTGTGGCAGAGAGTAGGCGTGGGTGGAATTTGAGAGTTGAGTTTATGTGGGGGTCGCTGAAGTGAAAACTTTCTTTCGTCTCTGATAAACATGGAATGTGGGAAGCATATTATGCTTTGGAGCTGAAACATCGTGAACATTCATTAACATCTGATGTATGTATTTGGTCATTCTGCTACAGAACGATCATCACTCTGACCCCAACAACTAGGCCAGAAAGCGTCTCTAAGTTAAGTTTTGTCTGGCATTGTCTTCTCCTTAGCACTGGCCACAGCAGACTAACCACTACTGCACAGAGACTTTCGTACAGTGCCATTTCTTCTTGCATTTCTGGTCTTGTAGAAAGGCAAGCTTACCACGTCTGCGAGAGCCTTCAGTCAGCGGGATAGTTTGAAGTCTGGCTTACGCCTCCGGACCTACAAATGATGTAGGCCTACGGGCTAGTGGAAACATCACAGATGACTGCCTTATTTATTTGAAGAATTTACTTCCACTTGTGAATGAGAAGGAGCATAGTGCTTCTCGGTATCAAGTCTCTAAATGTAAAAACATAATTAGAAGAAATAAATACATACTCTCCAGCTACTCTATATTGAGCCCGGTTCACAATTACAGATAGTAAATACGTTAAATTTGTTCCCCCCAAAAACAAAACAACAAACAAAAACAAAAAACAACAACAACAACAAAACAAACAAACAATGAAGTGTACAGTTAGACAAGCAGCAAACTTCTCTCAGAGAAGACTGAAGAAGAAAAACAAAGAAAGAAATGAAAGGAGTGAAAATGGAATTTCATAGAACAAACGCAGTAGCCGGCACAACCGCTGTGGCTTAAAGCAGAATGTTGACCAGAATCGCTCAAACCCCTGAGGAAATTTACATCGTATAGCGTGAGTCCGGCTCCAAGAAATATTACCCTATAAATCTTCATCTCACAGTAGTGCTGCCTGACAAGAAAGAAAGGCTACTTTTTTTTTAATCAATATATTTTTTCCATTGACGTCATCTCTGTCCCAACCGTCTCTACACCCCATCTCCATCCTCATGTTTTGGTCCATTCAGTCTCTTGGCTGTTTTTTTTTTTTTTCCATTCAGTCTCTTTACAGCTTTGTTCCATTCAGTCTCATTACAGCTTTGTACCATTCAGTCTCTTTACAGCTTTATTTCATTCAGTCTCTTTACAGCTTTGTTCCATTCAGTCTCTTTACAGCTTTATTTCATTCAGTCTCATTACAGCTTTGTACCATTCAGTCTCATTACAGCTTTGTACCATTCAGTCTCTTTACAGCTTTGTACCATTCAGTCTCATTACAGCTTTGTACCATTCAGTCTCTTTACAGCTTTGTACCATTCAGTCTCATTACAGCTTTGTACCATTCAGTCTCATTACAGCTTTGTACCATTCAGTCTCTTTACAGCTTTGTACCATTCAGTCTCTTTACAGCTTTGTACCATTCAGTCTCTTTACAGCTTTGTTCCATTCAGTCTCATTACAGCTTTGTACCATTCAGTCTCTTTACAGCTTTGTACCATTCAGTCTCTTTACAGCTTTGTACCATTCAGTCTCTTTACAGCTTTGTACCATTCAGTCTCATTACAGTTTATTTCATTCAGTCTCTTTACAGCTTTGTACCATTCAATCTCTTTACAGCTTTGTACCATTCAGTCTCTTTACAGCTTTGTACCATTCAGTCTCTTTACAGCTTTGTACCATTCAGTCTCATTACAGTTTATTTCATTCAGTCTCTTTACAGCTTTGTACCATTCAGTCTCTTTACAGCTTTGTACCATTCAGTCTCTTTACAGCTTTGTACCATTCAGTCTCATTACAGTTTATTTCATTCAGTCTCTTTACAGCTTTGTTCCATTCAGTCTCTTTACAGCTTTGTACCATTCAGTCTCATTACAGCTTTGTACCATTCAGTCTCATTACAGCTTTGTACCATTCAGTCTCTTTACAGCTTTATTTCATTCAGTCTCTTTACAGCTTTGTACCATTCAGTCTCTTTACAGCTTTGTACCATTCAGTCTCAGTACAGCTTTGTACCATTCAGTCTCATTACAGTTTTGTACCATTCAGTCTCATTACAGCTTTGTACCATTCAGTCTCATTACAGCTTTGTACCATTCAGTCTCTTTACAGCTTTGTACAATTCAGTCTCTTTACAGCTTTGTACCATTCAGTCTCATTACAGCTTTATTTCATTCAGTCTCTTTACAGCTTTGTACCATTCAGTCTCTTTACAGCTTTGTACCATTCAGTCTCATTACAGCTTTGTATTATTCAGTCTCATTATAGCTTTGTACCATTCAGTCTCATTACAGTTTATTTCATTCAGTCTCTTTACAGCTTTGTTCCATTCAGTCTCTTTACAGCTTTGTACCATTCAGTCTCTTTACAGCTTTGTACCATTCAGTCTCTTTACAGCTTTGTACCATTCAGTCTCATTACAGCTTTGTACCATTCAGTCTCATTACAGCTTTGTACCATTCAGTCTCATTACAGCTTTGTACCATTCAGTCTCATTACAGCTTTGTACCATTCAGTCTCTTTACAGCTTTGTACCATTCAGTCTCATTACAGCTTTGTACCATTCAGTCTCATTACAGCTTTGTACCATTCAGTCTTTTACAGCTTTGTACCATTCAGTCTCTTTACAGCTTTGTACCATTCAGTCTCATTACAGCTTTGTACCATTCAGTCTCATTACAGTTTGTACCATTCAGTCTCATTACAGTTTGTACCATTCAGTCTCTTTACAGCTTTGTACCATTCAGTCTCATTACAGCTTTGTACCATTCAGTCTCATTACAGCTTTGTACCATTCAGTCTTTTACAGCTTTGTACCATTCAGTCTCTTTACAGCTTTGTACCATTCAGTCTCATTACAGCTTTGTACCATTCAGTCTCATTACAGCTTTGTACCATTCAGTCTCTTTACAGCTTTGTTCCATTCAGTCTCATTACAGCTTTGTACCATTCAGTCTCTTTACAGCTTTGTACCATTCAGTCTCTTTACAGCTTTGTACCATTCAGTCTCTTTACAGCTTTGTACCATTCAGTCTCTTTACAGCTTTGTACCATTCAGTCTCTTTACAGCTTTGTTCCATTCAATCCTTTTACAGGTTTTCTCCAGTCTTTTCATAGCTTTGTTCTAGTCAGTCTCTTTACATTTCTCTGGGGGAAAAAAAGAATCAAGAAAAGGAAGGAAGTTTATTGACTCATAGTGATTGTGTCTGTTTTCCGTACGTGAAAATAGTGTGGTTGCGGCGAATTTTCAACGGTTTACGGATCAGTCGCAATATATTTCGATTTAAGTAATAGGATTAGCAATAATGACATTCTCCTTTTTCCATGGGTCAACGCTTCATTGCGATACCTTTTCAACGAAAGCAGTCTGTGTCTGCTCAGGCTTAACCTACACATTTGCAACTCTTCACTGAGCCCACAGACCTCCAAGATTTCTGTCACGATGTGTTTTTAGTTGTGACACACAGTTTTTTGTTTCTGCTGCTGCTGACGCTGGTGAAGATTATGACGATGATGATGATGATGACGATGATGACGATGATACTGTCTGTATCATTAAGCTAGAAAAGACCAGTCTGGATACGTTTTCGTCTCTCCGTAAGTGCAGTGATAGTTTGTCTTGACAGCACAAGAAAGGTGTTTTGTAAAACTTTTTTTTTTTTTTTTTATCACAAAAGCATTTGTCTGTGTGAAGCACGGGGCGTTGTGACCGGGAAAAGCACATCACCATAGTAAGGCGCCACCCTTTTGATCCCGTCTTATGTGTATGTCACTATGTGTATGTCACTATGTGTATGTCACTATGTGTATGTCACTATGTGTATGTCACAATGTGTATGTCACTATGTGTATGTCACAATGTGTATGTCACATGTGTATGTCACTATGTGTATGTCACTATGTGTATGTCACTATGTGTATGTCACTATGTGTATGTCACTGTGTGTATGTCACTATGTGTATGTCACTATGTGTATGTCACTATGTGTATGTCACTATGTGTATGTCACTATGTGTATGTCACTATGTGTATGTCACTATGTGTATGTCACTATGTGTATGTCACTATGTGTATGTCACTATGTGTATGTCACTATGTGTATGTCACTATGTGTATGTCACTATGTGTATGTCACTATGTGTTGTATGTATCACTATGTGTATGTCACTATGTGTATGTCACTATGTGTATGTCACAATGTGTATGTCACTATGTGTATGTCACTATGTGTATGTCACTGTGTGTATGTCACTGTGTGTATGTCACTATGTGTATGTCACTATGTGTATATCACTATGTGTATGTCACTATGTGTATGTCACTATGTGTATATCACTGTGTGTATGTCACTGTGTGTATGTCACTGTGTGTATGTCACTATGTGTATGTCACTATGTGTATGTCACTGTTTGTGTATGTCACTATGTGTATGTCACTGTGTGTATGTCATTATGTGTATGTCACTATGTGTATATCACTGTGTGTATGTCACTATGTGTATGTCACTGTGTGTATGTCACTATGTGTATGTCACTATGTGTATGTCACTATGTGTATGTCACTATGTGTATGTCACAATGTGTATGTCACTATGTGTATGTCACTATGTGTATGTCACTATGTGTAAGCGCGTATTTTTGTTTACCTATGAAAGTGGATCTGTGTACAGAATTTTGCCAAGAACAACTTGTTCTGCTGCCATGGGATCTTTTGTGTGCACCAGGTTCATGCTACACACGAGACTTTTTTGTTTGTTTGTTTTTGTCATCGTCTCATCCGAGAGATTTAATAATAATAATAATAATATACAATATTTTACATAGCGCAAAATCTTGATGAAATCAAATCTAAGTGCTAAAACAGACACACACGCACGCACGCACTCACGCACACGCACGCACGCACGCACGCACGCACACGCACGCACACACACACACACACACGCACACGCATACGCACACGGCTATAAATGGGGAGAAAGAATAAAAGCAATGGAAAATTATAGAGAGCATTTACACCAGAACTACCGCTCAAAATGTAGCGGATGGAGTGTTTGTTCTGTTCTGTTGTCGCCTTATCCAAAAGTCTAGCTAGCGCCCCGATTACCATCCAAAATTTTGTGGAAAGAAGAAAAACTCTTTGTCCAGCTGAGAATAGAACCTGGGTTTCTTGCATCCGACCGGATGTTTTATCCACCGGGCCACGCATCCACCATGTAATGAGGCTCAGATGCAAGATGCTCAATCTCACTGACAACGCTGTCTACCAGCATACCATCACATCTCTCCCACACCAACCTACTCCTTTTCTGCTATGGTTTCAGTTCTGTTAAGTAGACATACTGCACGCAAACCCTCTGGTACAAAACGTTTCCCACCTTGATGTTATATGCTACACTATTCGTTCGTAAGCACTTGCGTATCCTGAACAAATATTTTCTTGTTCTTTGCCAAGCATAACATCTTATGACTGTCTTTCCGCTTCTTGGCTCGTGTTTCTTTGGAATGATTCAATCAACTGCAGCTGTTACTGTAAGAAACCAACGGCTCTGCGGGTGTTTATCTGAGGAAAGCGTTGATGAGTATTAACTGTGTGCGAGGTTGTATTATGTCTGTGCACATGTCCCTTTAGAATAAACTTGGCGATGCCTGGTCCTCTCTAAACAAGCGGAAACAATGAAGACCTAGACCATTACTCAAAGCCTAGTGCTATAAGGCTTATATCTTTTGTCTAACAACAGTACTGAACCTCGGAATTATCAGGACCTCTCTTGCTTCCTAGAAGTGGTGACTGTAACCACTGTACTAAGCAACTGATGTACTGCACTTGAAAGTTTGGTTTGATCACGTGACACATTACGATACAATGCCCAATCATACTTTAAGGCATGCCGAATGATACCGTTCCCGGGAACTGCAGGAAAAAAAAAAACGAAACAAAAAAAATAAATAAATAAAACAAAACTAGCAATATCAAAGAATGCACCAACCTGTGCGTCTTACCTCTTGATACTACACTACAGAGATGGAAGATCCTGTCTGCGGCGATGTCCCAGTGGTCCCATCTACGACCACGCTGGTATTCCAGTGATGGTGAATATTTCATTCATTATCAAAACTATTCATGCAAATATACGTTTTGTATTCATGAAACCATCGTAAGAATACTAATGCGGACATGTTACATGTAATATACACCAGCACTGGGCTACAGAAACATAATCGTCTGAACTGGAATGATTTATGTCCATTTTTTCCATTTGCCTACGCATGATAAAAGATCATTGAACTTTCTCTGATGTCTTGTGGTTCACTTTGCAATTTGATGTGATTCGTATCCAGTTTGTGTTCTTTACACATTTCAGTGGACTTGTGTGGAATAACTACTGCAGAGTTGACGGCGGTTAAAAGCGATATTTTTCTTGTCCTAACGCACTTAAGTTAAGAAATGGGAGTGGAAAATTTGGCAATGAGAAATCGGAGAAGAAAGTGGTTGCAAAACGCTTTTTGTTTGTTTGTTGTTGTTGTTGTTGTGTTGTGTGTGTGTGTGTGTGTGTGTGGTGTGTGTGTGTGTGTGTGTGTGTGTGTGTGTGTGTGTGTGTGTGTGGCGTGCGTGCGCGCGCACAGAATCATGTTTCCTTTTAAAGGCAAACACAAAGGCCAAAAGAGACTGCGCTTTCCCAACTCACTCCAACTCAGACCAGGATGCATATATAGTCACTGCATTTCAACACGGAATGTTTCACTTGCTCAGTTGGTCGGGCATCGCAGCTCAGTTGGTTGAGCGTCGGATTCACATGCCAAAACTCATAAATTCCAGTCCGAATTGCTGTACCTTCAACTGGTCTTCTTTCTGCTTACAGTCATGTACGTAATATCGTTCTGTTGGTATCGGTGTGAAATTTTATGAGCACCCTCACCTCTCTCTTTTTTTTTTCCATTTTTTTAATACTTTTTATGGCCGCCGGTTTATTTACGTAAAGCACAATGTTTTTCAAGCGATACTGGATGCATTGGTAGCAATCCTAAGCCACTGATCAGAACACTTCCTGGTCATGGGACCAGTGGTCACGTTGTTTTCATTTCTCTGTTATAAGTGACTATCACAGGACCTGTAGTAACGTTGTTTTCATTTCTCTGTTATAAGTGACTATCATAGGACCTGTAGTAACGTTGTTTTCATTTCTCTGTTATAAGTGACTATCATAGGACCTGTAGTAACGTTGTTTTCATTTCTCTGTTATAAGTGACTATCACAGGACCTGTAGTAACGTTGTTTTCATTTCTCTGTTATAAGTGACTATCACAGGACCTGTAGTAACGCTGTTTTCCTTTCTCTGTTATAGTTGATTATCACAGGACCTGTAGTAACGCTGTTTTCATTTCTCTGTTATAGTTGACTATCATAGAACCTGTAGTAACGTTGTTTTCATTTCTCTGTTATAAGTGACTATCATAGGACCTGTAGTAACGTTGTTTTCATTTCTCTGTTATAGTTGACTATCATAGGACCTGTAGTAACGTTGTTTTCATTTCTCTGTTATAAGTGACTATCATAGGACCTGTAGTAACGTTGTTTTCATTTCTCTATTATAAGTGACTATCATAGGACCTGTAGTAACGTTGTTTTCATTTCTCTGTTATAGTTGACTATCATAGGACCTGTAGTAACGTTGTTTTCATTTCTCTGTTACAGTTGACTATCATAGGACCTGTAGTAACGTTGTTTTCATTTCTCTGTTACAGTTGACTATCATAGGACCTGTAGTAACGTTGTTTTCATTTTTCTGTTATAAGTGACTATCACAGGACCTGTAGTAACGTTGTTTTCATTTCTCTGTTACAGTTGACTATCATAGGACCTGTAGTAACGTTGTTTTCATTTCTCTGTTACAGTTGACTATCATAGGACCTGTAGTAACGTTGTTTTCATTTTTCTGTTATAAGTGACTATCACAGGACCTGTAGTAACGTTGTTTTCATTTCTCTGTTATAAGTGACTATCACAGGACCTGTAGTAACGTTTTTTTAATTTCTCCGTTACAGTTGACTATCGTAGGACCTGTAGTAACGCTGTTTTCATTTCTCTGTTATAAGTGACTATCATAGGACCTGTAGTAACGTTGTTTTCATTTCTCTGTTATAAGTGACTATCATAGGACCTGTAGTAACGTTGTTTTCATTTCTCTGTTATAAGTGACTATCATAGGACCTGTAGTAACGTTGTTTTCATTTCTCTGTTATAAGTGACTATCACAGGACCTGTAGTAACGTTGTTTTCATTTCTCTGTTATAAGTGACTATCATAGGACCTGTAGTAACGTTGTTTTCATTTCTCTGTTAAAGTTGACTATCATAGGACCTGTAGTAACGTTGTTTTCATTTCTCTGTTATAAGTGACTATCATAGGACCTGTAGTAACGTTGTTTTCATTTCTCTGTTATAAGTGACTATCACAGGACCTGTAGTAACGCTGTTTTCATTTCTCTGTTATAAGTGACTATCATAGGACCTGTAGTAACGTTGTTTTAATTTCTCCGTTACAGTTGACTATCGTAGGACCTGTAGTAACGTTGTTTTCATTTCTCTGTTATAAGTGACTATCACAGGACCTGTAGTAACGCTGTTTTCATTTCTCTGTTATAAGTGACAATCATAGGACCTGTGGTAACGTTGTTTTCATTTCTCTGTTATAAGTGACAATCATAGGACCTGTAGTAACGTTGTTTTCATTTCTCTGTTATAAGTGACTATCATAGGACCTGTAGTAACGTTGTTTTCATTTCTCTGTTATAAGTGACTATCATAGGACCTGTAGTAACGCTGTTTTCATTTCTCTGTTATGATTGGCGATCATGCCCGTGTTGTCTTTAAGCACGAAGAACGTGCTGTCCTTTCCTCTAGACTTTCTTCTGTCAGATTACATGTACAATTTCTGGCATAATCTTTATGCAGAACTCGAGCTTTCTTCTTTCTTGACGATCGCCATGAATACGCCATCGGAGCCAGAAATGGTCTCATGGTTTCAGACGACCCTTAATGCTATGGACGTCAATCACGCACAAGTTCTTGGCCCAAGTACTGTCAGCACAGTGGACAACTGCGCCTATGGGAAGACTCAGCCCGGTGCTGAATTTCCCGCCAGTCAAACCTCTTCCCGATCCCCTCTCCGATATGTTTAAATGTTAATTTCAGTCAAAAAGGACCCTTCCCCTTCTCCACATCCCTGGGATGGTTATTTCCGTTGGCCATTTCACCTGAGATTTGATGCTGTCAAAACTTCAGTCAATCCAAAGCGTTTCTTGTGACACACACACACACACACACACACACACACACACACACACACACACACACACACACACACACACACACACACACACACACACACACACACACACACACACACACACATAGTGTCTAAAAGCACATATATGAATAGACGTTAAAAGAAATAACGAACGAACACACACACACACACACACACACACACACACACACACACACACACACACACACACACACACACACACACACACACACACACACACACACACACTTACACACAAAAGAAAGATATCTCATCTCAGATAGCAAAAGTTCTAGTTGGTTTACTTCAGTGATGACAATGATGACAATAGTGATGGTCTAATAGAAGCTCCTATTTCAGTTGGTCAGAATCTCAGAATCTTAAAGGTCAGGGATGAGGACAGTTTACAATCAGATCCAGAAAACCGTCAAAACCCCAGTTACACGGGTTACTGCTACCGTTGATTTGAAACCTATCGGGAACAAAATCATCCATAATGGATGTCAGTCGTCGATTAGTCACGCACCAGATGTAAACGCTGGACCGATATCAAGTCGTTCATAATTGATACAAATAGCTAGAGGCCGGTGTGGGTGTCTGACAGGGAGTCACTCTATAATCACTGTTGTTGATACCCATACAGCGATGGTTTCATCAGTAATACAGTGGTGTATGGTTGTTACCGTCAGTTTCTTGTTGCTCTTGTTGATTCTGTTGTACTTGTAGCTACAGTTGTCTTCGCTGTTGGCAAGTTTTGTCTTTTTTGTTGGTTTGTTTTGCTGTTGTTGCTTATGCTGCTGCTGTTGTTACTGGTATGCTATTGCTGCCAAATCTAGTGAGCATTTGTGATACTTGATCATTCTGACAAGGTAGAAGGTAGATAAATACGGTAAATTAGAAGACAGAAAGAAGGGAAGAGGGAGGGAGGGAGTGAGAGAGAGGAAGAGAGAGAGAGAGAGAGAGAGAGAGAGAACACGAACACGAACACGAAACTTATTATATAAGACCAACAGGGAGAGAGAGAGAGGAAGAGAGAGAGAGGAAGAGAGAGAGAGAGAGAACACGAACACGAAACTTATCATATAAGACCAACAGACCTTTGCGGTAGGGGTTACAGCAGTGTAAAAAACACAATGATAATGTAACTACAATATAGCAACATATATGGGCAAACGTCGCGCTGCAGCCAACATCGTTAAAGAGCGGAAGAGAGAGAGACACAGACACAGACACAGACACAGAGAGAGCGAGAGAGAGAGAGAGAGACAGAGACAGAGAGAGAGAGAGGCATTCAGGCAGAGAAGTAACCTTTCACAGACTGCGACACATGGGCGCAGCCAGCGGAGGAACTGAGTCCCTGGCGGCACATTATCCAGATAAACTGACAGACAGATAACATTCTGTCTGCATTGCCTTCATCGCTTATTCAGGTTAACAGACTTACGCCGCGTGCTCACAGAAATTAGAGAGGAAAGTTTTAACACTGCCCAATGTATAAAGTGTGCTGTGTTGGTCTTCCTGTTATGCCAGATAGAAGTAACAAACTCCGAACAGCGCTGTATGATTCTTTCAGTAATAAAATATATGCATGGCCAAGGGCAAGCGATCGGTCTTTTACTCTGTACAGCGAATGTAGAATGACAATATCTCAGTCTTTAAGGACCATACTGTGAGAATCGCTGTGGCTTTGTTACATCTGGACCTTCTTCTTTGAGTCTTTTTATCTGGGCAATGTCAAAATGAAATCTTGCCTGCCCACACATTGATCGCACTTTTTTTGCTCGCCTATCCATTTCCTTCTAAAAATCGGTCCAATAGCACGTACTCGCAGGTCTCGGTCTAAGTGATTTTCTTCCTAGGCTAGTTTTGGTATCTACATAATTATAATCCCAGTCAGTTCACGCTTTCAGTCGCAATTGATCCTAAATGTTTTGTTAAATTTTAGTTGACTTTTGTCAAAAGCAAAGTCGTCCTTATTAAAAAAAAAATCCTTTTCTATCATCGATTCGGAAAACTTGGTTTTGTAAGGAAATGGTTTCTTGAGCACAGTGAACAAGGATCAAAATTATATGCACACACATCACACCACACAAAACACCCCCTTTCTTGCTCTGTCTGTCTGTCTGTCTGTGTGTTTCTTTGTGTCTCTGCGGTAGATGAAAAGAAAAAGAAACTGGTACCAACCTTGTGTTGTTCCCTTCATTGGACTCTTTGGTCAGTGAGATGGACGGGCTGAAAATCACATTCAGCACCAGCACGTAGAGTGAATGAAGCCAAAAAGGCATCATTTTTGCCGCTGTTTTTTTTTCCCCTTTTCTGCAACACAATTTTCATCCCATTGTTGAAATTGGAAAAAGCGGGGTTTTTTTCTCTCTTGAAGAAATCAAACGATAAACAAGCATGTGCAAATATGAAATATCACATATTCCTAATAACTAGTCACGTTTCGTTTCCTCTTTAAATGGTATTGAGTGGGTACATGATGAAGTAATCCTGTTGAATGATTGATTGTTGGTGAGGGAAAGCACACCACTTACGTCTACTTTCATGACTGGGTTTTGCAGTGATGACGCAACAACGAAAGAGCTTAAAGGCAGTGTCAAATTAAAAACATGGAGCAATGCTTTCCAGAAACAAACAAACAAACAAACAACAATAACAACAACAAAACTTGCGAGAATAGCGTGTTTGCCATGTGAAATCCTCTACAACACCGTTTTATAGATTTTCTAAAATTGTGTATGTTTTATATTGTATATTTTATTCACCTATTCAACAGTTTATTCGTTTTGTTTTTACAGTTTTACAGTTTGTGTTTAAACAATGACCCCCCCCCCTCACACACGCACGCCACACACACACACACACACACACAACACACACACACACACACACACACACACACACACACACAGAGAGACACACACACACACACACACACACACACACACACAAAAACAAAACAAAAAACACGTTTTGCATGTCAACCACGAAAGCGGCCGATCAGTTCATGTGATCTCAGCCTGCAAATAAAGAGAGAAACATGGTGTGTGTGTGTGTGTGTGTGTGTGTGTGTGTGTGTGTGTGTGTGTGTGTGTGTGTGTGTGTCTGTGTGTGTGTGTGTCTGTGTCTGTGTGTCTGTGTGTGTGTGTCTGTGTGTGTGTGTGTGTGTGTGTGTGATATCGACATCAAAGACACACGGTTATTGCTACCGAATACACACGCCCGTACGCACGCACACATACACATACATCTCCCCATCCCACCCCCAAACAGAAACTATAAGGCAAGTATGTAGACGACCTTAAATATATTACAATCATCCACACTGGACTCCGGTGTGTTTACGTATCAATGGCTGATGTAATTCACTCCTATTGCTTAATTAAGGAATTGCTCAAAGTCGGTTATTTACTGTTGTGAAATATGTGGGAAAACACGCGCCATGGTTTTTTTTTCTTTTTTTTGTTTTTGTGTGCATCAAATCTGTATGCCCGTGTATTTGTGTGCGTGTATATATATGTGTGTGTTTGTTTTGTTTGAGTATTCATTTTCTTTATTAATTTCATACACAACAAGAAAAAAGAGCAGAAAAAAACAACAACAACAGGAAAACAAATCAAACTTGCAGCTTTTCGTAAACGAATGATACGTAATTGAATTGCAAGTCATAGTTATCTACATACCTGTGTAAAATACATGCACACAAAACATCATTATACACACTCACACACACTCACACACACTCACACACACACACAACACACACACCATCATACAGAAGAGCGCATTACTGTTATATTATTAACAGGATATTTGCCATGTCCAGTCTCGTTTCGGATGTCAGGATCGTCTTTCTGGAATGGAGCCGAATTAAATAATCTGCGTTAAGCATCTTGTTTCTCGGCGCAGTTTGTGCGACGATTTGTGCACGTCCAATCGAGTACAAAGCATATGGCCAAACAGCATTAACAATCAAACAGCATTAACAATCAAACGGCATTAACAATCTGCCTTTTTCATGCTTAAATTAAAATAGTGGGTCCACTGGTGCATTTCCTCTTTGTAGTTCATGTGGTAAACCAGGGATCATTTTCCTCACGGAAAGGCAAAAATAGATAATTTTGGTGTTCTTATGGTAGATTGGATATGATTTTCTCAACAGTGTGGACGAGATTTCATAGTGTGAACGCACACGGGTGCGATAATCCATAGGTTAAGACACAGGTCGTCCAGTCTAAAGATCTGGGTTTGAGTCTGCTTGGGTTTAACCTTGCAGGTAAAGGTTGGAGATTTTTCAGATCTCCTTGATCAAAATACTGTGCAGACCTGCTAATGTATACGTGGCACTGCATTGTGGCGACGCATTCTCAACAGAGAAGAGCAGACCGAATTTGACATGGTAAATCTATTGTGACAAAAACAAATAAATATGGAATATAAAACCACATTTTCATATTCGAGTGCATATGGCAGGTGGAGTCCATGAATAAAACCCCTCAAAACTTTATTATGAACTCTGTGTACAATCTGAATCACCTGCCGTCAAGGCGTAGAAATACTATGGGTTAAAAAAAAAGTGCGCAGATAGTTCCATAATTTTGATGTTGTAGGGAAGTGAAATGCTTTTGCGAAGTCGGGGATATGCACATTTAAACGTATAACGTTTCATTTAATTGGTGCAAACAAGTTCTATCCAGTAAAAATCCACTCGACAGCTGAAAAGTCTTTGCTGACACAAGTTACCTTATCGTCTTTTGGACTAGACTCGCCTTTACATTAGACCATGTCCACTCAGAGTTTGGCGTTTCTGATAATGCTTATGAGTAGGCCTCAACACATGTTCTAAATCCATCTTTGAGCATGCACTATCCACAGTTCTATTGGTAAGGGCTTGGAGTTAATTGATGTTGCCCACAATAAAGTTTGTATCATGGACAAAAGGCAGAGTTCAGATATGCTTCCCACCAATGTAAATGGAGGTATTATGATTACTTTCTCAAAGAAAATGTTGAACAAGATTGGTGATTGCAGACACTCTCTCCTAGAACCATCATACTGCTTGACTTCATATTCAAACGCCTCCGTGAGAAAATCCTCCTCAGTCTTGCATCCTGTGATGATTTACCAGAGATTATCATCCTGTCATGATTTACCAGAGGTTATCATCCTGTCATGATTTACCAGAGGTTATCATCCTGTCATGATTTACCAGAGGTTATCATCCTGTCATGATTTACCAGAGGTTATCATCCTGTCATGATTTACCAGAGGTTATCATCCTGTCATGATTTACCAGAGGTCATCATCCTGTCATGATTTACCAGAGGTTATCATCCTGTCATGATTTACCAGAGGTTATCATCCTGTCATGATTTACCAGAGGTTATCATCCTGTCATGATTTACCAGAGGTTATCATCCTGTCATGATTTACCAGAGGTTATCATCCTGTCATGATTTACCAGAAGTTATCATCCTGTCATGATTTACCAGAGGTTATCATCCTGTCATGATTTACCAGAGGTCATCATCCTGTCATGATTTACCAGAGGTTATCATCCTGTCATGATTTACCAGAAGTTATCATCCTGTCATGATTTACCAGAAGTTATCATCCTGTCATGATTTACCAGAAGTTATCATCCTGTCATGATTTACCAGAGGTTATCATCCTGTGATGATTTACCAGAAGTTATCATCCTGTCATGATTTACCAGAGGTTATCATCCTGTCATGATTTACCAGAGGTTATCATCCTGTCATGATTTACCAGAGGTTATCATCCTGTCATGATTTACCAGAGGTTATCATCCTGTCATGATTTACCAGAGGTTATCATCCTGTCATGATTTACCAGAGGTTATCATCCTGTCATGATTTACCAGAGGTTATCATCCTGTCATGATTTACCAGAGGTTATCATCCTGTCATGATTTACCAGAGGTTTTCATCCTGTCATGATTTACCAGAAGTTATCATCCTGTCATGATTTACCAGAGGTCATCATCCTGTGATGATTTACCAGAGGTCATCATCCTGTCATGATTTACCAGAGGTCATCATCCTGTCATGATTTACCAGAAGTTATCATCCTGTCATGATTTACCAGAGGTCATCATCCTGTCATGATTTACCAGAGGTTATCATCCTGTCATGATTTACCAGAGGTCATCATCCTGTCATGATTTACCAGAGGTTATCATCCTGTCATGATTTACCAGAGGTCATCATCCTGTCATGATTTACCAGAGGTCATCATCCTGTCATGATTTACCAGAGGTTATCATCCTGTCATGATTTACCAGAGGTTATCATCCTGTCATGATTTACCAGAGGTCATCATCCTGTCATGATTTACCAGAGGTCATCATCCTGTCATGATTTACCAGAGGTCATCATCCTGTCATGATTTACCAGAGGTCATCATCCTGTCATGATTTACCAGAGGTCATCATCCTGTCATGATTTACCAGAGGTCATCATCCTGTCATGATTTACCAGAGGTCATCATCCTGTCATGATTTACCAGAGGTTATCATCCTGTCATGATTTACCAGAGGTTATCATCCTGTCATGATTTACCAGAGGTCATCATCCTGTCATGATTTACCAGAGGTCATCATCCTGTCATGATTTACCAGAAGTTATCATCCTGTCATGATTTACCAGAGGTTATCATCCTGTCATGATTTACCAGAGGTTATCATGCCAGACGACCAAACCCTTTCTGGAAATTTTGATAGTCGTCACTTTGATGTCGTCGGTGGTTTTCTATCATAAAAACATTGCAACGCTATCTTGAGAAAACTAAAACTGGAAAAACCTGCCACTTCCAGGGTCTGTTTCACAACGTCCTCAAACTATGAAACCAGTTTTTTCAGTGGTGATCTTAATAAAGGGAATTGAGGCTGACCCCAGTGACGACTTTCCTGGCAAGACGAAGTCTCACATAAAACTAAATTTATGTTGGTGCTGATCTTAAGCAGAAATAATGACAATTATAATAATGACATTTATTAGGCGCCAAATCTTGATACAAGAATCAAATCAAAGCGCGCACTCTCATCGAAGCAATTACCGAACAACGACCAAACCTCCAAGGCAAGAAGCACACACAAACAGGCAGGGAGAGGACAGGAGAGCAGTGGGGCAAAACAGGGAACATGCAGACGGGGAAATCAGTGATGAGCAAAAAGGTCTGTCTTCAAGCTAGACTCTAATGTGACAGTTTGTGACTGTCGAATAGACAGGGGAAGATCGTTCCAGCTGTATGGGCAAGACACAGAAAAAGAGCAGCGACCGACTGTAGTACATTTGTATCGAGGAATGTGTAGACAGCTAGTATCACAAGCAGAATGGAGAGGTCGGGCAGGGGTGTATATCCGGAGTTGGTAATGAAAATAAAAGGTTCACTATCATGATGCACTTGTCGCGTAATATATTGATTTTTGTATGAAATTCTTTGCCAAACGAGCAGCCAGTGGAGAAAATGAAGCAAGGGAGTGACATGATCATGCCTCTAAGTTTTTTACGAAGAGCAAGACGGGCTTCTGAATTCTGAATACGCTGGAGGCATGCAACAGAAAATGCAGGCAAGCCAGAGAGCAGGGAGTTCCAATAATCAATACGAGACAAGATCAGAGAAGTTGCCAGTATATACGCTGTTGAAGCTGAAAGGTAACGGTGAATGGAACTGAAACGTCACAATTGACAGTAACAAGAATTCACAGACTTGGGTGATGAATTTCTGCATAGAGAGTTGAGGATCAAGAACAACGCCAAGGTTCTTGACTGATTCAGAAAGTACAATAGTGTTGTCACCTAGTTGGATAGAACAAATTTTTACAGTGGAAAAGCTTGTGCTTTGTGCCAATAAGTATTCTTTCAGTCTTGTCTCCATTCATCTATAGCTTAATCTATATTATCCAGTTCTGGATTTCCACATAACAGTCAGATACTTCCGAAGAAGAATTGAAAGATTTCAGGAGATATACTGTTGTACAGCTGGGAGTCAGCAGTATGAAAATGAAGTTTGATGTGTAAGAATTACTCATAATCTTTTTCAGTGAAAATTTGGTTCTCATGAATACTAAACTTGTAACAAAGACTGTCTCCGCATCGATTCTTCTGTCGTGGACTCAGAAAGATGTTTAGTTTGTACCTAACTAAAAGCATACAGGATCACTACACTTATTAAACAGTTGAGGTAAAAATGCCTTTGTGCTCTCTACGTTCCAGCAGTTAGCCAACAGAAGAGGATTGTTGATGAACTCTATCCTATCTAGGCAGACTGTACAACGTAGATGACACAGCCAGAAGTGTCCTCATTTCCCAGCTGTCAGCTGATGGATGACAAAAGCGTGTGAACGATCACATACACTGCAAATGATCATAAAAGGCAACCTACTCAACGACAAATAATCAGAGCAACCTGTTCGTTGAAAATAATATCAGTCAGCCATTACATTAACATTTTTGCCAATCACAATCCGGATGCTTTTAACTGTGATTAGCTCTTATCCAGATTACAGTTATGCGCAACGGGAAAAGGCTGGAACCTCGCAGCCATGTCTCATTCATTGTACAGATACAAACTGCAATGCGTCGCTCAAGCAGGAGTTGATAAAAGCAGGAGACGCCTGCATTCCTGGCACAGCCATACCTATAGCCAGGCTGAATAAAAACATGACGGTAGTATGGAACACAGATCTGTCAAGTCATCTGAAATCATGATGGATCATCAGAGTCTCGTATGGCATAAACCTCGTGAAATCAATCAAACCCACAATGAAAAATGGCCTTACTTCTGTTGTCCACCCAAGCTCAGGAACTGGCTCGTTCACTTTATTGATTTCTTAACTACCCATCCGCTTCGTAGAAGCATCTGGTCATTATATGAACGAACAGTCTCCACTGGAAATTAAAACAAACAAACAAAATCTGGTGCCTGGCGATTAACAGCTCGAGATCGTGAACAAACAAACAAACAAACAAACAAACAAACAAACAAACAAACAAAGTGAAAATTATAATCAAACACGCGCGCACACACATACACACACACACGCACGACACACACACACACACACATACACACACACACACACACACACACACACACACACACACCACACACACGCCCCACACACACACACACACACGCACGCCCACACACACACACACACACACACACACACACACACACACACACACACACACACACACACAAACTGCATCCTGGAAGTGTCCATTTAATGTACACCATTATGTGCACTCAGGTAGCGCGTTGCACTTTCCGCGAGGATAATGTCTTTGCTTGACCTGTAAATTGTTATTACCGTCAGAAGACCTCACTTCCCGCACAGAATTATGTATCACCTCCTCACTTTCCTCCGCTAATGAGTTGCCTGTACTTTATGAAACAATTTGAGCTGTGCACTGTCCGTTGTTCGGTGTGCACTGTACTGTATGTATTGTTATATGATATAAATATAATATGATATGAATATAATATAATATAATATAATATAATATAATATAATATAATATAATATAATATAATATAATATAATATAATATAATATGATATGATATGATATGATATGATATGATATGATATGATATGATATGATATGATATGATATGATATGATATGATATATGATATATGATATGATATGATATGATTAATATATAATATAATATAATATAATATGATATAATATAATATAATAGTAAAGATATAACATGATATTTTAATATAATACAATACAATACAATACAATATAAATATAACATAATAATAATATAATATAATATAAATATAATATAATATAAATAATATAATATAATATAATATAATATAATATAATATAATATAATATAATATAATATAATATAATATAATATAATATAATATAATATAATATAATATAATATAATATAATATAATATAATAAATAATATAATAATATAAATACATACAATATAATACAATACAATACATAACATAACATAACATAACAATATAATAACATAATAAAATAAATAATAAATAAATAAATACATAATATAAATAAATAATATAATATAAATAATATAATATATATAATATAATATATATATATATATATATTATATATATACATAATGAGTCTGAGCCAAACTTCGTCACTGAAAATGGGCACAGAAGCTGCAAAAGAAAAGTCGCTTATCATCCTGGTTCTTTTTATTTCTTGAGAGTGTCTGATTTGACATTTGAAATTCGTGTGCAGAAAGATAACTGCTATTACTGTTGTTGTTGTTTTTTTAAACTGCACTTTGATTGATAGCTGACAAGGTGTTTCAGGTATTATAGGGGATAAGGCGTTATGGTCACTGTGTCTACATACTGAGTACACCTAATATCACATTTGATATCATAAGCTGACGCGCTGAGTACACTAAATAAACAAAAAGTTTGTAATCAAAGGCTAGGGATTTGGAATCATTTGCTAGTAAGAATACTGAAATCATGGTTATCAGTAAAAAGCAAGAAATCCCCTCGAGTAAATAACTGCAAATGGCATAGCACTGAGATAAGCTAATGAGTTTAAATATCTGGGAACAGTTATTTCACCAGACTGCAGATGCACATCAGAAATAGCCAGCAGAATTGGCCAAGCTAAAACAACATTGAAGATAGCGAAAAGCGTTCTTACCACCAAATGCTGATCAATTACCATCAGGAAGAGAGTTTTTCGGTGTTACATATGTAGAACTTACACTGTTGTAGAGATGCCAGGTCTGGACAATCAATACACACAGTCAGAAAAAAATTGAGGCAGCTAAAATATGGTTTCTGAGGGGAATTTTAAGAGTTCCATGGACAGCAAAGAAGACAAACGAGACAGTCTTGAAAGAAGCAAACACAAAAAGAACATTAAGAAGAAAGATTAGGAAAAGACAAGCAACATTTTAATTGTTATCATTATTATTAGTAGTATCATCATAATTATTATTATTATTCTCGTTATTATTGTTATTGTTGTTGTTGTTGTTGTTATAAATATGGGGGTAGGGGGTGTTAAGTAGTAATTCGTCATCGCGATCTGATACTGTGATTATTCTCGTCTTTATAGTAAACTTGAAATACGAAACTCCCCAAAACCCTTAAAATGCCCCCGAAGCATTTTCATTGTCATAATTATCGTCATTATCATCCATCTCATAACCAGAGTGGTCGTTAGTGAGCTCAGAGATCGCAGCAGCAGACATAATCGTCCATGTCTGTCTCTGGAGTCCTCTGTCTCAGGAGTGCAGTAGTAACCAAGTCATGATGCCCAGAGTGATCCATCTTATAAAATTTTCTGCCCAGCTCTCCCTCTATCATCCTCAATGATGGCTTGCTTTCGCAACATCCGGAAGGAAGGGGACGAAGAACGAGTTGAACCCGTGTGCCTTCTGACCTGCGCACGATAAAGATCCCAGGGGAGTTGAAAATTGTAAAGAGCAGGGCATTCGCCCGGTTGTCCTGGAATAAAACATTGGAGTAATAAAATGATTTCCCAGGTCCCTCCCCTTTAAATGCCAGTCGGCCTTTCAGAAGTCTTGGTCGAAAAAAAAAAAAAAAAAAAAGGTAGGGGTGGTTGCGTGGGGGTGGTGCTGCATGCAGCGACACGTTCTCAAAGGGGAGAGCAGCACGAGCTTCACGTGTTAAATCCGCAATGACAAAAGAACTGAATATGAATATGAGTAGGAACAGTGTCATGGAGATGCTGTGATTACACCTAAGGAAACCTACATTACATTATTTCACTGTGGTTGCCAGAATTTTTTTTACTGTGGGTCCAACAACTACCAAGAAGTCACAGTATCGTTGCGGGTGTATTCTTTGGTCTTTTATTCGAGGTAAGATATATGAAGCAGTTTCCTTAAGTACTTTTTTTTTAAAGGCCTGAATTCTCTTGTCTGCCAAGAGGCAGATCAATTTTCACACCTAAGACGGAGACTACAACTTAACTTGTACAGTCTATCCTTGATGGTGAAGCTGAACATACTACTTCTGCATATCCCGTTTCGTCCGACTTTACCTGTTTGTCACGGTTTTGATGTTTTTTTTGTGAATTGTACAGTTGACATCTTCAGTCAAGGTAGCTCCAGTATTTATATCAGATGGTGCCAAATGGGGCTATCCCACACGGAGGGGTGTACGTGCAGATAGGACCATAGTTTCCAGAACACAGCTTTGCCCACTGTTCAGACATGAAAGAAATGATCTGTGACCAAATGGAGCAACTCTGGAAAAACAGCTATGGGCAATACAGGCACTGATGAACACCACATCCTCTTTCCAGACCACTGGACAGACTTTTCGAAGCGTACTCATATTTGATTTAAAAAAAGTCACATAAATGCGCTTCTCTTCTTTGGCAATAAGACATTCGGCAGTCAGCAGCACGGAAGATGGCCACACGGGCAGTATTCATATTCTGCATTCTTTTACTTCTTCAGGAAGAGAGTTCTTGAATGTTATATAAAATCAGTACTGTTGTACGGATGTGAGGCGTGGATAGTCAACAAGCAAAGCCAGAACAAGATTGAGGCAGCCGAGATGTGGTTTCTAAGAAGAATGTTGAGAGTTCCATGGACAGCAAAGAAAACAAACGAGACAGTCTTGATGGAGGCAGACACAGGTAGATCATTCATAAGGAAGATTAGGAAAAGACAGGCAACATTTGTAGGCCATTTTATGAGGAAGGGGGATTTGGAACACCTGGTCACAACGGGAAAGCTGGAGGGAAAGAGATACCAGGTAGACCCAGTGAGAAAATGCTGGACGGACTTGCAGAGTGGCTGAAGACGAGGAGGGTGGAGGAGATGCTTGGGGCAACGAGAGATAGAGACAGATGGAGGTCCATGATCGCCAACGCCATGCGGCAGGGCACCTGATGATGAGAATCTTATTCTTTTCACAGCTGTAGCACAAGAGACACATGCAGGGAAAGACATAAACAAAGACCTTGAGTGATCAGGCGGTTGGATAACAGCGTGGTTCAACTTTTGTTCTGATCAACGGGCTCAGATTAATGGTGGAGTTGCCTGATTCTTCAGACACTCAATTTTAGAAATAATAAATCGTGATTTGATGCATGCATGAATTGTGTCTCCACTCAAGTGAACAGATGTCTTCAACAGCTGCACAGCATGATCATCCCTACAAGAACACATAATGCAGGATATATGCATGAATGATTATTGTCTCCATGCAGGTGAAAGGATGTCCCCTGGAGCTGCACAACATAATCAGGTCCTCCAAAGAGGACAACGTGCAATCTAGCAAAGGACGAATGACCTAGAAATCGAGAAAATCCGAGGAATCCAGGGTTCAATATCATATCAGAAAAGGATTTGTTTTTCTTCTCCCCATTCCCCTAGACTTTAAGCGGTAGTGTGGGCATTGCTCTTCTCAGTTTCGACGATAAACCGAGGTTCCGCGAACAGCACACCTTTAACACACACATATAAACCTTATGGGAAATAATGAATTGTCTGCAAATGTATGTAGAAAAACAACAACAAAATCACTAGGACAGATAAAGATAATAATAATAATATACAATATTTTATATAGCGCAAAATCTTGATAAAATCAAATCTAAAGATGGTTTTACACTGTGACTACACACGCTTCTTAGTGAGAGCAGCCTGAATTAAACAAAACAGAAATAAAATACACAGCAGCAACAACAACAACAACAACATAGCAACAGAACATCGGCAACAAATGTCAGATCATTAGCAGTGTCAACACGGTGCACTGTGCTCCCTACCTTTTTCAAATCTACATGTACTAAGATCTACTCCTAAGGCATACATGTGGGACTTCAGCTAAATCTCTACACTTAAGTTTGACGATATACTGCTCAACTTAAATTAAGACAGCTTCAGAGCACGAATAAGTGCATGAGGCTATCAGCCAAAATTAACGGATACAGTTTTTGTCATTCGTGGCAGAGCCTCTTGGGCCATTGCATCAGTTTTATATAAAACTTGTCCAATCAGTTCTAGGCATGCGCACACGTACACATGCATACGTTCTCGCGCACGCATGCGCCTGAGCGCAATCGCACACGTTGACACATGGTGAAAGAGAGTCATAGATTGTTAAATATTTAATTTCCCTTAGTCTACACCTTTTCCAATATTTTGAGAAAAAAAAACCAACAACATTATTCTGACTTTGAAAATATATCAAACTAATCAAAAATACATGCAGTCCAAACGTTTAATAAAATTTTGGTTCTAATCTCTTCACAGACAGCAAAATCGATCTGTCATTCAGCGTACAGTGACTCTGATCAAAGCAAAGAATCATGCAGACTCCGTTTGGTGTAGAGGCTTTCCATTTGACGGAACTGTGATCAACCATCGTATAGATCTGTCCATCAACAACCAAAAAATATCACACACACACACACACACACACACAAACAACACACACACACACACACACACACACACACACACACACACACACACACACACACACACACACACACACACACACACCACACACAAAAACCGGCGTACATGCATCGTAATGTATGGAAGAATCTCTCTCGTTCTCTGTCTGTCTGTCTGTCTGTCTGTCTGTGAGTGCCCTCGCGCGTGTGTGTTTGTGCATGTGTGGGTGTGTGGGAGTGGGTATTTCTGTCTTACGTGGGTTGAAAAATCTTCACCTGCGAATGCAAAAACATTCGTTTCCTGCAGTTTTCTTTTAGTTCAACATCTTCACCTCATGTTTTTAGGAACGACAGAGTATGACCTACACAGAGTACGCAGACTGTGCAGCAACATACCGCTTGTGACGTGTGTTAACTGTAATTAGCCTGCTGATAGCAGCACGGGATGATATTCGTGTAGATACCAGCATGGCATGATATTGGTGTAGATAGCAGCATGGCATGATATTGGTGTAGATAGCAGCATGGCATGATATTGATGTAGATAGCAGCATGGCATGATATTGGTGTAGATAGCAGCATGGCATGATATTCGTGTAGATACCAGCATGGCATGATATTGGTGTAGATACCAGCATGGCATGATATTGGTGTAGATACCAGCATGGCATGATATTGGTGTAGATAGCAGCATGGCATGATATTCGTGTAGATAGCAGCATGGCATGATATTGGTGTAGATAGCAGCATGGCATGATATTGGTGTAGATAGCAGCATGGCATGATATTCGTGTAGATACCAGCATGGCATGATATTGGTGTAGATACCAGCATGGCATGATATTGGTGTAGATACCAGCATGGCATGATATTGGTGTAGATAGCAGCATGGCATGATATTCGTGTAGATAGCAGCATGGCATGATAGTCGTGTAGATACCAGCATGGCATGATATTGGTGTAGATAGCAGCATGGCATGATATTGGTGTAGATACCAGCATGGCATGATATTCGTGTAGATAGCAGCATGGCATGATATTGGTGTAGATAGCAGCATGGCATGATATTCGTGTAGATAGCAGCATGGCATGATATCGTGTAATGTGAACTGATTGTGTAAATGTGAACTGATCATGTAAATGTGAACTGATGTGTAAATGTGAACTGATCATGTAAATGTGAACTGATCATGTAAATGTGAACTGATGGTGTAAATGTGAACTGATGTGTAACTGTGAACTGATGGTGTAACTGTGAACTGATGGTGTAAATGTGAACTGATGGTGTAAATGTGAACTGATCATGTAAATGTGAACTGATCATGTCAATGTGAACTGATGGTGTAACTGTGAACTGATGGTGTAAATGTGAACTGATCATGTAAATGTGAACTGATCATGTAAATGTGAACTGATGGTGTAAATGTGAACTGATGGTGTAAATGTGAACTGACATGTAAATGTGAACTGATGGTGTAAATGTGAACTGATAGTGTAAATGTGAACTGATCATGTAAATGTGAACTAATCATGTAAATGTGAACTGATGGTGTAAATGTGAACTGATCATGTAAATGTGAACTGATGTGTAAATGTGAACTAATCATGTAAATGTGAACTGATCATGTAAATGTGAACTATCATGTAAATGTGAACTGATGGTGTAAATGTGAACTAATCATGTAAATGTGAACTGATGGTGTAAATGTGAACTAATCATGTAAATGTGAACTGATGGTGTAAATGTGAACTGATGGTGTAAATGTGAACTGATGGTGTAAATGTGAACTGATATGTAAATGTGAACTGATCGTGTAAATGTGAACTAATCATGTAAATGTGAACTAATCATGTAAATGTGAACTGATCATGTAAATGTGAACTGATGGTGTAAATGTGAACTAATCATGTAAATGTGAACTGACCATGTAAATGTGAACTGATGGTGTAAATGTGAACTGATTGTAAATGTGAACTGATGGTGTAAATGTGAACTAATCATGTAAATGTGAACTGATGGTGTAAATGTGAACTATCATGTAAATGTGAACTGATGGTGTAAATGTGAACTAATCATGTAAATGTGAACTGGTAATCATGTAAATGTGAAGTACTGATGGTGTAAATGTGAACTAATCATGTAAATGTGAACTGATGGTGTAAATGTGAACTATTACATGTAATATGTGAACTGATGGTGTAAATGTGAACTAATCATGTAAATGTGAACTGATGGTGTAAATGTGAACTAATCATGTAAATGTGAACTGATGGTGTAAATGTGAACTGATCATGTAAATGTGAACTGATCATGTAAATGTGAACTGATGGTGTAAATGTGAACATGATGGGTGTAAATGTAACTGATCATGTAAATGTGAACTGATCATGTAAATGTGAACTGATCATGTAAATGTGAACTAATCATGTAAATGTGAACCGATCGTGTAAATGTGGACTGACCGTGTAAATGTGAACTGATGGTGTAAATGTGAACTGATTACTGTTCATTGTAACATGTATATAAATTATAAGTTGAGAATCAGACAGTATGTTCCCGTAAAGACGTAGAAGCATTGCTCTGTCTTCTGAGTCGTCAATAGCAAGAACCCAAGACAGCCTGTACACATGTACTGTGGTCAAAACAAGAAGACAGACACAATGTAAGGTGTTGGGGCAGTGACACAGAGTTGTAGATGGTTGGGAGGGGAGGGGGGGAGGGCAAGAAAAGCACAACTTCTAAACTCACTGGTGAACGTTTCACAGTTATATCCGTTGTCAATTACATGTTTTAACTTTTTCTGTTTTTTGTCCTATGAAAAAGGAGGAAAACACTCTCTCTCTCTTTCTCTCTGTGTCTCTCTCTCTCTCTGTGTCTCTGTGTGTGTGTGTGTGTTGTGTTTTAGCTCCTTTCTGACAGAATATAGTCTCATCCTTGAATCATGAAGTGCAGCGATAATGCCACTGCCAAAAATGATTGACTGGACAAAGGAAAAGAGAGAGATATTAGACACTGCGTAAACATTGTCTGCATTGTGTGGGCCGTGAATAAACAGCGTTGTTCTGCTATAGCTATATTTTTCACAAGGTCTGTGGCGACGTATCGCTATGATTTTTTTTAATAAAATGTGCGTAGACGGGCACGATTTTGTCAGGTGGGTAAAAATCGGACTTACACTCAGAAGGTCCTGGGTTTGGTCTGTCTGGATAACTCCGCCTCGTGAGTACAGGTGGACATTTTTTCGATTTTCCTGGTCATCATGTGTGCAGACCTGCCGTTACCTAAATCACCTCTGTGTGTATATAATATTCATGCAGAATATCAAATATGCGCATTAAAGACCCTTTGAGTCATGCTAGACAGAGTATGCAGACTCTACAGCGACATACTGCCTGTACTGGTTGGGCAAAAACAACGAGAAAGATCTGAACAATGGGGGGAAAAACAAACATATAAACAAACAAACAAACAAAAAGACAAGCCTTGAAAACAGCAAAACTGTTTCGAAGCTGTTGTTTTTGGTACCTGTCGATGGTTGGTTTTCACTCCAGGCATCCATGCCAGCCCGGCGTCTACTGTTTCGTGGGGTAGAGTTTTGTTTGTTTGTTCAACTTGCTTATCTCATTGCCAAAACTGCAAGATAAATGTTTGCCTCGTGTTCTGAACGGACTCGTTTGTCGGAAGTTTATTGCTGTCAGTCTGAATTGAGATAACTGGCATTTTTCATACACTCACTCACACAAACACATACACACACACACACACACACACACACACACACACACACACACACACACACACACACATACACACACACACACACACATACATACATACATACACATACACACACACACACACACTCACTCACTCACACACATTCTCTCTCTCTCTCTCTCTGTCTCTGTCTCGCTCACACACACAAATACACACTCTGTGTGTGTGTGTGTGTGTGTGTGTGTGTGTATGTGTGAAAGAGAGAGTGCGCGCGCGCGCGCGCGTGTGTGTGTGTTGTGTGTGAAAGAGAGAGAGTGCGTGTGTGTGTGTGTATGTGTGTGTGTGTGTGTATGTGTGTGTTGCATTGTAGAGTTTGTACTGGAGCGTGGATTCAGGGATTTGTATGAAGAGCTCTGTGTTATGAGAAAAGAAAATGAGAACTTGGTTAAAAACAAATGCTGCCCAACTGCCCAACTGCCCAACTGCCCAACTGCCCAACTAACTGTACAGATCAACCGTAAAAAAGAACTGATTTCTGAGAGGACGGATCAAAACGTAAGACTTGCACTGGCATAAAGAGAGAACAAAACGAAACGAACGAAATACCGTGAGGCAAAACTTGAAATCAGTTCTAAGGCAAATTTGAATTGATGTGATATGGTTTGATCGTGTTCAAAGTTAGACTCCCTGATCATCGTGAGAAACGCAGAGAAAATTTTGCTAACACATTCCAGTGACAGATACATACATAGACACAGCCCATCTCCCATTTTGCTAACATATTTCGTGACAGATATATACAATAGACCAGCTCATCTCCATTTGCAACATATTTCAGTGACAGATACATACATAGACACATTCTATCTCCATTTGCTAACATTTCAGTGACAGATACATACATAGACACACTCTATCTCCCATTTTGCTAACATATTTCAGTGACAGATACATACATAGACACACCTCCATCTCCCGTCGACATGAAATTATCTTCCTTTTTCTGAAAAAAAAGGGAAGATTTAAAAAGGGTAAACGAAACGACGAAAACTACGGCAGGCATGTATCAGAAACATGCCGAAGAAAAGTTATACGTTCACTTGAAATGACGCATGTTTTTTTGTTGTTTTTTCTGTGGCATAAAGGGAAATGTTACAATATTGGAATTACGGAATAAATCTGTGAACATTCCAGGAAATATAGTTTGATACAAGTGACTGAAGAAAAGCTGTTTTTCAGAGTCTATCTAATATTTGACTCGTAAGCGTTACATATACTGTGTTTTAAGGCACTGGGTTATATACCTTTGTATTTGAAGGCAAGCAGTATTTGCAGAAATTCTGAAATATGCAATGTAAGCAATTTTTTTTTATTTTGTTTAAAACCCAGCAGACTGCACAAAGCCATATAATTTAATAATAATTAATTATAACAATTACAATAATAATAATAATTACAATATTTATATAGCGCAAAATCTTGATAAAATCAAATCTAAGCGCTGAAACAGACACACACACACGCACGCACGCACACACACGCACGCACGCACGCACCGCACACCACACGCACTCACGCACACACACACACACACACACACACACACACACACACACACACACACACACACACACACCGCACACGGCTATAAATGGGGAGAAAGAATAAAAGCAATGGAAAATTATAGAGAGCATAGCATATACAATTATATATTGCAATGTGATTCCCCTCCGATGGAGACAGGCTGCAGAGGGGATTGAGTGAGGTCAGGATTTTATGCAGAGGAGAAAAGGTGAGTTTTGAGAGCGGACTTGAAGGAGACAAAAGTAGGATGCTGACGGACTGAGAGAGGAAGTTTGTTCCAGGAGAGCGGACCAGAAACAGAGAAGGCTCGTGGACCATAGGTATTCAGCTTAGTGCGTGGAAAGCGAAAAGTCAGAGGATCGGAGGCCGAGCGGAGGGTACGTGAGGGAACATAGATCTCAAGTAGGCTTGACAGGTAATCGGGGGCTGCGTTATTGAGGCTTTTGTAGCACATGGTGTCTAGTTTGTACTGTATACGCTTTGATACAGGGAGCCAGTGAAGTTGTGCCAGGAGAGGAGATATGTGGTCAGCTTTTTTCTTTTTGAGTACATATCAGGGTTAAACGATCTCGAACGCACACACTACCTCTCAGGGGGAAAAAAACTTGAAAAGAAAATGAAGTACACGTATCAATTCATTCTCAAACATAATCTACGTCCCTGGCGTTGACCACTCCGTCCAAAAACAAAACAAAAAAAACAAAAATGGGTCTTAATTACCTAAGATTGCTTCTGAGCATCATGTTTCCTTAGAATCAAAAATGCACTTAATACATGTACCCAATTATCAATCTTAAAGAGTATGAGAAAGTATGTATGGCTTTATAGAACACATACAGGTGAGTGGGCCACCACGACAGGAAATGATAGGAAGAGACGACAGAAAGCAAAAGGAGCAAGGTAAAAACAAGGTGAGTGACAGAAAACTGTTAATTTCTAGCGCCGAAATTTCCGCAGGTGGAGATACTATTTACAATGGAAGAGCCCCCAGCATCCCCATGGGGGTAGTATTAGCAATTGAGGAAGTGTGTTTGATACAAATGTGTTTAGGGCAGTAGTATCTAACTTTTCTCTTCAATATGTTTGTCCAAGTTTGTCTAACCCCCGCACTCAACAATCTAATGTGAAAATTGGATCGTTCAATCTGGGTGACATTGTCTGCCAACCTCAGCGACCGTGTCAACCTTCGACGTGGACAAGGCAGAACCCTGACTCTGAGGGCTGATGTTACGAATGATCTTGTCCACCTAGGTGTTGCCCCAGCAATTGTCATGTACATGAATAGCATCCAATTTTCACAGTTGACTGTTTCGTTCTAATTTTCTGAACGTGAAATATATATATATGAATGTCCAACTATGGTAAATTGTAGCTTTCGTAGGAGCGGGACAAATTCAGAACCAAATTTTTAATCTCTGATGTTAATCTCTTGGCCGCTGAGCCCAAACAGTCGCACATAAATAGACACATACTGAAGAGGACAGTTAGGCCTCTTTACAGTTAACAACTTTTGTTCTGAAGCTTATATATGAAGTCGACTCCTGGCTTTTTTAAAAAAAATTTATAGGACGTAGTCATGAAGATAAAATGATCTTGAACGTCACTTAAGGTCAGCGAAATACTAATTCAATAAGAAGTTATCGTTTGATTAAAAAGTCCAAACAAAACCAACGCAATCACAGTCGGTAAGAAAGTATAGGAGCTTTAACACAAAATACATATTTCAACAATTTTGTTGCTGTGATCTTGAGATGAAGCCAAAGTCACCAAAGCCTAGTCATTCGCGGTTCCGACTTAAGGAACTGCTAAAATGATAAACCTCATTATATTCTCTTCTTCAACTTTAATGGTATCATCAGAGGGTGATGCGGTTGATGACAGCGATATGAACAGCTGTGCGCAGCTGATGGCATAAGATAATTAAACGAACTCACCGGTTTTTCCCTCCCTCCTGATGCAGTTTTCCAATTTCTACAAGAGATCAATAGATTTCACCTGATATGATTTTACGTCTCAGTATGGTTTTCTTTAATTGCAGTTTAGACTCGCAAGGTTTACGGTGAGCATGGATTTTCACTGTTGTCTTTTATCTTAACCTTGTTGTCGTTCTTGACGTGGTGTTTGCGGACATGGCCCTGGTAGTCGGCTGGGCTATAACCAAAATGAACCTGAAGTGACTTTAATGATTCAGCCAGAGGTCAAACTTGTTCATTATAAAACGGTGTAAGAAAAAAGGGATTTAAAATGTTGCTGCCCACCCTCCAAATCCAGATTTTGTACTTCTCAAGGTCACTGCGACTTTGAAAAACATCAGATGACGTGAAACGAGGCCAATTGAGGACTGTCACAAAAGTGAAAGCAGATGGCAGGTATTGTCAGACTGTCTTGGGAAATGCTGATCACACGCCGTCCTATAAAAGTGCTGATTTCAGGCACTTCTTATGCCCAGGAAACCTTGACCTTGGCGCCCTGACTTCCAAACTTATACACCACTCAACAATGGACCACATTTTTTTTACTCAAATTTGGTAGAGAACAGCATAGAAACAGTTGAGAAATTCTTGCTTACACGTTTTTGTCACACACACACACATACACACACACAAACATACACACACACACACACACACACACACACACACACACACACACACCAAACATACACACACAAACACACACATACACACACAAACACACACACACACACACACACACACACACACACACACACACACAACACGCACAAACACACACATACTCACACACACACACACACACACACACACACCACACACACACACACACACACACACACACACACACACACACACACACACACACACACACGTCCCTCTTCCGGTCGATATGAAACAAACCTCCTTTGTTTCGAAAATCGAAGATTGAAAAAGACAAGCAGAATACAGATATGTCTGGTAAAAGATGATCAAGCCATATTATTTTAGGTCGTGTAAATAAGGAAAATAATATTAATGCAAATGACCTTGAAAATAATCTGAGGGCAGTGAAACTTTAAAAGTCGTATTGGAAGTAGTAATCGGACTATACACACCAAACATGATTACATTTGGTTTTACATCTCTTATAGTTACGACGACGTTACATGCACATTTCAACAACAACAAAAATCTTGCAATATGGCCTTGGATTGTACGAAAGTCCAAACTTCGGCGTCCACATGTCTGACTCAAAAGGCGTTATTATACCTGTCAAAGCAATTATATTTGCTTTCATCAGAAATGGTGATGTTGCTGTTCACAATTATGGCAGTAATCTGTATGATAAAATGGGGTTTCTGTTTTTTTTATGGATTGATCTGTCTGTCTGTCTGTCTGTCTGTCTCTCTGTCTGTCTCTCTGTCTGTCTCTCTCTCTCTCTCTGCGGGCATGCGCGCATGTGTGTGTGAGTGGTGTGTGTGTGTGTGTGTGTGTGTGTGCGTGTGTGTGTGTGTGTGTGTGTGTGTGTGTGGTGTGTGTGTCTGTGTCTGTGTGTCTGTGTGTGTGTGTGTTTTCGTGCGTGCGTGTGTGTGTGTGTGTGCGTGCGTGCGTGCGTGTGTGTGTGTGTGTGTGAGAGAGAGAGAGAGAGAGAGAGAGAGAGAGCTACTGATAGTCATTAGGGGAAAAGGAAAAATGGTCATAAATGTACTTAGCCTATCGATCTTCTGGGAATCCCACATGCGTGGGGAAAAACAGTTCCATAAATTACAGTGACATCGATCGGGAAAGAACATTAAGTTGGCATTTAAAAAAAAAGTGAAAAGAAGAGCTGCAGTAAATAATTGTTTCCAGTATACCAGTGGTTGAATCTTTATCATATCTGGGACTCAGCACCGGCTCAAAACGAACTTACGCCAGCATTGGTGTAAATAGGCATGATTACTTGTTCTTGTTTTTAATCAGTATTTCTTAATGTTTTACAAAACAGGATTTTTGCAGCTGTTTATTCACTGATATGGGACAGATGTTCGTCATGTCCAGGAATTGTAACCGTCTAAATTTCAAACACATTAAGATATGTTCAGTCTGTAAGACAAACTATCTATGTAGCTGTTTCGTAATTAAAAGCCTGATGTTGGCAGGTGCTTTGTGCTAAGGCTATGGACAGTGAATGATACCGGCCACTTTTTGAGGTCGTAATCATACAAAACGAGTATAAGCCTGATCAGGAAGTATCTTTCTGTTGAAACAACTGCAAAACTCGTTCTCTCCTTCATAATGTCTCGCATTGACTATTGCAATTCACTCCTGTCTGGTCTTCCTGCCTCCACCATCCACATCCTACAGCGCATTCAAAACAATGCTGCACGCCTTGTACTCAAAAAGAAAAAAGCTGACCATATTTCTCCTCTCCTGGCACAAACTTCACTGGCTCCTTGTATCAAAGCGCATACAGTACAAACTAGACACCATGTGCTACAAAAGCCTCAATAACGCAGCCCCCGATTACCTGTCAAGCCTACTTGAGATCTATGTTCCTTCACGTACCCTCCGCTCTGCCTCCGATCCTCTGATTTTTCGCTTTCCACGCACTAAGCTCAATACCTACGGTCCACGAGCCTTCTCTGTTTCTGGTCCACTCTCCTGGAACAAACTTCCTCTCTCAGTCCGTCAGCAACCTACTTTTGTCTCCTTCAAGTCCGCTCTCAAAACTCACCTTTTCTCCTCAGCATGAAATCCTGACCTCACTCAACCCCCTCTGCAGCCTGTCTCCGCTCAGAGTGGAATCACATTGTAATATATATTTGTATATAATATGCTCTCTATAATTTTCCATTGCTTTTATTCTTTTTCCCCATTTATAGCCATGTGTGAGTGTGTGTGTGTGCGTGTGTGTGCGCGCGTGCGTATGTGTATGTTCAGCGCTTAGATTTGATTTCTATCAAGATTTTGAGCTATATAAATATTGTAATTATTATTATTATTATTATGAAACCAGGGTTACAATTATGTGCTTGAATCCCTATCAATCCAAATCATTGTGGGACTTTTCGACTCCGATTGAGGGTTTCTACCTAAGTTTGTGTTATGTGATTAGTGAGAAAACTGGGACCGCACAGTCGAGTGTTATCTACTTTCCAAACTCGCCATTGAGAACATTGTACTGTAGTTCCTCATCAGTACAGCAGCTGTTTGTAGCTTTCTGACCTGTTTGACGCCAGGACTGATTACAGCCAGCTGTCACAGTCTCAATGAAAACCCACATCATCGTCACCTTTACCGTCCTTCTCGTGAATCATCAAAATAATATGACAGATTGTTCCATATTCTAAGGTCCTTCATGCCCTCATGTCAGCGTTTGGTTACTCAAAATTGCTGTAGTTTGTGCACGACTTTGGTACAATTTTATGCACATTTTGGCACCTGTGATCTTGACCATGGCATTCTGATTTTCAAGTGGCAAGAACGAGATCATTCTCTTTCCAAAGTCTTAAAATACAAGGTGACAACTACACGACTGCTGAAACACACACGTGCGAATTTTATGCACATATTGACACCTGTGATCTTGACCATAACATTCTGAATTTCAAACTATTGACTTTGATCTTGGCACTATGACTTCAAAGAGACCAGGAAAAGAAAGAGGGCCACCTCGCAGCGCTGGCCTGTGTCTAGTGCTGGGAGTGGCACTAAAGAATTTTGCGTCATAAGGCCTGCTCGACACCGCAAGGAGCCGTGATGACGTTGAAGAAGAAGATGCACAATTTCTCGCTTTAAATGTCAAAGAAAATCAATTTTCCGATTTTCAAAATAACAGAAAAAGTGAGTGATCACATTATTTTTCTTCTTGAGGCAAAACATTGATCAGAAATTCCGGAAAAAATGATCAAAGACTGTAGATTTTCAACACTTGTTGGTGACCAAACATCGACTTCCTGTAGGGGAAGGGCAGTGTGTGTGTGTGTGTGTGTGTGTCTGCGTGTGTTGTGTGTGTGTGTGTGTGTGTGTACGCGCGTGGGTGTGTACTGTGTTGTGTTGTGTGTGTGTGTGCGCGCGTAGGTGTGTACTGTGTGTGAGTGTATGTGTGTGTGTGGCTAACTGATGATAACAGTATCATAATAAGGATAAGGGATGATACACATAAAAGGCGCCAAATCTTGATACAAGAAATCAAAGCCAAAGCACGCACTCTCATCATTCACCAAAGCAATCACTCAACAACGACCAACACTCTGGGTACAAAGCACCGCAAACTAAGACTTTGTGGGTGTGGGGGGGGGGGAGGGGACAGGAGCGGAGTAGGCAAATGTGTGAGCATGAGAGGGGGAAATCACTGCAGGACAAAAAGGTATGTCTTCAAGCTGGACTTGAAGGAAGACAAGTTTGTGACTGTCGAATAGACGGTGAAAGATCGTTCCGCTGTATGGACAGACAGAGAAAAAGAACAGAGATCGGCTTGGTACATTTGTATCGAGAAGTCTGTAGACAGCTAGTACCGTAAGCAGAACGGAGAAGTCGAGCAGAGATATATTCGAAAGCGGTCACGAAGATAAAAGGGTGCAGTATTTCATTGAGATACTTGTAACGTGAATCTATGATTTTGTATGAAATTCTTTGACAAACGGGCAGCCAGTGGAGAAAATGAAACAAGGAAGTGATACAATCACGCCTTTTTTTATGAAGGGCAAGACGGGCTGCAGAATTCTGAATATGCTGAAGGCACACAACAGAAGAAGCAGGCAAGCAGCGGGTTACAATAATCGATGCAAGATAAGATCAGAGAAGTCGCAAGTTGAAAGATGCTGCTGAAGTTGAAAGATAACGGCGAATGGAATTGAAACGTCGCAGTTGACAGTAACAGACTGACAGGTTTGGGTATGAATTTCTGCATAGAGAGTCGAGGATCAATAACAATGCCCAACATTCTTGACTGATTCAGAATAACATTGTCCCTAGTTGGATAGAAAAAATAGCTTTTACGGCGAAAAGCTTGTGCTTTACGCCACTGAGCATTGCTTCAATCTATCTCCATTCAAGTGGTGCTTATTCTGTATCGCTCATTCTGGATCTCATGATAACAGTCAAAGGCTTCGGAAAGAAAAGTTGAAATATTTGATGTTGTGCTGACTGATGACATTGGCAAATGATGAGGTGTGGAGTGTGAAGAGAACTGGCCCAAGTACGGCGCCTTGGAGGACCCCATGTATAAATTTAACCAGCTGGGATTTAGACTCATTTACCACAACTGACTGAAAGGTCATACAGGAATAACAAACTACGAAAAGCACTACCTTGGAATCCAGCCAAGAGAGGAGGACGTGGTGAGCAGTGATGTCAAAAACAGCAGAAGGATTTAAAAGATCATACTGATGTGTCAACATAATTTCAGTTGCAATGTGCGGATGTCTGATGTGAGTTTCAGTTCTTCAGTGTCAGTGACAGCTTTGATAATCCTTCAGTAGTTCACGCAGCTGTATCAGGCCTTCAATAATATTATGGATGATTGCAGTGCGAGTTCTTATTTTCCAGGACCAATTTTGGGTACAAAATATCCAGCGAAAAGACTCTCTCGGCAAAACAGCTGACTGGTTGTGCAAAATGATGACATTTTTAAGCCTAAACGGGTCAGAACACCTTGCCCCGGATCAATGAGAACACGACTTATAAAAGATGCCGTCCAGACTATCTTCAGCATATCCAATCTACCAAGCGTAGTTTGAGACCAGGTGATACTACCAAAGTAGACGAGGAAGGTATATTATAGTCATTGTGATTAATTGCTAACCCTGCTGTGTTCCTGGAAGACTAGCAGTTGACACAAGCTGAAAACAAGATTGTCACCTACATGGCAGGTTAAATAGCCCCGTGACTGCGGAAAACAGTCAACCATTAACAATTAACACCTGATGGTGCTGGATGATACCCAGAGCAACAATGGCTCACCACTGACCAATCACTTTCCAGCCACACGGTTGTCGTTTCGCAAAGCAAAGGGGAGCTGTGCATGCGCTGCATGATCCATCTGGACCCAGTAATCTGCTGCCGAGTCTAAGTACCGAATGGCAAGGTGGGAGATGACAAACCCCAGGACATAGTCACGCACGCACCCCCACTGAGCCAGGTCAAACTAATTACCGGATCAAGCAAGAGTGAAGCGGGGATGTTAGTATGATCTCAAAAGAGGTCAGACAGGATGTTCCAGACAGACCGATTTGCTACCCAATTAGGTTTGACATGGTTCCAGAGGGATCCCAAGTTTGCCTCTTCCCGAGCAACCACCAGGACTTTTCCTGCAGTCATCAGGCCCGCAAGGGACAATGTGTCTCATTGTGTACTATTGTTGACAGGATGCCTGTCAAGGGCACGCAACCGACTGTTTCTTGCCAACAAATAGTGCCAAGAAACGAAATGTTCTGGTAAATAAACCAACTCTTTGTGCACACGTCAATAACTCAGTCAATTTACCTGGAAAATTTACAGCACATCTTACACAGCAACATTGCTATGCCGTAAAAAGTAAGCTGACTGTGGAGCTAGGAAAAGAAAACAGTGACAGTCCTTTGTTTGTCCACTCGCACAACAGCTATGTACGCTGATGCAGCTGATATTGCTTGTATTCCTTAACGTGCACTTGAAGTTCACGCTCAAAGACAAGAACAGATCACTCAAAGGCAAGAGGTTAAAAAGGAAGGTAGAAACAGAAAACTGCTGAAGATTCCTCATGACTGAATCTGACACAGGCACAACTTTCACGTTGAAGTTGTAATGCAAAGTCCTGGTAGCCGATAAGTTTCAGACTCAGCTACAGTGGATGGAACTACTGATGCAGCAAATTGTCTGTAAAATTGATAAAACATACAATTCAAACTGTTCGTTCATCATTCATGTTTGTGCTGAAGTCATCTGACCCTGACTGATTAGCAAAATAAATATACTGAAACTGGGAAAGCTTCATTTTCACCTTCTCTGCTTTTTTCTGTCCATCTGTGTACCTGTCTGTCTGTCTGTCTCACACACACACACACACACACACACACACACACACACACACACACACACACACACACACGAGCACGCACACACATAATTATGCATACATACACACACACATACGTATGCACACACAAACACACGCACACCATCGGTGTGTATATATATATATATATATATATATATATATATATATATATATATATATAGAGAGAGAGAGAGAGAGAGAGAGAGAGAGAACAATGCCATTATGCTCCTAAAGTGTAATGAACACAATACAGTCAGGAAGCATGGCAGAAGGTTAAGCGATGCTCTGAACCCCATAATCGCTTTGACAGACGTAGTAATACCTTGAGTCAGACTCGTAAATGCCGAAGACTGGATGGCTTCAAGTAGAACTGGAAGCTGGAAACTGTAAGATTGTTGAGGTTATTTTTCAATGCCAAATTCATCCTGACCCACAATCATTTCTATAGTAACATTGTGTAGTCATGGGCATTTCCCGGTTTCATTTTATTCAATACTGCTCTAACTTCATCTTTCAGTATTGGTGGTCCTTCAGCGTTCTTTCTTATAACGCGTTCTTCCTTTTTGTCATCGTCAGGAAGGTTGTTAATGTACTCTCTCCATCTATCGAATATTTTGTCTTTTTCCACAATAATTGTACCATCTTTAGATTTTAAGCAGCCAGTTGATGTGCACGTCTTTTTCCTGTGGGCAATTTCTTTAATGTTTCTGTTGTGTCGGTCTTCTATTTTTTGCACTTTGTTTCCAGCCAAGCTTCCTTAGCTTCATTGCACCCATTTCTGATTTCCTTATGTATCATGTATCTTTTGTTTTCTTTTTTTTTCCTCTTTCCCTTTGCCTTTTGTCATCCAGATCTTCTTTGCTTTTCTTTCAACTCTAGGGATTTCTTCACAGGCTTCATTTATCGAGTTTCTCAACTTTGTCCATTGTGCCTCACTATCACCAACGTCCTCCAGAGCATTGTTTGTTTTCAACATACATGTATACGTTAAATTTTGCAGTCGATTCATCTGTCTTTAAGAGTCCAAGATTTAATTTGATGTTACTTTTGTTATGTTTTCTTCTGTTTAGTTTCAGCCTCAATCTTGCGATTGCGTGATTATGATTATTGTAGCAGTTTGCGCCTGGTATATTTTTGCTATGTGTAAAGACTTTTCAAAACCGTTATTTTCATGATATACCATGCTGAGAGTTTTCTTGTTTCAGCCATATAGCGTTACTTAATTTTATGACCATTGTTTTGAGAAATTATAATAGGCACAATCTTATTTAATTTACACATATCACGCCTAAACGATATTATCCATCAAGGAATTCACTTACTTTTTTTAGGCCTGATCGGTTCAGCGAACCTCGTCAGACTGGTGGGCAGAGGCTTGTTGTAGAACTATTCAGTAATACTCAATTTGATTTCTTGTGCTGTCTCCTAGATTCATCCATGTCCATTTTCTCTGTTAGGTTGCTCAAACCAAGTGTTTCCTATTATGAATTCATTTACTTGTGCCATTCAACATGTTTCTCTCCCCTTTCATTTCGTGTATCAAGGACATGAGGTCCAGCTGTGCCATTTTCCTGTCCCACTTTAGCATTGAAATCTCCCGTATTATTGTAATGTCCTATGATTTACACTGAGCCTGGGCCAAGGTCACATGTATTTATTTTCTTATTTACATGTATATATTAAAGGAAGAATGTCAGTAGGCCTTAACCGTTCTATGTCTATGTTAAAAACAATCGAACACATTCGTTTTGTGACTGCTTTTTTTTCATTGTTGTATTCGAGGTTTTTGAAGGTCAAATATGTTTTAGCTTTGCTTGTTTGTTTGTTTTTGTATATATGTATACTGGTGTGGATGCAGTATCACCAACACAAATGGCTGATTCAAAGAGAAAATGATTTCTGTCGTTGTCATGAACATATGAAGTAACCAGAGTACAAAACAATACATTTTTAGATTTGCTTCTTTGCTTGTTTTTGTATTGATGTACACTGGTACGCATGCAGCATTACCAATACATATGACTGAATGTAAAGAGAAAGTGATTTCTGTCATTGTCATGAAATATTAAGTAACAAAGTATAACAAGTTGTGTCACCTTGAAACATTTTTGGTCCATTTTACATAAAGAAAAATGGAGCACACGCAAACATCACATATCAGCAAAATATTATATGATTATTAATAGGGTTTAAGAGTGGAGCCCATATGTTTAGGAGAAAATATAATATAGGTGACGGGATATTTTTTGTAAGTCAGACTTTTTGTATCACAAACAGAAAGATCCAAATCATTCTCAGCTTGTACTAATGTAGCCCTTTCTTCTAGTGAAAGTAAACATACACCTGCAAAAGACACAAAAGCGTATGTGATTTCCCCTTCCCTCAACTTGCACCACACACACACAAAACACACACACACACACACACACACACACACAACACACTTGCAAACTTGCGCACAGACACAACATGCCCATATGCACGCATACACACACTTGCATCCCTGTATACAAGGAACTTTAGCAAGCACACACACACACACGCGCGCGCGCGCGCGCACACACACACACACATTCACGCGCGCGCGCGTGCGCGACACCACGCACACACCATACACACACACACGCACGCACACACGCACGCAACACAACACATACACACACACACGCACACACGCACGCACGCACGCACGCACACACACACATCTTTTTACAAACATCTCTTTGTAGAGAAGTAATTGGAAAGGATGGTTGCTAGTGTGTGTGTATGTGTGTGTGTGTGTGCGTGCGTGCGTGCGTGTGGTGGTGTGTGTGTGTGTGTGTGTGTGTGTGTGGGTGTGTGTGTGTGATGTGAATGTAACTTGCGTGCATGTGTTTTGTGTGTGCTGTGAGAGAGAACTTGCTCAAACCGATTTGTCTGTTCTACAGTGATTGCACGTTTCAGGTTTTTTAAGTGTGTTACTGCTAGCAGTAGGTGCATGAGCGTGTATCATGACTGCAGCGCGCGTGCTTAGTGCAGTGTATGTGTGTGATCGGTGCAGCGTGCATATGTGTGTGTGTATGTGTGTGTGTGTGTACTGTGTGTGCTGAGAGAGAGAGAGAGAGAGAGAGAGAGAGATCGCTTTTGAAACCTGATTCATTTCTTCCACTGTAATTACTAGTGTCATCCTCTTTTGATGCATCCGCATCTGACCCGACCAATCACCACTGCTCTATTCATGTTTTAATTTTGTTGTGTGCAGTATAAGTGAAGGTAAAATTCTGTATAATTTCCTTTATTTTATCATTCTCGATTCCATTTTATTTCATTTCTATGTTGTCGTATTCTATGCAAGAACGGAAGGGTGATAGAACCGAAGCAAGTGACTGTGATTTTTTTTTCCATAAAATTCAACATTCAACATCTTTATGATCACTCGACCACCCATTATTCATTTATTTCATTTATTGTTTGAAAATCAGTGTGTTCGATCTAAATGGATGCGAAATCTATCACACAATTTGTTTTTGTTCTATGACGTATCAAACAAGTTTTCCGATATGCCATTGAGAAGACATGAAGAAGGGAATACCTCCAACAGGTTTAATAAAACCTCATCCATGTATGTGTACTTTGAAAAATCGAATAGTTAATAAGCAAAATAGCTGATCCAAGAAGGGTTTATTAAACAATAAATTGCCTTTGGGATTATAGTACTCTTCCTTTTATTCCCACGCATTACGAAATAGCTAACTGCCCTGAGTTTCCGTTCCTCTTACATAATTACGTTTAGTTACATGTAAATTGTAATGTCGTTATGTTCATATTCTTTCATAGAACTATAGATATACACATGTTTGAAATTCTATAATTTCTACAATTTAT